>CM036615.1:7749804-8349804 GCA_020745705.1 Hemiprocne comata | reverse complement strand
GTCATCACTGAGAAGAGCCTAACTCCATCTCCCTGACACTCACCCCTTACATATTTGTAAACATTGATGAGGTCACCCCTCAGCCTCCTTTTTTCCAAGCTAAAGAGACCCAGCTCCCTCAGCCTTTCCTCATAAGGGAGATGTTCCACTCCCTTAATCATCTTTGTGGCTCTGCGCTGGACTCTTTCAGGCAGTTCCCTGTCCTTCTTGAACTGAGGGGCCCAGAACTGGACACAATACTCCAGATGCGGCCTCACCAATGCAGAATAGAGGGGGAGGAGAACCTCTCTTGACCTACTAACCACACCCTTTCTAATGCACCCCAGGATGCCATTGGCCTTCTTGGCCACAAGGGCACATTGCTGGCTCATGGTCATCCTCCTGTCTACCAGGACCCCCAGGTCTCTTTCACCTACACTACTCCCCAGCAGGTCAGCCCCCAACCTATACTGGGACATCGTGTTGTTCTTCCCCAAATGCAAAACTCTACACTTCCCCTTGTTGAATTTCATCATGTTTCTCCCCGCCTGTTAGTGGCTGTCAAAAGCTGGTATCCCCGTAGGGAGGACATTGAATGCCGACCCAGGAGGTGGAACACTGTAAATAGAGGGATTGCTTATCTGAGACAGATGGCAGTCTGGGAGGTCATCTACGGTAATGGGGACACACCTGAAAGCCCTGATGAGCTGCCATGTAGTAAGCTTATGTTAAAGAAGCTCGCACAGTGTGCTCCTCCTATGTATTCCACCATTTTGGGAGGAAGGGTTTTTGCAGGAGACGGCAAAACACTACCAACTGTAGATGAATTTGCTAACCAGCTAAGGCAGTATGCGGACAATATCTCTAACCCCTTAAATGCCTGTGTCTCAGTTGTGGAAAAAATGGTTGAGGAGTGGAAGACATTAGGTGATAGGGTATCCAGACTGGAGAGGGAGAAAACCACCTATTTCTCTCCTGATACATGGAACCATGTATCAGCCATTAGAAACAGGGGCTCTCCTAGGAGACCAGTTCAGGTTGGGCAGAACCCAACACAAAGGTCTCTGTGGTCTACTCTGCTCAACCATGGTGAGGACATGAGCAAATGGGATGGCAAACCCACCGCTGCTCTGCGTGCAAGAGTACGGCAGCTGCAGAGTGGTTCCTCTAGGGATAATGGTCCCAGAATGATGACTGCTCCGGTCTCCCAGGAAGCAACCGCTGGTCCAAGCAGATGGGTGGCAGACTCAAATGTGAGTCCAGCACGCCACACAAACCCCTGTGTCACTTGTGGATGTCATGCTCAACATTAGAGGGGCCCTGCCTCCAGCCGGGTGGAGGAGAGGGATAACCGAGTTGATTGGACAGTGTGGATTCGGTGGCCTGGCACAACAGAACCACAGAGTTATAGAGCCCTGGTGGACACTGGTGCACAGTGCACTTTGATACCATCCAATCACAGAGGGGCAGACTCCATCACCATCTCTGGAGTCACTGGAGGGTCTCAAGAATTGACTGTATTGGAGGCTGAAATTAGCCTGACTGGGAATGATTGGGAAACCCATCGGATTGCAACTGGCCCAGATGCTCCATGCATCCTTGGTATAGACTTTCTCTGGAAAGGGTACTTTGAAGACCTGAAAGGGTATAAATGGGCCTTTGGGGTAGCAGCTGTAGAGACTGAGGGCATTAAATGGCTGTCTACCCTGCCTGGCCTCTCCGATGACCCTTCTGTGGTGGGCCTGATGAAGGTGGAGGAACAACAGGTACCAACAGCTTCTATTACAGTACATCATCGGCAGTACTGCACCAATAGAGACTCCCTGCTCCCCATACATAACCTAATTCGTCAAGTAGAAAGCCAAGGAGTGATAAATAAGACTCATTCACCCTTTAACAGCCCTATATGGCCAGTGCAGAAGCGTGATGAGGAATGGAGATTAGCTGTGGACTACCGTGGTCTGAATGAAGTCACACCACCAATGAGTGCTGCAGTTCCAGACATGTTGGAACTTCAATATGAACTGGAATCTAAAGCAGCTAAATGGTATGCCACCATTGACATTGCTAACACGTTTTTCTCCGTTCCTATAGCAGCAGAGTGCAGACCTCAATTCGCTTTCACCTGGAGGGGTGTCCAGTATACCTGGAATCGATTGCCCCAGGGGTGGAAGCACAGCCCTAGTATCTGCCACGGGATGATCCGTACTGCACTGGAGAAGGGTGGAGCTCCAGACCATCTGCAGTACATTGATGACATCATTGTATGGGGTAATACGGCAGAGGAAGTCTTTGAAAAAGGTAGGGAAGTAATACACATTCTGTTAGAAACTGGCTTTGCTATAAAGAGAAGCAAGGTCAAGGGACCAGCCAGAGAGATCCAGTTCCTAGGGGCCAGATGGCAAGATGGGTGCCGACACATCCCTATGGATGTGGTCAGTAAAATAGCAACTATGGCTTCACCCACTAACAAGAAAGAGATGCAGACCTTCTTAGGCACCGTGGGTTTTTGGAGAATGCATATTCCCAGGTATGCTCAGACTGTGAAACCCCTCTATGAAGTCACCCAAAAGAAAAGGAATTTTTCATGGGGCCCTGAACAGCAGCAGCGGGAGAAGTGGACAATACTTTACCTCTACACAGATTCCTGGATGGTAGCAAATGCTTTGTGGGGTGGCTAAAGGGATGGAAACGGGACAATTGGCAGCACAGAGGGAAGCCTATTTGGGCCACCCCCCTGTGGCAAGATATCACAGCCTGCCTAGAGATATCGACAGTAAAGGTACAGCACGTAGATGCCCATGTAGCAAAGAGCCGGGCCACTGAAGAACAGAAACACAACCATCAAGCAGACCAGGCAGCTAAAGTGTTCCAAACAGATTTGGACTGGGAGCACAGAGGTGAACTGTTTTTAGCCCGGTGGGCCCACGACACATCTGGGCATCAAGGACGAGATGCAACATACCAATGGGCCCGGGACCGAGGTTTAGATTTAACTCTAGATACTATTACACAGGTTATCCATGATTGTGACATATGTGCAGCACTCAAACAAGCCAGATGGCTAAAACCTTTGTGGTACAATGGACGTTGGTGAAAATACAAGTATGGAGAAGCCTGGCAGGTTGATTACATCACCCTCCCTCAGACTCGTAATGGCAAGCGATACGTGCTTACAATGGTGGAAGCAAGCACTGGGTGGCTGGAAACATATCCTGTCCCTCATGCTACTGCTCGTAACACTATTTTGGGCCTCGAAAGACAAGTCTTATGGAGACATGGTACCCCTGAGAGGATTGAGTCGGACAATGGAACTCATTTCAGGAACAACCTAATTGACAGCTGGGCCAAAGAGCATGGTATTGAATGGATATACCACATCCCTTATCATGCACCAGCAGCTGGAAAAATTGAACGCTACAATGGCCTGCTGAAAACCACCCTGAAAGAAATGGGTGGTGGGACTTTCAAAAATTGGGATAAACATTTGGCAGAAGCTACTTGGCTAGTTAATACTAGGGGATCTGTCAACTGAGATGGACCTGCCCAGTCAAACCTTTTACATACAGTGGATGGGGATAAAGTCCCTGTTGTGTGTGAAAGGAATCTACTGGGAAAAACTGTTTGGGTGTACCCTGCTTTGGGCAGAGGCCAACCCATCCGTGGGGTTGTCTCTGCTCAAGGTCCTGGACATACTTGGTGGGTAGTGCAGGAGAATGGTGAAGTTCAGTGTGTACCACAGGGGAGCTTAACACTGGCTGAGAGCGTTTAGTTTGGGTTGTATAGTTTTAATTACTGAATGATAGTAATGTTGTTTTCAGTGTTTTCTCTCCAGGAGAATGCAGTGGCGCCCAAGAAGAACCTGCAGAACAAGAGCATGAACTCCCAAGAACCCTATGACACCTCCTCTGCCCTGAGAGACTGCCAAAATGGATGAAAATCCAGAGCCTGGACTCGATGGACTATACTGCATACGGACAGTTCACAACCTGGTGAGTGATTGTGACGGGAAGTGGTTTGGAATAAGGGGTGGAATGTTATGGTTTGGGAGACCCCGGCATGGTGTTGGACACCTATTGGAGAGAGAGGGTCCTTAGCACCCTGAAAGACTGGCAGGGGTCAGTATTCCCACCCACTTCCTGTCACAATCTATAAAAGCCAGGAGAGCCAGAAGCTGCTCTTTTCTTCCTTCTACTCCTTTCCTCCTGCCGGGTGTGCTGCTGGTTTCCTTCGGCTTCCCACATGCTCGCTCCAGAATTCAACTACATCGGGTGCTGTGAGGAGCCGTGGATCTCTCCTGGAGCGGCCCTGCGTTTCCTCATATCCCTGCGATCATCGAGATCGGTTTTGTATATTTGTATATAAAATATTTACCCACTCTTCCCCCCCCACATTTTACCCTTTTTCCTTGTGTTATAGTAAACTAGTTTCTAGTTTCAATTTCCAAAGTTTCAGTCTCTTTTTCTTATTCCCCTTTATATCTTCCCTTGGGAGGGTGGAGGGGGGGGGGTAATAGAGAGCAATTCTGTCCTCTGGTTTGTTTGGGGTTCACCTTTAATATTTAAACCAGAACAGGCAGAAGGATACTTACAGTTTACAAGCAGAGGTGTTGTAGAGACTTCGTTTCCCCTGTGTTTGTTAGGGTAGTTGACTGTTTTATTGGTAAGAAATGCTTAGCTGATGGAGTATAAACATGTCTTACTTGGATACCAGGGGAAGGAAAAATATGGATGTTGCATTCAGCTACATTGAACAGAGAAAATAGACAGCATTTTAACACTATTAAGAGCATTAAGAGAAAGTCAGAGATTCTAAGTCAAACTAGAAAGCCCCAGTGTCACAAAATCTTTAAAACCTATGTTAAGTAAGCTTTGTGAGACATGATTTTTCCACACCGTTTTGTGTAAGTTGAAGAAAATGCTGTGCTCATTTCTGGCATAAAACAATGATGCTTTCCCACACATTCAGTATGGTCTAATGTCACCCAGAGACAAGTTGGTATCTAAATGAGTTAAACAATCTTCTGGACTTTCAACATGCCTGGCATGGATTTATAGGATGGCTCCACTTGGCCTGTAATATCCTTACTAACACTCTCCAGTGCAATGAACGTGATGCAGCCCTAGGCAGCCATGCAGTCAGGTAACTGCAACCCTTTGCCTACTCCCTAACCAGTCTACTGCATGGGTGGACATAACCTTCACTGAATTTCTTCACCAGGAATTTTTCTACTACTTGTTGGATAAAATTGTAACTGCATTATGACTGCCTTATGAATATTTATCCAGCAGGAATAGAGATATTCTACACTAACTTTCTCACAGAAAATGCAACAGCAGGTCACCACATAGAATTCAAGAAGTCACTTGGTGCCACTGTGTTTATTTGCAATAACTTTTCTAGCTATCTATTAGAACTTAATGGTATTTTATTACAGAATATATACATCATATTTGCTACTAATTCTCACAAGTGGCTTTTGGTTTTGAGAATTAGCTGACAAGCCAAATTATTTTTAAGAAGTCAATTGATTAAATACTGGGAAGACATATTGAAGGATCAAAATCCATTATTGGCTGAACTGATTTGAGACAAGTGTGCTCTAGTAATTAATGACTGGAAGCTAATTCACACTATAGAGAACTATACACTGAATTAACACTGTAGAGAACTTCATGATCATAAACCAAAGCACAAATTTGAAGAACTAATTGAGTAAAGTATAGGGCAACAGGATGAAAACAAAATTACATTTTGTTTACTAATCAAATAGCTACAGCTGACATTATTAAATTAAGTGTCTGCAGCTCCACTAGAAAGCACTTTGGGCCTTCAAATCAAAAACGTTTGAAAGTTACAATGGCTGAACTACAGCCAAACAATACAAATCAGAGAAATCATCAAAATCCACAATAGGTCTGTGTTTATTATAGGAAATAGGTCAAATTCAATATCATGAAAAGATGCATTACTAACAGTCTGAAATATTACAGCAAGCACTGAAAACCACAATTATTAAGGGGAAATAGAAATCCTAATTCTGTTCTCTATCAATATGCTCAGCCATGAAAAAGCATGGATCAGTTCTGATGAAGCTGTACAGCAATGGCTGGAGATTAGCTGCAGGGGTCAGTTTACAGAATTGTAACAACATCCACTTTCAAATAGTCTAAAACTGAATCAGTGAGACAATCACTACAATGACTACAGGCTTTGTACATCCATATTGATAAAACAAAGTCAACTGCATGGCCTATGTTATTTTGTCATCATACTAGTGAAAAGATAAAACATGATACAGAAAACTATTGACTTTGAAATGATACTATAGTGCTTTCAGTAATGTTCTGTTAAGACACATGCATTCAACAATGCGTAGCACATTGTAAGACTTTATAAGAGATTTTGCTACCAAAAGAAGTTCATTTTCATAATCAGCATCAACTCTTACGAAATTAAAGGCTTTTTGTGCCACTACTTTTTCAATTAAAAAATAATTTAAAATGTGATTAAAAAAAATGGGAAAAAAATAATTTTACATTAATAATCCATTAAGCAGATAATAAAAATGCTAAGGGAGCAAATATTAAAAAAACTATTACTGTTTAACACACATATATGGCAGCTTAACAGGATGAGAGAGTCCAGACATAATTTCTACAATGAAGTTCAACCTTTAAATAAAACAGATGTCACTTCAAGGTCAGAATTAACTTGGTCTTGAATATTTTTACTGTCCTCCTCATTTAAAGATTTTACAAATTGCGAGCAGACATTCATATCAAATCTACTGAGCAAAATGAATTTCATTCCCATGGCAACACTCTGAGTTGGGCCTTCCTCTGTGCTAGAGTCAAGCTGATGCTTCACCTTTATGTCTGGCATGGGCAGAAGGCTGTAACTAGTGGTACATTCTTCTATTATGAACTGGGCCTCAATATCTAAGTTTGTTGAAGATGCCATGGCTTTAGTCCTGTAAAAGTTTTATGCAAAATATATCTACATAGTTTCTAGCCAAGAGCAGTTCTAGCCAACTGTGATAAACTAATCCTGTGGTGCCAAGTTGTCTCAACATCCTGTTTCACATGGAAATTAGTCAAGGATGTGTTGCTGGCCAGATCAATGGCTTATCTTGTTAATTAGCCAAAGACCATCTGCAAGACACAGCCCGGTACCTACCCCCTCCCTCCTATGAGTCCAAGGAAAGATTTGTAAGAAGGGAGTTGTGGCCTCCTGAAAACTACCTTGGAGGAAGACACGGAGGAGGCAGTGGAATTTCCTCCTCTGTCCAGGGAGAAAGGGGGAGAACGGGCAAGAATTGTATAAAAAGCTGTGACATGCAGCGGCGCGCTTCCCCACTGACGATGTTGCTGGACTGTAGTGGTAACTATCCTATCACTTGCTATTCTCCGTATTTCTGCTTTCTTCCTTCCTTTCTGTCTCTTTTCCTCCCTGTCCTATCCGCTCTAGAGATTTTGAATTTTTGTTGTGTAACTCCAATAAAGTTCGGTGTGTGTGTGACATCTGACCTCGTTTGCATCTTAATTTCACCATTTGGGATTACCTTTAAACCTTTTCACAGGTCCTGCCGGACAAAAAGGGTGCAGCTGCTGTGTGACTTATACCAGGAGAGGGAAGGCAGAATCCAGCCGCCCCTAGCCTCCCACTTCGGTGAGGAGTGTTAGAAAGCAAGGGGGTTCTGTCCGATCGCTCGTAAGACTGCACACCAGCCCCAGTGCCTATTTGTGCACCCAATATTGTATTATCTTTGTTTTGTCCTGGTGAGATTGTAAAAAAAATCACCATGCACCCGACTATCGGATTGTGACACCAACGTAGCTGTATCCAAAGATATCCGGATGTTTGAACAACCTATAATTGAACGTATGTGTGACATTCGGGATATATAGTGCTTGTCTTGAACAATCCGAGAGATAAGCAGTGTATTTAGACAATCAGGATGTCAGGTGTTTGTCTTGAGACATCAAGACATCAAGAGTTAAACAGGATTTGTTGCTGGACTAAAGAGATCTCTCAGCAACCCACCAAACTGTTTTACTTCCCCGCGATGTGTACAAATGCTGCAGGCCACCTGCAAACTGAGTTTGGTGTGGGACATGCTGAGATTAGAGACAAAGGAGCCCTACAGCTGGTGCTGGGAGCAGGGTATCCAGCGATAACTAGGCCTTGAGATGTGATGAAAACCACCGACTTAGCAGGAAAAGATAAAGAGTGCCAGTCTCAAGCCGCCTCCTAGGAGCGAACCTCCACTGCAAAAAACTAATCCTGTAGTGCCGAGTTGTCTCAACCACCTGTTTACCTGTTGCTAGCCAGATCAATGGCTTATCTTGTTAATTAGCCTGAAAAAGACCACCAGCAAGGTTTAGCCTGGCACCATACCCCCCTCCTATCCCCGAGGAAACATTTGTGAGCATGGAGAAAACAGAGGAATTTCCTTCCCTGTACAGGGAGAAAGGGGTGGGATGTCCTGGTTTGAGCCAGGATGAAGCCAATTTTCCTTTTACTGATTTTTTTTTTCCTTCAGTAAGCTCTCTTTTAACTAGCAGCAAGTGTTCCAGCTAGTGGACTGATAACACTGGAATGTTTAGGTGTCACGGTTTGACTCAGAATCGAAAAATAAACCAGAGACAACAATGCTCTCGATCCCCTCCCCCTCCCACCCAGGTGGGGAAGGAGAGAGAGAATTAGGAGAGAGACTTTGCTGGATTGAAAACTAAATTAGACAGCTTTAATTATATGTACAATTATATACAAGTATATTCAGGAATGTGCAAAAGCCTTTTGCCTCCCCCCACCCCCAGCAACTCCCCTGGCACTCTCCTTAGCTGTGAGCACTCCCGAAAAGTTTCAACCTGCCCACAGGCAGGAGATAAGGCAGAGCAAACAGGGGCTGGGTTATGAGGTCAGAGCCTAGGGGTCGACGGTGATGGATGGATGGAGTCCTCCCTGGCTGCTGGCCATGGATGGAAGAGAAGGGAAGAAGAAGCAGGAAGGAAGCTGTCTTCTGTGATCTCTGACCTTCCTCGGAGCTTATGTAAATATATGGAATGGAATACCTTTGGTCAATTCTGCTGTCTGTCTAGTCCAGCTCCCCTATGGGGGGGGGGGTCATAGATACAATTCTCCTGCCCCGGTAGCCTCTGTAGCAGCAGAGCTAAGAAGCGACCTTGGAGTCTCAGCAGGAACATAAACATTCCAGTGTCATCAGTCCACTAGCTGGAACACTTGTTGCTAGTTAAAAGAAAGCTTACTGAAGGAAAAAAAAAAAAAAAAATCAGTAAAAGGAAAATTAGCTTAATCCTGGCTCAACCCAGGACATTATATTACTGCTGAGACGTGAAGGTCAGTTTGTTCTACCCAGTGAATCTGCAGCCACAGATGCTGCCAGGAACAGCCCATAGGGAGGGTGGACTAGACAGACAGCAGAATTGACCAAAGCATTCCATTCCATATATCTACGAAAGCTCAGAGGAAGGTCAGAGATCACAGAAGACAACTTCCTTCCTGCTGCTTCTTCCCTTCTCTTCCATCCATGGCCAGCATCCAGGGAGGACTCCATCTATCCATCACCATTGACCCCTAGGCTAGTGCATTCCTGACCCTCATAACTCTACCCTCAGCTCCTGTCTGCTCTGCCGCTATCTCCGGCAGCGCTCCGAGACATTTCAGAACTGTTCACAGCTAAGGAGAGTGCCATGGGAGTTGCTGGGGGTGGGGGGAGGCAAGAGGCTTTTGCACATTCCTGAACATACTTGTATATATTTGTACATATTTTATTTTGTCATTAGTGTTTAATTAAAGCTGTCTAGTTTAGTTTTCAATCCAGAAAAGTCTCTCTCCATAATTTTATCTCTTCTCCCCTATCTGGGGAGGGGATCGAGAGCATTGTTGTCGCTGGTTTAATTGCCAATCCTGAGTCAAACGGTGACAACAATTTATTGGCGCCAAACGTGGTGCTCGATCTTAAGCCCAGGCTATACATTCTCACTAATTGGGAATGTTTAAAATTCCATCTCTGATGGGAGGAATCCCTGAGATAGCTATGGGCAATGGTTCTGCTGAATATAATGATGGATTGAAAACTGAACGCTTTCTGTAATGTTTCTGCTGGACCTTTTTTCCAACATGCGTCAATTGGTACGAACAGCGAGTGACAAAACACGTAGCCAATCATGTATAAACTGAGAATGTATGTAACCAATGGGGTCTGTACTGGGGCGGGTGATTTGGAGTCAGAAAAGTATATATTGCAGCCATTTTTAATAATAAAGGTCTTCAGTTATAACTCTTATAGGGTTGTGTGAAGTCCATTTGTGAGGCGCGCCGACAGGATCATACTGCTCTGTGTAGCCGCTCTTATTGTTTTATGGTTTATTGAAAGAACTGTAGCCACAATCAACTGTATAATTACCAGCCTAGTGATCCTAGGATTTTTGATACTGATCTTTATGGGGGCACTGTATGTGTACCGTTACAGTACAGATCCTCAAGTGAACGAAAAGGTCTCTGTTGGTAATGACAGTAGCAGGTTCAGTTTTACCTCTCCATTTTCTCTCAAGCTGAATCTCCCAGCTCTTGATCTGAATAGCATTGTTTCAGTAGGGATGCTTCTGCTGAAGGTTCATAATGTATTGTGGAAGTAGGGTGAGGTGTTGTTCCACTCACTGCCAATCCCCCACAGGCAATGCTGCTACCACCCGTGATGCTGCTACTATCACTCCTGCTGCTGCCACCACTGGTACTGCTATAAAAACAGCTGCTTCTGCAAAGGTTAAGTCCACTCCCCTTCGATTCAAACTAAGAGTTCATCCTGTGACCAGAAGCAAAGTGAAGGTGAAAGGCCCCAGCCCTTTTACCCGCTTCCGTCTGAGCTATCTGGAGTTTCTTCAAAATACGTTAGAGAGCAAAATTGAGGAAGCAAACAATTCTAAATCAGATGATGGAGCAGGTACTTATGAAGCAGATAAAGGAGCAGGCCCTTCTCAAGCAGATAAAAAAATCAGGTCACTCTCAAGCAGATAGAAAAGCAGACCCTTCTCAAGCAAATGATGACGATGATTTTGGCCAGCCTCTCTTTAAAAAAAATGCACCTCATGAGAAAGGACTTTACCCGTAAAGACGGTGAGGGACTTCTTCCTTGGTTGCTCCAATGCTTTGATAGTGGGGCTGAAACCTATGACATGGATGAGAGAGAAGCCAAGCAGTTGGGATCCCTGGCCAGAGATGCTGGTATTGATAGAGCACTTGGTAGTAAGACAGGAACCACCACCCTGGGGGCCAACTTCTTTCAGCTGTGAGGGAGAGATACCCCCATAAGGGTGACATCGAATGGCGCCGAAGCAGAACACCCACTCTTGAGAGAGCCATCACGTATTTGAGAGAATTAGCTGTGCAAGAGATGATCTATGATAACACTGGACTTACAAATCCTGATGACGTTCTGTGCGACACACAAATGTTCCGGAGGTTTGCACAGTCTGTACCAGCAGCACATGCCCATATAGTCTCCTTCATGGGATGCACTGATGATGACACAAGACCAACTGTGCGTGAAGTGGCTTTCAGAGCACGACAGTATGGAGAAATGATCTCTGATTCCCATCAGTTCCACACCTCAGCCATTGAACAAATGACTGATAGGAAGAATAAGATACCGAACAGATGGGAAGGTAAACCCCAGGAACTCCCTAGAGACAACTGGTCACGTGTTGCAGCCATTAAGAGGAGACGTCCTGCTAAGAGACAGCAGCAAGAGAGACGGGACCCATTTCGACGCCACCTGTGGTCTCTCTTGTGTAATTATTTTAAAGAGAACATGAGAACCTGGGACAAGAAACCCACTGATATTCTCCAGATATGCACACAAGAGCTACTAAATAGAACAAAGGCAGGAGATAGTTCTTCCAGGAAGAAGCCTGCACCAGTCTCCACCCAGGATAGTGCTTCAACCTCAAATGCTCAACGTTAGAGGTGGCCTGCCTCCGGCCAGGAGAAGAAGAGGGACAACCGAGTTTACTGGACTATGTGGATTCGGTGGCCTGGCACATTAGAACCACAAAAGTATAAAGCCTTGGTGGACACTGGTCCACAGTGCACCCTCATGCCATTGAATCATAAAGGGACAGAGTCCGTCACCATCTCTGGAGTGACAAGAGGATCTCAAGAACTGACTGCTGTGGAGGCCGATGTGAGCCTCACTGGTAAAAAGTGGCAAATGCACCCTATAGTGACTGGCCCAGGTGCTCCGTGCATCCTTGGCATAGACTATCTCAAGAAAGGATATTTCTGTGATCCGAAAGGGTTCTGGTGGGCCTTTGGTATAGCAGCTGTAGAGACTGAGGACTCCGAACAGCTGCATACTTTGCCTGGCCTTTCAGATAACCCTTCTCTTGGGGGGTTGCTGAAGGTCGAAGACCAGCAGGTGCCAATTGCCACTTCAACGGTGCATATACGACAATATCGCACCAACAGGCCTCTGTGATCCCCATCCATAAGCTGATCCAGCAATTGGAGAGCCAAAGAGTGATCAGCAGGACTCACTCACCCTTCAACAGTCCTATTTGGCCAGTGCAAAAGCCTGATGGCAAGTGGAGGCTGACAGTGGACTATCGTGGCCTGAATGAGGTTACACCACCACTCAGTGCCGCTGTGCCGGACATGCTAGAACTTCAGTACAAGCTGGAGTCAAAAGCAGCCACGTGGTATGCCACTATTGATATTTCTCATTCATTTTTCTCTATTCCTCTTGCACCAGAGTGCAGGCCACAGTTTGCTTTCACCTGGAGGGGAGTCCAGTACACCTGGAAACGACTGCCCCAGGGATGGAAACACAGCTCACCTATTTGCCATGGACTGATCCATGCTGCACTGGAGAAGGGTGGAGCTCCAGAACACCTGCAGTACATTGACGACATCATTCTGTGGGGTGACACACCAGAAGAAGTCTTTGAGAAAGATAAAAAGATCATCCAAATTCTTCTGGATGCTGGTTTTGCTGTAAAAAGAAGCAAGGTCAAGGGACCTTCACGAGAGATCTAGTTCCTTGGAATCAGATGGCAAGATGGATGTTGCCAGATCCCAATGGACGTGATTAACAAAATAACAGCTATGGCCCCACCATCTACTAAAAAGGACACTCAGACCTTTTTAGGGACTGTTGGTTTCTGGAGAATGCATATTCCAGGTTACAGTGAAATTGTGAAACCTCTCTATGAGGTGTCCCGAAAGAGGAGTTGTTGCAGAATGGCCTGCAGAACAGGGCCACGAATCCATGGAGGCATTGTACAAGCAATCTCCTTGCTAGCTTAGCATAAGTAGGCCTGACTCCATTTTGTAGAAACTGCAAAATCATGCTGACAAGGGAGAAAAGCAAGGGCACAGTGTCCTTGCCAGTTTTGTTTAGAGTGGGAGTAGGGAGTATAACGGTAAGAATGAGGAAGAACCTTGGGCTAGAGTCTGCAAAACAGGAGGAGGGTGTAGCCGTAACCACCTGTGTGTAACCAATGCAATTACAATACGTATGCATAATTAGTAGAAAGAGTATATAAGCACTGCTGTATCCTAATAAAGTTGAAGCTTGCTTTATCAATCATATTGATTCGACTGCTTGTCTTCCCTCGCTGTCGTCAAGGAGTAACTTTAAATGGAGTCCTGACCAACAGAAAGCTTTTAAGCAGATTAAAAATGAGACTGTGAAGGCATTGGCCAGACATCAAAACTGTGCTCTACGCTGCAGCCGGGTACAACGGTCGTACCTGGAGCCTCTGGCAGAAAGCACCAGGGGTGCTACAGCTGCTACACCAAAGGCCCACCAGAACTCTTTCGGGTAACGGAAATATCCTTTCTTGAGATAGTCTATGCCAAGGATGCACGGAGCACCTGGGCCAGTCACTATAGGGTGCATTTGCCACTCTTTACCAGTGAGGCTCACATTGGCCTCCACAGCAGTCAGTTCTTGAGATCCTCTTGTCACTCCAGAGATGATGACGGACTCTGTCCCTTTATGATTCAATGGCATGAGGGTGCACTGTGCACCAGTGTCCACCAAGGCTTCATACTTTTGTAGTTCCAAGGTGCCAGGCCACCGAATCCACACAATCCAGTAAACTCGGTTGTCCCTCTTCTTCTACTGGCTGGAGGTAGGGTGTGGAGGATTTTCTTGCAGAGCGTGGGCATGTGAGCAATCCAGCCTTGAGACTTTAGCTGGACTACTGTTATCTCAAGGCCAACAGAGGGATAATTATAGCTGGGAAAGAAGAAAGCTAGCAGAAGAGAAATACCTCCCACATGCAGAAGAAGGAACGAGATACCAAAGGTGCTGAGATCATGCAATGTAAGGACTTTGTGTGCTTAGGGCTAGTAGCCAATCATGTATTAGAAGCAGGTATATGGACAGTAACAGCACACCAATCAGACTGAAGCATTATTCGTGTGGACAAAAGCATTTAACCAATAGTAGGATGGCTTACAGCGTGTGTACCGGGCAATGAGGTATATAGCAAGACATTTGTTTATAATAAACGGCTTTCGCTTGATCACATTGATCGTGGTGTGTTAGTCCGAGCTCTCGCCGCAAATGGCGCCCGAACAGGGACCCTCAGATTCGTCAGTTACTGCAGTAAAGCAGTTGAAAGTAGGACTGTAAGGGGGCGGGAAAGCCGGCCGAAATTAATCCTTGCTGCCCCGGCAAGAAGCCTTGCCACTACGGCAAGAAGGAGATTCCTTGCTGATCTAGCAAGAAGCCTTGCCATTATGGCAAGAAGAAAGTGGATCCTTGCTACCCTAGAAAGAAGCCTTGTCGTTACGGTAAAAAGAAAAAACGACAAGAAGAAGGAGCGGCTAGGCAGGAGGAGCAGCCGGAACTGAGAAGTGGTGCACCGAGAACTACGGAAACTCACCCTGATCAGGTGAGCGGTCGGTGAGGAAGATGGGGTTGGACAAAAAGCAAGAGGGTGTCCTAAATCTCCTCCAACATATGCTCTCTATAAGAGGAATTAAATATGATTCCCCCGTGTTAAAGGGGATGACAAAGTGGGTCTGGAACAAAGGACTGATCCCTGAAATAAATGTAGCATTTGAACTCTGTGTCTGGGAAGTCATAGGGAAAGAACTATGGGATGATATCAGTAGTGGGGGAGCGGCAGCCAAGGAAGCAAGTAAATATTCCACCCTTTGGAGGCTGCTAAAAGAGACTCTGAGCTTAATGAAAGCGGAACGTGAAATGGTTGCGTCTGCCGCTCTGACTCCCAATGTCTCCAATCACGCTAGCAGCATTGTTAACTCCTCCACTGCCTCGCCGCCGCTGCCTGATAGTGCCACTTCTACCTTTTCTACCCGAATTTCCATTCCTCTGCGTCCTGTGCCGCCTTGACCAAAAATGCCTGAGCATGCAGTGTTGGCTGTGCCTAATCCAGCGTATGAAGCATCCCAAAAACTAAGGGAAGCAATAATGCAGTCGTAGCGAGAGTTAATGGCGCAATAAAAAGGAGAGCAGAAGTTGGGCGTGGCAATGCCGGAGCTGATGGCACAGTAAAACCGAAAGCGGAACTTGAGCAGGCCGGCACCAAGGAGCCGACGCAAAAATTGGAGCCACAAGACACAGGCGATGCGCTGCTAGAAAAGATCTGACAAGTGCTATTGAAGGAGTGTCCGCCCATTTGCCAGAGCTGCACCAATCACTGCCTGTATGGTCTGGAACTGCACCGACCAGGGCCGCGGAAGGTCGGCAACGCAACCTCACCGGAAGGAAGAGAACCTGAAGATTTGTATCCACCCTTGCCCGGCGATGCTAGTGACTGGGGGGAGTAAGGGAGTGAATCTAGCGTGCGGGGGGTGGGACAAGGGAAACATGCGTACGATCCGAGAAGGAGATGGGGGGAGGTGTACGCTGCTGCCTGGCGGGAGGGAGAGTTGCTTGAGTCGGGGTTGATGTCTGTGTATACAGGAACTTTGGTAGACAAAGGTTCTAATCAATCTGCTTTAACGTATGGGTTGCAAGCGCCGCTGACACAAGCTCTATTAGATAATATATATACAGGACAGGAGGCCTATGTTTCTTTTATAAATTGGCTTCAGACAGCTATTTCAAGGCAGGTAGAGAATGAGAATGCGGTGTCGTTTTTTTTTCAGCTGGCTTTTGGAAATGCAAATGCAGATTGCCAGGAGGCAGTCACCCCGATTAGGCACTCTGCTAACTCGACTGCTGAGCTGTTAGAGGTGTGTCAGAATGTGGGCTCAGAGTCGCTTAAGGTATCTATGCTGACTGAGGCCCTTGCTCAGCAGCTTATGGTAGGCAGAGTGGGTTTGAAGTGCTTTGGTTGTGGAAAAGTGGATCAAATTAAAAAGGAATGTCCAACCGGGGGGGGGGGGGGCGGTCAGTAAAGAAATAGTAAATGTCAGCCAATATGCAGTCCCGCACCCCCAGCCTGAGAAAGGGACTGGCGGCTGCAGAACACCGCCTTCCCCCCCACACACCCCCCCCCTTTTTTGCCCTCTCGAGCGCCGACGGCGTCTGGCCGCCACTGCGGGTTTTTTTTTTCTTTTCCAGCAGGTATCATAGAATCATAGAATCATAGAATCCTAGGGGTTGGAAGGGACCTCGAAAGATCATCTAGTCCAACCCCCCCTGCCAGAGCAGGGTCACCTAGAGCACATCACATAGAAACGCATCCAGGCGGGTTTTGAATGTCTCCAGTGAAGGAGACTCCACAACCTCCCTGGGCAGCCTGTTCCAGTGCTCTGTCACTCTCACAGTAAAGAAGTTTTTTCTGATATTCACCTTGAACCTCCTATGCTCCAATTTACACCCATTACCCCTTGTCCTATCACTGGTCATCACTGAGAAGAGCCTAACTCCATCTCCCTGACACTCACCCCTTACATATTTGTAAACATTGATGAGGTCACCCCTCAGCCTCCTTTTTTCCAAGCTAAAGAGACCCAGCTCCCTCAGCCTTTCCTCATAAGGGAGATGTTCCACTCCCTTAATCATCTTTGTGGCTCTATGCTGGACTCTTTCAAGCAGATCCCTGTCCTTCTTGAACTGAGGGGCCCAGAACTGGACACAATACTCCAGATGCGGCCTCACCAATGCAGAATAGAGGGGGAGGAGAACCTCTCTTGACCTACTAACCACACCCTTTCTAATGCACCCCAGGATGCCATTGGCCTTCTTGGCCACAAGGGCACATTGCTGGCTCATGGTCATCCTCCTGTCTACCAGGACCCCCAGGTCTCTTTCACCTACACTACTCTCCAGCAGGTCAGCCCCCAACCTATACTGGGACATTGTGTTGTTCTTCCCCAAATGCAAAACTCTACACTTCCCCTTGTTGAATTTCATCATGTTTCTCCCCGCCCAACTCTCCAGCCTGTCTAAGTCTCTCTGAATGGCAGCACAGCCTTCTGGTGTGTCAGCCACTCCTCCCAGCTTAGTGTCATCAGCAAACTTGCTGAGGGTACATTCTATACCCTCATCCAGGTCGTTGATGAAGATGTTGAACAACATCGGTCCCAGTACCGACCCCTGAGGGACTCCACTAGTCACAGACCTCCAACCAGATTCTGCCCCATTGACTACAACTCTCTGACTCCTTCCCATCAACCAGTTCCTGATCCACCTCACTACCTGATCACCAAACCCATACTTGATCAACTTATCTACAAGGATGCTGTGGGAGACGGTGTCAAATGCCTTACTGAAATCAAGATAAACCACATCTACCGCTCTACCATCATCTATCCACCTAGTAATTTCCTCATCGAAGGCTATAAGGTTAGTCAAACATGATTTACCCTTGATAAAACCATGCTGACTGCTCTTGATGACCCCCATGTCCTTGATATGCCTAGAGATAGAGACAAGAACAAGTTGTTCCATCACCTTTCCAGGGATGGAGGTGAGGCTGACCGGTCTATAGTTACCCAGGTCCTCCTTCTTGCCCTTCTTGTAGACTGGTGTGACATCTGCTATCCTCCAGTCCTCAGGCACCTCTCCTGTTACCCATGACTTACCGAAGATGATGGAGAGTGGCCTAGCAATGACCTCCGCCAGCTCCCTCAGCACCCTTGGATGCATTCCATCTGGACCCATCGATTTATGGATGTCCAGATTACTCAACTGATCCCTAACCCAATCCTCATCTACTATGTCAAACTCCTCATCTATCTTGACTACTTCTGCGGCTATATGAGTCTGGAGCTCATGGGGAAATCCTGCAGGAGTAAAGACAGAGGCAAAGAAGGCGTTCAGCACCTCTGCCTTCTTTATATCCTCTGTCACCAGGGCTCCCACCTCATCCAACAGTGGGCCAATATTGCCTCTAGTGTTAGCTTTGTTAGCTATGTATTTGAAAAAGCCCTTTCTATTATCCTTAACCTGACTTGCAAGGTTAAGTTCCAAGGAGGCCTTAGCTTTCCTAATTGCCTCCCTACATCCTCTGACAACAGTCCTATATTCCTCCCAAGTGACCAGCCCCTCCTTCCATGATCTGTAGATTTTCCTTTCCCACTTAAGTTTGCCCAGCAGTTCCTTTTTTAACCATGCTGGTCTCCTAGCTCCCTTACTAGATTTCCTAACCATTGGGATGCTCTGATCCTGTGCTTGCAAGAAGTGGTCCTTGAATGTTGACCAGCTATCTTGAGCCCCTTTACCTTCTAGCACCCTGTCCCATGGGATTTCCCTTAACAGTTGATTGAGGAGGCCAAAGTTTGCTCTGTGGAAGTCCAGGGTTCTGGTCCTACTGGGTATTCTGTTCCTTCCACACAGGATCCTGAACTCCACCATCTCGTGATCACTGCAGCCAAGGCTGCCACTGACCACCACTGCTTCAACAAGGCCCTCCTTGTTGGTTAGTACAAGATCCAGCAGCGCTCCTCTTCTAGTCGGCTTGTCCACCATTTGCATTAAGAAGTTATCATCAATGCACTGGAGGAACCTCCTAGACTGTGAAAGGCTGGCTGTGTGAGTCTTCCAGCAGATATCGGGGTAGTTAAAATCTCCCATGAGGACTAGGGACTGCAGTTGTGAGGCTACTTTCAGCTGCCTTTAGAAAGCCTCATCAACTTCCTCGCCTTGATCAGGAGGTCTGTAGTAGACCCCCACGACTGTATCACCCAAACCAGCCTGCCCCTTAATTCTTACCCACAGACTTTCAACTTGCCCCTCGTCAGCCCCTGCACAAAACTCAATACATTCTAGTTGCTCTCTCACATAAAGAGCAACTCCACCACCTCGCTTCCCCGCCCTATCTTTCCTAAAAAGCACATAACCATCCATGGCCACATTCCAGTCATGTGACCTGTCCCACCACGTCTCTGTTATTGCTACCAGATCATAACCCTTAGCCCGCACACTGACCTCTAACTCTTCCTGCTTATTCCCCATGCTGCGTGCATTAGCATACAGGCATTTCAGGAAACAAACAGAGCCCACTGGTGGGACTAAATCCTCCTTAGACCACCTGCTTTCAGGCCCTGGTACATTCCTCTTGTTCTTGTCCCTAACAGACCCAGTTTTCTCCCCTTCCCCCTTCACATCTAGTTTAAAGCTCTCTCAATGAGCCCTGCTAAGTCCTGCCCCAAAAGCCTCTTCCCCCTCTGGGACAGGTGCATCCCACCTGCCACCACCAGGCCAGGTGTCTCATATAGCATCCCATGATCAAAAAAACCAAAACCCTGTCTTTGACACCAATCTCTTAGCCATTCATTGACTTGTAAACTCTTCCTATATACCTCCCCACCCATTCTTGCAGGAGGGATGGAAGCAAACACTACTTGCGCTCCAGACCCCCTAACTAGCCGTCCTAGGGCCCTGAAGTCACTCTTCATTGCCCTTACATTTCTTGTGATAATTTCATCACTGTCAACCTGAAAAATCAGCAGTGGATAGTAATCAGAGGAACCCACAAGATTAGGGAGTTTCCTTTTAACATCTCTAATCCGAGCCCCAGGGAGGCAACAGACCTCCCTGTGGGATGGGTCCGGTCGACAGATGGGCCCTTCTGTCCCCCTCAGAAGGGAGTCACCCACCACAATTACTCTCCTTTCCTTCTTGATTGAAGAAGTCCTAAGGACTCGGGGTGACTGACGAGTCCTAGGTGCTTCACTAGATAAGTCTACCCCTCCAACTTCATTTTCCTGTCCCTGAATTTCCAAGGCTTCATATCTGTTATTCAAGGGCAATTGGGAGGGTGGAAGGGGTTGGGAGGATTTTTTCTTGCCTTTCCGAGGTCGGACTTCCTTCCATTCCTTCATATCTCCTAAGTCCTCTCCATCTGTCTGGTGACAGGAGGGGAGGGGATCCGGCACTTTCTCAACCTCCTCGATCTGCCCCTGCGTCAGGGTATGACTCCACCAATCTATTTCACTTTCACAATCTCTAATGGCTCTCAGTCTTTCAACCTCCTCTGTCAGATTAACCACCTGCCTGAGGAGATCATTTACTTGCTCACACCGCACACATGTGGTGTCACTGGTTCCCTCTGGTACCAGTGCCAGGCTCAGGCATTCACTGCAGCCAGAGACCTGTACTGCTGCATGCCTGCTTGGGAGCTCTGTCTGAGTCCCCACATTCTTTTTCACTATGTTTTTTGGCCGCGTTGTGACCATGATCTATCCAGCTACTAGTTTGCTTTTCTTGTGAGAAGGCACCCGCTGCTCTCTCCCTGCCTGCCCTCGCGCCTCCCACGCGCCTGCCCTCTGGAGGCTGGCTGCCGCTCTCTGCTCTGCGCTGCCGCGTGCTCAGAGGAGGCTGCCAAATGGCCGCTTTTTAAACCTTGCCGCCGTTCACAGCCACTCCCCCTGCCACGTCAGCCTTCCTCTCCCTCGCAGGCTTCCCGCTCAGACTCGGGTCTCCTGGCTCTGCCCCGGCTTCACCGTCTCCGGGAAGCCCGGCTCTCTCTCAAATCCTCAGCAGTTTAAAGGAACAGCTCACACCGCTGCCGCTCTCTGCTCTGCGCTGCCTTTTGTTTATCAGTAGCGAAAGCAGGGGACCCTTTTCAAACTTGTTTACTGGGGCTCCCTTTGAGTACTTTTGATTCCTTTGCTAGGTATGTTAAGGATAAAAAAAAAAAACAACAAAAAAACAAAAAACACACGAAAGAAGCTTTTAGATAAGGTAATGAGTGTTTCACGAGTAGCTTCTATGATTGCAGTTTTAAATGTAACTGACTTTGAACCACAGGAGACGGATCTGTTAGGTTCCTTTCCTAGTAATATGCCATACTACAAAATAGAGCAGGTATTGATTTTTTTTACTTTTTACTTTTGGCACAAGGACATGGATGTGAGGATTTTGAGGGTGTGTGTTGCATGAACCTGTCTGACCCTTCTGAATTGATACAGAAGATGATCCGAGATCTTCAACATCTCACAAAGCAATTAACTCACTCGAGTGTAAGCCTTGATGGAGGGCTGGCAGGCTGGAGTATTACTGAATGGTTGAAAGATCTTATGGTATATGAACTTATCGTACTAGTAGTAATATTGGTTGTGCTGTCAGTTGTACTATGTTTTCTGAGAATGTTTAACCACATGATGGAGAAAGCTATGAAAGGGATATGGATGGTTCACAAAAAAAAAAAAAAAAAAAAGGTCCTTTTTGGAGGAACACTGTCACGATTATTTGGCTATGATATAGAAATAATGAAGGTGAATGGATGCTAATGAACAGAGTGAGACAGCTTGTGGCACATGTTGGCCCCATGTGTCGGAACCTTGTCCTCCTTATAAAAGGTATGTGAACCAAGTTTCTCTCAAAACCACAGTTTGTAATAGCAGGAGTTTAATGCACCTTTTATTTTGTCTTTTGTTATATTGCATAACCTGTTGTATTGATGTAATTGTGTGTGCTTTGCTATTTATATTGACTAACCTGTTGTATTGATATAACCTGTGTGTGTTTTGCCATAGTAGCAGTTTGTTACTGGATAAAGAAGGTGAAAGGACTAGGGCTGGCCAAGAATCTCCTACCATCATCAAGGGCACGACTGGGTTGGTCTCTGTGTTTGCCACCAAGAAGAACCTCGAGCTCCGCTGCTGGCTGCAACCCAGTAGGCATTGAGTGGTGGAGACATATGCTATGCCAGACCTTGATGTGAGGGATGGCCTCCTCTATTATAAGAGGGCCATCCAGGAGAGAAGGACAGGCCACAAGGCCTGTAATTGCCACGAATTGATACACCAAAGCCTGGATTATGCCCACCTTATTACTAAAACAAAAAGGGGGAACTCCAGGAGTGATGCCAACTGAAACAGAATGAATAAAGTATTATATGTGTTAAATTATTTGCGCTTATCAGGTCAACACCAGGAACCACCTATGCTGATAGATAGCTTAGCTTTAAAAGATGCTCTCACTGAAACAACAACCCAAAATAAAAAAAAATTTAGTTCAGTTTAAAAATCTGCAAACTGGTCAATGGGAAGGACCTGCTGAGGTTAAACTAACTGGCAGAGGATATATGTGTTTGCTTACAGGGGATGGCACCCGATGGGTTCCTGCAAGATGGGTAGACCGCATATCGCCAACACAAAGCCCTGAGGATTCATACTGTCAACTAAAAACCAAAACATTGTAAATATAGCAGACAGAAGTGATATCTGTAGTATAAGGCTTGCTCGCTTAGCTAATTGAAGATGAAGGGGATACTAACTTTTGTGTTAATTATGGCACTAATAATTGTGTATGGTTCTGCATTAACGAGTATTAATCCTAGACAAAATATGTGGGTGACTTGGGCAAATCAGACTGGACAACAATCATTTTGTCTTTCCATGGCAATAATGGGAGCTGTGATATTGATGACAGTGGTTGTACTTTTGCTTGTAATACCTTGTCTGTTACGTATAGTAAATAACATGATTGGAAAGGCAGTTAAACAAGTCTGGATTGCTCAAAAGTAAAAGGGGGATTTGTGGAGGATTTTCTTGCAGAGCATGGGCATGTGAGCAATCCAGCCTTTGGTATAAGAGCTTAATTGTGCTATAGAGACTTTAGCTGGACTACTGTTATCTCAAGGCCAATGGAGGGATAATTATAGCTGGGAAAGAAGAAAGCTAGCAGAAGAGAAATACCTCCCACATGCAGAAGAAGGAACGAGATACCAAAGGTGCTGAGATCATGCAATGTAAGGACTTTGTGTGCTTAGGGCTAGTAGCCAATCATGTATTAGAAGCAGGTATATGGACAGTAACAGCGCACCAATCAGACTGAAGCATTATTCGTGTGGACAAAAGCATTTAACCAATAGTAGGATGGCTTACAGCGTGTGTACCGGGCAATGAGGTATATAGCAAGGCATTTGTTTATAATAAACAGCTTTCGCTTGATCACATTGATTGTGGTGCGTTAGTCCGAGCTCTCGCCGCAGCAGGGCACCTCTAATGTTGAGCATCTGAGGTTGATGCACCATTCTGGTTGAAGGACCTGTTGCTGGAGACTGGTGCAGCCTTCTTCCTGGAAGGACTGTCTCCTGCATTTGTTCTATTCAGCAGCTCTTGTACGCATATTTGGAGGATAGCAGTGCATTTATTGTCCCAGGTTCTCATGTCCTCTTTATAATGATGTTTTATCCTCCGTTTTCACAAGTTAAAGCAAATGTCTTCAGGGGCTACAACAGACCCTCGAATCCAGCCGACTACACCAAAATGTCGCGGGCCAAGATGGGTAAAGCCGCGACCCACTCCCCCTCCAAAGGGGATCGAGGGCTGAGGACCACACCCTGTCACACTCACAAAGAATTCTCAAGAATCAATAGGTTTATTAAAGGCACTGAGGTTATGGCAAGACTAATTCTATAGAACAATATCGAAGTATATCAGAACAACATATAATAACAATAGGAATATCCCCCTCCGTCTTTCCCCCCCCACCCCTGCTCCTAATTCCCGGATAGGGATAAGAGGGAAAAAGCCTGGAGAGTGCCTTTAGGAAAAGTATAGAAAACTGTTCTAAGGTGTATTTTGTGTGTAAATGTCTATAAGAGCTAATATGAAGCGTAAGGATGTATTTAAGTTCGCAAGTCTCACCACCGGGGTGTGGCTGAAGCTGATCCCTGGCCGGGACCCTCCTTCTTCTTCAGCGACTCCAGGCAAGCAGTCCATTTGGTGAGTTCACACGGCCGATAACCACAGGAAAAGGCGCTCCACGACTCCACGGCAGCCTCCGCGGCGACACACACACACACAGCGGCTGTGTCCGTAGTGAGAGTTGGCAGCGCGCGCCTTTCGTCTCCCCTTCCCGTTCCGGTACGGCTGTGCCTAGCCTCCTGGGAACTGTAGTCTGTGGTCCTGTACTCATGCGCCTGGTACCTCTCTCGCTCCTCTTCTCACGAGTGCGAGGTGTGCATTACCACGAATGGTCAATAGATGTCGCTGGATTAAAGGCCATTATAGAGTCTGTATCTCACAAATGATCACGCAAGAGACCCTACAGGTAGCCTTGCACTGGTCATATAGGAGTGTTGAAGTGTAAGACAGAGACTCTGTGATCCCCATCCATAAGCTGATCCAGCAATTTGAGAGCCAAGGAGTGATCAGCAGGACTCACTCACGATGTAGTCACATGATGTATTCACTTGTACCTCTCCACGAGGCTTGGGCTGACAATCAGTCTTTCTGTAAAAGGTGTGCAGTTGTTGAAGAGCTATGCCGCCAGGTGAAGAAGCTAGAGGAGGAAGTGAACAGGCTACATAACATTTGAGCAAATGAGCAAGAGATCAACAGATTATTTTCAGAGACGTTTCAGTCTCAAGACTCTCAAGAATCTTGATCCTCCACCCCAATGGAGAAGCAGGTGGACCCAGAACCAAACAGGGTACTTTGTCAAGAGTCTGCCGATGACAAGGGCTGGAAGCAGGTCACTAAATGTAGGAGGAGGAAGGTTCCTCCTGCCTCTGAAAATCCGACAAGCAGGTCTGGCACCTATAACAGGTATGAGTTCCTGGAACTAGAGGGACAGACTACTGATAAGAAGGGAGAAGGTCCTTCTGAGTTAGTAGTGCCTCCCAAAACCAAAGCTAAACCAACTGTAGCCCACATTGTGACCTCCTCTGCTAAGAGGAAAAGAAGGATAGTTGTAATAGGAGACTCCCTTCTGAAGGGAATGGAGGGCCCCATATGCAGACCGGACCGAACTCCCAGGGAAGTCTGTTGTCTCCTGGCGGCTCGGGTAAGGGACATTACCGGTAAACACCCTACTCTACTAAGGCCCTCAGATAACTATGCATTACTTGTAGTTCAAACAGGCAAAAATGAAATAATAAAGAGAAGTCCAAGGGCAATTAAAAGAGATTTTAAGGCCTTGGGATGTTTGGTTGAAGGATCGGGAGCTCAGGTTGTGATCTCCTCAACCTCCCGTTAACAAGGGATGATATTAATAAGACTAGACAAATACATCTGGTCAATGCATGGCTCCAAGAGTGGTGTAAGCAGAAAAAAATTGGATTCTTTGATCATGGGATGATCTACTCAACACCTGGGATGCTAAAATGGGATGGTATGCACCTTTCTCAGAGGGGAAAAAGAGTTCTAGCACAGGAGCTAGCAGGGCTTGTTGATAGAGCTTTAAACTAGCTTGGAAGGGGGTAGGGGACAAAACCAGGGTTGCCAATGGTGAGCAACGGGATGGTGTGGCAAAACTTGAGGAACCAAGCACTAATGGGATCCCTCATTCTGCTCTGCAAGGTGTTGGCCGCAATGTACCACACCTGAAGTGTTTCACTAATGCATGCAGCATAAGGAATAAACAAGATAAGCTTGAAGCCTTGGCCCAGTCCCAGAGATTTGACATTATTGGCATAAGTGAAACCTGGTGGGATGAGTCCTGTGATTGGAGCGCCCTGTTGGATGGGTACAGACTCTTCAGGAGAGATAGGCAGAGTAGAAGAGGCGGGGAGAGCATTTTGTTGCCAGTGGACTTGGATTATGCAGCTGTGGAAGACCCCGGTGCCAGGGGACATGACTGTTCCTTGAAGCAGCCCGCGACTCTGTGGGAAGCCCACTCTGGAGCAGCTTGCTCTGGACCTCGTGGGAAGGACCCATGAAGGAGAGATTCGTGGAGGACTCTCTCCCATGAGAGGGACCCCATGGGGAAGCAGGAGAGGACTGTAAGGCATCTTTCTTTCCTGAGGAGGAAGGAGTGACAGGAACCACTAGACTGTGAACTGACTCTAAACCCCATCCCCTGTCCCCCTGTGCTGCTGGGGGAAAGGAGGTAGAGAAATCGGGAACAAAGTAATTTGGGCCCGGGACGAAGGGAGGGGTGGGGGTAACATATGTAAGCACTGCTCTTTGTTTTGTCTGTGTCCTGTGTGCATCTGATTAGTGTTAAATTAAATTATTATTTTTTCCCCAAGTTGAGTCTGTTTTGCCCATCACCTTAATTGGTGAAGAACCCTCCTTGTCCTTTGTCTCAACCCATGAGCTCTTTGTTGTCATGTTAGGCCCAAACCACAACAAGTGATGATGAACCAAGTGGGCCTCAATGCCCAGAACTGGAGGACCATGACTGCAACAAGGATCAACTCTTAGCTGACCCGAACTTGTGCGGGATCTGCTGCTACAGTTAGATCCCTACAAGTTCGTGGGGCCTGATGGGATCCATCTGAGAATCCTCAAAGAGCTGGCTGATGTCATTGCTAGGTCTCTCTCTATGATTTTTGGGAGGTCCTGGGAATCTGGAGAGATCCCAGTTGACTGGAAACTGGCTAATGTTGTTCTAATATTCAAGAAGGGCGAGAAGGAGGACTCTGGAAACTACAGGCCAGTCAGTCTAACTTCAGTGCCTGGTAAAATTATGGAAAAGATTATTCTGGGAGGTCTTGAAAACCACCTGGAGGACAACGCAGTCATCAGTCACAGCCAGCATGGCTTCACAAGGGGAAAGTCCTGCTTTTCAAACTTAATTTCTTTTTATGGCAAGGTAACCCACCTAGTTGATCAAGGGAAGCCAGTGGCTGTAATATTTCTGGACTTCAGCAAAGCTTTTGATACTGTCTCTGTGATAGACGGACTCTATAATGGCCTTTAATCCAGCGACAACTACTGACCATTCCTGGCGACGCGCTCCTCGCACCCGTGAGAAGAGGAAAGAGGTACTAGGCGCATGCGCACAGGACCACAGACTACAGCTCCCAGGAGGCACAGCTGGGCCGGAACCGGAAGGGGAGCTGAAAGGCGCGCGCTGTGAACCCCCACTAGCACTTCAGAGATAGTAACCGCCGTGTGTGTATCACTGCGAAGGCTGCTGTGGAACTGTGGGGCCGTGACGCGCCTTTTTCCTGTGGATGTTGGCGTGTGAGCATACCAAACGGACTGCTTATCTGGAGTTGTTGGAGAAAGAGGAGGATCCCAACCTGGGATCGGCTTCGGCCGCACCCCGGTGGTGAGACTTGCGAACTTTGAGTCCTGGCACTCCCTATTAATGCTTCTAACATTCACACACACCATACCCTCACTTTCATAATTTCCTATATACACTTAATTTCCTATAATTCCTAAAGGCTCTCTCCAGGCTTCTTCCCTCCTATCCCTGTCCGGGAATAAGACCAGGGAGAAAGGGGGAATGTCTCTATTGTCTTTTGTATAGTGTTTTGCGTATATTGGTAGCAACAGACTTGCCAAAACCTCGGTGCCTTAAATAAATCTGTTGATTCTTGAGCATTGTTTGTGAGTGTGACGGGGAGTGGTCCTCAGCCCTCAGTCCCCTTTGGAGGGGGTGTGAGTCGCGGCTTTACCCATCTCGGCCCGTGACAGTCTCTCACAGTATTCTCTTGGACAAAATGTCCAGCTTACAGCTGGACAAGCATACCATACGATGGGTGAGCAACTGGCTCACAGGTCGAGCACAAAGAGTGACAGTGAATGGGGTAACATCAGGCTGGTGATCAGTCACTAGTGGGGTCCTGCAGGGCTCCATCCTAGGCCCAGTCCTCTTCAACGTTTAGCCAAGGACAAACTGAAACAGACTTGGCAGGAATACAGATAGCAGGCTGCCTCTGAAAGACTGAGCAATTAGTCACAAGTTAAAGGAGGCGGGCTGTGCCGGTGAACCAGAGACCTTTCTTTCATCTGCTGGACTCGGTGATTGGCTGAGCTGCCGCCAAACCAGTGCTGCGGCTGCTCTGCGGGGGGGCTTGTGCTCGCTCGCAGGGGATCACTGCCTGCTGCTGCTGCTCACCGGTGCCTGGGGAGTCGCCGCCCGGAGCGGAGCCTGCCATGCTGCCTGCTGTGCCATGTCTGCCTGCTGTGCCATGTCTGGCTGCCATGCCATGCCTGTGCCTGCTTGCCGTGATTGCCTGTGGCTGTTGCCTGCTGGAGGGGTTGACCCGCTGGGTTGCCCCCCGTCGCAGGGTCGCCCCGCCACAGAGTCGTCAGGACGCTGGTCATATCCTTGCTGTGGAAGGAGGGTAACACGCATACACAGACACACACACACACCCCCCTACCTACCAGACTCTACTCCTACCCTTCTCCTCCATTAATCCTACACCTCTTTCTCAGGGAGTGCACTTACTAATACCATAGAACCCTGATTTCCTTCCTGATATATGTCTAGATTACCTTCCCTGAACCTCTGTCCCTCGATTTGTGTTAACCCTTAATAAACCAATTAATCTGTAAGTTAAGCATTGGGATGGGGAAGTCACGGAAACATCCTGACAGCCCGTAGCTTTTGATATCGGCCTGCGACAAACGTCTTCATCAATGACTTGGACGCAGGTCTTGAAGGAATTCTAAGCAAGTTTGCTGATGATGCAAAACTGGGAGGAGCTGTTGACTCCCTTGAGGGCAGGCAGGCCTTGCAGAGAGACCTCAACAAGCTAGAGAGATGGGCAGTCACCAAACACATGAAGTTTAACAAGGGCAAGTGCCGGATTCTACACCTGGAACGGGGCAACCCCAGTGGTAAGTACAGACTAGGGAACGAGTGGCTGGAGAGCAGAGTGGCAGAGAGGGACCTGGGGATCCTGGTTGATGGCAAACTGAATATGAGCCAGCAGTGTGCCCTGGCAGCCAGGAGGGCCAACTGCGTCCTGAGGTGCATCAAGCATAGCATTGCCAGCCGGTCAAGGGAGGTGATTGTCCCGCTCTACTCTGCACTGGTGCGGCCTCACCTTGAGTACTGCACGCAATTTTGGGCACCACAACATAAAAAGGACATCAAGCTATTGGAGAGCGTCCAAAGGAGAGCCATGAGGATGGTGAAGGATCTGGATGGGATTAATTATGTCGTGGACCGAGATAGGTAAAGCCGCGACCACACCCCCACCTCAAGGAATCGAGGGCTGAGGACTACTCCCCGTCACACTCACAAACAACGTTTAGGAATCAATAGATTTATTAAAGGCACTGAGGGTTTGGCAAGTCCGATATCAAATAACACACAAGGACCATCTATATATCTATATCTACACCTATATATCCATATACCAACAGCTATACAACACTAAATCTAACAACATGCACAGAAAACAAGAGATAACCTCTCCCCTTCCCCCCTTCCCCTGTTCCCATTCCCGGACAGGGATAAGAGGGAAAGCCTGGAGAGAGCCTTTGGGAAATAGAAGAATATCGAAAAAGGGAAGTGAGTGTCTGGTATGTGTGAATATTATGTAGGAATGTTAGTAAGAAGCCTCAGAATGTAGTTCGCAATTCTCACCACCGGGGTATGGCCGAAGCCAAGCCCTGGTCACGATCCACGTCCTATCCCTTGAGACAGTCCGTTCGGTACGCCCACACGCCAACAACCACAGGAAAAGGCACCGTATAACTTCACGGCAGCCTCCGCAGCGGTACACTCACAGCAGCGGCTGTATCCGTATTGTGTTCACAGAGCGCGCCTTTTTGCTCCCCTTCCGGTTCCGGCCCCGCCGTGCCTCCTGGGAGCTGTAGTCTGTGGTCCTGTGCACATGCGCCTGGTACCTCTGTCCTCTCCTCACGAGTGCCGGGGTGTACATTACCAGGACTGGTCAGTAAATGTCGCTGGATTAAAGGCCATTATAGAGTCCGTCTCTCACATCTCACCCCGTGGCTTTTATTATGAGGAGCGGCTAAGGTCACTTGGATTATTCAGCTTGGAGAAGAGGAGGCTGAGGGGTGACCTCATTGCAGTCTATGGCTTCCTCATGAGGGGAAGAGATGGGGCAGGTACTGACCTCTTCATGCCTGTGACCAATGACAGGACTCAGGGAAATGGCAGGAAGCTGAATCAGGGGAGGTTTAGGTTAGATATCAGGAAAAGGTTTTTCACCCAGAGGGTGGTTGAGCACTGGAACAAGCTCCCCAGGGAAGTGGTCACAGCACCAAGCCTGCCTGAGTTAAAGAAGCATTTGGATGATGCTCTCAGGCACATGGTGTGATTCTTGGGGTGCCCTAAACAGGGACAGGAGTTGGACGCGATGATCCTAATGGGTCCCTTCCAACTCAGCATATTCTATCATTCTATGATTCTATGAATAGGATTGTTTTGGTTTGAGCAAGCTCTTTGATGATTTTTTTTCTTCCTTTCAGTGAACTTTTTAGCAGCGCCAGTGGATTGATAATAACCAAGGTCACTTCTGACTGTCTGCAGCCTCCACCTCCGCTACGGGGGAGCAGATTAGACTGAAGGCAGGATCAGCAAACCAGAATATTCCCTTCTCATAATGTTACTGAATTGACTGAATTTTGATCATTTAGAAGGCCAGGGCCTGGTCGGGCCTGACCAAGACAAGGCTTTTAGGAGAAACTACTCTCATAGGAATTGGGAGGGGGAAGCAGGTGACTGTGTTTTACTTCAGTAGTCACAGAAACCACATGTACTAGACAAGTGGTACGTACAAGTAGTTAGGGTCTGGAATTATATGAAGAATAAGATATTATGCTTAAGCAGCTACCATGGAAGGAATAACACAATAATAAATCTTGAAGCTATCACACGGTAGCCAAGGTCACAGTAACCAGTTGTGCTGCTTGGAAATCCCCTTTTCCCATCCCATCCTGATTTAAATATCAGGGATTATAATCAGTAGGATAACCAATGATTTTTGTTAAAGATGAATATATATGAGGTTATGTAACTTGAAAGATCATAAGGGGGCCAATCAATGTAAAAGTTAAACTTAATGAGTAATTAAAATGAGCATTATATGCATTTTTATCTTAAATATTTTAGACAATAGAAATTTAATATATAAAAACCTGTTGATTGAAATGCAATGGAGGATACCCTAGGAGGAGTTATCCCCCGTATCCTCAGCGCACTAATAAAGAAGTGTCTGCTTATCTACATCACATTGGTGTCGATAAGTTATTTTCGTCCTATTTGGTAACAATAATATTTTCTCTATTTGGCTTTCAGTATAGGCTAATATATCACGGAAGTCAAGCCTCTCTTTATTTTCCTTTTTGTCTCACTTTTCTGCTTATTGTCACTTCTATCGCCCTCTCTTTGGCTCTCTCTCTCTTTTTTTCTCCATTTTTCTTTACAGCCAACATCCGAGGACCCCGTCCGTGTGCCCGGACACTCCCCTGTTCAGCTGGGAGACTGTGAGAGTGGTTAGGGGAGGAGGGAGGGGATAGGGTGCTGCACATCCCTTTGCAAATACATATATATATTCCCTTGTCACTAATAATTAAAATCAATCTGTTTCACTTTTCAACCCAGAGAGCCTCTCTTTCTCATTTTTCTCCCTCTTTCCCTACCTTGGGGGAGGAGGGGGGGGAGGGGTGAATTGAGAGACTGCCAACTCGGTGCCAAAGCGACACATTAATTCACTGGCGAGCCAGGCAGGAGAGAATGAACACCATGGATGGGTTGAAAACTGAACAGATGAATTTTGCACCCTACATGCAGTCGTATATGTCCTATGCGGCTGGGATGCTTTTGCTGAGTGTATCTGTTCTTGTTATTGTTCTCTGGTTTATTGATAAGACCATAGCTATAATCAACCGTGTAATAACCTATTTAGTGATAACAGGGGTCGTGATATTGATCAGTATAGGGATACTGTGTGTGTGCAGTGTGAATGTGCATGTGGATAAGAAGGTCTATGTTGGTAATGGCAGACTCAATTTTTCCTTTCCACTCCCACTCAGGCTGAATATCCCAGCTCTTGATCTGAACAGCATAGTTTCACTGGGGATGCTTCTGTTGAATGCTTATAGTGTCCTGTGGATGCGTAGAGTGAGGTGTTTTTCCACTCACTGCCAGTTCCCCCCAGGCAATGCTGCTGCCAATGATGTTACTGGTGCCACTGCTGCTGCTACCACTACCGCTGCTGCTGCTACCACTGGTGCTGCTACAAAAACAGCTACTTCTGCAAAGATTAAGTCCACTCCCATTCGATTCAGACGAGTAAGAGTTAATCCTGTGACCAGGGGCAAAGGAAAGGTGACTGATCCTTATACCTGCTCCCGTCTGAAATATCCAGAGTTTCTTCAAGCAGCATCAGAAGACGTGCTTGAGGAAGCAGATGATTCTAAAACAGGTGATGGAACAGACCCATCTCAAGTAAATAAACAGGCAGGCCCCTCTCAAGCAGATGGAGGAGCAGGCCATTCTCAAGCAGATAAGGATGACGACCTCCTACAGCCTTTCTCCCTAAAGGAATTGCGTCTCATGAGAAAGGACTTTACCCGCAATGAAAATGAGGGGCTTCTTACCTGGCTGCTCCGATGTTTTGATGGTGGAGATGACACCTACACCCTGGACGAAAGAGAAGCCAGACAGTTGGGATCCCTGGCTAAAGATGCTGGTATTGATAGAGCAGTTGGTGATAAGACAGGAAATATCACCCTGTGGAGCCACCTTCTTTCAGCCATACGGAGCAGGTACCCCCATAAGGGCGACATTGACCCATGCCGAAGCAGAGCGCCCACTCTTGAAAGAGCCATCACATATCTGAGAGAATTAGCAGTGCGAGAAGTGATCTATGATGACCAAGGGTTTCTAAATCCTGATGATGTCGTGTGTGACACGGCCATGTTCCGGAGGTTTGCGCAGGCTGTACCAGCAACACATGCCCATATATTCTCTTCCATGGGATGTTTTGATGAATCCAATAGACCAACAGTGCGTGAATTGGCTTTCAAGGCACGACAGTATGGAGATATGTTTTGTGATTATCACAGAATCACAGAATCACAGAATCACCAAGGCTGGAAAAGACCTTTAAGATCATCAAGTCCAGCCTATGACCAACACCACCGCACCATCTAGACCATGGCACTAAGTGCCACATCCAGCCTTGCCTTGAGCACATCCAGGGACGGTGCCTCCACCACTTCCCTGGGAAGTCTATTCCAATGTCTAACCACCCTCTCCGTGAGGAAGTGCTTCCTAATATCCAACCTAAACCTCCCTTGGAGCAACTTCAGGCTGTGCCCTCTTGTCCTGTCACCGGTTGCCTGGGAGAAGAGCCCAGCCCCCACCTGACTACAACCTCCCTTCAGATAGCTGAAGAGAGTGATGAGGTCCCCCCTGAGTCTCCTCTTCTCCAGGCTAAACAACCCCAACATCCTCAACCTCTCCCTATAAGACTTTCCCTCTAGTCCTTTCACCAGCCTTGTTGCTCTCCTCTGGACCCACTCCAACACCTCAACGTCCTTCTTGAAGTGAGGGGCCCAGAACTGGACACAGTACTCAAGGTGAGGCCTCACCAGTGTTGTGTACAGTGGGAGAATTACATCCCTACTCCTGCTGGCCACACTATTCCTGATACAAGCCAGGATGCCATTGGCCTGCTGGGCCACCTGGGCACACTGCTGGCTCATGTTCAACCGGCTGTCCACCAGAACTCCCAGGTCCCTCTCTGCCAGGCTGCTCTCCAGCCACTCTTCCCCCAGCCTGTAGCGCTGCCTGGGGTTATTGTGGCCAAAGTGCAGGACTCTGCACTTGGTCTTGTTGAATTTCATGCCGTTGGCCTCGGCCCATCGATCCAGCCTGTCCAGGTCCTCCTGCAGCCTCTTCCTACCCTCTGGCAGATCGACACTCCCCCCCAGCTTGTTGTCATCTGCGAATTTACTGAGGGTGGACTCAATCCCCACATCCAGGTAGTCAATAAAGATATTGAATAGGACTGGTCCCAGTACTGATCCCTGGGGGACACCGCTGGTCACCGGACACCAGCTGGATGCAGCTCCATTCACCATCGCTCTCTGGGCCCGGTCATCCAACCAGTTTTTGACCCAGTGAAGGGTGCACCTGTCGAAGCCATGGATCGCTAGCTTCTCCAGGAGGATGCTGTGGGAGACTGTGTCAAAGGCCTTGCTGAAGTCAAGGTAGACCACATCCACAGCCTTCCCCTCATCCACTAGGCGGGTCACCCAGTCATAGAAGGAGATGAGATTAGTCAGGCAGGACCTCCCTTTCCTAAACCCATGTTGGCTGGACGTGATCCCCTGGTTGTCTTCCACATGCCGCTTGATGACACTCAGGATGATCTGTTCCATAACCTTGCCAGGCACCGAGGTCAAGCTGACAGGCCTATAGTTCCACGGATCCTCCTTCCGGCCCTTCTTGTGGATGGGCGTCACATTGGCCAACCTCCAGGCATCTGGGACCTCCCCAGTGAGCCAGGACTGGTGATAAATGATTGAGAGCGGCTTAGCCAGTTCTTCTGCCAGCTCCCTCAGCACCCTAGGATGAATCCCATCCAGACCCATGGACTTGTTGGGATCTAAGTGGCACAGCAGGTCCCTAACTACTTCCTCCTGGATTACAGGAGGGGCATTCTGCTCCCCATCCCTGTCTACCAATTCAGGAGCCCAGTTGTCCTGAGGGTAGCTAGTCTTTTTGTTAAAGACTGAGGCAAAGATGGTGTTAAGCACCTCAGCCTTTTCCTTGTCCTCTGTTACTAAGTTCCCCTCCTCATCCAATAAGGAATGAAGATTTTCCCTGACCCTCCTTTTGTTATGAATGTATTTATAAAAGCACTTTTTATTATCCTTTACAGAGATGGCTAGTTTAAGTTCTAGCTGGGCTTTTGCATCTCTGATTCTCTTCCTACATGACCTTACAATATCCCTAAATGCTTCCTGATTCACCTGCCCTTTTTCCAAAGTTGATACATTCTTTTTTTATTCCTGAGTTCTTGTAACAGTTCCCTGCTCAACCAGGCTGGTCTTCTTCCCTGCCGGCTCCTTTTTCGGCACACAGGGACAGCCTGCTCCTGCACCTTCATAATTTCATTCTTAAAGTAAGCCCAGCCTTCCTGGGCTCCTTTGTTTTTGAGGGCTGCTTCCCAAGGGACTCTCCCAACCAGCGTCCTGAAGAGGCCAAAGTCAGCCCTCTGGAAGTCCAAGGTAGAGGTTTTGCTGACAACCCTCCTAACTTCACCACAAATTGTAAATTCTATCATATCATGGTCGCTGTGGCCAAGACGACCTCCAACCACTACATCTTCCACCAGTCCTTCTCTGTTTGTGAAGAGTAGGTCTAGCATGGCACTACCCCTGGTAGGTTGACCTACCAGCTGTAGCAGGAAGTTATCTTCTATACATTCCAGAAACCTCTTGGATTGGCCCCTTTCTGCTGTGTTGTACTTCCAGCAGACATCCGGCAAGTTGAAGTCCCCCACAAGAACAAGGGCTAGCGAACGTGAGACATCCCCTAGTTGTTGAAAGAACATCTCATCAGTCTCTTTATCCTGGTCAGGTGGTCTGTAGCAGACTCCCACTAGGCTATCAGCCTCATTGGCCTTCCCTCTTATCCTCACCCATATACATTCTGCCTTGAAGTGTTTAACATTGAATTCTAGGCAGTCAAAGCACTCCTTAACATATAATGCCACCCCACCACCTCTCTTGCCTTGCCTGTCCCTTCTAAAGAGCCTATAGCCAACCATTGCAGCACTCCAACCATGCGAATCATCCCACCACGTTTCCGTGATGGCAATTATATCATGGTCTCCCTGGTGCACAATAGCTTCTAACTCCTTTTGTTTATTTCCCATGCTTCGAGCATTGGCATATATACACTTGAGCCGCGGTACAGATATCCCGACCACTTGCGTGGTTACCAACCTGTTAGTGAGCCCTTTGTTCTCGGCGGCAGGGGCAGGGACTGCAGGGGCAGGGATCGCGGCGGCAACGGGAGGGGTCGCGGCGGCAGGGGCAGGGGCCGCGGCGGCAGGGGCAGGGGCCGCGGCGTCTCGGGTTTCCCGCGCTGCCGCCACGAGGCAGCGGCCACTCGCAGCCATTTTCCCATACCAGTTTTTAACTATAGACCACCCTTGGTACACATTCAGGCACACCGATATTACCAACAGCAAGTAACAGGCATTCCCGAAGCCTCCAGACTCTGGGATGGTGAAATTGCCAGAGAAAGGAGTGGAGTAATTTTCCGTGACGCTAGAAAAAGGGACAGAATTATTTTGCATAACCGTAAAAATCATAGAACGGCTCCTGAACGCCTTAAACCGATCTGCAGCCCAGCTCCTCCCAGCAGCACGTAATGCTTGACCACAATGGGAAAGTAAGAAACCAGGTACATATAACAAAAAACCCTGAACCTCCGTCACAACAAAAGCCGTGGCTATATGAAAAAACAGGTTTTTAGCAATCCACATAAGAATCGCCATTTCAAAATAAAATTCCTTTTTCCAGTTTCAATTTCCAAACTCACAATTCTTTAAAATAAAACCTAAATTTCGTGCCCCACGTTGGGCGCCAATTATTCTGTTCTGGTTTAAATATTAAAGGTGAACCCCAGACAACCAGAGGACAGAATTGCTCTCTATTACCCCCCACCTCCTCCCTCCCAAGGGAAGATAGAAAGGGGAATAAGAGAGACTTCAACTTTGGAAATTGAAACCAGAAACAAGTTTACTATAACACAACAAAAAGGGGTAAAACGGAGGGGGGGGGGGGGGGAAGGGGGGAAGTGAGAAAACAGAGGCGGGGGGGGGGGGAAGGGTGAGTAAATATTTATATACAAATATACAAAACCGATCTCAAGGATGGCAGGGATATGGGGAACGCAGGGCCGCTCCAGAAGAGGTCCACGGCTCCTCACAGCACCCAATGTAGTTGGATTCTGGAGCGAGCACGTGGGAAGCCGAAGGAAACCAGCAGCACACCCGGCAGGGGAAGAGGAGTAGGAAGAAAAGGAGAGCGGCTTCTGGTTCTGGTGGCTTTTATAGATTGTGACAGGAAGTGGGTGGGAATACTGACCCCTGCCAGTCTCTCAGGGTGCTAAGGACCCCTCTCTCTCCGATAGGTGTCCAACACAATGCCGGGGTCTCCCAAACCATAACACACATTTATCCCCGTTTCCTGCCTTGAGTGGGACAGCAGACTGACAGCCGTCCTTAGGCTCATCTCTGGTTTTGTTCCCATCCCCCCTTCAAACCTAGTTTAAAGCCCTGTCTATGAGCCCTGCTAACTTGTGTGCCAAGACCCTTCTCTCCCTCCATGTTGAGCTTCCCCCACTTGTTGTCATGCCCGGTGTCCTGTAGGTCCATCCATGATCAAAAAAGCCAAAGTCCTGTCGGTTGCACCAGTCCCGAAGCCAGGACAGTCAGTTCCACACCTCAGCCATTGAAAAGGTGACTGACAGAAGGAATCTGGACAGATGGGAAGGTAAACCCCAGTCTTTTCCTATACCCCAGTATCTCCCTAAGGACAAATGGGTTCGTGTTGCAGCCATCAAGGAGACACCCTGCTACAAGACAGCAACGAGAGAGACGGACCCACTTCGACGTCACCTGTGGTTCCTCTTGCGTGATTATTACAAAGAGGATATGAGAACCTGGGATAATAAACCCAATGATATTCTCCAGCTACATGTACAAGAGCTGCTAGGTAGAAAAGGTGCAGTAGATGGTTCTTCCTGGAAAATGGCAGCTCTGATTTCCAGCAACCAGTCCTTCAACCATGATGGTGCATCGACCTCTACTGGTCAGTATTAGAGGTGCCCTGCCTCCAGCCAGGGGGAGGAGTGGGACAACCAAATTTATTGGAATCTGTGGATTCGGTGGCCAGGATCATTGGAACCACAAAGGTATAAAGCCTTGGTTGCCACTGGTGCACAGTGCACCTTAATGCCATCGAATCACAAGGGGACAGAGTCCGTTACTATTTCTGGAGTGACAGGAGGATCTAAAGAACTGACCATTGTCGAAACTGATGTAAGCCTCACTGTCAATAAGTGGCAGAAGTGCCCTATTGTGACTGGCCCAGATGCTCCTTGCATCCTTGAAACAGACTATCTCAAAAAAGGATATTTCCAGGACCCAAAAGGGTATCGGTGGGCCTTTGGTATAGAAGCTGTAGAGACTGAGAACACTGAACAGCTGCATACCTTGTCTGGCCTTTCAGATGACCCTTCCCTGGTGGGGTTGCTGAAGGTTGAAGACCAACAGGTGCCAATTGCCACTTTGAGAGTGCACAGATGATAATATCGCACCAACAGAGACTCTGTGATTCCCATCCATAAGCTGATTCAACAACTGGAGAGCCAGGGAGTGATCAGCAGGACTCACTCACCCTTCAACAGTCCTATCTGGCCAGTGCAGAAGCCTGATGGCAGGTGGAGGCTGACAGTGGACTATTGTGGCCTCAGTGAGGTTACACCACCGCTCAGTGCTGCTGTGCCAGACGTGCTAGAACTTCAGTACGAGCTGGAGTCAAAAGCATCAAAGTGGTATGCCACTATTGACATCTCTCATGCCTTTTTCTCTATTCCTCTTGCACCAGAGTGCAGGCCACAGTTTGCTTTCACCTGGAGGGGAGTCCAATACACCTGGAATCGACTGCCCCAGGGGTGGAAACACAGCTCAACTATTTGCCATGGGCTGATCCACACTGCACTGGAAAAGGGTGAGGCTCTAGAACACCTGCAGTACATCGATGACATCGTTGTGTGGGGCGACACACCAGAGGAAGTCTTTGAGAAAGGTAAAGAGATAATCCAGATTCTTCTGAGAGCTGGCTTTGCTGTCAAAAGGAGCAAGGTCAAAGGACCTTCATGAGAGATCCAGTTCCTGGGAATTAGATGGCAAGATGGATGTCGCCAAATTCCAATGGACATGATTAACAAAATAGCAGCTATGGTACCACCGGCCAACAAAAAGGACACTCAAACCTTCTCAGGAACAGTTGGTTTTTGGAGGATGCATATTCCTGAGTATAGTCACATCGTGCAACCTCTTTACAAGGTGACCCGGAAGAAGAGTGACTTTGAGTGGGGTGCTGACCAACAGGATGCTTTTGAGATTAAAGATGAGATTGTGCATGCAGTGGCCCTTGGACCAATTAGAACAGGTCCAGACATCAAAAATATACTCTATACTGGAGCCGGGCACAATGGTCCTACATGGAGCCTCTGGCAGAAAGCACCAAGGGAAACTCGTGGTTGTCCCCTGGGATTTTGGAGTAGGAGCTACAGAGGTTCTGATGCCAATTACACCATAACTGAAAAGGAAATACTGGCAGCATATGAAGGAGTTAGAGCTGCTTCAGAAGCGATCGGTACTGAGGCGCACCTCCTCCTGGCGCCCGATTACTGGTACTGCACTGGATGTTCATGAGTAATGCTCCTCCCATGCATCATGCCTGGAGTAAATGGATTGCTTTAATCACCCAGCGGGCTAGGATAGGGAACCCAAATCGTCCTGGAATTGTAGAAGCTATTACAGACTGGCCAGAAGGCACACATTTTGGAGTGCCACCTCAAGAAGTGGTGAAACAAGCCGAAGAAGCCCCACCATATAATCAACTGCCTGAGGCTGAAAAACAATATGCTCTGATCACTGATGGCTCCTGCCACCTTGTAGGAAACTATCGGAGGTGGAAAGCTGCTGTATGGAATCCTACACGGCTTGTTGCAGAAGCAGATGAAGGAGAAGGAGAATCAAGTCAGTTTGCAGAAGTAAAAGCCATCCAGCTGGCTTTAGATGTTGCTGAACGAGAAGGGTGGCCAAGACTCTATCTCTACACTGACTCATGGATGGTAGCAAATGCCTTGTGGGGGGTGGCTAAAACAGTGGCAGCAGAACAACTGGCAGCGAAAGGGTAAGCCAATTTGGGTGGCTGACCTATGGAAAGACATCGCTGCTCGGGTAGGGAAACTGGCTGTGAAAGTGCGCCATGTAGATGCACACATGCCTCTGAGTTGAGCTAATGAGGAACATCAACACAACCAACAAGCAGATGAGGCTGCCCAAGTGTTTAAAATAGACTTAGACTGGGAACACAAAGGTGAGCTGTTTTTAGCTTGATGGGCCCATGACGCCTCAGGTCATCAGGGCAGAGATGCAACATACAGATGGGCTCGTGACCATGGGGTGGACATAATCATGGACACTATTTCGCAGGTGATTCATGAGTGTGAAACATGTGCCGCAATTAAGCAGGCTAAAAGGTCAAAACCTTTATGGTATGAGAGGAGGTGGTCAAAGTACAGGTATAGGGAGGCTTGGCAAGTTGATTATATCACACTGCCTCAGACCCGCCAGGGTAAGCGCTATGTGCTTACAATGGTAGAAACAAGTACAGGATGGTTGGAAACATATCCTGTGCCTCATGCCACAGCCCGGAACACCATCCTGGGCCTTGAGAAGCAGGTCTTGTGGCGACATGGTACCCCAGAGAGAATTGAGTCGGATAATGGGACTCATTTCAAGAACAATCTTGTAACTGACTGGGCCAAAGAACATGGTATTGAGTGGATATACCATATCCCGTACCATGCTCCAGCCTCAGGGAAGATTGAAAGGTACAGTGGTCTGTTGAAAGCTACCCTGAAGGCAATTGGAGGTGGAACCTTTAAGACTTGGGACAAACATTTAGCAAGCGCCACGTGGCTAGTCAATACCAGGGGATCCATCAGTAGAGCTGGTCCTGCTCAGTCAGACCTTTTGCAGACAGTGGATGGGGATAAAGTCCCAGTGATATGTGAAAGAAATCTGTTGGGAAAAAGTGTTTGGGTTTATCCTGCTTCAGGAAAGGGCAAAAGTGTCCAGGGTGTTGCTTTTGCTCAGGGGCCTGGACATACATGGTGTGTAATGATGGAATATGGTGAAGTTCAGTACGTACCTCAAGGAAATCTAACACTAGGGAAGAACCCTTAATTTAATAACTTATAGACTCTGTGTAAAATATTATGAGAATGGAATAGAGGTGGAATGTTTTGGTTTGAGCAAGCTCTTTGCTGATTTTTTTTTTTCTTCCTTTCAGTGAACTTTTTAGCAGTGCCAGTGGACTGATAATAACCAAGGTCACTTCTGACTGTCTGCAGCCTTCCCCCCTGCTACGGGGGAGCAGATTAGACTGAAGGCAGGATCAGCAAACCATAATATTCCCTTCTTATAATATTTTCTCTATTTGGCTTTCAGTATAGGCTAATATATCACGGAAGTCAAGCCTCTCTTTTTTTTCCTTTTTCTCTCACTTTTCTGCTTATTGTCACTTTTATCGCCCTCTCTTTGGCTCTCTCTCTCTTTTTTTTCCTATTTTTCTTTACAGCTGACATCCGAGGACCCCGTCCGTGCACCCGGACACCCCCCCCGTTCAGCTGGGAGACTGTGAGAGTGGTTAGGGGAGGAGGGAGGGGATCGGGTGCTGCACATCCCTTTGCAAATACATATATATATTCCCTTGTCACTAATAATTAAAATCAATCTGTTTCACTTTTCAACCCATAAAGACTCTCTTTCTCATTTTTCTCCCTCTTTCCCTACCTTGGGGGAGGAGGGGGGGGAGGGGTGAATCGAGAGACTGCCAACTCGGTGCCAAACCGACACAAGGATGAAACAAGCTGAACTCATAAGGTCTGCTTTTTACTTCAAATAATAGATGCAACATAGGCAGCATCAGTACAAATCTGTCTTTGCTGATCTGCCAGCATCCCATATCTGCAGTCATTAAGTGTTTAGGCTAGTCATTTTTTGGCCTAATAACTCAGATTGGAAAGATGAGTACCAAAGAATGATGATGATTATTATGATATGTGAATTACTTTTGCTCCTGACTTTCTAATCAGTAAGAATTTCTCTACCCACTTCTTTGGAAGCAGGACTAGGCCTATGTTTTTTATAGAAAAACAAAATCAACAAAAAAAAAAACCCCATCAATAAAAAACAGTGTAGGCATTTATCTCTTTGGATACCTCACTACGGACTTAAAGCCTTGTCAAGGTATAACGCTGTGCCAGCAATTAAACAAACGACAGATGCTCTGTTAACCCCTCTCCCTTCCCAGAAAGGGAAAGGAAAGAGAATAAGGGAGAGAGACTTTTGGGTTGGAAACTAAACTACACAGCTTTAATGAAACAGAAACGATAAAAAAGAAAATAATGAAATATGTACAAATATATAAAAAAATATATCCTGCTCTCCCCCAATAACGCTCATGTCACCACTGAGGCTGCAGCGCAGGCCCTGGAAAAGTCCTGGACTGGGCTTCTGGAGTCAGCGGCAGATGGGAACTGGATGCAGGAACACATGGATCGGGATCAAAGGCAGAATAATTGATAGAATCCTCCCAGGATGCCAGCCATGGACAAAGAGAGCTTGACCGTCATGATCCCTCAGATTTATACTGAGTATGATGCTTACAGGATGGAATACTTCATTTGGTCAGTTTTGGGTCACCTGTTCAGTATGCTCCTCCCTGCAGGATGGTCACAGGTGTGACCCCTTTTCCTCCATTTTGTTTCTGGTGCACAAGAAGTTTAGCAGAACCAAGCAGTGACCTTGGTTCTGCATACCATTCTCCAGAGATAACTATCAATATCAAGCGTTATCAGTCCTAGAAGCAGACACTGACTGGAAAACAAGCCTTTAATTTCAGCAAGTGCAGTCACTTAGAAGAGATTGAACTGAAAAGTAAAATTACTAGAAAGAAAATCGGTTCTGTCTTGGCTCAAACCAGGACAGTTCTGAACTTCAATTTAGTTTCTAGCATGCAGAGTTCAGTGTTCTGCCATGTTACAATATACTCCTACTTCTTTTTGAGAAACAGTAGTATTATATATATGCTAACATAATATGTACCCTATTGCCAGTGTTAGAAATAATATATGTGATCTTCCACAATCTGAGGGGACTACAATGGAAATCGTACAAATGAAAAGAAAGGAGCCTTTTCAAATTTTTTGTAGAAGCAAATGACAGACCTTTCAATACACTAGAGGGAACACCTAAGAAGACACACTACATCCTCCCTTTCAGCTTTAAGGATTCAATAATTGTCTCTGCTTATCCTGCATATGCTGTTCTACATCAAAAATGTAAATGGGAATGACTGCATATCAACAATGAAAGCAAATATAAATGTAAGCATGAATGGGGCTATGCGTAAATGATTGTTACATCTTACAGTTAACAATTCTGTGTAATGCATGTAAAAGGCCCTGTCCCTGTTTTCTTGAGGGACTGCAGAATTTATACTAAGAATTTGCATTTAAAAAAAAAAAAAAAGCCTAAAACACGGTAGAAATGGGAGATATGGCACAAATCACAGCACGTAGACTGAGATTCACAAAAAAACCAGGCTGTTCTTCCAATTGCTTCAAGGTTGGTCGAAGACCAGCAAGTGCCAACTGCTACTTCAATGATGCATTGATGACAATATCAAACCAACCGAGATTATGTGATCCCCAGTCATAAGCTGATCTGTCAGAGAGCCAAGGAATGATCAACAGGACTCACACTTTTAAAGTCCTATATGGCCTGATGGAGAGTGGATGCTAACAGTGGACTATCGTGGCCTCAATGAGGTTACACCACCACTCAGTGCTGCTGTGCCGGACATGCTAGAACTTCAGTACAAGCTGGAGTTGAAAGCAGCTAGGTGGTATGCCACTTTTGACATTGCTCATGCATTTTTCTCCGGTTTACCTCTCTGTTTTCTCTCAGGCTGAGTCTCCCAGCTTTTTATCTAAATAGCATTGTATGACTAGGGATGCTTCTGCTGAATGTTTATAATGGATTGTGGATGCGTAGAGTGAGATGTTGTTCCACTCACTGCCACTCCCCCACCGGAAATGCTGCTGCTGCAACTACTACGGCCACTCCCACTCAATCCAAAATGGCAAAAGTTAATCCTGTCACTAAGAGCAAAGCAAAGATGAAGTGGAAAAGCCCTTATCCCCGTTAGAAATCTCCAAGTTTTCACAAGAACAGAGAGAGGACGATAAGGCCGTTCCTTCTAAAGCAGATGAAGGAGCAGACCCTTCTAAAGCAGATGGAGGAGCAGGCCCTTCCCAAACAGATAGAGGAGCAGACCCTTCTCAGCCACCTGAGGATGACAATGATCTTGTCCAACCTATCTCTCTGAAGGACTTGCATCTCATGAGAAAGGACTATTACCTGCCATGAAGGTGAACAGCTTCTTTGTGGGTTGCTCGGATGCTTTGATAGTGGGGCTGATACCTATGAAGTGGACAAAAGAGAAGCCAGGCAGTTGGGATCCCTGGCCAGAGATGCTGGTACAGATAAAGGGATTGGGAGAATGTCAGGAACTACCACCCTATGGAGCTGACTTCTGGCAGTTGTAAGGACAGATAACCCCATAAGGGTGAAATCGACTGGTGTCGTTGTTGGGACGGACACGACACAAGCTTGCGTGCAAAAAGACCACTTTATTTCTCTAACCAACCTTTTTCTATCCTCTCCTATACATGTGTGTCTACATCTCATTGGTTAAGCAAAAATCAACAGTCCACAATTGGACAACTTTTCTCTGCTGTAACTTCGATAGTCTTCTTTTTCATGTCCCATCTAGTGGTTCGGCAGATGTTTCACCTGGCAGTCGCTTATCTTGTTTACTCAGCTCTTCTCAAGATTCTCAGGCCTCTACAAGGGCACGGTTATCTGCTCAAGGGCAACTTCAAACTTGCATTCCAGTCCCTCAGACCAGCCAAAGTTTCCCACAGACTGGTGCCAAAGCAGAGTGCCCACTCTTGAAAAAGCCATCAGGTACTTGAGAGAATTAGTGAGAGGTGATCTATGATGACCACGGGATTATAAATCCTGATGACATCGTGTGCAATAACCTATGTTCTTGAAGTTTGCGCAGGCTGTACCAGCAGCACATGCCCATACATTTTCCTCAGTGGGATGTTGGGATGAGTTTGATAGACCAACTGTGCATGAATTGGCTTACAAAGCACAAAAATATTGAGACATTCTCTCTGATCCCCACCAGTTCTACACCTCAGCCATTGAAAAGGTGACTGAGAAAGGGACTAATAGACTGACTGAGGTACTGAACAGATGAGGAGGTAGACCCCAATCTTTAAAGACAATGGGAGCCATATTACAGCCATTAAGAGAAGATGCCCTACTACGAGAGAGAAGTGAGAGAGACAGGATCAGCTTTGACACCACCTGTGGTCTCTCTTGTGAGATCATTATAAAGAAAATATGAGAACCTGGGACAATAAACCCACTGCTATTCTCCAGGTAAGTGTACAAGAGCTGCTAAGCACAAGAAACAAAGAAGAAGGTCTTGCCAGGAAGAAGGCTGCTCCAGTCTCCAACAACTGATCCTCCAACCTAAATGGATGGACTCTAGCTATCAGTGCATGGAGCTCAAATGCCCAAAATTAGAGGTGCCCTGCCTCTAGCCAGGAGGAGGAGAGAGACAACTCAGTTTATTGGACTGTGTGGATTTGTTGGCCTGGCACATTAGAACCACAAAGGTATAAAGCCTTGGCAGACACTGGGGCACAGTGCACCCTCATGCCATTGAATCAAAAAGGAACAGAATCCATCATTATCTCTAGAGTGAAAGGAGGTTCTCAAGAACTGACTGTTGTGGAGGCCAATGTGAGCCTTACTGGTAAAAAGGGGCAAATGCACCCTGTAGTGACTGGCTGTGATGCTCTGTGCATCCTTGGTATAGACTATCTCAAAAAAGGATATTCCTGGGACATGAAAGGGTCTCGGTGGGCCTTTGTATCAAGGTTTGACTTTGGTATAGCAGCTGTAGAGACTGAGGACATTGAACAACTGCGTACCTTGTCTGGCCTTTCAGATGACCCCTCTCTAGTGGGGTTGCTGAAGGTTGAAGACCAACAGGTGCCAATTGCCACTTCAACGGAGCATAGACAACAATATCGCACCAACCTGTGATTCCCATTCACAAGCTGATCTGGAAATTGGAGAGCCAAAGAGTGATCATCAGGACTCACTCACCCTTCAACAATCCTATTTCGCCAGTGCAAAAGCCTGATGGCAAGTGGAGGCTGACAGTGGACTATTGTGGCCTCAGTGAGGTTACACCACCGCTCAGTGCTGCTGTGCTGGACATGCTAGAACTTCAGTAAGAGCTGGAATCGAAAGCAGCCAGGTGGTATGTCACTATTGATATTTCTCATTCATTTTTCTCTATTCCTCTTGCACCAGAGTGCAGGCCACAGTTTGCTTTCACCTGGAGGGGAGTCCAGTACACCTGGAATTGACTGCCCCAGGGGTGGAAACACAGCTCAACCATTTGCCATGGAGTGATCTGCACTGCACTGGAGAAGGGTGGAGCTCCAGAACACCTGCAGTATATTGATGACATCATTGTGTGGGGTGACACACTAGAAGAAGTCTTTGAGGAAGGTAATAAGATCATCCAAATTCTTCTGGATGCTGGCTTTGCTGTAAAAAGAAGCAAGGTCAAGGGATCTACACAAGAGATCCAGTTCCTGAGAATGAGATGGCAAGATGGACGTCATCAGACCCTAATCACATGATTAACAAAATAACAGCTATGGCCCCACCAACTAAAAAAAAGACACTCAAACCTCTTAAGGTACTGATGGTTTCTGGAGAATGCATATTCCAGGTTACAGTGAAATTGTGAAACCTCTCTATGAGGTGACCTGAAAGAAGAGTGACTTGAATTGGGGTCCTGACCAACAGAAAGCTTTTGAGCAGATTAAAAAAGGACATTGTGCAGGCAATGGCCCTTGGACCAGTTTGAACAGGGCCAGACATCAAAAATGTGCTCTACACCGCAGCTGGGTACTATGGTCCTACCTGGATTCTCTGGCAGAAATCACCAGAGGAAACTCGAGGGTGACCCCTGGGATTCTGGAGCCGGAGCTACAGAGGTTCCAAGGTAAACTATACGTCAACTGAGAAGGAGATATTTGCAGCATATGAATGAGCTAGAGGTGCTTTGGAAGTGATCGGCACTGAAGCGCAGCTCCTCCTGGCGCCCAGATTACCAGTACTGAGCTTCATCTTCCAGAGTAATCCATCATGCCACCAATGCAACATGGAGTAAATAGACTGCTTCAATTACCCAGCGATCTTGAATATGAAGCCCTAATAATTCAGGAATCACAGAAGCTATTACAGACTGGCCAGAAGGCACACACTTTGCAATGCCACCACAAGAAGTAGTGAGACGGGCTCAAGAAGCTCCACCATATGATCACCTACCAGAGACTAAGAAACAATTTGCTCTGTTCACTGATGGCTCCTGTCATCTTGTAGGGAACCGCCAGAAGTGGAAAGCTGCCGTGTGGAGTCCTACACGACTAGTTGAAGAAGCAGCTGAAGGAGAAGGTGAATTGAGTCAATTTGCAGAGGTAAAAGCCATCCAGCTGGCTTTGGACATTGCCGAGCGAGAGGGGTGGCCAAGGCTCTATCTCTGCACTGACTCATGGATGGCAGCAAATGCCTTGTGGTATTGGCTAAAGCAGTGGCAGCGGAACAACTGGCAGCAAAAGGGTAAACCTATTTGAGTTGCTGAGCTGCGGAAAGACATTGCAGCTTGGATAGAGAAACTGGTTGTAAAAGTGCGTCATGTAGATGCACACGTACCTCTGAGTGGAGCCACTGAGGAACGTCGACACAACCAACGAGCAGATAAGGCTGCTCAAGTCTTCCAAATAGACTTGGACTGGGAACATAAGAGTGAACTCTTTTTAGCTCGGTAGGTCCATGACACTTCAGTCCATCAGCGAAGAACATACAGATGGGCTCGTGACCAAGGGGTGGACTTAACCATGGACGCTATTGCACTAGTTATCCACGACTGTGAAACATGCGCTGCAATGAAGCAAGCTAAATGGCTGAAACCTTAGTGGTATGAGGGGAGATGGTCAAAGTACAGGTGTGGGGAGGCTTGGCAAATTGACTATATCACACTGCCTCAGACCTGCCAGGGTAAGCGCTATGTGCTTACAATGGTGGAAACAAGTACAGGATGGTTGGAGACATATCCTGTGCCTCATACCACAGCCCAGAATACTATCCTGGGCCTTGAGAAGCAAAACTTGTGGCGACAGTACTCCAGAAAGAACTGAGTCAGACAATCGGACAAATTTCAAAAACAGTCTTGTGACTGACTGGGCCAAAGAACATGGTATTGAGCGGATATACCATATCCTGTACCATGCACAAGCCTCAGGGAAAACTGATAGGTACAATGGTCTGTTAAAAGCTACCCTGAAGGCAATGGGTGGTGGAACTTTCAAAAACTGTGACAAAAATTTGGCAAAGGCCACCTGGTTAGTTAACACCAGGGGATGCATCGATAGAGCTGGTCCTGTGCTGTCAGACCTTCTACATACAGTAGATGGGGATAAAGTCCCTGTCGTATGTGAAAAGAATCTGTTGGGGAACAGTGTTTGGGTTTATCCTGCTTCAGGCAAAGGTAAACCTGTCTGGGGTGTTGCTTTTGCTCAGGGACCTGGATATACATGGTGTTTGATGATGGAGGATGGTGAAGTACAATATACCTCAAGGAAATCTGACTCCAGGGGAAAATCCTTAATTTGACAGTTGGTAGAACATAAAACCTATGAGTAACATATATGGTCTGGAATGAGGGGTGGAATTTCCTGCTTTAAGCCAAGATTACACCAATTTTATTTTTACTGATTATTTTTCTATTCAGTGAACTCTCTTCTAAGCAGCACACTTGCTGAAATTAGTAGCAAGTTTTCCATCTAGTGGACTGATAACGCTCAAATGTTTATAGTTACTGCTGAGAGACCAAAGCCACTTTGCTACGCTTGTTGGATCTGCTGCTTCAGACACTAAAGGAACTCAAGAGTCATATCTACAACCCTCCTGTAGGAAGAAGCAGACTAGACAGATGGCAAAATTGGCCAGATTATTCCATCCCAGATATATGTCCCACTCGGTATTAATTCAGTGATCACAGAAGTCAAGCCCTTTTTCTTCTGTCCATGGCTGGTGTCCAGGGAGGACTCCATCTCTCCATCTTCTTTGATCCCTAGGTGTGAGAGACGGACTCTATTATGGCCTTTAATCCAGCGACATCTACTGACCATTCCTGGTAATGCACTCCCCGGCACAAGAAGAGGATAGAGGCAGCAGGCGCATGCGCACAGACTCAGACTACAGCTCCCAGGGGGCCCGGCGAGGCCGGAACCGGAGGGGGAGCAACGGGCGCGCTCTGCGAACACTTTTTCTACGGTGAGGACATCGCTATGGAGGCTGCCGTGTAGCTGCTGCGTACCTTTCCTCTGTGGTTGCCGGTGTATGAGCACGCTGAACGGACTGCTCGTCTGGAATCGCTGGAGAACAAGGGTCCCGACTAGGGATCGGCTTCGGCCGCACCCCGGTGGTGAGATTTGCGAACTTGACTACACTCTGACGTTTCTTACTAACATTTACAGACATTTACCCATTCACACACACCTCTACTATACACTTACTTCCTTTAATCTCCCCATAGGCTCTCTCCAAGTTCTCTCCCTCATTTTCTGTCCGGGACCGAGATTGGGGGCGGAGATTGGGAGGGGGATAGGATTGTTTGTATTATATTGTATTGTTATTGTATTGTATTGCATTATTCTTCCCTACGATTGCTGTTACCCTGTAGTTCTGTAGAAATAACCCCGCCTAGACAGTAGTGCCTTTAATAAACCTATTGATTCTTAAACATTGTTTGTGAGTGTGACAGGGAGTGGTCCTCAGCCCTCGATTCCTTTTGTGTGGGGCAGTGAGTCGCAGTTTCCCATCTCGGTTTGCGACACTAGGCCTCTGCATTCCTGACCCTAATATCTCTACCCTTAGCTCCCGTCTGCTCTTCCGCTATCTCCAGAAGCAGTCCAGGACCTTTTCGGGACTGTTCACAGCTCAGAGGAATGCAGTGGGAGTTGCTGGGGGTGGAGGGAGTTGATAGGGCTTTTGTACACTCCTGCGCATACTTGTATATATTTGTACATATTTATTTTATCACTAGTATTTCAATAAACTGTCTAGTTAATTTTCAATCTGGAAGCCTCTCTCCTTATTCTCTCTCTCCTTTCCCTATCTGGGTGGGAGGGGGAAGAGATCGATAGCATTATTGTCATTGGTTTAATTGCCGGTTCTGCATTAAACTGTGACAGAGGGACGCAGCAGAGAATCTGTAAAAAACTGAAGGAATCATGGAAGAGACTACAGTGTATCTATAGACAAAATAAACACAAACAAATCACCCGGACAAAATTGTCTGCTGGAACTACAACATAGCAGAGAGGGAACAGTCCCGGAGGTTCCTCGAATATGTCAATGCTAACTTCCTGACACAGCTGGTGAGTGAACCAACCAGGCAAGGTGCCCTGCTAGACCTGCTGTTTGTGAACAGGGAAGGGCTGGTAGGAGATGTGATGTTTGGAGGCCGTCTTGGGCAGAGCGACCATGAATTGTTAGAGTTCTCTATTCTTAGAGATGCCAGGAGGGGGGGGGTGGGGGGGAGGAAGCAAAACTGCCACCCTAGACTTCCAAAGGGCAAACTTTACCTTGTTCAACACCATGATTGCCAGAATCCTTTGGGAATCTGTTCTGAAGGGTACAGGAGTCCAGGAAGGCTGGACGCTCTTCAAGAAGGAAGTCTTGAAGGCGCAGGAGCAGGCCATCCCCATGTGCTGTAAGGCAAGCCAGCGGCATAGAAGACCAGCCTGGCTGAACAGGGAGCTTTGGCTGGTGCTCAGGGAGAAAAAGAGAATCTATGGCCTTTGGAGGAAGGGGTAGGCCACTCATGATGACTACAAAAATGCTGTGAGGCTATGCAGGGAGAGAATTAGAAGGTCCAAAGCCCAGCTAGAAATTAATCTGGCCTCCATGGTAAAGGACAACAACAAAAGCTTCTATAAATATATAAACAACAAAAGAAAGACCAGGGAGATCCTCTATACCGTATTAGATGCAGGAGGAAACATGGTGACGAATGATGAGGAATAGGCTGAGGTGCTTAATGAATTCTTTGCCTCAGTCTTTAGTAACAGGACCAGTTATGTTGAGGGAATCCAACTCCCTAAGCTAGGTGACAGGGACTAGGAGCAGAACGATCCCTCCACAATCCAGGAGGAGATGATCAGTGACCTGCTACACCACATAGACATGCACAAATCTATGGGGCCAGATGGGATGCACCCAAGAGTGCTGAAAGAGCTGGCAGGGGTGCTCACCAAGCCACTTTCCATCATTTATCAGCAGTCACAGAATCACAGAATTGTTAGAGTTGGAAAGGACCTCTATAGATCATCTAGTCCAACTCTCCCACTGAAGTAGGATAACCTAGAGCACATTACTCAGGACTGCATCCAGGCAGGTTTTGAATATCTCCAAAGATGGAGACTCCACAACCTCTCTGGGCAGTCTGTTCCAGTGCCTTGTCCCTCTCATAGTAAAGAAATTTTTTCTTATGTTTAAATGGAACTTCCTGTGTTCCAGCTTGTACCCATTGCCCCTCATTCTGACACTGGGAACTACTGAGAAGAGCTTGTCTCCATCTTCCTTGCACCCACCCTTTAGATACTTGTATACATTGATAAGGTCTCCCCTCAGCCTTCTCATCTCCAGGCTAAAGAGTCCCAGCTCTCTCAGCCTTTCCTCATAAGAGAGATGCTCCAATCCCCCTGTCATCTTCGTCACCCTCCTCTGGACTCTCTCCACTAGTTCCCTGTCTCTCTTGAACTGGGTAGCCCAGAACTGGATGCAGTATTCCAGCTGTGGCCTCACCAGGGCAGAGTAGGGGGGAAAATGACCTCCCTCGACCTTCTGGCCGCGCTCTTCTTTATGAAACCCAGGATTCCATTGGCCTTCTTGGCCACAAGGGCACACTGCTGGCTCATGGATAATTTACTGTCTATCAGGACTCCAAGATCCTTCTCCTCCAAACTACTTGCCAGCCCCTAACCTATATTGGTGGTTGGGGTTCTTCCTTCCCAGGTGCAGGACCCTACACTTGCTCTTATTGAACCTCATTAGGTTCTTCTCTGACCAACTCTCCAGCCTGTCCAGGTCATGCTGAATGGCAGCACAGGCCTCTGGAGTGTCAGCCACCCCTCCCAGTTTGGTATCATCAGCAAACTTGCTGAGGATACACTCTATCCCCTCGTCCAGGTCATTGATGAACACATTGAACAAAACCGGACCAAATATTGATCCCTGGGGGACACCACTGGTTACTGGCCTCCAACTCGACCCTGATCCGTTGATCACCACCCTCTGAGTTCTGTCACTCAGCCAGCTCTCAATCTACCTCACTGTCCACTCATCAAGCCCACTCTTCCTGAGTTTCCTAATGAGGATGTTATGGGAGACAGTATCAAAAAAGCCTTGCTGAAGTCAAGGTAGATAACATCCACTGCTCTCCCCTCATCTAGCCAGCCAGTAATGACATCATAGAAGGCAATCAGGTTGGTCAAGCACAATTTCCCTTGGGTGAATCCATGCTGACTTCTCCCAATGACATTCTTCGCTTTCACATGTTTTGTGATGACATCCAGAATGATTTTTTCTAACACCTTACCAGGGACAGAGGTGAGACTAACTGGCCTGTAGTTTCCTGGGTCCTCCTTCTTGCCCTTTTTGAAGACTGGAGTGACATTAGCCCTCCTCCAGTCCTCAGACACCTCTCCTTTTCTCCATGACCTCTCAAAAGATGATGGAGAGTCGCCTAGCAATAACATCTGCCAGCTCTCTCAGAACTCGTGGATGCATCCCATCAGGGCCCATGGATTTATGGATGTCCAGTTTGGCTAAGTGGCCTCTAACCAGGTCCTCCTCTACTGAGAGAAAATCTTCTCCAGACCTTATCTCTTATCTCCGGGGTCCGGGATTTAAGAGGGCTGGCTTTTGCAGTGAAGACAGAAGCAAAGAAGGCATTCAATAACTCCGCCTTCCCTGTGTCTTCAGTCACAAGGGCACCCGCCTCATTTGTCAGTGGGCCTACATTTGCCCTATTCTTCCTTTTTTTATTGATGTACTGGAAGAAACTTTTCTTGTTGTCCTTGATACTCCTCACCAGCTTTAGTTCCAGGTGGGCCATAGCTTTCCTCATTACATCCCTGCATTCTCTGACAACATTCCTGTATTCCTACCAAGTGGCCAGACCTGTTTTCCACATGCTGTAGATTTCCTTCTTTCCTTTAATTTTTTCCAGAATACCCCTACTCATCCACACAGGTCTCCTACCTTCTCTGCTTGATTTCTTTCTCATTAGGATTGTGAGAGACGGACTCTATAATGGCCTTTAATTATGTCGCCTTAATGGCAACATTTTGGCGTAGTTGGCAGGATATGAGGGTCTGTTGTAGCCCCTGAACACATTTGCATTGATAGCGAGAATGGAGGACAAAACAAGCAAAGTGCTTATTGATATCAATACCCCTGCGGAGGAGGCATCTGGCGTCGAGTCAGGCAGCTCTGCAGGGGGAGCGATGAGTTCAACAGGCTCTAGTGTTCCTAGCAGTCCGATATATGCCGCGCTACCGGCAGACCTTTCTTGCCCATCGTACGCTGAGGTTCTGGCACGACCACCCGGATGGGAATAAGGTGGAAGGGGGGAACCTGGAATATTCCTTCTGATACTTTGTCTCAACTGACTCAGATAAAAGTACCATATAACAAAAAAGAGCTGCAACAAGTACTGGGAACCCTTCAGTATTGGAGAAAGCACATTCCAGACTTCTCTGTTATAGCACGGCCTCTTTATGATCTATTGACAAAGAATCATCACTGGGAATGGAATAAAGCTCATGATGAGGCCCTTGAATTGCTAATACTGGAAGCACAGACCTTCCAGACCCTGGGACCTCTTCACCCAGAGGATCCGATAACAATAGAATGGGGATTTTCGACTAGTGCATTATAATATCACTTTTGGCAAAAGGGACCTAACGGGAGTACATGACCAATTGGCTTTTATTCTCAATCTTTTAAGGACTCAGAAAAGCGATATTCCACTCTGGAGAAAGGATTGCTAACAGTGTGCACAGCACTAACAGAGGTCAGCAAAATCATTAAAAAACAAAGACTAATTCTACAAGGTCCTTTCAAAGTGGTTAACCATGTGCTGTCTGGGAAAGCCCCTCCAGAGGGAATATCTCAAAAGAGGACGATCAGGAAATGGTATAGCCAAACTGAATGCTATTCTGGCCTTTTCAAGCTAGAAGAAGGCCCAGATAAACAACTAAAAATTCAGGAAAATCTGAATCTATAGAGGGAAAAGAGTTAAAAAAGAAAACTCCCAGTCCTATTAAAGAGGCCCCAGAATACAAGAGTGAAATGATTAATGCCTGGTTCACAGATGCGTCAGCCCGAAGAGAAGGTAAAACCTGGTTGTTCAAATCTGCTGCAGTCAAACCCTCCACGGCTGAACGCATAATAAATCATGATAAGGGCAGTGCACAAGTGGGGGAGCTGGATGCTGTTCTCAATGTTTTTGTGAAAGAAAAAACCTCCAAGGGCACAGATTCCTTTTCGGTCTTCAAGGGCTGTGTGGAATGGATAACTTTCTGGGAACAGAACAATTGGGAGATTAACAGGGTGCCAGTGTGGCAGAAAGAAAAATGGCAACAGATCCTAAAAATTGCTAAGAAAAATCCTAACTTTCATGTAGGGTGGATACCTTCTCACCAGACCAATCTGAAAAGTGAAGCTAGCAGGTGGAACAACTACATTGATGAACTGGCTAAAATCAATGTAGTGGAAATCAGAACAGCAGGAGAAAATCAAGAGTGGGAGTGATTGCTTGAATGGCTTAATTGTAAAAGGGGTCACTCAGGGATCTTTGATTTGTATAAAGAGGCACAAACCTGGGGATGGCCTGTTACCCGTGAACAATGCAAAACAATCATTTCTGAATGTGATCTTTGTAAGATCAGGTTGGGGGAGCATCCCCTGATGACTAATACTCTGCATATTCGGGAAGGAAAGTCCTTGTGGTCCACTTGGCAGGTGGACTACATTGGTCCTTTCTGTAAATCAGGCAACAAACAGTATATCATTGTGATGGTAGAAGTGGTATCAGGTCTAACTTGTGCTGAAGCTGTTTCTAAAGCAAATGGTGAAAACACGGTTCGCTTCTTGGAAAGGGTATTCGGGGTATTACCTAAACCCACGATATTCAATCTGATAATGGCACTCACTTCACCTCACATCTGGTACAACAATGGGCGAGAAGTGAAGGCATCCAATGGACATTTCATATGCCATACTATCCCCAAGCGAATGGGATAGTAGAACGTACTAACGGCTTAAGTAAAAGCCTTATTCGCCCGCAGGACTCCAAATGGGATGAAAGGTTGCGATATGCAGTCACCACTATAAATAACAGATGGGGGGTAAACGGGTGTCCTCGTCTAACTGCTTTCTTTCCCACATCACCCACTCAAGAGAAGGAGAAACATAGAAAACCCTGCAACAAGCGAAAGATCTCCCTACACCCTGGACAAACTGTACTAGTACACTTGCCAAACATTGGGAAAGTTAAGTTGACCCTTCAAACACCCGTGAACTCGAATACCTGGGTTGCATCTTACATGAATAACAAACAAATTAAAATCAGTACAAACTGGATACTTTATGCCGAGTGAAGCAGAACTTCGAGGTTGATTGTAAATATGTATCTGTGTACTTGTTATACCTATGTGCACTTGCTAGACCAACAACCTAAAGAACCGGAGACATCCCAAGCCAGAATAGGGTCTGATCAGCCCGATACTGGTTTTGAGGAGGGGGTTACCTTGTGAATACTATGGACTTGATCACCCCATGGTTTACACAACGTCTCCCACTATACAGTATCATGTCTCCCATCACTGTTGTCCTTTTAGGTTGTTGTATGTAAATAGTGTACTAACGATGCATTAATATATATGTTAATAATGGGACTCCTATTTATATTGTACTTCTTTTATGTATTGTATATATGTATATACATATGTTGTATCATATATAGGGAATTGTTCCCTCAGAAACAGGATACGTGAATAGTTATATATATATCGAATATATAGATATGGAGATATATGAACTTGTATATATGTTTAAAACAGGGAAGGATGTAGGAGTTTGGACAAGATCCTGATAGGGTACAGATGTACATACATATACAGACATACATAAACACATACCACACATGAAACGAGTCGCTGTCATAAAAGCTACGGGGTGAGATGAGAGACGGACTCTATAATGGCGTTTAATCCAGCGACATCTACTGACCACTCCTGGTGATGCACTCCTCGCACTCGTGAGAAGAGGAGAGAGGTACCAGGCGCATGCGCACAGGACCACAGACTACAGCTCCCAGGAGGCTAGGCACAGCCGTGCCGGAACCGGAAGGGGAGCCGAAAGGCGCGCGCTGTGAACTCTCACTTCGGAGATAGTCGCCGTGTGTGTATTTCCGTGGAGGCTGCCGTGGAGCCGTGAAGCCCCTTTTCCTGTGGTTGTTGGCCGTGTGAACGTACCAAACGGACTGCTTGCCTGGAGTCGCTGGAGAAGGAGGAGGATCCCAGCCAGGGATCGGCTTTGGCCGCACTCTGGTGGTGAGACTTGCGAACTTAACTACATCCTGACACTTCCTATTAACACTTATAAACATTCATACATACCATACACTCACTTTCTATAATATTTCCTAAAGGCTCTCTCCAAGCTTTTTCCCTCTTATCCCTGTCCGGGAATAAGAACAGAGGGGAAGGGGGATATTTCTATTGTGTATTGTTCTCATATATATATTCTGATGTTTAATATCGTTCTGTAGAAACGGACTTGCCAAAACCTCAGTGCCTTTAATAAACCTATTGATTCTTGAGCATTGTTTGTGGTGTGACAGGGAGTCGTCCTCACCCCTCGATCCCCTCTTGGAGGGGTAGTGGTTTGCAGCTTTACCCATCTCGGTCCGCGACAGGGATGCAGCGGTTTTGAGCTTGGAGCAAGTGGTGTTTTAGAGTTGCCCAGCTTTCATGGGCATCCATATCTTCCAGAGTCTTGACCCATGGTATTCCACCAAGTAGATCTTTGAAGAGGTCAAATTTTGCGTTCCTGGATGTGAGAGACGGACTCTATAATGGCTTTTAATTCAGCGACATTTACTGACCAGTCCTGGTAATGTACTCCCCGGCACTCGTGAGAAGAGGACAGAGGTACCAGGCGCATGCGCACAGGACCACAGGCTACAGCTCCCAGGAGGCACGGCGGGGCCGGAACCGGAAAGAGGGGAGCAAAAGGGCGCGTTCTGTGAACACTATACGGATACAGCCGCCGCTGTGAGCATACCGCTGCGGAGGCTGCCGTGAAGTTATAAGGCGCCTTTTCCTGTGGTTGTTGGCGTGTGGACGTACCGAACGGACTGTTTGCCCGGAGTCAAAAGGGAAAGGACGTGGATCCCGACCAGGGATTGGCTTCGGCCGTACCCTGGTGGTGAGAATTGCGAACTACATTCTGACGCTTCTTACTAACATTCCTACATAATATTCACACATACCAGACACTCACTTCTCTTTTTCAATATTCTTCTATTTCCCAAAGGCTCTCTCCAGGCTTTCCTTCTTATCCCTGTCCGGGAATGGGAACAGGGGAAAAGGGGAGGGGGAGAGGTTATCTCTTGTTTTTTGTGCATGTTGTTATTGGTATATAGATATATTGTTGTATAGCTGTTGGTATATAGATATAGGGATGTGGATATAGATATATAGATAGTCTTTGTGTGTTATTTGATATTGGACTTGCCAAACCCTCAGTGCCTTTAATAAATCTATTGATTCCTAAGCGTTGTTTGTGAGTGTGACGGGGAGTGGTCCTCAGCCCTCGATCCCCCGAGGTGGGGGTGTGGGTCGCAGCTTTACCTATCTCGGTCCGCGACACTGAAGTCCAGGGTTGTAGTCTTGCTCATTTCTCTCCTACTTCCACACAAAATAGTAAAGTCCACCATTTTGTGGTCACTACAGCCAAGTTTGCCCCCAACCTTCACATCCCCAAAAAGACCCTCTTTGTTTGTTAGTACCAGGCAGCACACTTCCCCTCCTAGGTTCCTCAGCCACCTGCATCAGAAAGTTGTAAACACTCTGCAGGAGCCTTCTGGACCATGCGTGCCTGGCTGTGTTGCCCTTCCAGCAAATATCTGGGTGATTGAAATCCCCCATGAGAACCAAGGCCTTTGATAGTGAGGCTACTTTCAGCTGCCTGTAAAAGGCCTCATCAACTTCCTCATCCTGATCAGGTGGCCTGTAGTAGACACCCACAACAGTGTCATTCATGTTGGCCTGCCCCTTAATTCTTACCCATAAGCTCTCTACACATTCTTCCTTCTCCCCTGGCCAGAGTTCGGTACGTTCCAGGTGCTCTTTCACATAAAGAGCCACTCTGGCACCTCACTTTGATGACCTATCTTTCCTGAACAATACATAGTCATCCATGACAGCGCTCCAATCATCTGAGCTATCCCACCATGTCTCAGTGATTGCAATGAGATCATAGCCGTGCAACCGCACACAGATCTCTAGTTCTTCCTGTTTATTCCCTATGCTGCGTGCATTAGTGCATAAGCATTTCAAAGAGGGAAAAATACTAGCATGCTGCCCCACAGGTGCTGAGCCACAACACCCAGGCACCTCTCTAGCAAGCTCAGCTATATCCCCATCCCCCTTTGAATCTGGTTTAAAGCTCTCTGGATGAGCCCTGGTAACTCTTGTCCTCTTGTTGCCCCCAGACTCATTTCCAGTGGGCCTGGCTTTATCCCCTACCCCCTTCAAGCCTAGTTTAAAGCTCTCTCAATGAGCCCCGCTAACTCCTGGCCAAAAATCCTTTTCCCCCTTGTTGATAGTTCTGTCACTTTTTGCTAGCAGACCTGGTGCCATGTAAACATCTCTATGATTGAAAAATCCAAAGTTCATCTGACAGCACCAGCCTCTAAGCCATTTGTTAATCAGCCATGTTTTCCTAACCCTTTCAGCTTTTCCTGCCACTGAAGGAACTGAGGAAAAGACCACCTGTGCTCCTGATTCTGCAAGCATTCGGCCCAGTTCTCTGAAATCCCTTTTCATCGCCCTAGGACTTGCCTTGGCAACCTCATCAGTGCCCACCTGCATGACCACTAGTGTGTAGTAATCAGAGAGCCGCACCAGGCCTGGGAGTTTCTTGGTAAAATAGCTAACCTGGGCCCCAGGGAGGCAGCAGATCTCCCTGTGGGATGGGTCTGGCTGGCATATAGGGCCCTCAGTTCCTTTCAAAAGAGAATTGTGGGCGACCAGCTATGGGCCACGGGCGGCCTTGTTCTCGACAAACTACAGCTGTGCCCTTGACGGTTAGAGATAAATAAGTTTGTGGAAAAAGACGGGATGAGAGATATGGTTGTGTGTTGACATTCTTGTAAGAAAATGTAAAAAACTTGTAGCCTATCATAAAATAAGATAGAACGCGTGAACAGAAGCTGTTAACCAATGGGAAGGAGGCATAAGGCTCGTGGACAGGAGAGAAAAGTATAAGAATGCTATGTAACCCAAAAATAAAGGACTGTCTGGTGCTTGTGACCACCATGGTGTGTGAGCAGTTTCTCCACCGCAGAGAATCTCCCGCAACAATTACCTTCCTTTTGTTCTTAACAGAGGCAGTCCTAATGCATGGGGTTGACTGCCTCGGCAACTCCCTGGATGGACCTTTGTCAGTAACCTCAGTTACCTGGTTTTCCAGATCCAGGGCCATATACCTGTTCTGTAAGGGCACACGTGAAGGTGGGCCAAGACCAATTGCATTAGTTTCAATAAGGCCAAATGTCAGGTACTGCATTTCGGCCACAACAACCCCCAGCAGCTCTACAGGCTTGGGGAGGAGTGGCTGGAGAGCTGCCCAGGTGAGAGGGATCTGGGTGTGTTGATTGACAGCCAGCTGAACATGAGCCAGCAGTGTGCCCAGGTGGCCAAGAAAGCCAACACCATCCTGGCCTGCATCAGGAACAGTGTGACCAGCAGGACCAAGGAGGTGATCTTACCCCTATACTTGGCCTTGGTGAGGCTGCACCTTGAGTACTGTGTGCAGTTTTGGGCGCCACAGTATAGGAAGGACATCAAGATGCTGGAGAGGGTGCAGAGAAGGGCAACTAGGCAGATTAGGGGTATGGAGAACAGGTCTTATGAGGAGAGGCTGAGGGACCTGGGGCTGTTCAGCCTGGAGAAGAGGAGGCTGAGGGGAGACCTCATTGCTCTCTACAACTACCTGAGAGGAGGTTGTAGTGAGGCAGGTGTTGGCCTCTTCTCCCTAGAGACTAGCGATAGGACAAGAGGAAATGGGGTCAAGCTGTGCCAGGGAAGGTTCAGATTGGATATTAGGAAAAATTTCTTCACAGAAAGAGTGATGAGGCATTGGAACAGGCTGCCCAGGGAGGTGGTGGAGGCACTATCCCTGGAGATGTTAAAAAAATGTGTGGATGTGGTGTTTCGGGAGGTGGTTTAGTGGTCACGGGGGTGTAGGGCTGACAGTTGGACTTGATCTTCAAGGTCTTTTCCAACCTTAATTATTCTATGATTCTATGAAATTATACACACATGCAAGTTCTAAGAGAAATCAGTGATGAACAGCTGAATCACTAATGGTTTTACTAAGCTCCCACTTAAAATTTCCTTGGGTGGTGTATTGGGTTTATGTGGCAAGGTTTCAGTAGCAGGGGCGAGGTGCAAGGGTGGCTTCTGTGAGAAGATGCCGGAAGCTGCTCCCATGCCTGACAGAGCCAGATTCAGCTGACTCCAAGACAGACCGGCCACTGGCCAAAACTGAGCCAATCAACAGTGGTGGTAGCACCTCTGTGATAACATATTTAAGAAAGAGTAAAAAATGCTGCACGAAAACAGCTGGGAGAAAGAGTGAGAATATGTGAGAGAAACCACTCTGCAGACATCAAGGTCAGCAAAGAAGAAGGGGTGGAGGAGATGCTCCAGGAAGACCATGGTGAAGCAGGTTGCCCCCCTGCAGCCCATGGAGGTCCAGAGCGGAGCAGATATCCACAGTATAGCCCATGGAGGGCCCCACACCAGAACAGGTGGGATGTGCCTGGAAGAGAACTGCCCATTGGAGAAGATCATGAAGGACTGTCTCCTGATAGTTGTAGAAATTTACTAAAATGATTAATTTGCTGTACCAAGCTGAATAGGTTTACTTTTAAAACAATGTGCTTTGTGAAACTGTCAGTCAGTTATGCCAAGCATCCTGCAGGTTGTGATAACATCAAGTCTTCTAAGACCTGTGGTGCCAACAGACAACATTCATGTTGATTCTGGACCCACCTGGGCAATCTACCAGCGGGAGACAGGAGAGGGAGACAGGACCAGGAGACAGGAGAAGAAGACAAAGGACTAGAATCAACAAAGACCCCCACAGGAGACCCTTGAGCACGCATAATTACAAAGATGACTATGTAAAAGGATTCTGGGAACTCATTTGCATTAAACTGAATATGCATGCTTTGGTGTTTATTACTTCGGGCGTTTTGCTAACTCGTTGGAGCACTTATGGTGGAGAATCCCCAGTGCTACCCCGGAGCCATCAATAATACATCACTGCTTAACAGTGACTTGTTTGCTGTTGAGTTCAATTTCTTTGTTTCACTCCCATGAGTGGGACTGAGAGAGACAGACTCTATAATGGCCTTTGATCCAGCGACATCTACTGACCATTCGTGGTAATGCACTCGCACTCGTGTGAAGAGGGGAGAGGTACCAGGCGCATGCGTACAGGACCACAGACTACAGTTCCCAGGAGGCTAGGCGCAGCCGTGCCGGAACCGGAGCCGAAAGGCGCGCGCTGCGAATGCTCACTGCGGACACAGCTGATGTGTGTGTGTCTTGCCGCGGAGCGTCTTTCCTGTGGTTATTGGTTGTGTGAACTCACCAAACGGACTGCTCGCCTGGAGTTGAGGATGGAGAAGGAGGGTCCCGACCAGGGATCGGCTTCGGTCACACCCCGGTGGTGAGGATTGCGGACTTGTATATATTCTTACGTTTCCTACTGACTCTTATACACATTCATACACAACATACACAATAAATCATAATTCTATTATATTTCCTACAGGCTCTCTCCAAGCTTTTTCCCTCTTATCCCTATCCGGGAATTGGGAATAGGGGGGGTGGAAGAAGGAGGGGGGATACTCTTGTTGTTCTGATATCTAATATAGAAATAGCCTTGCCATAACCTCAGTGCCTTTAATAAACTTATTAATTCCTTTCTGGTCTGGATAATTGTTTGCAAGTATGATAGGGTGTAGTCCTCAGCCCTCGATCCCCTTTTGGAGGGGAGTGGGTCGCGGTCTTGCCTACATCGGTCCACGACAGGGACCTTATGCTGGAGGAGGGGAAGAGCATGAGGACAAAGGAGCAGCAGAGACAAAGCATTATGAACTGACTGCAACTCCTATTCCTCATCCCCCTGTGCCACTCGTGGGAGGAGGTAGAAGAGTTGGGACTGAAGTTGTGCTTGGTGAAAAAGGGAGGAGTTGGGGGAAGGGTGTTTTTAGATTTTTTCTTACTTCTCATTACCCTCCTCTCTGTTTACTTGGCAATAAACTAAATTCATCTCCTCAAATCAAGTCTCTTTTGACCATGTCTATAATGGCTGATTGATCTCCCTGTCCTTATCTCGACCCATGAGGTTTTAGTTGTGTTATTCCATGACAGGATTCTGGACCATGCCAACTAGAATTCTACAAGACAATGCCTGGTACTGCCCTGGGACTGGTACAGACCTGGGACTGTTCCTGGTATGAATCATGGCCATCTTTTCGAGGCAGAAGAGAGTTCAACCACATGGATATGATCTATGCTGTGCTATACTACATGCCTTCAGGGCCAGGAAATACCTTTGTGTGCGCACATATGCACATGTAATGCAGTATTTGAGAAACTAAAGGAAAAACTGCTTTCAGAACAAGTTGAAGTTGGTGTTCATTGAGAGGAAAAATGTCACATATTTCTCTGCAGGAAGAAAAAGGAGATAAACAACTGACAGTTTCAATAGGATTTTATTATGAAATAATTTTAAGCTAATCCCTTTATCCCATCATCTAGTAAATAGTCAAGTCTTGCAGATGTGACAGATGCTGACTTTATAGTTACTGTGAAATTACCCAGTAAGAGTAGGAGATTCAGGGAAATTTATTTCTGTTTGCAGTTTTCCATTATTTTCTATAAGTAGAGCATAGGAACAAACTGAGGTTTACTCAACTGCTACACTTATCTAGTGCATAACACCCAAGGCCATGATAGCTACTAATTGTTACATAGTGGGTTCACATTTGGGTAAAATCAACATAGTTTATACCAGAACACAAAGTTTACATACTGTCTATTTTGCAGACTGTCAAATTTGCAGATTTAAAAGGTCTAAAGCACTGGTATAACTCTTGTTCAGTTCAGTAGAAGTTTGCACAGAGAAAGATAAGGTGTGAGAGAATAAGTTGCTAATTATAGCCTGCCAGCCATTCCTGTCACTAAACAAGATGTTCCATTTAAATTTAAAGATGAGTTTGTTCCTGTCTGTGTATTACACAACATGGTTTTGCTGATTACCAGTTGTCCTTGGCAAAGGGAAAAAGTTCTTTAAGGGCCTTTTCTGACTGGAAGAAATGACTGCAGCTCAGTGGACAGGATAGCTGTCTTTCAACTTGCTCAACTTCAAAAAGCATCAAGACCCACTAACGTTTTAAAAACAAAACTAACCATAAAAGCTTGTACAGCAAAATAAAACAACCCTCAACAACACTGACAAAAACTGCCCCTGACTCTTTGTTGTTGTAATAAAACCAATGGTCTTCCTTTACAAAATATTAAATGTGGATAAAGCCTATATTTAACAGATTTCAGGAAGTGTTTACACTTTGGAACTGTCAGTGATCTCAAACAAACAGCAACAATCAATAATCACAGTTTTACTGCTTTCTCCTTTCTCTGTATGCACTTTTCCATAAATATATATTTTTACTAACTTTACTTGCCTTACTGATTCCTAAAAACATATCAACATTTTAGCTTATAGTGTAATCCTTGGAAAATATCAAATTTTGTGAAAACTAAAACCTCTGCACAGCTTGAGTCTCAAAAAAACATACAATTAATTAAAAAACAACAACAATTTCAAAACATAGATATCCTGGTTTCTTTGGGATAGAATCATAGGCAAACCATAGAATGCGGGCCATTAGCAGTTTTGAGTAAGCTGGGAGCTTAAGCTAGGAGGGGCAAAAGCCAGGGCAGCTGACTCAAGTTGGCTAACAGGTGTGTCCCATAAGATAAATGTCATTATAAAGGAGGAAGTTTATAAAGGATGGGAGACACCTGTGGGCTACCATCCATAGAAGGGTTTCCTCATCATCCTGCTTCTGAGGGATGCTTCCCTGTTTTGTTGTGGGGGTTTTTTTGGGGTGTTTTTTGTGACTGCTGCATGTTCACTGATTTGAGTATGACTTGTATGCTTCACATGGGCAGTAGCATTAATATTAGTTTTGTTGTTTCATTAAGTCTGTTTTCCTTTCATTCCATGGATCTCCTTTCCTTTTCCTGTTTCCTTGTCACAGTTTGACTCAGGATTGGCAATTAAACCAGAGACAACAATGCTCTCGATCCCCTCCCACCCAGGTAGGGAAGGAGAGAGAGAATGAGGGATGGAGACTTTCTGGATTGAAAATGAAACTAGACAGCTTTAATTAAACACTAATGACAAAAGAAAATATGTACAATTATATACAAGTATGTTCAGGAATGTGCAAAACCCTGTTGCCTCCCCCCACCCCCAGCAACTCCCACAGCACTCTCCTTAGCTGTGAACAGTTCTGAAATGTCTCGGAGCGCTGCCGGAGATAGCGGCAGAGCAGACAGGAGCTGAGGGTAGAGTTATGAGGGTCAGGAACACATGAGCCTAGGGGTCGATGGTGATGGATAGATGGAGTCCTCCCCAGATGCCGGCTATGGACGGAAGAGAAGGGAAGAAAAAACAAGAAGGAAGTTGATTTTTGTGATCTCTGACCTTACACCAAGCTTATGTAGATATATGGAATGGAATATCTCTGGCCAATTTTGCTGTCCATCTAGGTACAGATATGACTCTCCTGCCTCGGTAGCCTCTGTGGCAGCAGAGCAAAGAAGCAACCTTAGAGTCTCAGCAGTGACATAAACATTCCAGTGTTCAGTCCACTAGCTGGAAAACTTGCTGCTAGTTAAAAGAGAGCTTACTGAAGGAAAAAAAAAAAAAACAGTAAAAGGAAAATTGGCTCAAACCAGGACATTACTCTTCTCAACTGGGGAGGGATCATGGGGTAATAAAAAAACTGCTATAGTTTAGCTCTGTATGTGGGGCAAGGCAGGGGACCAGTATGGCTGAGTAAGGATCTCCTGTTCAAACTACAGCGCAAGAAAGAAATGGCCAGGCAGGGGAGCCAGGGATATGTATCCTGGGAAGAATATAGGGATGCTGCCTAGATGTGAAGGGATGCAATCAGGAAAGCTAGGGGCACAGTTGGAGTTTGCCTGTCTCCTGGGTGACCTCTGCTGTGTTTTCTTTTGTCTATCCCTGTTTACCACTTTCCAGTCACCCCGTGACCTCTCCTCTCTGGAAGAGGGGGGGTCTCGGGGTGTCTTAGCAGCAACTTCAGCATAAGACAGTCGAGCAGCCTTTTTGGGTGTAGAAGAGGAGGACTTAGGGCCCTTGTATTCACATTTTTTAGCACAATCAACCAGGATCCGGGCTAAGTCACCCCACATAACCTGTAACCGTCCAGCCGCAATATCCTCTTGACATTGCATGGCTTTTACCTGGAGCGCCCCAGAGAGCCCCTTAATCAACACAAACATTCTCCTCTCTTTTACCCTAAGGGACATGGGACTTGCATGCTCTATTACCAACTCACGATCATAGATCATTTAGAGTGCAGCAGCCCTACGAACGTTCTCCATAATGTCAGTGGGACTCCCTTGTAAGGCAATCGGTTCTCCTCGCTCCACTGTCTCAGTATTACCTACGTTCCAGGCTGCACGCTGCGTTAGGGACCATGGGTGATTTGTATTTCCAGTTTGTAACACTATTCCAGGTCCCCAAAAACCATCTGCCTCTCGTTCAGTCAACATAATGTCGTCCCCTCCTGTGAGTGATACTCTCATGACATAATCAGCTTCTGTTTCTGAAGCCAGTCTGCTATATTTTTCTCTGAGTTTACCCAGCTCAGTAGACGAATAGGGCTTTTCCTTTATCTCTGTATCTCTTTGTGCAGCCCCGGCTCTCTGGGTATAGGTAGTAAGCCTAACAGGCCGGACCACCTTTTTTTCTTCCTGCTCTTCCTCCTCCCCCTCTCCATACCGGATCCCTAATTCATACGTAATAGTGTCCAGAGCCCTCTGTATGTTTCTCTCTCTCTGGCTTTCCCTTTCTTCCCCAACTTTGCAGGGTGGCTCCGGTGGTATGAAGACCTGCTCCTGCTGGGGCTCGTGAAAAGCACCAATCAGTGCTAGCTTTTTGTGTAGGATTCGGTCGATCTCCTGCTCCAAGAGGTCATCAACAACCTTCTTTTCCTGAGGGGGAGCAGGGGGTGGAGGAAGAGGCCCCTGTTTGAGCCGTTCAATATCGCTCTGCAATGTTACGATCTCTTGCTGCAATTTCGAGATGTCTCGTTTTTTTGCCCTGACATCCCTCTCCATGCCCTCCAATGCCTTTAATACCTTTGTAAGTTCCCTCTGCATGTCAAGCAGCTTCTTTTCGTATTCTGCTCGCATGTCAGTATAATCTTTCTTTAACTCCCTGTATTTTTTTTCACGCTCCTGTTTTTCTCCCTGTAACTGTGTGATCTCCTGTAACTTCTCATCGCCTTCACTCTGCTCCTTCTTTCGTCTCGCCCCTGTGTCTTTATTTTTCAACTGCACTTCCTGCTGTAGTGCCTCAACCTCCTGCTTCAGGGTCTTTAGCTCCTGTCTTAGGGGCTCAGTCTCCTCTACCTTCTGCCTTAGGGACATTACCTCCTCTAACACCTGCCGTTCAAAGTCACGGGTGTATGAAGGAAGGGGGTACGTTCCGGGTGGCTGTGCCAAAACCTCAGCATACGATGGGCGAGAAAGGTCTGCCGGTGGCTCGGCGTATATCGGACTGCTAGGAATACTAGAGCTCGTTGGACTCATCGCTCCCCCCGCAGGGCCGCCTGACTCAACGTCAGACGCCTCCTCTGCAGGAGCATCGATATCAATTAGTGCTTCTCTCGTTTTGTCCTCCATTCTCGCTGTCGCTGCGACTGTGTACAGGGGCTACAACAGACCCTCGAATCCTTCCGACTACGCCAAAAAATGTCGCGGACCGAGATAGGTAAAGCCGCGACCCACACCCCCACCTCGGGGGATCGAGGGCTGAGGACCACTCCCCGTCACACTCACAAACAACGCTTAGGAATCAATAGATTTATTAAAGGCACTGAGGGTTTGGCAAGTCCGATATCAAATAACACACAAAGACTATCTATATATCTATATCCACATCTATATATCCATATACCAACAGCTATACAACACTATATCTATGTACCAATAACAACATGCACAAGAGATAACCTCTCCCCTTCCCCTTTTCCCCTGTTCCCGTTCCCGGACAGGGATAAGAGGGAAAGCCTGGAGAGAGCCTTTGGGAAATAGAGGAATATTGAAAAAGAGAAGTGAGTGTCTGGTATGTGTGAATATTATGTAGGAATGTTAGTAAGAAGTGTCAGAATGTAGTTCACAATTCTCACCACCGGGGTACGGCCGAAGCCAACCCCTGGTCGGGATCCACGTCCTTTCCCTTGAGACTCCGGGCAAACAGTCCGTTCGGTAAGTCCACAAGCCAACAACCACAGGAAACAGCACCGTATAATTTCACGGCAGGCTCCGCAGAGATGTGCTCCCTGCGGCGGCTATATCCGTAATATTCGCAATGCGCGCCTTTCGGCTCCCTTCCGGTTCCTGCCCTGCCAGGCCTCCTGGGAGCTGTAGTCTGTGGTCCTGTACGCATGCGCCTGATGCCTCTGTACTCTCCTCACGAGTGCCGGGGAGTACTTTACCAGGACTGGTCAGTAAATGTCGCTGGATTAAAGGCCATTATAGAGTCTGTCTCTCACATCTCACCCCGTGGCTTTTATGACAGCGACTTGTTTCCTGTGTAGTTTGTTTATGTATGTGTCTGTATATGTATGTACATCTGTACCCTATTAGGCTCTTGTCCAAACTCTTACCTCTTTCCCTGTTTGAAACATATAAATAATATCACATATTTCCATATCTATATAATGGATATATATATATAACGATGTATATAACATTTTATGCGGATTTCTGAGGGAACAATTCCCTATATACGATACAACATATGTACATATATATAATACATAAGAGCAATATAAATAGGAGACCCATAATGAATATATTGGTGCACCATTAGTGTCTTATTTACATACAACAACCCAAAGGGGAAACAGGTATAGGAGACATGATGCTGTATAGTGGGAGGCGTTGTGTAAACCATGGGGTGATCAAGTCCATAGTATGCACAAGGTACCCCCCTCCTCAAAACCAGTGTCGGGCTGATCAGACCCTATTCTGGCTTGGGATGTCTCCGGTTCTTTGGGTCGTTGGCTTAGCATGTACACATTGTTATACACACAAGTATACAGATACATATTTACAATCTACCCCGAAATCCTGCTTCACTCAACATGAAGTATCCAATTTGTACTGATTTTAGAGTTGTTTGTTATTCATGTCAGATGCAACCCAGGTATTCGAATTAACGGGCGTTTCCAGGGTCTTTTTGACTTTCCCTATGTTTGGCGGGTGAACCAGTACAGTTTGTCCTGGGTGTAGGGAGATTTTTTTCTTGTTACAAGGCTTTCTTTGTTTCTCCTTTTCTTGAGTGGGTGATGTAGGAAAGAAAGCAGTTAGACGAGGACACCCGTTTACCCCCCATCTGTTATTTATAGTGGTGACTGCATATCGCAACCTTTCATCCCATTTGGAGTCCTGTGGGCGAATAAGGCTTCTGATTAACCCGTTAGTACGTTCTACTATCCCATTTGCTTGGGGATAGTATGGCATATGAAATGTCCATTGGATGCCTTCACTTCTCGCCCACTGTTGTACCAGATGTGAAGTGAAGTGAGTGCCATTATCAGACTGGATTTGTGTGGGTTTAGGTAATACCCAAAATACCCTTTCCAGGAAGCGAACTGTATTTTCACCATTTGCTTTAGAAACAGCTTCAGCACAAGTTAGACCTGACACCACTTCTACCATCACAATGATATACTGTTTGTTGCCTGATTTGTGGAAAGGACCAATGTAGTCTACCTGCCAAGTGGACCACAAGGACTTTCCTTCCCGAATATGCAGAGTGTCAGTCGTCAGGGAATGTTCCCCCAACCTGATCTTACACAGATCACATTCAGAAATGATTGTTTTACACTGTTCACGGGTAACAGGCCATCCAGGGGTTTGTGCCTCTTTATACAAATGAAAGATCCCTGAGTGACCCCTTTTACAATTAAGCCATTCAAGCAATCGCTCCATCTCCTGATTTTCTCCTGCTGTTCTGATTTCCACTACATTGATTTTAGCCAGTTCATCAACATAGTTGTTCCACCTGCTAGCATCATTTTTCAGACTGGTCTGGTGAGCAGGAATCCACCCTACATGAAAGTTAGGATTTTTCTTGGCAATTTTTAGGATCTGTTGCCATTTTTCTTTCTGCCACACTGGCACCCTGTTAATCTCCCAATTGTTCTGTTCCCAGAAAGTTATCCATTCCACACAGTCCTTGAAGACCGAAAAGGAATCTGTGTAGATGTACACAACATCCTTGGACGCTTTTTCTTTCACAAAAACATTGAGAACAGCATCCAGCTCCCCCACTTGTGCACTGCATTTATCATGATTTATTATTTGTTCGGCTGTGGAGGGTTTAACTGCAGCAGATCTGAACAACCAGATTTTACCTTATCTTTGGGCTGACGCATCTGTAAACCAAGCATTAACCATTTCACTCTTGTATTCCAGGGTCTCTTTAATAGGACTGGGAGTTTTGACTATTAAATCTTTCTCCTCTGTAGATCCAATTTGTTCCTGAATTCTTAATTTTTTATCTGGGCCTTCCTCAAGCTTGAAAAAGCCAGAATAATACTCAATTTGGCTATATCATTTCCTGATTGTACCCTTTTGGGATATTCCTTCTGGAGGGGCGTTCCCAAGACAGCCCTTTGTTAACCACTTTGAAAGGGCCTTGTAGAATTACCCTTTGTCTTTTAATGATCTTGCTGATCTCTATTAGTGCTGTGCACACTCTTAGCAATCCTCTTTCTCCAGAGTGGAATATCGCTTCTCTGAGTCCTTAAAAGATTGAGAATAGAAGCCAATTGGTCACGTATTCCCATTAGGTCCCCTCTGTCAGAAGTGATATGACAAGGCACTGGCTGAGAACCCCCATTCTATTATTATTGGATCCTCTGGGTGGAGGGGTCCCAGAGTTTGAAAGGTCTGTGCTTCCACTAGTAACAGTTCAAGGGCCTCATAATGAGATTTATTCCATTCCCAGTGATGATTCTTTTTCAATAAATCATAAAGAGGACGTGCTATAACAGAAAAATCTGGGATGTGCTTTCTCCAATACTAAAGGGTTCCTAATACCTGTTGCAGTCCTTTTTTGTTGGATGGTACTTTTATCTGCTTCAATTGAGACAAAGTATCAGAAGAAATATTCCAGGTCCTCCCCGTTCCACCTTATTCCCAGAAATTTTGCCTCTTGGGATGAGGGTTGCCTTTTCTCTTCAGGGATTTCTATCTGCATGTGTGTTAAATCCTTAATTATGGCATCATAAACTGCTTTTACCTCCCGCTCACTTTGGCCCCCTATCAGCACATTATCTATGTACTGATAGACCTTTACTTTGGAATTCTTTTTAATTTCTGGAATATTTTCCAGCTCACATGCCAGTGCATGATGGGCCAGTGTGGGTGAGTGTTTATATCCCTGGGGCAACCTTGTGAAGGTGTACTGTACCCCATCCCAAGTGAAGGCAAAATATTTTTGGTCTTCAGGATCGATAGGGACTTGGAAAAACATATCCTTGATATCCAGGGAGGCCAGCACCGGATGTGCTGCTTCCTGGATTTCTAGCACCAGATCAGCAATGTTAGGTACGGCAGCTGTGAGTCCTTCTGTATTGGCATTTAGCTTCCTGTAATCTACTGTCATTCTCCATTTACCATTTGGTTTCCTTACAGGCCAGATTGGGGAATTAAATGGTGAATGACAGGGCACAACAATACCCCTTTGCTTCAAATCAGAAATTACTTCTTTAATGCCATCTTTGGCAGCAATTGGGATGGAATATTGTTTTACTTTTGTTATCTTGCTCTGTGGCAGGCGTGGAACACACTGCAACAACCTTATCTCTGGTGTCGGTGTGCCAAAATTCCAGTAGTGGCCTTCTTCATCTCTCCATGCTTGGCCTGTGAGAACATCCAGTCCTAATAAATTAAAAGGAATATCACCCACAATCATTTCGGTCCGAATTGGTTTGTCCTCTCCTGGAAGGTGTATGGTGACTTTGGCTGTTTTCTGTAAAAGATGGTTACCAAATGCTCCACTCACATGTATTGGCTTTGAAGATAAGGTAATGCCACAGTGCTCAGCTTCATCAGCTTTTAGTGTAGAAATTTGTGCTCCTGTGTCTACCACAAAAGTGACAGAATAACGTTTAGGCCCTACAGCACAGGTAATTTCCATGTCCCCATCTTTATTTTTAACTAATCTCAATACATTTTGCCAATCTTTTGGAGGTCTGGGAGGTTTATTGTTTACGTGGGAGACATTTTCATTCTCTGTATTAGAATCCTGTGGTTTTCCCCTCCTCCACTGTCTTTTAGCCTTTCTATTCTTGGCAGAAAGAGGGTCATTCAGTTTTCCGAATCAATAGTTAGGGTTCTTACTCTTGATCCCTCTCGGGATCACCCTCTGGACTCAGATCTTTCTCTGGACCTAGACAGTGACCTAGGCCTTGTAGACTGACTTTGTCTTGACCTAAATAGATCACGCCAGCATTCGATCAGCTGTCTATAAGTCCCAGCCAGAAATGCAGGTGGGACCCCTATATGCCTGGCCTCCTCCTTAAGCTTAGCATATGGCCCCTTATCACCCCAAGATGAAGTATGTTGCTCCTCGGGGCGCTGGTTTCCTGGCGAGCCCCCTTGTTTGTTGTTTTGTCTACCTCTATTCACCACAGTCCAATCACCCTGTGATTTCCCTTGATGCTTAGGAGAAGGGGGGTTCCGAGGAGGAGGGGGTTTCTGAGGTGGCTTAGCAGCCACCTCAGCATATGAAGGTTGAGTAGCTTTGACTTGTCTGACTGCAGAAGATTTACCAGAATTGCCAGATTCACCATATACCTTTCCACATTCTACCAGTTCTCTGGCTAACATAGCCCATGTAAGGTGTATGTTGCCCCTTCTGATCTCTTTCCGATATTGGATGGTTTCCATTTTAAGTGCTGGAGATAGTCCCTTGATCAAAACAGGTAATCTGTCTGGTTTCACTCTAAGAGACAAAGGACTACTCTGCTCTGATACTAACTCACAGTCATAAATCATCTGAAGGACTGCAGCTCTGTGGACATTTTCCACAATACTAGAGTGTTCCCCTTGCAGGGCATCCGGTTCTCCTCTGCTAACGGGATCTGTGGCACCAATACAAAAAGCCGCCCGCTGAGTTAGAGACCAAGGGTGATCTGGGTTTCCATTCATTAAGATTATTCCGGGTCCCCAGTACCCACCAGCTTCCTGTTCATTTAACAGAATATCATCTCCCCCTGTGAGGGACACTCTCATAACGTATTCGGCTTCTGTCTCAGACTGAAGCCTGGTGTATTGCTTTCTAAGCTTTACCAATTCCACCGCAGTGTAAGTTTTTTTCCTTTACCTCTGTATCTCTCTGTGCAGCACCTGCTTTTTGAGAATAAGTAGTTGTCCTAACTGGGCGCACATATCTACGTTCCTCTTCCTCCTGCTCTTCCTCCTCTTCCAAACTAGTGAGGAGACCTCACATAACGTGTCAACTCTTGCATTCCTTTACACAGCTCATCTATCTTGACGGCTACTTCCTCCGACCCTCCAATAGCTTGGGAGGGGGACTGGGGGGGCGGACAGGTGGGGGCCGGCTGCTGTTGTACGAGTGTTTGAAGAGCTCCAACCTTTTCTTATAAAGACCATTCTTTCATGTAAAGAACCCGGCTAATAACTTGATTGGGATCTAACTGATCAACGCTGAGCTTATCACTCTCCTGCACTTCGGAAACTATTGCTGTGTCCTGTGTTGGATCTGACTGAACACTCTCAGACGCGTCCTCCTTCTTAGAAGGGGGAGCAACCTTTTGTCTTAACTGCTCTTGCAGATAATTATTCTCTTGTTGCAGGGTTTCCTTCTCTTGGCACAGCCTTGGTTGCTCTCTTCGTAGCACTCTAACATCTTGCTGCATCCCATCTATCTGCAGTTGCATGGCTATTTTCTCTTGTTGGGTCTGTTGTAGGGTTAGCTGCATCTCCTCGTATGTCTTGCACAACCCCCTATATTTCTTATCTATCTTTACAGCCTCCTGTTGCAGCGCATCATTTTCCTGCTGTAACTTATTTTCCTGTCGCAGCTGCTTACATTTTTCGTGCCACTTCTCCTTCTGCACCCCTGTAGAGCTGCCCTCAAGCCTTTGCAGTAACCCCTCAAATTCCTGCTGCAACTTCCTGTGTTCCTCCTGTAACTCCTTAAGCTTTTGCTTTAGTTCCTTAACCTCCTGCAGTAATTCTGTAACCTCCTGCTATAACTCTACCTCTCTAACCTCTTGCTGCAATGCTCTGTCTGTAAGCCCTTTCATATTATCCTGTAAGCATGTGAGGCACGATAAAGACAACCTTTCTGGAACCTCGGTGCTTCCTGCATGATCGGTATCCTCTATATCCGTAGGAATACCCCATGAGGACCAGGGCCTGTGAACGTAAAGCTGCTCCTATCTGCCTATAGAGGGCCTCATCCACTCGATCTTTCTGGTCAGGTGGCCTGTAGCAGACTCCCACTATGATATCACCTGCCCCTGTCTTCTCTTTAAACCTGACCCATAAGCTCTCCATCAGCTCCTCATCCATCCCCAGGCAGAGCTCCATGGTCTCTAGCTGGACATTCATGTAGAGGGTGACACCCCCTCCTCTTCTACCCTGCCTGTCCTTCCTGAAGAGCTTATACCCATCCATCCCCACACTCCAGTCATAGGAGGCATCCCACCACATCTCAGCGATGCCAATAACATCATAGCCCTGCCGGCATGCACACATCTGTAACTCCTCATTAAGATCAAACTATTTGTCATTTATAAACTAAAACTGATAGTTTTTGAGTAAATCAAGTTGTCTTAGACCAATACAATAAAAAATGATCAAACTTCTTGGAAAAAAAATATCTGAAGGCAGAAGCAATATGTACATGATATTACTCCCCTATTTATGAGGATGAGGTAATTTTTCTACACCATTCATTTCTTCTCTTTGAAACAGGTATCATTCTTTCTTAATTCCCAAGTGAACAAACTTTAGTGAAAAGGTGTCATATGCAGCAGCGCTATGTGACTGTGTCCTGGTTTTGCTGGAATAGAATCCTAGGCCAGCCATGGTTGGCAGGCTGTCGCGAGCGGATATCAAAAAGCCTCCGGCTGTCAGGAGGCTTTCGCGACTTTTCCCCCCTTTCCCCCCCCCCAACAGAGAGGTTTGTAAATGATTGGAATGCCCCTCACCACGCTCACAAACAGGTTTATTAAGGGTTAACACAAACTGAGGGACCGAGGTTCAGAGAAGGTAGTCTAGGTATATATCAGGAAGGAAATCGGGGTTCTATGGTATTAATAAGTGCACTCCCCACGGAAGAGGTGTGGGAAGGATTAATGGAGGAAAAAGGGTAGGAATTGAGCCCCGTAAATATGTGTATGTGGATGTGTGTGTGTATGTGTACGCGTGTTACCCTCCTTCCGCAGTGAGGACGTGATCAGCGTCCGGACACTCTGCGGCAGAGCGGCCCTGCGACGGGGGGCAACCCTGCGCGTCGACCCCTTTGGCAGGCAATAGCCACAGGCAGTCACGGTGGGCAGACACAGCGGGCAGGGCAGGCACGGTAGTCACGGCTCTGATCCGGACAGAGACCCTCAGGCTCTGCTTCTGGCAGCGACTCCCAGGCTCCACTTTGAGCGGCAGAGAGGCGGCGATCCCCCGCGGGCAAGCACAGGCCCCCCCACGCGGAGCAGCTGCAGTGCTTGCAGGTAGCTCAGTCGATTACCGAGTCCCACAGATGGAGGGAAGTTCTCTGGTTCACCAGCACAGCCCGCCTCCTTTAACTTGTGGCTAATTGCCCAGTCTTTCAGAGGCAGTCTGCTATCTATATTTCTGCCAAGTCTGTTTCAGTTTGTCCTTGGCTAAATCAGCAAAGGCACTTTGCTGGCTTGAAAGGCATTCCATCTTGTGGGGGGGAAGAAGGAAAAATAGTCCTTTCCCCACATAGGCCATTAGCAGTTTCAAGTCAGCTGGGAGCTTAAGCCAGGGCAGCTGACCCAAGCTGACTAACAGGTGTATCCCGTACCATAAACATCATGCTCATCATAAAGGGGCAGGCCCCACTTCCTTGGGTTCCTCCTTCTTGAGCTCCTTCTTTTCCTGCTTCCAAGGACTAGACTGAGTATAACCCTGCATACTTTATGTTGGCATTAGTATTTGTTTAGCTATTTCATCAAATCCATTTTCATTTCAACCCACAAGTCTCTTCTTATTTTCCTGATTTCTCTTCTCAGCTGGGGAGGGGTCATCGGGTGATAGGGCAACTGCTATAGCTTAGCCCCAGATATGGGCTAAATGTAAACAGTTTTCTGCTTTTAAGCCAGTTAATGACTTTGTCATTACTCATCTACTTGCATTTGTTTAAAGCAACCTATTTCATTAATAATAGAAAAGTCCCTCTCCCAAACAGACTTCATTTCTGTGCAGAAAACTTATTGTTCACATTTATCTCATGTCTTTTAGGCAGCTGTTTCTGCTTACATACTTTAAGTCACTGAAGTTCAAGCATTAATTGTACGCTGAAAAATTTAAAAGGATATCAATTTAGACTGATCTTGGAAGAAGATATAGAATCATAGAATGGTTAAGGTTGGAAGGGACCTTAAAGATCATCAGGTTTCAACCTCCCTGCTATGAGCAGGGACACCTCCCACTAGACCAGGCTGCACAAAGCCTCATCCAACCTGGCCTTAAACACCTCCAGGGAGGGGGCATCAACAGCCTCCCTGGGCAACCTATTCCAGCACCTTACTACCCTCATGGTGAAGAATTTCCTCCAGATGTCTAACCTAAACCTACCCTCTTCCAGTTTAAAAACATTACCCCTTGTCCTATCACTACTCTCTCTGGTGAAAAGCCCCTCCCCAGCTTTCCTGTAGGCCCCCTTCAGGTACTGGAAGGCTGCTATAAGGTCACCCCAGAGCCTTCTCTTCTCCAAGCTGAATAGCCCCAACTCGCTCAGCCTGTCTTCGTAGCAGAGGTGCTCCAGCCCTCGGATCATCTTTGTGGCCCTCCTCTGGACTTGCTCCAAGAGATCTATGTCCTTCCTGTGTTCGGGGCTCCAGAACTGGACACAGTACTCAAGGTGGGGGTCTCACAAGAGTGGAGTAGAGGGAGAGAATCACCTCCCTTGACCTGCTGGCCATGCTGCTTTTGATGCAGCCCAGGATGCAATTGGCCCTCTGGGCTGCAAGTGCATGCTGGCGGCTCACGTCACCCCCAGGTCCTTTTCCTCAGGACTGCTCTCTAGCCATTCTCCCTCCAGCCTGTATTTGTGCCTGGGGTTGCGCCAAGCCAGGTGCAGGACCTTGCACTTGGCCTTGTTGAACTTCATGAGGTTGGCATTGGCCCACCTCTCCAGCCTGCCAAGGTCCCTCTGGATGGCCTCCCTTCCCTCTAGGGTGTCAACTACTCCACACAGCTTGGTATCGTCAGCAAACTTGCTGAGGTTACACTCAATCCCACTGTCCATGTCTCCAACAAAGATGTTAAACAGCACTGGTCCATGGTCTTGCCGGGCACAGAGGTGAGACTGACTGGCCTGTAGTTCTGCGGGTCTTCCTTCTTCCCCTTTTTGAAAATAGGGGCTATGTTACCTTTTTTCCAGTCGGCAGGGACCTCACCAGACCACCATGACCTCTCAAATATGATGGACAGAGGCTTAGCAACTGCATCCACCAGCTCCCTCAGGACCCACAGATGGACCCCATCAGGTCCCATTGACTTGTGCACCTTCAGGTTCTTTAGATGGTCACGAACCTCTTCTTCTCCTACAGTGGGGGCTGCTTCGTTCTCCCAGTCCCTGCTTTCACCTGCTGCGGCCTTTGTGCTGAGGCTGGAGCACTTGCCAGAGAAGACTGATGCAAATAAGTCATTGAGAACCTCAGCCTTCTCAATATCCTATCCATAGCTAGGTCTCCCGTTTCCTTCAGGAGAGGGCCTACATTTTCCTTGGTTGTCCTTTTGTCCCAAACATACCTATAGAAGCTTTTCTTATTCTTCTTTGCATCCCTGGCGAGATTTAATTCCATCTGGGATTTGGCTCTAACCTGATCCCTAGCTGCTCGAACAACCTCTCTGTAATCCTCCCAGAGTACCTGCTCTAGCTTCCACCCTCTGTATGCTTCCTTCTTAAGTTTGAGCTTGCTCACCCACGCCGGCCTCCTGGAGTTTTTACGTGACTTTCTCTTAGTTGGGATGCATCGCTCTTGGGCCTGGAGAAGGTGATCCTTAAATATCAGCCAGCTTTCACGGGCCCCTCTTCCCTCCAGGATGTTATCCCATTATACTTTCTCGAGCAAATCCCTGAAGAGGCTGGAATGTGCCCTCCTGAAGTCAAGGGTTGTAAGCTGTGAGCCCTCCTTGCTGCCCTAAGGATCTTGAACTCCACCATTTCATGGTCGCTACAACCAAGGCTGCCCTCGAGCTTAGCATCCCTCACCAGCCCTTCCTTGTTGGCGAGAACAAGGTCCAGCATAGCACCTCTCCTTGTTGGTTCCTCGATTACTTGGAAAAGGAAGTTGTCATCAACACATTCTAGGAACCTCCTGGATTGTTTGTGCTTTGCAGAGTTGTCCCTCCAACAGATATCAGGGTGGTTGAAGTCCCCCATGAGTACCATGGCTTGTGAATGTGAAGCTGCTCCTTTCTGTCTGTAGAGTGCCTCGTCTATACTGTCCTCCTGGTGTCAAGATCCGACAAAAGATTCAAATCCTGACACCAATTAAATAAATGTAGTGATCCAGGCTCTTGTATGTAAGTGTATATGGGTGGTGCTATGTATGGGCGGAGTGTATGCAAAGATCTTGCCCTCACACACCCGGCTGTGATTAAAGCCCAAAATCACAACGTTCAGGGGACTCGAGCGGTTAGTCCCGTGCTGATACCTCCGGTGCACCCCCGCCACTACAGCTATTTTAATGGATATTTGCTATAGAAACAGAAAACTCCACACTCGGGAAGTTTAAACTATGTGCTTGTTTTACTTTACAATTAATTCAGAAGGCACAATGTGACTAATGCAAGAATTAGCAACCACTTATCAGCTATAAAATGTGTGGGAGGGGTACCCGCACCGAATCAGGGAAGGTAAAGGAAAGGATAAAAGGATCAGAGAGTTTCCCAACTCCCCTCCTCCCACCTCCCACCTCCCAGGGTAATTTAGAACAAGGGAAGAGCAGACGGGAAAGGCGGTCTTTAGGTAATTATCTTACGTCTCGGATCCCGGCGGAGTCAGGGACCAGCCCTGGCTCTTGTGCCAGCTCTTTCTTGTAGTTCTTCAGGGGGAGAGCACCAAAGCCTCAGCTCCAAGAGCCTTTAAAAAGGCTTTTAGCCCGGGCTCGATCCCCCACAGTGTGGTGAGCGGTCGGCGTGCTGGCTGGAGACGGCGGCGGGGGGGGGGGGCGGAGCGAAGCGGCGCGCGGCTGGCAGGATGCGGCTGCAGGCGCTGGACGCTGCAGGCGCTGGACGCAGCTACCGGAGCGGCGGCGAAGCGGCTGGCGCTGGATGCGGCGGTTTCTTCTCCCCCTTTCTTCTTCTTCTGGCGACCCCGGGCTTCCAACTGCTCCGAGGCTGTGGAGGCGGTCGCCTTTATTGGAAAAATGCCAGGCGGGGTCTGGCTTCTGATTGGTCTGTCACTTTTCAATCCGCCCTGCCATTGGTCCCTGGCGCTGAGGCGCCGAAAAGTCTCTCAGAGCCTGGTATGCCGGTTTTTTTTTCTTTTTTCTCTTTTTCAGTCAGTCTTCAACCAGGTCCGCCTTTTAACCCTTTTCCTGCCTCTAACCCTTATTGCCATGAGAATCATATATATGGTTTATGTGGGGCATATCTTTAATGAATGTAGGGGCCGTCCCCCACATTTCACCCCGTGATTCTCATGGTGGTGTTTCCCAGGGTTCCCAATGGTTGCTAATTCTTAAAAGGCAAACTATCCTACACAGGGAATACATATTAACTTCTTTCTCCACACAGGGAGAACTGGTAAACATTGTATTGCCTCCACGCAGGGAGGAAAGCATTGGAAAATAGTATTAATTCAGTGGTACATAAGTAGTACATTAATTCAGTGGTACATAAGGAGCTTAAAACTTCAGAAAAGTGTTCTTTAAACTTTAACAGCCTGTTGAACCTTAATGGCTGGACTTTTATTATTGCAATAGACGAGGAATTAGTGCATCCTCTTTCTAACCTTGAAAACTTATTTGTTACCTTTCTCCTTTTTAATTGGAAGATCTGGGTCTCCAATCAAGGCATTCATTTCCATACGGATTCTATTCTCTTCCTGGTTGTTTGGATCTGATTGAGTTTTAATGCGAGCTACTCTTTTGGGCATCGCATAATTGGAATACCAAATATTGTACAATGAACAAAAGCAAGGCATTATTATTATTAAAACTATAAGAACAATAAGGAGGTAAACCCAATTGCCAATATTGCTAAAGAAAGATGTAACTTTTGCCCAGTCAAACCCCTTCCAAACTTGAGTTGGTGTATAGGCTGTTTTCCTGATTCTGTCAGCTAGATTTTTGATGATTTCCCCATTATCGTCTATTTGCAAGCAGCAATTGGTCAGATTAAATTTAACACATACGCCTCCCTCTGCAGCCAATAAATAATCAAGAGCCATTCTGTGTTGATAAATTGTGGTCCTCATCTGAGATAATTGGTTGGCTGTCAAGGTTAAGGCTTCAGCTGTCCAATTAGACACTACTTCCACAACTGCTTGCAGTCGGATTATTCTATTTAAATTGTAAATTGGATCCCTAGCCCCATTAATTATTTCGTAAGGATTCCATGAGGCTGGATCATAATATCTTATGATTCGTTCTGGGGTCCACTCCTCGCCCTTCCATTTCTGTTTACTAAGTGTAATGGATGGTATATTCAAAGTATCCCTTTTCCTTCTGATAACAGATTCTGGTTCATTATCATTAACTGCATACATAACCTTAAAATAGGGTCTGATAATTCCAACAAAACAGGTTCCCACCCAGTGTTTGGGTAATTTCCTGTAGGCAGTGTGGCCACAAACCCAATAGTGACCTTTATAAGCCCATGTTTCACCATGGTAAGTGAGGAAAGGTATTATAAAGTAGTTAGTAGCCTCCTCCTTACTAATTGGGAATGTTACACCTTGAAACTTATTATGGGTGATACCATCACACTTCCATATATCTTTTAATTTCTTACAACGGTCAGACCCAAGACCTGTTAGATTCTTATGGGACCAGTACTTTTTAAATTTGACAACCTTTCCAAACCGGTCTCTCCAATTCATCATACGCTTTGTATCCATGCAAGAGGCAGAGTGAAATTCCCTTCCCCAACAATCACGATCTCCAGTTAGGGTATAATTGCACTCAGAATGCCCAATAAACACCTGAGTGTCTCGCCTCTCTTCTGTTTGATTTCTCTGTATGCAAAATTTCGCAACTGGAATGCTATGGACTTTCCAGGGGTCAGCATCATCTCTCCAATGTCTTACACTTTTGTTTTGTCTGAATAATTGTGGAGGTATTTCATGGGCTAGCCATGGCCATTCATTGAAACCATGGTGGCTTCCACATACCCAGCAGTTTTTAAGACTCAGAATATTACTTATGTTTTGACCCAGACTTACAAAGTGATTCTTTGCCCATGGAGTGTGCATGAACTTTGTGTTATTGTCCTGAGTTAGGGCTTTGGTTCCAGACAGGTGCATTAGTAACACACAAGTCAGGATCGATGTTACCATTCTTATAGTCTTCATTCTGGCGTGTGTGGTCTTCGTCTCTTTCTGCAAGCGAGTTCTCTCCCTTTGCTTTCTTCAGCGTGCCCGTATTCTCTGTAACCAATAATCTCAATTGAACAGATTACAGGGTTGCAACAATCCATTTGGTACTAATCTTATATTCTACCCCCTGTTTATCTTTGGCTTTCCAGGATTTTTCATTGTAAGGAGACTGTAATATCAATTGAATATTACCAATATTAGGTAATTTAACCAAGACTGTTTGGCCCACGGCATAGGGGCTTTTGAGTTTGTTTCCCAGTGGTCTGGAGGAAGGTGGTTCCGGGTAAAATGCATTAAATCTGGGGCAGCCATTGACTCCCCATCTATTATTTACCACAAACAAAGCGAAACTAAGTCTCTCGTCCCATTGGGGACGATGAGGCTTCAAAATCCCTTTCAGCAGACCATTGGTTCGCTCTACTATCCCATTTGCTTGGGGATAGTAGGGTGTATGAAAAACCCATTTGATATTTTCTCCCTTTGCCCATTGTTGTACCAATGTTGTTCTGAAGTGAGAGCCATTATCAGACTGAATGGTCTCAGGCTTTGGGAATACTGCAAAGGTTTCTTTTAAAAAGTCCAAAGTACTTTCTCCATTTGCTTTATATACCGATTTTGCCAATGTTAATCCTGAGATGATTTCCACCATGACAATTATGTATTGTTTTCCTTTAGATTTTCTGAATGGACCAATATAGTCCACTTGCCAAGTAGACCAAAGAGTTTTGTTACTCCTCAAATGTAAATCCTCTTTCATTGGGTGCTTATCATATTTGATTTTGCACTGGTCACAGGAAGTTATCATTGTTTTGCAGGCTTCTCGTGAAACTGGCCATCCACGAGACTGTGCTTCCTTGTACAGGTCATTATAGCCAGAGTGTCCTCGCTTACAATGTAACCACTCAAGGAGCTTTCCCCATTCAGTGGTTTCTCCTTTTCTGATGGCTTCTCTAATTTCGAGCCAATTTATTCGGGCCAATTCATCTACTTCATTATTCCATTTTGCGGCCTCATTTGTCATGTCGGCCTGGTGAGAAGGTACCCACCCGACATGGAAATTAGGATTGTTTTTGGCAATTTCCAATATAGCTTTCCATTTTTTCTGATTGCCAAACAGGTACACTGTTAATTTGCCACTGATTTTCTTGCCAGAATGTAATCCATTCAGTGCACCCTTTATATACCGCATAGGAATCTGTATAAATATATACAGGCTCCTTGGTATCCTTCTCTTTCAGGATTACATTGTAAACTGCATCGAGTTCACCCACTTGGGCACTACCAGTCCCTTCATTTGTTATTGTTTGTTTGGTTTTGGTATTCAATGCTGCAGATTTGAACTTCCACTCTCCTCTCTCTCTCTGTGAGGAGGCGTCAGTGAACCAAACAATTCCCAGTCTGTCATTGAATTCTGGTGCCTCTTTAATCGGGGATTGAATTTTCCTGGCCAATTCTTGTTCTGGATCAATTTCATACAATACATCCTCCTGGATATTTAGTGTTTTATCAGGTCCTTCAGTGATGGAAAATAGGTTGGCATAAAATTCAATTTGAGAATACCATTTGCGAGTGGTTTGCTTTTGGGCAATCCCTTCCGGAGGGGCTCGTCCTGAAATCACTTGCTTTAGGACCTTAAATGGCCCTTGCAATACCACTCTTTGTGTTTTGATCAGTTTTTCTGCTTCTTTCAAGGCTGTTACTACAGTGAGGAGTCCCTTCTCCCAACTAGAATATCTTCTTTCTGTTTCTTTGAAGGATTGGGAGAAGAATCCCAGTGGTCTGGGAGCTCCACTCGGTCCTCTTTGCCAAAGGTGGAATGACAAACCACTTTTAGCAAAGCCCCACTCTATGATTACTGGGTCTTCAGGGTGGACTGGGCCCAGGGATTGGTGCATTTGTATTTCCATTAGTATTAATTTGAGGGCTTCATCATGAGGATCACTCCAATCCCAATGTTTCCCCTTTTTCAGTAGATCATAGAGTGGTCGAGCAATTATGGACAAATTAGGAACATGTTTGCGCCAAAATTGAATTGTGCCCAGCAATTCCTGCAACTGCTTCTTATTCTCAGGAACTTTAATATTTCCCAGTCTTATCAAGGTATCCTGAGGGATGTTCCAGGTACCCTTCCGCCACTGAATTCCTAAAAACTTAACCTCGGAGGCAGGAGGCTGGCACTTATCATCAGGAACTTCGATGTTGAGGCTTTTTAGGTGGTCTTTTATTAGGATATAAACCTCCCCCACCCTTGACTCATCTTGCCCAGCAATCAATATATCGTCAATGTATTGATAGATTTTGACATCATGATAATCTTTTCCTGAAAGGGCTCGTTTCAATTCTGTTGCTAGTGCATGGTGTGCCAAGGTTGGTGAATGCTTATAGCCTTGGGGAAGCCGGGTGAAAGTGTATTGATTACCACCCCAGGTGAAAGCAAACTGACTTTGGTCCTCTTCTCGAATTGGTACTGTGAAAAACATGTCTTTGATATCCAGCACAGCCATCACAGGATGAGCTGCTTCCTGGATTTCCGATAACAATTCAGCCAAATTTGGCACTGCTGCAGTCAGAGGTCCTGTGTTTGCATTTAACCTCCGGTAATCAACCGTAAGTCTCCACTTTCCATTGGATTTCTTAACTGGCCAAATGGGGGAATTAAAGGGTGAGTGAGTTTCTATTACTATACCCCTTTCCTTTAAGTCCTCAATCACTTCCTTGATTCCCTCTCTGGCGGCCAGGGACACTTGGTATTGTTTTGTATTGGTTATCTGGCTTTGAGGTAGTGCAGGAGCCTGTTGTAAAAGCCTAACATTTAGAGTGGGTGTACCAAAGTTCCAGCAATTACCACTATCATCTCTCCACGCTCTGCCTTTTAAGATATCCATTCCCAATAAATTGTAGGGAATGTCACCCACTATCATTTCTGTCCGAATTGTGCTGTCTTCGCCTGGCAATTTTAGAGAGACTTTGGCGAGCTTTTGTGAGGTGGGCTGGCCAAAAGCACCACTCACCAGCATAGATTTTCGAGACAGACTGATGCCACATTTCTGTGCCACATCTTTTCTTAGTGTGGAGATCTGTGCTCCTGTATCCACAACAAATGTAACTGGATACTTTTTAGGACCAACACTACACGTGAGTTCCAAATCACCCCGTGAATTTTGGGCTAACCTTAGGATATTTTGCCAATCCAAATGAGGCAAATCTTTTTTAGGGTCAGATTTGGGTTCAGTAGTTGGCCAATCATTTGTGTCTGGGGCCTTGGCTTCCCACGTTTGTGCCCGATTGTCACCTGCAATTTCATTTTGATTTGAGCAGATTACCTCCCGCTGCCGTTTTCTTTGGCGTTGTTTTTTAGCTTTGGGAGGTTTATTTAGTTTCCCGAATTGGAATTGTCTTCTGTTGATTTTGGGGTAGGCCACTTATCAATCAGATCTTTGAGGTGGCTATAGCTATAGTTCCGTGACAACAAGGTCAGTGGGATCCCCTTACGGCGAGCTTCCTCCTTAAGCCGTGCAAAAGGTCCTGGGTTGGAACTAGCCTGTGTCCAGGAGCCGTTTTGATTTTTTAGACGATCACGTGAATCATTGCGTCCTTTGTTGCTGTGGTTCATGGATGGACGCTCACCTCGCCCACCCCTTGACGTCTGAGGGGTATGCCTAGATGGGTGTGCAGCCACCACAGCATAGGAGGGTTTATTATTTTGAGCCAATTGTCTCACCTTTTTAGGATCATATTCAGGAATTTCATAGCGTCTCCCATATTCAGTTAATTCTTTTGCCAGGTCACCCCAGGTATAGGGGTTCTCCTCGGGGTCAGAACTAGCAATCCTGGTTTTAATTTGGATCGCCAAATTTTTCAATTGTCCGGGAAGTCCCCGAATAAGGACATCCATCCTTTCTGGCCAAACTTGCTGGAGAAGTGGGGAATCACAATTCTTGTTCAGTTCACCCTGATAAATATATTGAATTACAGCGGCCTTGTGAATGTTCTCCATCAAGTGGTTAATGTCCCCTTTTAGAATATAGGGTTCACCCCGTGACATGGGGTCTAACAAACCCACATTATATGCCGCTCTTTGGGTGACTGACCATGGGGATTCATTATTGCCAGTAGTGAGAAGGATTCCTGGTCCCCAATAGCCACTTGCTTCGTGTTCTGACAGTTTTATATTATCCCCGCCATCAGCAGAGACCCGTATCACATATTCAGTGTCAGATTCTGTGAATTTTTTGGAAAATCTTTTCTTTAGATCTGCCAATTCCAATGGGGAATAAGGGATCTCTTTTTGAGTTGTATGGGCACGACCCCTTCTTGTAGTTTCAGTCTCAGTCTTTATAATGGGTCTGAGAACTTTCGGGGCATCCTCCTCAGATTCAGAGGTGGAGTATTTTCGGGAGGCTCTCGAGGAGCATCGAGAGGAGCTCCTTGAGAGGTTCCCTACAGCCTCAGTTAATTTGGTCACATTTTCACTGAGGGTTTTCACAGAGTTAGTTATTTCCCCTTTGAAAGAGGAAAAGTCCTTTTCAAACTTTGCCCAATCTGAGAAGGCATTGAGCCGCTTTTTTGCCTGAGAGATTTGTGAAGCCGCTATTTCAGTCAGTGGTTTGAAGGAGACTCTCTTAACAGTCCCCTCACCGAGGTCACTATCCTCAGTATCACTGGACAATTTTTCATCTGAGGGATCAGTGGCTTGATCGAGCTCAGAGTTCATAGATTCCCCCTCTTGACTTTGGTTATTCGTGGCATTGTGCTTCAATTGGGACATCCCTGCTGTTCCAGGCTCTCCTCTTTCAACAATGTTTTTGTATTTTTCCTTTTCCTCCCATGAGATATAAGCCAATGTTAAAAATGTTCTGCCATAATAATGGTCCATGCCTTTTTTCTTTATTCGGCGCCTGTGGCCTTTAGAGAGTTTAGAAGGGCACTCAAGCCTCTCTAGCATCTCGGCTACACCTTCCAGGTTGTCCTTATTGTAATAGTTGTTAACAATTTCGAGAAACGTTTGAGATGGAAGAAAATCATTCCTTGTGATTTGGTCCCAAAGTGGAGCCATCACAGGGCATTGTTGGAAGGGATGCAAAGGGAGGTTTGCAGACTCATCAGGAGTCGTTGTGTGTTGCTTGAACAGCATATCAAGGAGTCCCATTTCTACAGCAATATCCTGGGTGTGCACGGGGTATCCCACTTCTGACACCAATAATATAAATGTCAAGATCCGACAAAAGATTCAAATCCTGACACCAATTAAATAAATGTAGTGATCCAGGCTCTTGTATGTAAGTGTATATGGGTGGTGCTATGTATGGGCGGAATGTATGCAAAGATCTTGCCCTCACACACCCGGCTGTGATTAAAGCCCAAAATCACAACGTTCAGGGGACTCGAGCGGTTAGTCCCGTGCTGATACCTCCGGTGCACCCCCGCCACTACAGCTATTTTAATGGATATTTGCTATAGAAACAGAAAACTCCACACTCGGGAAGTTTAAACTATGTGCTTGTTTTACTTTACAATTAATTCAGAAGGCACAATGTGACTAATGCAAGAATTAGCAACCACTTATCAGCTATAAAATGTATGGGAGGGGCACCCGCACCGAATCAGGGAAGGTAAAGGAAAGGATAAAAGGATCAGAGAGTTTCCCAACTCCCCTCCTCCCACCTCCCACCTCCCAGGGTAATTTAGAACAAGGGAAGAGCAGACGGGAAAGGCGGTCTTTAGGTAATTATCTTACGTCTCGGATCCCGGCGGAGTCAGGGACCAGCCCTGGCTCTTGTGCCAGCTCTTTCTTGTAGTTCTTCAGGGGGAGAGCACCAAAGCCTCAGCTCCAAGAGCCTTTAAAAAGGCTTTTAGCCCGGGCTCGATCCCCCACAGTGTGGTGAGCGGTCGGCGTGCTGGCTGGAGACGGCGGCGGGGGGGGGCGGAGCGAAGCGGCGCGCGGCTGGCAGGATGCGGCTGCAGGCGCTAGACGCTGCAGGCGCTGGACGCGGCTACCGGAGCGGCGGCGAAGCGGCTGGCGCTGGATGCGGCGGTTTCTTCTCCCCCTTTCTTCTTCTTCTGGCGACCCCGGGCTTCCAACTGCCCCGAGGCTGTGGAGGCGGTCGCCTTTATTGGAAAAATGCCAGGCGGGGTCTGGCTTCTGATTGGTCTGTCACTTTTCAATCCGCCCTGCCATTGGTCCCTGGCGCTGAGGCGCCGAAAAGTCTCTCAGAGCCTGGTATGCCGGTTTTTTTTTCTTTTTTCTCTTTTTCAGTCAGTCTTCAACCAGGTCCGCCTTTTAACCCTTTTCCTGCCTCTAACCCTTATTGCCATGAGAATCATATATATGGTTTATGTGGGGCATATCTTTAATGAATGTAGGGGCCGTCCCCCACACCTGGTCAGGTGGCCTATAGCAGACCCCCACTGTAATATCCCCTGTGCCTGCCTTCCTCTTAATCTTAACCCATAAGCTCTCAGTTGGCTCCTCATCCATCCCCAGGGAGAGCTCCATGCACTCCAACTGGTCTTTGACATAGAGGGCGAGACCCCCACCTCATCTCCCCTGCCTGTCCTTCCTAAAAAGTTTATAACTCTCCATTCTGATGCCCCAGTCATAGGAGCCATCCCACCAGGTCTCTGTGATGTCAGTAAGATCATACTCTGCAGACACGCACACATCTCTAACTCCTCCTGTTTATTCCCCATGCTGCATGTATTTGCATAGAGGCATTTAAGCTGGGCCTCTAGTGAAGTTAACTGACCAGCTGGAGGGGCAGGTGCTCCCCTGCTGACCTGCACCCCTTCTATAGGCTCTGGGCATCTATTACTGGTGCCAGCATCACATTGAAATTGACAGGCATGGGATGAATGGAGGTTCCCTCCCCCCAGCCACATCAGTTTAAAGCCCTCTTCACCAGCTTGGCTAGCCTACAGCTGAAGATGCCCTTCCCCTTTTCTGACAGGTGGATCCCATCAGCCCCCAGCAGACCAGGTTTGTCAAAGCTGGTCCCATGATCCAGATAGCCAAACCCCTGGCTGTAGCACCAGTCACGTAGCCAGCTGTTGATTTGCTGGATCCGATTGGACTGATATAACTGCCTGCCCTTTGTGCTTTCAAAAATCTCATGCAATGTTATCTTGCACAGAAACTATGTCTCTCTCTCTCTCTATATATATATATATATAAAAAAAAATATATTTATGAACTTGAGTGTAATAAAAAAGGAATGGAAGCAACTTTAATCTCTCTTTACTAGAAAATGAGCCAGAAAGCAAGACCTTGCACTAGTTTAAGTAAAAGACAAGATAAGGATCAGATGTTAAGCAATTGATGTAGGTAAGAAAGAAGAGAGATAAAAGCTTTTCTAGAAGAGGAAGTTACATTCTAAATGGAAGGTTGGAATGCAAGTTACAGAGATAGAGGACTCAAAGACTGCATTACTTCTTTAATTATATTGGGTCCTTAATATAAAAAGACATCTAAGTGAGATGGGAGAGAAGGAACATTGCAAGAAATGAAAAAAGTTCAATACAACTATCCTTCCTGTCGTTACCAGCTCTAGAACTCGGGCTCAAGCACAGGGAAGGTCCAGTAGTTTGGGAAACTAGAACTCCCTCCTCCGGCTGTGACCAGTAAGACAAAGAGGCGGAGGAGGAGGGGTAAAAAACAGAGTAATCAGTTGGTAAAAAACCAACATGACTCACAAACAGATCAGGACGCTTCTGTAATCCAGGAACTCCCTAGTCCCCCAAATGATTGGCAAAATGTATTGCGACTCACCTATAACCAGGATGGTGATCTGGTACTCACTTGTGCTGTTGGTCCGAAACGTTATCCTGTTACTTTTATTATAGACACAGGGGCCCAAATATCTACGCTGAAAGCTGAGGAGGCGAGGCACTGTGGCATTACCACATCGTCAAAACCAATATGTGTAAGTGGAGCGTTTGGTAACTCTGTTTTACAGGAAACAGCCAAGGTCACCATACATCTTCCAGGAGATGACAAACCGATCCGGACCACGATGATTGTGGGCGATATTCCCTTTAATCTGTTAGGTTTGGATGTTTTGGCAGGTCGAGCCTGGAGAGATGAGCGAGGCTGCTACTGGACATTTGGCACACCAACACTGGAAGTGAAGTTGTTGCAACGTGCCCCCCGTCTGCCACGTAGCAAAACAACAAGGGTAAAACAGTATAACATTCCAGTTGCAGCCAAAGATGGTATCAGAGAGGTGATAGCTGATTTAAAACAGAAAGGTGTGATAGTGCCATGCCATTCACCATACAATGCCCCAGTTTGGCCTGTGAAAAAATCAGACGGTAAATGGAGACTGACTTTAGACTACAGGAAACTGAATGCCAACACAGAAGGACTCACTGCAGCTGTACCAAACATAGCTGACCTGGTGCTAGAGATCCAAGAAGCAGCACATCCTGTGCTGGCAGCACTGGATATTAAGGACATGTTTTTCCAGGTCCCTATTGATACGGAGGACCAAAAGTATTTTGCCTTCACTTGGGATGGAGTTCAATACACCTTCACGAGGTTGCCACAGGGATACAAACACTCACCCACACTGGCCCATCATGCACTTGCGTGTGAACTGGAAAACATTCCAGAAATCAAAAAGAATTCTAAAGTGAAAGTCTATCAGTACATAGACGATATACTGATAGGGGGCCAGAGTGAGCGAGAAGTAAAAGCAGTTTATGATGCCATAATTAAGCACTTAACTGATATGCAGTTAGAAATCCCCGAAGGGAAAAGGCAACCACCATCCCAAGAGGTAAAATTTCTAGGAATACAGTGGAAGGGGGGGACCTGGAATATTCCATCTGACACGGTATCCCAGTTGACTCAGATGAAGGTACCATCTAAAAGGAAAGAATTGCAACAATTGCTGGGAACCCTTCAGTATTGGAGGAAACATATCCCTGATTTCTCTGTCATAGCACGGCCTCTTTACAATCTCTTGAAAAAGAATCGTCATTGGGAATGGAATAAATCTCATGATGAGGCCCTTGAATTGTTAACACTGGAAGCACAGACTTTCCAGACTCTGGGACCTCTTCACCCAGAAGACCCAATGATAATAGAATGGGGGTTTTCAGCTAACGCCTTATCATATCACTTTTGGCAAAGGGGACCTAATGGGAGTACAAGACCAATTGGCTTCTATTCACAATCCTTCAAGGATGCAGAGAAGCGATATTCCGCTCTGGAGAAGGGATTGCTGACAGTGTGCACAGCACTAACAGAGGTCAGTAAAATCGTTAAGAAACAAAAGGTAATTCTACAGGGTCCTTTCAAAGTGGTTAACCATGTGCTGTCTGGGAAAGCCCCTCCAGAGGGAATATCTCAAAGAGGAACAGTCAGGAAGTGGTATAGCCAAATCGAGTGTTACTCTAGCCTTTTCAAGCTAGAGGAGGGTCCGGACAAACAGCTAAAAATTCAAGAACACATTGAATCCATGGAAGAAAAAGAGTTAACAATGAAAATTCCCAGTCCTATTAAGGAAGCCCCAGAATACAAAAGTGAAATGACTAATGCCTGGTTCACAGATGCGTCAGCTCGGAGAGAGGGTAAGACCTGGTTATTTAAATCTGCTGCAGTCAAACCCTCCACGGCTGAACGCATAATAAATCATGATAAGGGCAGTGCACAAGTGGGGGAGCTGGATGCTGTTCTCAATGTGTTTGTACGGGAAAAGGCCGCCAAGGACGCTGTGTACATCTACACAGATTCCTTTTCGGTCTTCAAGGGCTGTGTGGAATGGATAACTTTCTGGGAACAGAACAATTGGGAAATTAACCGGGTGCCAGTCTGGCAGAAAGAGAAATGGCAACAAATCCTAAAGATTGCTAAGAAAAATCCCAATTTCCATGTAGGGTGGATACCTTCTCATCAGACTAACCAGAAAGATGAAGCTAGTAGGTGGAACAACTACGTTGATGAACTGGCTAAAATCAATGTAGTGGAAATCAAAACAGCAGGAGAAGATCAGGAGTGGGAGCGATTGCTTGAATGGCTTCACTGTAAAAGGGGTCACTCAGGGGTTTTTGATTTGTATAAAGAGGCACAAACCCGGGGATGGCCTGTTACCCGTGAGCAGTGTAAAACAATCATTTCTGAATGTGATCTGTGTAAGATCAGATTGGGGGAACATCCCCTGACAGGTGATACTTTGCACATCCGGGAAGGAAAGGCCTTGTGGTCCACCTGGCAGGTGGACTACATTGGTCCTCTCCGTAGGTCGGGTAACAAACAGTATATCATTGTAATGGTAGAAGTGGTATCAGGTCTGACATGTGCTGAAGCTGTTTCTAAAGCAGATGGAGAAAACACTGTTCGCTTTTTGGAAAGGGTATTTGGGGTATTACCTAAACCTACAAATATTCAATCTGATAATGGTACTCATTTCACCTCACATCTAGTGCAACGGTGGGCAAAGAGTGAAGGCATCCAATGGACATTTCACATGCCATACTATCCCCAAGCAAATGGGATAGTAGAGCGTACTAATGGATTGATAAAAAGCCTTATTCGCCCACAGGACTCCAGATGGGATGAAAGGTTGCGATATGCAGTCACCACTATCAATAACAGATGGGGGGTGAACGGGTGTCCTCGTTTAACCGCTTTCTTTCCCACATCATCCACACCAGAGAAGGGGAAATACAACAAACCCTGCGGAAAGCGAAAGTTCTCCCTACGTCCTGGACAATCCGTGCTGGTACACCTGCCAAACATCGGGAAGGTTAAGTTGATCCTGCAAACACCTGTGAACTCGAACACCTGGGTTGCATCTGATATGAATAACAGAGAACTCAAAATCAGTACAAATTGGATACTGCATGTGGAGTGAAGCAGGATATAAGAGTAGAGTGTAAATATGTATCTGTGTACTTGTGTATATAGTGATGTGTACATGCTACTTCAACAACCCAAAGAACCAGAGAGACATCCCAATCCAGGACAAGGTCTGATCAGCCTGACACTGGTTTGAGGAGGGGGTACCTTGTGCATTCTATGGACTTGATCACCCCATGGTTTGCGCAATGTCTCCCACTTTGCAGCATCATGTCTCCTATAACTGCTTTCCCTTTGGGTTGTTGTATGTTAATAAGATACTAATGGTGCACCAAAATATTAAGATATCTGTACAGATATATGTATATGTTGTATCGCATATAGGGAATTGTTCCCTCAGAAAGTGCTATATGCATTGTTTGATATATGTTATAATTGTATATATATATATTGAGAAATACCAGGAAAGGAGGTAAGAATTTGGACAAGAGCCTGATAGGGTACAGATGTACATATATATATAGACACCTACATATACATACGCCACACAAGGAACAAGTCGCTGTCATAAAAGCCACGGGGTGAGATGTGAGAGACGGACCCTATTATGGCCTTTAATCCAGCGACATCTACTGACCATTTCTGGTAATGCACTCCCCGGCACAAGAAGAGGACAGAGACACCAGACGCATGCGCACAGGCCCAGACTACAGCTCCCAGGGGGCCCGGCGAGGCCGGAACCGGAGGGGGAGCGAACGGGCACACTCTGTGAACACTTCTACGGTGTAGCTGCTGCGGTGTGGACATCGCTATGGAGGCTGCCGTGTAGCCGCTGCGCACCTTTCCTCTGTGGTTGCTGGTGTATGAGCACGCTGAACGGACTGCCCGCCTGAAATCGCTGGAGAACTAGGGATCGGCTTCGGCCGCACCCCGGTGGTGAGATTTGCAAACTTGACTACACTCTGACGTTTCTTACTAACATTTACAGACATTTACCCATTCACACACACCTCTACTATACACTTACTTCCTTTAATCTCCCCAAAGGCTCTCTCCAAGTTCTCTCCCTCATTTTCTGTCCGGGACCGAGATTGGGGGCGGAGATTGGGAGGGGGATAGGATTGTTTGTATTGTATTGTATTGTTATTGTATTGTATTGCATTATTCTTCCCTACGATTGCTGTTACTCTGTAGTTCTGTAGCAATAACCCCGCCTAGACAGTAGTGCCTTTAATAAACCTATTGATTCTTAAACATTATTTGTGAGTGTGACAGGGAGTGGTCCTCAGCCCTCGATTCCCTTTGTGTAGGGCAGTGGGTCGCAGTTTCCCATCTCGGTTTGCGACACTCTAGCACTAGTTACATCTATTTTCTTGCCAGAAATTACCCTACTTGATTTACTCAACAGTTTTATTGGCTTTCTTAAAGACTATTTTTATTATTGCTATAGGAAGGTTTACCCATCAAACCATTGGACAGAAAGCACCAATTCCGTCACTGCTTTAACTCAAATAAGTCTGGTAACAATAGTGAACAAAAATCTACAGTAACTCAAAATATCACCATTTGCTTCAAAAATTTTATCTTTTGTTCCCCTATAGATGGCAAGGTCATGAAACAGGCAGAGAAAAAGACTGATGTAGATAACTTGCATGGTAAGCAAACCACAGAAACAGTAATGTGATGGAAATCACATTCTGAGACAGACCCTTAATGACTCAGATATTCTGAATTACTTTTCAAAAGGAAGTGGTGATTTTGGGGGTGGGGGGGAGGGGGAAGGAAGGATATCAACTGTCACATGACACTTCTTGATTATCTTTATACTCAGGGCCTTACTGAAGTCACTTATTATTGTCAAAAAAGTACCTTCGAGATTTCTTAAAATTGCCATCATAGCAGTGGAGAACAACAGAGGGACTGCTAGAGAATTTCAGGACAAAAGACAGATCTGCCTAGGGAACAGAATGAAAGCAAGATGTACAGTGCAAATAGACATGAACTGTTGTATTCAACCTAAGACACTGGTAACTAGTTTGGTTGTCCAGCATTTAGTGTCTTTGTTAACCCTCAGCAATTGCATCAAACAGAAATTTGACACAACTGAGAATGTGAACTTTTCCCTCATGCGTATATTTCTCTTTTAGATTCATTCCCAAATTCCTCTTAACCTTAACCTTAGTCCTCCCTCAGAAGTAAGGGAATATGTACCTATTTTATCTGGCATTAGCATTTAAAGTAAAGATGAGAAAGTTCTAACTTTAAAGAGGAAGTGCCAGGCTCTTATGATGACAGATGATTCCTCACTCCAAGAAAATACTGATTTATTTAAATAGAAACAGAATCAATTGAAATAGTAATGGGATGGAGTTTACCTTCTTTGGTGGAGCCTTTGGTCTTGTGACTTTCAAGTTCATACTACATAGCTTTCATACGGACAGAAGACTTGTTGAAATCTCTCTTGTACATAGATTTGGAGAATCAAAGTCACACACATTCCCCATTGTTTAGAGATGCACTGGACTGCGAAGGTAGACCATAGTAAGCTAATATTATAATTAAAACATTGCATGATACAAACACCTTGCTTTAACCTCACCATAGTCAAACGTCAAAACAACCATATTACTGGTCCTGTGAGATTGCATTTTTATACACTGACTTCTCACAGGAATAGGGTTAAACCAGTGCTTGTACACTCTCGATTCACGTGAACACATGGGATAAGTCACACTCTGGACATGCTACCGAAGGGTTATCTATCAGATGGCTGCATACTGCTGTAGATGGAAAACCGCCAAAAATTAGTGTGCGACCATTCATCTCTTCATATTGCACATGAAAATACAGCAAGAGGACAATAAGGTTGTTAAAGTAAGTGCTCAAGAGTCAAAAAATGGCAGAATTAAGGTTCACGGTCCAGACTTTTTTTTTTGGGGTGCGTATCTATTATGAGACAGTCTCTAATTCAAATTATGTCATACTGGTCGCCTCCCACCCCCCCCACATCACTACCCCACCACCCCCCTCAGGTCTTGGCTTCTTTCCATGAACGGGATGGACAGCGCTGACACAATAAGCAGCTGTGGTGCTATTGGGATATGAGGAAACTGAAATTAGCGCTATCACCTTTCCACAATAAGTACCGTGACAGATAATAGGAAAGAACAGAAATTATTCAGGTTGACTTACTGTCACAGGGAATCTTGCTTATAACTTCATATTCCTGACTTTTCAACAACTGGTACCATGCCATATAACTAACAGAATTCACCGAAGAAATATATTTTCTTTCACACAAGACTTCAGTTGCTTAATTACACTTATGTATTTATATTATATACAAAACTATATTCTAATTCTAAATACTTTATCTTGATGCTTAACTATAAAATACTTGCAAAGCACACAGAACCCAAATGAAAGGAGAAATCAAAATTCAAACAATTATAGCATTCTGTTGTCAGCGAGTTTAACTAGCTCACAGGTCCTTCTTCCACGTGCCACGTTGAACAGACAGAGGAAAGAATTTTTTTTTTTTTTTTTTAAAAAGGGAGACTCATGATTTCTCATGGTTACATGATCATTTTCATATGCATCAGTACTTAGAAGCTGTCACGTAACATTGCTCAGGATATTTCTTCTGCTACATCTTACAATACTACATTGTAAATACACATCATCATAGATAAAAGATTAATAAAGAAAGTAAACTGAATAAAATCACATTGGAGAATTTTGCTCCATGTTGTAAAATCTGCTGGGAAATTTTGGAAAAAGGAAAGGTTTTCAATAAACAATTATGAATACATATCTTGGCATACAAGAACTTGTAGTCTTGGTCTTGTGAACAGAAGAAATATAACCTTTTGAAATGCTATAAGACTGGTTTGATTTTTTTGTCAGTTTTCCCTTCCGGCTTCACCTCCCAAAATAGATAGAGGAGAAGGGGGTTCTCTTTGTTTTCCACTAGGTCTTCTCTTGCTGTCATTAAAAGATGGCCATATTTCACTCTCTGAATAGCTAGATTTCCTCTTCTGTGAAGGAACCGATATTTCAACCTGATACTGTAAAATTAAACTCAAAGTTAACACACATATTTGGGAAAATAAATAACTGAAAGAGTGTAGAGACAAAGCTTCTTCCCTTTGTTTTCAATTTTTCTTTTAAGAAAACAAGGTAGGCCAAATAAAACCCACCCAAACCTTTCAGCTTCTACAGTGGATGGATACATGTGTAAGATAATGAAACAGGAGTTCAAACTAACCCAAAACGAAAAAACAAACAAAAAAAAGAGGGGGAGGAGGAGGAGCAAAAAAGCCAAGCAATTGTCCTTTATCCAGCATACATGAAAGTAAGAGTGTTTCACACTCTTCTAGGAAAGTGGGGGGTTTAACCCTTTTTTGATCCCTATAGATTTTTCTAAGTGAAGGTACAAAGCAAATATAAGCCTAATAAAGAATGAGTCTGCTTTTCTCAGTTACCTGTTCTAAAACCCCTTTGAAACAGTATGTAGAAAAATAGAACGCTGCTGCACTTCAAGATTAGGAACCAGGCAACTAAAATGGAAAGTAACTCTCACAGACCTTCCTCAGTATACCAGCTGTGCCAAGCCATTAACTGTGGGAGTTGTACACATTACCAATACCAGCTATTAAAATACTTTCAACGCATACACAAACTATGGACTTACACAAAACAGATGAACCGAAAACCTCAATAAATCTTAATAAGGAGAGTAAACAAGGACAGAAGGTGAAATAAGCGTACATTCAAAAGGTAATACATTACAATAACTTTATTAAAGCAAGATTCTAAAAGTTTCAAGTACTGTAAGGACAAACGGTGTAATAAGCTTTAAAATAGACAGAGATGTGACAACAGCATAAGATCAAGCTTTGCAACTCAAAAGATGTCTTCCAATCGCACCTGATAATATATATGTTGTGGGGTTTTTTTTTACTAAAAAGAACATTTATTGCCTTAAAAAAAAAGAAAGAGCCACCAATAAATTAGGCAAAATTTAGCTAAATAGACTCTTGAAGCAGCTCACATTTTCCTACTGAAAGGTCACCGTAGGAAATTATTCTGGAACTTGTTAAAGTTCCTAGCAATAAGTATTTCATATTTTACATGCTTCATTCTTGTGCCCTCAGGTCAAAGATATGCCTTTTTCTGTTTAAACTAGGAGCAATACTCCAATGGAAGCAACATTAATACTGTTGTGCAAATCACCAGACTTTGGTTGGTGATAGTTAAGAATTTCTAAAGTGTTATTTGTCTTGTCTGCCATTAATTTCATTAAAAGTAGCAATGTTTCCTTGCACTTCATCCTCTCCTACCTCCAGCCTTCTTGGACTTTCCCCTCATCCTTTTACTATTCTACCCACTCAATCAGCTTTGCTCATTGGAAGCCACACTGGTGTTTCAAGGGACTGAAACAGAGAGTCCCTGCCTCTACTAGCACTGAACCTTACTTCATGCCAATCTTTGTTTTCACCTCCCACTCAGCAGCACGGCTCTGGATTAGAGCCCAAACTAACTGAGCACAGTTTTTGGTTTTCTGGGGTGTTGTGAGGTTTTTTTTGTTGTTGTTGCTTTGGTTTGTTTTTTTTTGTGCTCCACTCTCGCATAATCTTTGATGCTAGAATGCCTCACTAGTGAGGTACATCTCATTAGTGAAGGACTGCTGCTCTAATGAGAAAACTCCGAAACTTGGAGCTTTATACACTCAAGTCCAAGATAGAAACAATGCCTAAATCAATACATGTCCAATGCTTCACACCTGCAATAGGAACAGGTGGCAATTGCCTATAGAGTACATTCTGCTTTTGGAAAGATAAAGACATTTCCATAGTATCCCTTAGATCGTCAAGAAGTAGAAAGAGTAACAAAAAATACCCTCTCTCTCTCTCCACAGAAGCTCAGGAAGTACAGAAACCTTTGTAAGAAGAAAGGGTGTAGAAATCTGGCTTTAGTTCAAACAAGACAACATAAGTCATTCCTTAATATCTTCTGGACTAAGCAAATATTCAAGCTTGGATCTTGCAAAGTCTCTGATGTTATTTATTCTACTAACAGATGGATGTATGAAAAAGGAATTGATTGATTTACAATTCCTCTTAAATTGCACCAAGCTTTCTGCATATAAATGTTATCTATAAAATAACCAAACAAAACCCAACGAGTAAGCCACAGACAGAATATCCTTTTGGGGGGATACTACATATGGGCAAGCGTGTATATACCTATGTATAATTTTACAGGGGGAAAAAACAAACAAACACCAAAAAACAAAAAACCAACAACAACACACAACCCCCCCCCCCCCCCCCGCCAAAGCACCCAAAAGAACAGGTAGGCTTAATTTTTTACTTATTTATAGAAAAACTGCTTATACAAACTACACAGAATCACCATAGATTCCCAATCTGATTATCAAATGTTAGCTAAATCTAAACGCTCCATTAAACTCAGTTTCTGGAAACTACTCCACACCTCTATAAATAGGTATTAACAAGAGAAAATCATATGGCCACCCCTGCTGAGTCAATGACAGGATTCCTCAACAGCAAACTAGGATTTTAAGTATTTCCATACAGTTACACACTAAGCTTCTTTAAATACAATTACATGTCGCTAAAATACCTTAACATTAACATACATATTCCAACTTGAGGAAACTTTATACTTATATAAACTCAAATCCCACTTAAGGATGACCAAGTATTACAATTTCAGTGTTAACAAAATGAAACAACCATCCTGTAATAAAAATAAAAGTTTCAATGTTAAATCGGTCCTAATAAGTTGTTGAAGATATAAAGTAGAACATTAAGATGAGAATGGCTTTATTTTAGAACCCAATCATTGCAAGAATCGGACTTCTAACTAACTTATCAGAACACTGAATAGGTACACTGAGTGCCCTAGCAAGTTGGCTACACCTTTCCTCAAATGTTACCGCAGCTTACAAGTTTATTCAGCAACATTGGTTTGTATATGCTAATAATTAATAAAAAGATAAATATTTAAATCATTTTGTAATGTGTACCTTTTTGAAGTTAAGCTACACTGTTAGCTACCTTAGAAAGAATTTTAAAAAGACAAGACAAATTCTTGAGCTTCTACAGAAGAAATTGGGAGGAAAGTTGTCTACACATAAAATAATAAAATACTCTGTTTATCCACCTCAGCTCTTCTTGTTCTTTTCTTCAAAGCTTTTGCTAATAGCCATTCCCACTGACATAATCCCAGACTACTTCAAGTAACAAGTTTCAGTAAGCAGGTCCCCTAATAACAGTCCTCAACTATTCACAGTATCTATTTATAAATATAAAAAACATAATTTAAAGATAGACCCATGCAAGAAAATTAACTTTTTTTTTTTCTATTCCAGAGTGATCAAGCAAATGTTTTACATAAAAATAAAAAAATAATTAAAACTGCCTGAAAGTATATAAAACAGTAGAGGGAACTTGTCGAGAACCAGTAAAATTTTATTGGTGCCAACCATAATCTAGAAAAACACAGAATAACACCAAGTTCTTGTTTCATTGGGATACTTCTATGCAACACAAACACGATGTTGAAATAAGACGCTTTCTCTGTCCTCTTACTGTGCCCACCAGCGAGATAAATACCAAGGGAGCAAGTTTGTTTTTAACAGAAAAAGGAAGATCTGGGGGGAAACAGGAAAACTACTGCAGGAATCGTAAGAATTTATGGCTGAAACAACAGACGCTGTCCTATGCTGAAGAGATCTATGCCAAGAGCAAAATTAGTGTTCCTCCCCAGCCACAAAAAAAAGAACGAAAGAACGAAAGAACGAAAGAACGAAAGAACGAAAGAACGAAAGAACGAAAGAACGAAAGAACGAAAGAACGAAAGAACGAAAGAACGAAAGAACGAAAGAACGAAAGAACGAAAGAACGAAAGAACGAAAGAACGAAAGAACGAAAGAACGAAAGAACGAAAGAACGAAAGAACGAAAGAACGAAAGAACGAAAGAACGAAAGAACGAAACACACACAACGTGTCGGTTTGGCACCGAGTTCGCAGTCTCTCGATTCACCCCTCCCCCCCCTCCTCCTTCCCCAAGGTAGGGAAAGAGGGAGAAAAATGAGAAAGAGAGGCTCTCTGGGTTGAAAAGTGAAACAGATAGATTTTAATTATTAGTGACAAGGGAATATATATATGTATTTGCAAAGGGATGTGCAACATGGCCGCGTCGCACACGACATCATCAGGATTTAGAAACCCTTGGTCATCATAGATCACTTCTCGCACTGCTAATTCTCTCAAATATGTGATGGCTCTTTCAAGAGTGGGCGCTCTGCTTCGGCATGGGTCAATGTCGCCCTTATGGGGGTACCTGCTCCGTATGGCTGAAAGAAGGTGGCTCCACAGGGTGATATTTCCTGTCTTATCACCAATTGCTCTATCAATACCAGCATCTTTAGCCAGGGATCCTAACTGTCTGGCTTCTCTTCTGTCCAGGGAGTAGGTGTCAGCTCCACCATCAAAACATCGGAGCAGCCAGGTAAGAAGCCCCTCATTTTCATTGGGGCTAAAGTCCTTTCTCATGAGACGCAATTCATTTAGGGAGAAAGGCTGTAGCAGGTCGTAATCCTTAACTGCTTGAGAAGGGCCTGCTCCTCCGCCTACTTGAGAGGGGCCTGCCTGTTTATTTACTTGAGAAGGGCCTGCTCCATCACCTGTTTTAGAATCGTCTGCTTCCTCAATCACGTCTTCTGATGCTGCTTGAAGAAACTCTGGATATTTCAGACGGGAGCAGGTATAAGGATCAGTCACCTTTCCTTTGCCCCTGGTCACAGGATTAACTCTTACTTGTCTGAATCGAATGGGAGTGGACTTTATCTTTGCAGAAGTAGCTGCTTTTGTAGCAGCACCAGTGGCGGCAGCAGCAGCGGTAGTGGTAGCAGCAGCAGTGGCACCAGTAACAGCAGTGGCAGCAGCACTGCCTGGGGGGAATTGGCAGTGAGTGGAACAACACCTCACTCTACGCATCCACAGCACACTATAAGCATTCAACAGAAGCATCCCCAGTGAAACTATGCTGTTCAGATCAAGAGCTGGGATATTCAGCCTGAGTGGGAATGGAAAGGAAAAATTGAGTCTGCCATTACCAACATAGACCTTCTTATCCACATGCACATTCACACTGCACACATACAGTATCCCTATACTGATCAATATCACGACCCCTGTTATCACTAAATAGGTTATTACACGGTTGATTATACCTATAGTCTTATCAATAAACCAGAGAACAATAACAAGAACAGATACGCATAGGACATATACGACTGCGTGTCAGGTGCAAAATTCATCTGTTCAGTTTTCAACCCATCCATGGTGTCCATTCTCTCCTGCCTGGCTCGCCAATCAATTGATGTGTCTGTTTGGCACCGAGTTGGCAGTCTCTCGATTCACCCCTCCCCCCCCTCCTCCCCCAAGGTAGGGAAAGAGGGAGACAAATGAGAAAGAGAGGCTTTCTGGGTTGAAAAGTGAAGCCAATTGATTTTCATTATTAGTGACAAGGGAATATATATATGTATTTGCAAAGGGATGTGCAACACCCAATCCCCTCCCTCCTCCCCTAACCACTCTCACAGTCTCCCAGCTGAACGGGGGGGTGTCCGGGCACACGGACGGGGTCCTCGGATGTCGGCTGTAAAGAAAAATGGAGAAAAAAAGAGAGAGAGATCCAAAGAGAGGGTGATAGAAGCGACAGTAAGCAGAAAAGTGAGAGAAAAAGGAAAAAGAGAGGCTTGACTTCCGTGATGTATTAGCTTATACTGAAAGCCAAATAGAGAAAATATTATGAGAAGGGAATATTCTGGTTTGCTGATCCTGCCTTCAGTCTAATCTGCTCCCCCGTAGCGGGGGGGAAGGCTGCAGACAGTCAGAAGTGACCTTGGTTATTACCAGTCCACTGGCGCTGCTAAAAAGTTCACTGAAAGGAAAAAAAAACCTCAAACCAAAACAACAACAACACGGAATCATAGAGTCATTTAGGTTGGAAAAGACCTTTAAGATCATCGAGTCCAAAAGGAAAACAAAAGGTGAAGAAATATGGCATGATAGCATGCAAGTCCCGTGTTCAAGTTCTGGTTGTCAATATACAACAAAATAAAAACTTGTTAGAGTACAGGTTAAGAGTCTCTATTCATTGTTTAGTTTAAATAACCTTCAACTGATGTTAATTAGAAGCACTGACTAAGAAAAAACCAAAAACAACCCCACCTGAAAATTCCCCTTCAAACTTTTTCCAGCATCAAGTGTTGTTCCACTTTTGTTTTTCCAAATTTGAAGCTTCCATTTATATACATACTTATTTTCAGTTTACTTACTGCTTCACTTCCAACATAAGGATAAAGTACAATTTTGTTGCGCTGCTCCTAACCACTCTTAAAATAGCATTTCTGACACCATCTATTCAGGCAGAAATAAAACCAGATTTATATACGATTCTATTCTGTAAGTACACAAATTATAAGATCTGGAAAAATCAGCAAAATATTCAGCAACTTGAAAATAAAGTAAAATAAAGTGTTTCTCTTTATCTTCCCTCTACAATTCAAGAACAGGCATTAGTAAAAGACAATTGTTAACTGAAGAAAAAAAGGTTACCTGCTAACCACATTAACTGTGAAACAGAAGAGAAACCTCATACACTAAAATCAAGTTACATCACATCTACAGACAGCTAGAATTAGCCCCACATCCACAGGGGGGAAGGGGGGGAAGAGTTTAACCACCCCAGTATCTGCTGGAAGAACGACACAGCAGGACATAAGCAATCTAGGAGGTTCCTGGAGAGCATCAACGACAGCTTCCTGACACGGGTGATAGAGGAGCCAACGAGGAGAGGTGCTCTGCTAGACCTCATACCCACAAACAAGGAAAAACTCATTGAGGATGATTCAGGAGAGCAGTCTTGGCCTCTTCAGGAACCTGCTTGAAGGAGTTCCGTGAGATAAGGCCCTGGAGGGAAGACGAGCCCAAGAAACTGGTTAATATTCAAAGATCCCCTCCACTAAAGGCAACAAGAAAGGCTTCTCTAAGTACACAAGTGGCAAAAGGAAGACTAGGGAAAATGTGGGCCCCCTGCTGAATGGGGCAGGGGGGGTGGGATGCTCATGACACAGGACATGGAAAAAGACTGAAGTACTGAATGCCTTCTTTGCCTCAGTCTTTACTTGCAAGTCCAGCCTTCAGGAATCCCAGGTCCCAGAGACCAGGGGGAAAGGCTGGAGCAAGGAAGATATACTCTTGGTGGAAGATGATCAGGTCAGGGAATACTTAAGCAAACTAGACATACATAAGCTCACAAGCCCTGATGGGATGCACCCACAAGTGCCAAGGGAGCTGGCTGATGCCATTGCAAGGCCACTCTCGATAATATTTGAATGATCAAGCCGATTGGGAGAGGTGCCCAAAGACTGGAAGAAAACAAATGTCACCCTTATCTTCCAGAAAGAGGGCCCAGGGAACTACAGGCCAGTCAGCCTCATCTTGATCCCTGGGGAAAGCGATGGAGCAGCTAATCCTGGAAATCACTTCCAGGCACATGAAAGACAAGAAAAATCACCAGGAGTAGTCAGCATGGATTCACCAAGGGGAAGTCTTGTTTGACCAGCCCAATAACCTTCTATGATGAAATGCCTGGCTCGGTAGACGAGGGAAGGGCAGTAGATATTGTCTACCTAGCCTTCAGGAAGACTTTTGACATCATCTCCCAGAAGATCCTCATAGAGAAGCTGTTGATGTATGGGCTGGATGAGCAAATAGTGAGGTGGACCAAAAACTGGCTGAACAGCCAGGCCCAGAGGGCAGCACAAAGTCTAGTTGGAGGCCAATAACTAGCAGTGTACCCCAGGGGTCAATACTAGGTCCAGTCCTGTTCAACATCTTCATTAATTATCTGGATGATGGGCAGAGCATACCCTCAGCAAGTTTGCAGATGACAAAACTGGAAGAAGCGGCTGATACGCCAGAGACTCGTGCTGCCATCCAGATGGACCTCGACAGGCTGGAGAAATGGGCTGACAGGAACCTTGTGCAGTTCAACAAGGAGAAGTGCAAAATCCTGCATCTGGGAAAGAATAACCCCAGGCACTAGTACGTGTGCTTGGGGCTTACCAGCTGGAAAGCAGCTTTGCAGAAAAGGACCTGGGGGTCCTGGTGGACACAAAGTTAAACATGAGCCTGCAATGTGCCCTTTGCCACAAAGAAGGCTAACAGTATCCTGGGCTGCATTAGGAGGAGTGTTGCCAGCAGGTCAGGGGAGGCGATCCTTCCCCTCTACTCAGCACTGGTGAGGCCACACCTGGTGTCTCATGTCCAGTTTTGGGCTCCCCAGTACAGGAGAGACATGGACATACTGGCAAGAGTCCAGGAAAGGGCCACAGAGATGATGAAGAGACTGGAGCATCTCTCCTATGAGGAGAGGCTGAGAGAGCTGGGACTGTTTAGCCAAGAGAAGGCTCAGGGGGGATCTCATCAACCTATATAAATACCTGAAGGGAGGGTGCAAAGATAACAGAGCCAGGCTCTTTTCAGTCATACCCAGTGACAGGACAAGATGCAACGGGCACTATCTGAAACACAGGAGGTTCTGCCTGAACACAAGGAAATTTTTTATTTTTTTTTTTACCGTGAGGGTGACTGAGCACTGGGTACAGGTTGCCCAGAGAGATAGTAGAGTCCAAGCATGCCAATAGTATTTCCCCTCGGTTGTCAATGCAACACAAATTCATTCGTTGGTATGGAGTATGGCCTTCAATAATTATTGTAAAACTATGCACTCTCAGAAAAGCATTGTTTTATTATTAGCTACCGAAATAAACAAACGCTGTAGAACTCTGGACTTGCTACCTCTGACAGACTCATCTGAAGAAACTATAACTTCACACTACATTGAGACAAAACATTTTTTACTTTCACTCAAACCATGTTTATTTAATATTTCTCTACCCAGCTCTCTATCTTCAACTATTTTTTCTCACTAATATGTTGCCTCAACAGATACCAAGAGTGACTGTAAGAATACATCTACTGTGGGTAGGGTTTTTGTTTTAACAAGACAGTATTTTGACAACCTATTTCATCTTGCAAGGTTAATTTCATTTCAACCGATTTCCATTTCAAACTGATAATCACTGCTTAAAGAAACACCATATGAAAATATTATTTGTGTTGGAATATACGGGAACTGCTTCTGCCATCTTAATGCAACACCAAGATATATCTTGTCAACTTTAAGATTTTTATTCAAATACATAAACAACTAAACTATTTCACATATCACTGGTTTACTACTAAATTAAGTATCGTTCATTCATTAATTTTGTAGGCATTTCCGTAAGACCATTTCAGACTGCCATCAACCTCTGGCAGTGAGCTCTGCAGATGGGGTAGAGGACAGAGAAAGAGACCAAAACACACACACACAATTGCCCACTCTATTCCCTAGCATCCTGTGCCTCCCACCTACCATTAAGCTACAGCATAAACATACTGCTTCTATACTCAAATGAAAAAGCACACACTGAACAGACAATCATTCAGTCAGTCTCACTCAGGATTGTGGGGCTAGCACTGCCTTACACAGTATTTGCATGCCCCCTGCTCACCAAGGACAGAGCTGGAACAGGGGTAGGATGTGTGATGATTAACAAGTCCAGATAGTGCTTCTGCAACTCAACAAATTAAAGAGGACAGCCCGATCAGGGAATTCTGCATTCCCCGAGCTCATCCGCTGGTCTGTGTTGCTCATCCAAAGCAGCTATGCCCTGCTTCCTGCCACCCTGCCCGATAACCATGGTTATGTAAGTTAGCCCAGTACCGGTAAATTATTGGATTTGCTGTTGTTTTGACTTGGATAATAATACTACTGAATTACTAGATGTGTTGTCTGATCTTTCAGAGAGAAAACCAGAAGACCAGAATTCTGTCTCTGACTTAATACACAACATTGAACAAGTAACTTCACCTTTATGTGCTTCTATTTCCCTCCTCAGCCTTTATCTAAACTGCTTGATTATATTACTAGCTCTTTATGGAAGCATACAACTTTAAAACTATTCAAACACTGTCTTCACAAAACAACGTCTTATTCTTTATTAACTTCCACAAAAAAGTCAAGAATGTAAAAGAGGAAAGGATTAGTAGAAGGCCTGCTGAGGTCAGAGATAAAAAAAACAAAAAACAAAAAACTTGTAATATTACAGTTTACCTCCTCCTTATAACTGACAATGGCTTCTGAAATCTTGTAAATACCTGAAATAATGCAAAAGTTAACTCTGACACTGGAGTTATGAAAGAAAATAAAAATGAACCCAAATTCAGATGGGTTTTCAGATCAATTTTGACCTATACCTTGAACATATCTGCCATCCTGTATCTTGAAACCCTGTTATCCTCTATACTTACTATAACTTCAGAAAGACCATATTTCTAGATACCAACATCAGCAATTTAAGCCTTTGAAACTCTTTCATTTTTGGGAAGAATAAGGTACCTGCTTGAGGGCTGTTCCAATACAAGCCTCGCAACCTTTTTATGTAAATCTGCAGACTTCCTAGAGTTAGTTCATTGTTAAATCCAAAGGTTGTGTTTAGAACACTTGCTAGTTACATGACCTCTATATAACATGGTCCGATTTATTTTTTTTTTTAATTTCACAAAATATAAATACTCTGCCTCTAGTGCAAGATCCTTACTATAACTAGCACTGTAGGAATTTCGATTAACCTAATGGAAGGATACATATAATAAAAACCTTAATGAAGACTTGCAGTTTCTTCTTTCAATTGCCTCTCCTCCCCGAACATAACATAATTAAAAACGTTTGCGCCACTTCCACAGGAATTTGACACACACTTTCCACTGAGAAAAGGTATGGGCCCGACACCGCGCGCCCCGCTGCGACGCCCCTTCTCCCCGCGGGGGAAGCGCCCAAGGGTGGCGAGCGCCCGGCGGAGCACGGAAGCGCTGCTACTCACTGGTTCGTGGGGGGAGCGTTGAGCGGGATGGCCACCTCCTCCTCTTCATATTCCGGCCCATCCAACGAGTCGCCTTCTTCCACGGTCCCCAGTCCCCCCGCCAAGGAAGGCGGCTGTGCCGGCGGCAGCGGGGGAAAGGCGACAATGCTATGTTCGGGTGGGGGCACCACCCCTCCGGACACCTCCGACCCCTGGCCAGTTGCTGTCACGGCGCCACCGCCTCCGTACACCAGAGGGGCAGGCCCCGAGCCTAGCGCCAGGAGCCCCAGCGCCGAGGACAAAGCCGGACCGCCGGCGCCCGGGCTGTCCCCACCAGAGCCCACTAGGAAGGGGCCCTGCGGCCCCAGCTCCTTGCCCTGGCATAAGGTGGGGTAGTGCTCCGACTCAGCTCCGCCAACGGCTCCCACTATCCCGGCGGAGGTAACCGACCCGCCCTCCTCAGCCCCGGCCGCCATCATGTTGAGCCTCGCCCCCTCCTACCTCCCCCCCCGCCGACCGCCGCACGCCGGGGAGGTGGCGACGACTTTCCCCTCCCCGCGCCTCCGCCTGCAGAGAGCAGAGCCGGGACGAGGGGAAGATTCCTCCAGCAGAGACGGGCTCCGAACAATAGCCGTCTGGACGCCTAAAGCAACTCCACAAGGCCCCAGCGCTGCTGCCTTATCCCCCTGCAGCCGCGAGGGGAGCAACTCCTGCAGAAACACAGCTCCACACTCTCACCCCACTCCCCCGAGAGCCAGCGAGGGCGCGCGACTGCATGGGCAGAACAAAGAAGAAAAGAGGGAGGCAGCTAGTTAGGTAGTCACAGAGAAAAGAGCAGATTGGTGAGCTGCACCTGCACGCTTAGTGGCTCATCTCATCCAATCCAGGTAGTAGGCAGCAGCTCGCGGAGCGCGAGGTAGCCGGGAGAGAAGATGGGGGCAGGTTTCAGTGACAGAACGAGGGGTAATGGTCACAAACAAGTACACAGGAGATTTAACCTGAATATGGGAAAATACTTCTTTACTCTGAGGGTAACGGAGCACTGGAACAAGCTGCCCAGGGAGGTTGTGGAGTCTCCTGTTATGGGAAAGTTAAAGTTTGTTCATTGTAAAATCAATAGTACAGCATGGGGGTAACTGGGTACTGGGTGTAACCATATTTTGCAACATTCACGGCCACAACGCAGTTAAGGAAATATCGCAATTCAGCATTCCAAGGGGCCTCAGCAACAAGATACGCCTGCGGCAATTCAGCACATTCCAAGGGGCCTCAGCAACAAGATACGCCTGCGGCAATTCAGCACATTCCAAGGGGCCTCAGCAACAAGATACGCCTGCGCGGAGGGAACGAAGGCTGATGCGAGGGGGGGGAAGCTAATGAATTATAAATATGGGGAAATTGGGGCTAGACGTACGGCAGTTGGTGGAGCGGTGACTCCCCTGCCGTCCAGCGCTGTGCTTTGCTTTTATCTCTCCAATAAAACTTTGTATCCCAAGTTGCCGTGTTGGCGTATTTATAACATCTCCATCCCTGGAGACATTCAAAACCCGCCTGGACGTGTTCCTGTGTAATCTGCTCTAGGGGATCCTGCTCTAGCAGGGGGGTTGGACTAGATGATCTCCAGAGGTTCCTTCCAACCCCTACCATTCTGTGATTCCCTGCTCCCTCCTGAGGGGTGTAAGGGATACAGGGAGGGGAGAGAAGAATAAGGAGTCCCCCATCGTCCCCGGGAAAAAAAATAAAAAAAAATTTAAAAAAGGCAAAATAACGCCAGAACAACCAAACAGGGAAAGGCGGATCTCCCCAGAAGATCGTGTCAAAGTTTATTCCTTTCCCGAGTCACGGCGTCGAAATTGAGAACAACTGTGCGAGCCTCTTGCACTACCAAAGCGTGAAGCAGTAAATACACACGTAGGTCTGTAGGGAAAGCAGGATGGCTCGCAGGTCATTCCAGCGCGAGAAAAAAAAATAAAAGCAGGAATTGGCTCAGTGCTATGCTGCTGTCTACAGGGAGAACAGATCTAGTGAGACACCATAACGAGGATGCTGCAAGTGTGGGGGGAGGGCGGGCACTCTCAGCTGGGGAGGAGGGAGCAGATCCGGGAGGGGAGCGGTGCTACAGGCTCCGGCCATTGGGGGCGGGGGTGGCAGGGGATCGAGAGGAAATCGGTTTTCATGCCCAGCCGCCGTATACACGGTGATGGAGGTCTCGTTGGGTACTCGCGTGCTTATTTCAGATGGTAGTGTGCTCCGAGCCGCAAGTAGGGCCTTCCTGGTGGGTTAGTTTCTGGATAAAATTGGGTAGTTGTCGCGGACCGATATCAATGGTTATCGGACGTCAGGATGCTTCCACGACTATCCCCTCTCCCCTTCTCAGCAGGGAGCAGAGAGGTTCGTGAATGGGACCGTACCTTAGAGGGTGGAGTGGAACGCCCCCCCTCCCCCACGCTCACAAAGACCAATATGTCGCTCACACAACCGGAGGTTTATTGAAAGACCAAGGCTCGGGGAAGGTTATCTAGGTATATATCAGGGGTCTATGGAGTTAGTAAGTGCACTTCCCGGGGAAGAGGTGTGGGAGGATTAACGTAAGGGAAGGGTAGGACGTGAAGCCTGAGTACCAATTATGGTGTGTAAGTGTACCCGTGTTACCCCTTCTGTAGTGAAGATGTAACCAATGTCCGGGGAGCCAGCAGCGGCGGTGACGGGACGAGCCCGCGGCGGCGGGGCGTGCCCGGCGGCGACCTCTCTGGCAGGCGCAGCCCTTTAGACACCACGGCACGACAGTCTTCCCTGGCACCGGCGAGCAGCAGCAGGCAGCGATCCAGACTCCGCTTCGAGCGGCGAGCAGGGAGGCAGCGAGTCCCCGGCTCCGCTTCGGGCGGCAGGGCGAGGGGGGAGACGATTCCCCCGCGGGCGAGCACCGGCCCTCCTGCGCGCAGCCGCACTCCGACAGGTGGCTCGGTGGGTCCAGCGGCTCCACCGGCACAGCCCGCCTCCCTTTAGATAACGTTCTCCTTTAGTATGTGGCCGGGTGCCCAGTCTCTCAGGGGGAGTCCGCTATCTGTCTTTCTGCCATGGCTGTTTCAGTCTGTCCTTGGTTACAAGAGGCACTTCGCTGGCTTGAAAGGCATTCCGTTGTGTGGGGGGAGAACTAGTCTGTTCCCCACAGTAGTATTCTGACAGGATTTAGTCAGGGGTATTTTTTGGTGATGTTCTGGTACTTGGATCCAGACTTTCTCGGCACACTGGAAGTTGCTGTGCTTGTACAGTGGTTTGAAAATACTGCATAAGAGCCTATATGCAAAAAACCCAGAATGATTCAAAAGATCTACTGTTAATTCACCACTTCTGGGCCTGACTGTCTTCACACAGGATGACAACACTGCTCACTGAGATGGGTTTTTGTATAGTGTGGTGGGTTGACTTTGGCTGCTCTATCACTCCTCCCTCCATCAACAAGATGGGGAGAAAATACAACAACAACATTGTGGGTTGAGATAAGGACAGGGAGATCACTCAGCAATTACCATCATGGGCAAAAAAGACTCGACGTGGAGAAATGAATTTATTGCCAATTAAACAGAGACTAGGATAATGAGAAATAAGAAGCAATCTTTCCCACACCCCTCCCTTCTTCCTGGGTTCAACTTCACTCCCGACTCCTCTACCTCCTCCCCCCCAAGCAGTGCAGAGAGATGGGGAATGGAGGTTGTGGTCAGTTCATCGTGCGTTGTCTCTGCCGCTTCTTCCTCCTCACGCTCTTTCCCTGCTGCACCGTGGGGTCCCTCCCAGGAGAGGCAGTCCTTCACAAACTTCTCCAACGTGGGTCCTTCCCACGGGCTGCGGTTCTTCAAGAACTGATCCAGCGTGGGTCCTGTCCATGGGGTGCAGTCCTTCAGGAGTGGACTGCTCCAGGGTGGGTCTCCCATGGGGCCTCAGCTTCTGCCAGAAAACCTGCTCCAGCATGGACTCCTCTCCGTGGGCTGCAGTTCCTGCCAGGAGCTTGCTCCAGCATGGGCTTTCCACAGGCTGCAGCTTCCTTCAGGGCGCATCTACCTGCTCCAGCCTGGGGTCCTCCATGGGCTGCAGGGTGGACATCTGCTCCACCATTGACCGCCATGGGCGGTCATTTTTGATACCCGTAATGTAATTTTTGATACCCGTTGGACCTGTAAGTTTAGTTCCCCAAAAGCATATTTGGTCCAATTTGATAATATGTGGACCTGCCAGGTTAAATTCTTCAATACAAACTGATGTCTCTTTAAAGTTACATATGGTGTAAATATATTTTCAAACATGAGGGATGCAATCTGGCCAGAGGTATAATAGCTAGGTATTGGTACTCCTTTCACGGCCCAACTGGGGCACTCATTGACTTCTTGACGAGATTGCCTGGAATAGGTGACAAAACTAAAAATTCGATTTGGGCATAAAGAGGGGAGCACTACCCCACATTTGAGTCCTCCATGTCCTATTAAATCTAAACATGAATATAATTTTCCATTTGAGCACCCCCAGGCCATATTTAAGGGTGCGGGGTAGATGCTGGTTCGGCAAGTCCAAGTGCCACCATAATCAAGGAGATAAATTTCAGGTTCTGTGAGAGCTGGAAAACTTTTAACAGGATAGTGCGTGTATGGTATTCCACAATATAACGCTCAGCCATGTTCCCTGGGTTGAAAAGTTGCATTGCATAAGGGGTCTGAATTACGGAAGCCATGAGAGGGATAACCCCAACACACACACGTCTCATATCAAAGTTCTCAGTCCCTCTAACAGCTGTGTTTCTGGGGGATCCCCAGGACCAGCGGTACAGTTAATGACTCTGTCACATTTAAAAAGGTCAGAGGAATAATGTTGGGAGGGGAACCACATGCTCTAGTGGTTCTAGGATGGGTTTAGTATATGACCAAGTCCATTGGATATGATACTGGTTTCTTTTTTCAGCTCCCATACAATTAGGGAGTTGTATGCGCCACGGGAGAACAACATCTACAGAATAGCTAGCCTCATAATAGTCTGGCAACTTTACGGGGTGAATAAAAGGATCCAATGGAATATAAGCACAGCATGTGGAAGTGTTGGCTCCTTCAACTAGACATGTGCCTGAGTAATAGGAGCACTCTCCCTCATGATCAGTCCAAGTATCTCCTGGTTGTTTTGGCCGAAGAGTAAAGGTCTTATTTGGACTAAAGATTTTGCACTCACAACGTGCCACAAAATTAGTATCGTATTTAGCAAAGTAAGTGTCATTGTAACAGAGTGTAAAGTTTTCAAACCCTAACATAAAGTCTTGGCCTCTATAACTGTCCGTAAGAAGCATATCTGCTTTCCAAAGCAAACATGTGTTGTCTTTGCACCTCCAAGTTCTGGGAAAGAGGGAATAAGGACGTTCAGTTGTGTAGTTTTTTTGTGATTAAGGAGGTTAGATTCAAATTAACAGGAGTGACAAAAAATTTCAGTCCTTGCTCAGCTGAGGGAGGAAGGGCCATACACACTCCTTGGTCTGTGTGATTCCAGGCATGAATGAAGCCTCAAATCAATTGCCAAGCCAAATTGGAAGAATCATAGTTTTAATTCCTTCTTTCTTCCCCCTTCCCCCATGATCGGGGAGGAAGGAGGCATATTGCCCATATCAGAATTAACCCACGCATATCAAAATTGTATAAACAGCAGCAAACGTTATGGTAGCAAAGCTAAAAGATTAACAGTTACTATGACTCTTAATTACATAACACTTGCAATGAGCAAAGCTGGATAGGTGAAGGTTTGTCTCTTCTTCCTGTAAAAGGCAACAAGATTCCTTTTCGGTCTTCAAGGGCTGTGTGGAATGGATAACTTTCTGGGAACAGAACAATTGGGAGATTAACAGGGTGCCAGTGTGGCAGAAAGAAAAATGGCAACAGATCCTAAAAATTGCCAAGAAAAATCCTAACTTTCATGTAGGGTGGATTCCTGCTCACCAGACCAGTCTGAAAAATGATGCCAGCAGGTGGAACAACTATGTTGATGAACTGGCCAAAATCAATGTAGTGGAAATCAAAACAGCAGAAGAAAATCAGGAGTGGGAGCGATTGCTTGAATGGCTTCATTGTAAAAGGGGTCACTCAGGGATCTTTGATTTGTATAAAGAGGCACAAACCCGGGGGTGGCCTGTTACCCGTGAACAGTGTAAAACGATCATTTCTGAATGTGATCTGTGTAAGATCCGGTTGGGGAAGCATCCCCTGACGACTGACACTCTGCATATTCGAGAGGGAAAGTCCTTGTGGTCTACTTGGCAGGTGGACTACATTGGTCCTTTCCGCAAATCAGGTAACAAACAGTATATCATTGTGATGGTAGAAGTGGTGTCAGGTCTAACTTGTGCTGAAGCTGTTTCTAAAGCAAATGGTGAAAATACAGTTCGCTTCCTGGAAAGGGTATTTGGGGTATTACCTAAACCAACACATATTCAGTCTGATAACGGCACTCACTTCACTTCACATCTGGTACAACAGTGGGCGAGAAGTGAAGGCATCCAATGGACATTTCATATGCCATACTATCCCCAAGCAAATGGGATAGTAGAACGTACTAACGGGTTAATCAAGCGCCTTATCCGCCCACAGGACTCCAAATGGGATGAAAGGTTGCGATATGCAGTCACCACCATAAATAACAGATGGGGGGTAAACGGGTGTCCTCGTCTAACTGCTTTCTTTCCTACATCTCCCACTCAAGAAAAGGAGAAACAAAGAAAGCCTTGCAACAAGAAAAAAATCTCCCTACACCCAGGACAAACTGTACTGGTTCACCTGCCAAACATTGGGAAAGTCAAAATGACCCTGCAAACGCCTGTGAATTCAAACACCTGGGTTGCATCTGACATGAATAACAAACAACTCAAAATCAGTACAAATTGGATACTTCACGTTGAATGAAGCAAGACAGATTGTAGAGATAGGTTGTAACTGTGTATCTGTATACTTGTGTATATAGCAATGTGTATATGCTAAACCAACAACCCAAAGAACCGGAGACATCCCAAGCCAGAATAGGGTCTGATCAGCCCGGCACTGGTGTTGAGGGGGGAGGTACCTTGTGCATACTATGGACTTGATCACCCCATGATTTACACAACGCCTCCTACTATACAGCATCATGTCTCCTGTACCTATTTCCCCTTTGGGTTGTGGTCTGTAAATAAGATACTAATGGTGCACCAATATATTCATTATGGGTTTTCTATTTATATATTTCTCTTTCTATTTTATATTTCTCTTATGTATTATATATATGAGTGTGTATATATATATATGTATGAGTTTGTAAGTATATATGTTGTATAGGGAATTGTTCCCTCAGAAACACGCATAAAACAATATATACGTTGATTTAGATATATAGATATGGAAATATGTGAGATTGTATATATGTTTGTCTCAAACAGGGAAGGAGGTAAGAGTTTGGACAAGAGCCTACTAGGGTACAGATGTACATACATATACAGACACAAACATACACCACACAGGAACCAAGTCGCTGTCATAAAAGCCACGGGGTGAGATGTGAGAGACGGACTCTATAATGGCCTTTAGTCCAGCGACATTCACTGACCGTTCCTGGCGATGCACCCCCCCCGGCACTCGTGGGGAGAGGACAGAGGTACCAGGCGCATGCGCACAGGACTACAGACTACAGCTCCCAGGAGGCACGGCGGGGCCGGAACCGGAAAAGGGAGGAGCAAGAAGGCGCGCGCTCTGTGAATACTATACGGATACAGCCGCCGCGGTGAGCGTACCGCTGCGGAGGCTGCCGTGAAGTTACGGCGCTGCTCCCTGTGGTTGTCGGCGTGTGGACGTGCCAAACGGATCGTTTGCCCAGAGTGGATCCTGACCAGGGATTGGCTTCGGCCGTACCCCAGTGGTGAGAATTGCGAACATCTTACTAACATTCCTACAAACATTCCTACATAATATTCACACATACCAGACACTCACTTCTCTTTTCCAATATTCTTCTATTTCCCAAAGGCTCTCTCCAGGCTTTCCCTCTTATCCCTGTCCGGGAACGGGAACAGGGGGGAAGGGGAGAGGTTCTCTCTTGTTTTCTGTGTGTGTTGTTATTGGTATATAGATGTAGTGTTGTATAGCTGTTGGTATATGGATATATAGGTGTGGATATAGATATAGAGATAGACCTTGTGTGTTATTTGATATTGGACTTGCCAAACCCTCAGTGCCTTTAATAAATCTATTGATTCCTACGCGTTGTTTGTGAGTGTGACGGGGAGCGGTCTTCAGCCCTCAATTCCCCCGAGGTGGGGGTGTGGGTCGCGGCTTTACCTATCTCGGTCCGCGACACAAGAAAACTCGGTTCCTTTGAACCTGTCTGTTAGAAAGATGGGACAATCCCCTTGGTATTGATTTTTGTACTCTTTGCTGTGGGCATCTGTGGCTACCCAGGTGTGTCTGTTCAATGGGGTTTTCAGCACAAGTGGGACTTGTCCAATTTTGGGGAGCTCCACCAGGACTGGCTGTCCAGGATGGTGGGGTACTGTATAGGATTTACTTGCTTCTGCAGGCTTTGGGAGGAGTGCGGGGGGTTGAGTGCAAAATGCATTGAGTTGTGGACACCCATTTATTCCCCATCGGTCATTTACTTTTGTTATGGCATCTCGGAGTTGATTGGTCCATCCTGGTTCATGGGGTTCCAGGAATTGTTTCAAAAGGCCATTGGTCCATTCCACAATTCCGTTTGCCTGTGGATAGTATGGGGGGTGGAAGACCCATTTGATCCCTTCAGATTCGGCCCGTTCCTGGACTATGTTTGCAGTGAAATGACTGCCAGGGACCAATGTAGTCAATTTGCCAGGTTTCCCAAAGGCCTTTGTTTTCTCTCAAGTGAAGGGAAGGGCTTTTCATTGGATGATTTTCTAATCATAGCCAACATTGGCCACAGGCTGAGATAACTGTGCTACACAATTCCCATGAGACGGGCCACCCTCTGCTAGCTGCTATTAGTTCGCCTACCTACCTGGGTGCTTCCATTGCCTTCTGTTATGATGTGATCTCCTGAATCTACATGTAAGGCTGCAGCACAGTACTTCCACACCTTCCCTTCCCTTTTGGAAGAGGCGTCGGTGAACCATACATTTTTGAGGTGAGGCTCAAAAGGAGGAGCAGCTGTGATGGGAGAAAGGGGAAGTTCTGAATCTAGCTGATTGTGGAGAATAGTCAGGGGAAAAGAAAAAGGGGCCTCCGTTGGCTGTTAGGGAACAGATAGGAACAGCAGCAGCACTGGGAATGTTGATATAGGGTAGAACACTGCTTATCGTATCCTTGATGTGTGATTGGTTACATCCTGGGAACCCAAGGACTCTGTGTGTGTTAACGAGCAGTTGTGAGGTTGTTTACATCTCTCTGTGTTCCGGTTGTTTGCTCTCTGTTCCCACAGTAAAGCATATAGAGGTGATTTTCCCAAAATAAAGTCGGTCCATCTCCTCTTACCCTGGAGTTCGTGTCTCTGTCCACCGCCACAAATGGCACCCGAACAGGGACCTCGTAACTGAAAGAGGCAATCATCAGGATCAGTGTTGGAGGATCCTGATCCCGGTGGTGGACCCACGATTGCACGTTGGACGAAGGCGAGCGCGCTCACTACAAATTTACTTTCATTACCTTCTGTTGAACGGATAGGTAAGCAATCGCAGAAATATGGGGCAAGCAGCTTCCGAGGAATATGAGTCAGTGCCTGTGCTGATCGTCAACAGCTAACTCCTGTGTCTGTTACTGAAAGCGTGAACCCTAGGGGATTACATGCCAATGAACTATGGCAAACTGATGTCACGCATTTTCCTGCTTTTGGTCGTCAGAAGTATGTTCATGTTACAGTAGACACCTTTTCTGGTTTTGTGGCTGCTACTGCGGCCTCCGGAGAAAAATCTTGAGATTTCCAAAAGCATTGCCTTCATTGTTTTGCAGTTTTAGGGGTGCTTTATAAAATCAAGACGGACAACGGTCCTGCCTATGTCTCTCAGCCCACACAGTATTTTTTACAGGAATTGGGGATGTCCCATGTAACAGGCATTCCCCACTCCCCAATGGGCCAGGCTATTGTTGAACGTACTCACAGCACCTTGAAAGCTATGTTTTTAAAACAAAAAAGGGGGAATCCCCTTTCAACACAGGAGCGTTTAGATAAAGCCACATATGTACTTAATTTTTTGAATCGTTCTGGCACATGTCTGCTGACATTGGTGGCCAAGCGTCAATTTGGGCACGCTCCAAATTTTGCTGCTAGGCCCAAAGTCTGGTATCATGAACCAGGGAATCCTGAATGGAATGGTCCAGTACAGTTAATAACTTGGGGGAGAGGGTATGCATATGTTCTTCTTCCCTCAGGACCTTGTTTGTTGCCAGCAAAGAATGTGAAACCCTACCATGAGCTGGAGCAACAAATTCCAGAACCCAATCCCCGAGAGGAGTCTCCTGCAGATCAAGATGAGACCTCCTTGCCAGAGACCTAAGCCACGTGAAGGAGTAAACGATGTACTGTGGGGATCATCTATATCTGTTCTTATTAGCAGAAGACTTGGACTATAGTGAATCGTAACAGTTCTTTTTGTATCAGTGTGTGAAACTTGCCTATGAGAATCTCCTTTATCTTTCTTTTACGGTTAATCTCTTTATAATATGCGACCTGGGCAGGACGACTTACAACACATGTTGGCCCCATGTGTCGCAACCTCGTCCCCCTTGTAAAAGGTATATGAACCGGGTTTTTTTCTGACACCGTAATTTGTAATAGCAAGAGTTTATTGTACCTTTTTGTTTTGTCTTTTGGTCTTATTTTTGAGCAAAATTCTTTTGTTATGAAGAGCTAATTTTTTTTTGTTGAATAACCTGCTGTATTGATGCAAATCTGTGTGTGCTTTGCCACAGTAGCGACTTGTTACTGGATGAAGCAGGTGGAAGGACTAGGGCTGGCCAAGCACTTCCTACCATAGTCAAGGGCAAGACTGGGTTGGCCTCTGCGTTTGCCACCAAGAAGAACCTCGAGCTCCGCTGTTGGATGCAACCCAACAGGCGTTGAGCAGCGGAGACATATGCCACACCAGACCTTGATGTGAGGGATGGCCTCCTCTGTTATAAGAGGGCCATCCAGGAGGGGAAGGCAGGCCGCAAAGACTGCAGCTGGCATGAATCACTGAATTGTTGCATCTGGACATCCATTCAATGATTGCAGTACATCAAAGCCTGGCTTATGTCCACCCCCATCTTGAGTGGCCATTGAAAAAACAAAAAAGGGGGAGCTGTGGAGAATAGTCAGGGGAAAAGAAAAAGGGGCCTCCGTTGGCTGTTAGGGAACAGATAGGAACAGCAGCAACACTGGGAATGTTGATATAGGGTAGAACATTGCTTATCGTGTCCTTGATGTGTGATTGGTTACATCCTGGGAACCCAAGGACTCTGTGTGTTAAGGAGCAGGTGTGAGGTTGTTTACATCTCTCTGTGTTCTGGTTGTTTGCTCTCTGTTCCCATGGTAAAGCAGGTGATTTTCCCAAAATAAAGTCGGTCCATCTCCTCTTACCCTGGAGTTTGTGTCTCCGTCCACCGCCACAGCTGATTGTTTGATGGTTCCTGGATTGGAAGGTTTTTTGGGGGTCCCTCTTCTACCTTACGAATGTGACAATTGTCTTAGTCTGAGCCAGGGTGAAGCAAACTTTCTCTTTGCTGATTTTTTCTTTCTTTCAGTGAACTTCTTTTAGCAGCGCCAGTGGACTGATAACAACCAAGGTCACTTCTGACTGTCTGCAGCCTCCCCCCCTATGGGGGAGCAGATTAGACCGAAGGCAGGATCAGCAAATTAGAATATTCCCTTCTCATAATATTTTCTGCTGCTGCCACCACTGGTGCTGCTACAAAAGCAGCTACTTCTGCAAAGATTAAGTCCACTCCCATTCGATTCAGACGAGTAAGAGTTAATCCTGTGACCAGGGGCAAAGGAAAGGCGACAGATCCTTATACCCACTCCCATCTGAAATATCCAGAGTTTCTTCAAGCAGCATCAGAAGACGTGATTGAGGAAGCAGACGATTCTAAAACAGGTGATGGAACAGACCCATCTCAAGTAAATATACAGGCAGGCCCCTCTCAAGCAGATGAAGGAGCAGGCCCTTCTCAAGCAGATAAGGATGACGACCTGCTACAGCCTCTCTCCCTAAAGGAATTGCATCTCATGAGAAAGGACTTTACCTGCAATGAAAATGAGGGGCTTCTTTCCTGGCTGCTCTGATGTTTTGATGGTGGAGCCGACACCTACTCCCTGGACAGAAGAGAAGCCAGACAGTTAGGATCCCTGGCTAAAGATGCTGGTATTGATAGAGCAATTGGTGATAAGACAGGAAATATCACCCTGTGGAGGTGCCTTCTTTCAGCCATATGGAGCAGGTACCCCCATAAGGGTGACATTGACCCATACCGAAGCAGAGCGCCCACTCTTGAAAGAGCCATCACATATTTGAGAGAATTAGCAGTGTGAGAAGTGATCTATGATGACCAAGGGTTTCTAAATCCTGATGATGTCGTGTGCGACACGCCCATGTTCTGGAGGTTTGCGCAGGCTGTATGCAGGAGGGAATCTTGGACAGACACACAGGAATCAATATGATTAGGTGAATGCCGATTTATTTTACGCGCCATCAACCTTATATAGTCTCTTCCTGTGTCTACGTGTCCAGAACTACACTTGTCATTGGTCAATTGTCCCATAGCTTGCCAGGATCTAAACAGTGATTGATTCCTAGCCTTAAGCACGCACATGCGCAGTCAGGACTCTCCGCCTCACTTCCTTCTTTGGCACATCCGGTTGTTTACTTCGCTGCTCACTTTATCAGCTAGTTCCCATGGGAAAGTCCTTGGTCAGGGGGGGCCCAGGTGTTTTCAGTAAAGGCTGGATTGCTCACATGTCCATTGCTTGCTAAAAAGCCCTCTACAAATCCCCCTTTTTCTTTTGAGCAATCTAGGCCTGATGCAAGGCCTTGTTGATCACAGAGAATACATGATACAATTATCAATATTACAACAATAACAATCAGTATTACCATTCCCTCTTATACTAAGTCGAACGACCACCCAGTTATCCCCAGTGACCGCAGCCAGTCCAAGGTCGGAGATAGCGGAGAATGCATGATGGTAATCTTCTTCACGTTCCCTTGCAAAGCCTGCAACTACTTATGAACAAAAAATTGAATGATTAGATAAGTTCACACAACACATACTGTTAGAATCTTCACAACTAAGGTTCTGTGCTAGCAATAAAATCAATAGCGGCGTGATTCTGCAAAACAGCATGGCTAACAGTATTCATATTAGTTACTAAGGCACTCGATATTTCAAAAATCTCATTGGCCCTTTGCTACAAAGCATGCTAATTGATTCAATTCTATCAAAGCTTTTGCGGCTGCAAGCTGAAGCAAAAACAAACTAACAGCAAAGCACTCCTTAACATTCCACAAATTTACTGTATCAACACAATTCAATGTTATGTGTTGCAACCCCTGTTTTACCTGTGATGGTGGATATGATTTAATATCGTTTGTGCTGGGGGTTAATGGTGTGAAAAGCATAAGAGGCTCCCTGCAATGTTATTCTGATGCAGAGCCCTCTACAGATGAGTCTTTGGGACGTGGCCCCTTCCACGGTTTTACCCATCTTGCGGGAACCCACCAGAGGCCTTCTCCTGTAAGTAAGCACATATATCCTCTACCAGTTAGTTTAACTTCAGCTGGACCTTCCCAACGCCCTGTATTCAAATTCTTATACTGTACCAAAACCTTTTGTTGCTCAGATATTTCAGTTCTTAAGGCAGCGCTATGAATTACCATAGGCGGATCTCGCCTCTCTCCCGTAAGACGTAGGTAGTTTAACACATACACTGCCTTAGCTAACCTTTCAGTGGGGGTACTAGGCTCTCCCCCTTTTTGTGTTATAAGCAAATTCTTCAGTGTTTGGTGAGCCCGCTCAACCATTGCTTGACCTGTCAGTGAATGTGGGATGCCCGTAACATGCCAGATACCCCAAGTAAGACAAAGCTGTTGAAACCTGCGAGAAACATAAGCAGATCCGTTATCTGTTTTGATTGTTATCAGAACTCCCAATGCAGCAAAGCCGGCATATAGATGTTTTTCAACGTGCTTTGCGGTCTCCCCAGTTTGGGCCGTTGCCCATACTACCATAGAAAATGTGTCGAGAACAACATGCACGTATTTTAGTCGACCGAATTCCGAGATGTGTGTCACATCCATTTGCCATATCTGTAAAGGTCGTAATCCTTTCGGATTGACCCCAATTCCAATGCCAAACCCTATTTTTTGACAAGCTGGACAGGATTTTACTATCCCTTGAGCATCTGTTAAGGACATGTGAAACTGTCATGCCAGCATTTTTGCTGATTGATGAAAAAATGCATGAGAATTTTTTGCCTGTTCAAAGATATTTACAGAAGGTCCAGTCCATGCAGGGGCTACTAATCTATCAGCCTTATTATTGCCAAGAGCTAGCCCTTTGTCCATTAAATGGCTACGAATATGTGTGATAAAGCACGTCTGATGTCTGTTGTTGAGGGTTAGTAAACTGACCCACTCCCAATAACATGTGTGATTGAACCCCATGCAATGGATCGTTTTGCTGACGTGGCTTAGCTTGTTCTGCATCACATAACCTTTTCCAAGCCCTTTGAAACATGAGCTGTTGTGATGGAGTAAGTAACACATTTGCTACCTGTAGGCTATCAGCTGGTATTAACAAATCAGTAGTAAAGATAAAAGAATGATCTGCTGTGTAAGCTGTGAATGTAACCCGTATTGTGCAATGGCAGATCGTGCCCGTTGCAAAAGCTTCCAATCAAAAGCCTCCCATGTATACCCTTGCCCCCCTGGATTAATAGTAACAGGAAAAGCCTGAGGTACAAAAGACCCTTCTATGATGGCATCTCTAATAATTCCCTGCCACCGCTGAGATGAGGCATTAGATTCTCGGGGCGCCGAGGTAAAAAGATTTTCAGGCGACGGTGGGGGCGGGGGAGGCGGCGGCAGCAGCGGCGGCAGCGTCAGCAGGGACAACAGCAGCGGCGGCAGCGGCAGCGGCAGCAGGGACAACAGCAGCGGCAGCAGCAGGGGCGGGAGGGTAGGCGAACAAGTCACGGGCGAACAAGTTGTGTGCTTGGTCAGTGAAAGGCTTCGCTGTCGAGCCCTGGTTTTGTAGGCTGAAGTCGTTAAACTTATCTAAAACTTCTTTCAGTAATTCTTCCACCGGTCCTTGCGGCGTCTCCTAGTTACCGGGTGTCGCTGCTGCTGTCGTAGATGACGTAGACGCGGGACGCGGTGGGTGCAGTGCCGCCTTTGGTTTGCAGGCGGGATCGCCCTCCTCCTGGGTTTTATCCGGCTTCACTTCCGCCTCAGCCGGCTTTGTTCCGTCCCGCTGTGCACTTCCGGTCGTCAGGGCTGTGACCAGCCCCATGAGGCGCCCTGACGGCAGCGAGCGGAGCATAGCGGGAACCCGCGGACCCGGTATCGTGAAGTTTTGGGCAAAAGGATTTATAGGGGAAGAAGAGGCTGCGGCAGCACCGCTCTTTTCCTCCCCTTCATTAGAATTTAAGGCAGCGAAAGCAGAAGCGAAAGCAGCCCGCTCTCCTTTCGTAGCGCGCAGAGCCTCTCTGATAGTTTTCCATAATGTAGAATATTTACTAGCCTCTTTTCCATCTTTCCCTCCACTGCTGATGCTATCCCACAGGCTCGAACCTATGGCTTCCCAGGTGGACAACTCAAACGCTGTACTGGCCCCGGAGATCAACTTTCTGTCCCGTGCCCATTGTGGCAAGCCTTTAAGTGCTTGCATCTCATAAGAAATTTCTCTCACAGAGAGTATATGTTGGAGGAGCTTCACTACTGCTTCCTCTTCACTGGAAAGCGTAGACCCCATCTCCTCCCCGACCGCTCACTTGCCTTTTAGTGAGAAGAGTAATGAGTCCGAGGTGCACCTCTATCCCACCGATTGCGGGCCGGTCCCCCGTCAGTTACGGGTCCCCCGTCAGTTACGGGCCTCTCTTAACCCGCCGGTTGCAGGCCTCTTCCCGCAGATTGCGGGCTGCTCCGCTGGGCACTGCGGAACGCAATTGCCGGGGCAGCAATCAATTTTGGTCGGCTTCTCCACCCTCTCCGTCCTGCCGTCTTCGTGCTGTCCGGCAGCTGTAGCAGTGGATCTGAGGGTCCCTGTTCGGGCGCCAGTTGTGGGAGGGAATCATGGACAGACACACAGGAATCAATATGATTAGGTGAATGCCGATTTATTTTACGCGCCATCAACCTTATATAGTCTCTTCCTGTGTCTACGTGTCCAGAACTACACTTGTCATTGGTCAGTTGTCCCAAAGCTTGCCAGGATCTAAACAGTGACTGATTCCTAGCCTTAAGCATGCACATGCACAGTCAGGACTTTCCGCCTCACTTCCTTCTTTGGCACATCCGGTTGTTTACTTCACTGCTCACTTTATCAGCTGGTTCCCATGGGAAAGTCCTTGGTCGGGGGGGCCCAGGTGTTTTCAGTAAAGGCTGGATTGCTCACATGTCCATTGCTTGCTAAAAAGCCCTCTACAGCTGTACCAGCAACACATGCCCATATATTCTCCTTCATGGGATGTTTTGATGAATTCAATAGACCAACGGTGCGTGAATTGGCTTTCAAGGCACGACAGTAGTGAGATATGTTTTCTGATTATCGTCGGTTCCACACCTCAGCCATTGAAAAAGGTGACTGACAGAAGGAATCTGGACAGGTGGGAAGGTAAATCCCAGCCTTTCCCTATACCCCAGTATCTCCCTAAGAACAATTGGGCTCGTGTTGCAGCCATCAAAAGGAGATGCCCTGCTACGAGACAGCAACGAGAGAGACGGGACCCACTTCGACGTCACCCGTGGTTCCTCTTGCGCGATTATTACAAAGAGGATACGAGAACCTGGGATAATAAAAATAAATTTTTATTTAAAAATAAAATTCATAGTAAAATGATTCTGCAAACCATAATCACAGACTGCCAACTCGGTGCCAAACTAAGCGTTGTTTGTGAGTGTGACGGGGAGCGGTCCTCAGTCCTCGATCCCCTGAGGTTCTCGCAGGTTTCAACAGCTTTGTCTTACTTGGGGTATCTGGCATGTTACGGGCATCCCACATTCACTGACAGGTCAAGCAATGGTTGAGCGGGCTCACCAAACACTGAAGAATTTGCTTATAACACAAAAAGGGGGAGAGCCTAGTACCCCCACTGAAAGGTTAGCTAAGGCAGTGTATGTGTTAAACTACCTACGTCTTACGGGAGAGAGGCGAGATCCGCCTATGGTAATTCATAGCGCTGCCTTAAGAACTGAAATATCTGAGCAACAAAAGGTTTTGGTACAGTATAAGAATTTGAATACAGGGCGTTGGGAAGGTCCAGCTGAAGTTAAACTAACTGGTAGAGGATATATGTGCTTACTTACAGGAGAAGGCCTCTGGTGGGTTCCCGCAAGATGGGTAAAACCGTGGAAGGGGCCACGTCCCAAAGACTCATCTGTAGAGGGCTCTGCATCAGAATAACATTGCAGGGAGCCTCTTATGCTTTTCACACCATTAACCCCCAGCACAAACAATATTAAATCATATCCACCATCACAGGTAAAACAGGGGTTGCAACACATAACATTGAATTGTGTTGATACAGTAAATTTGTGGAATGTTAAGGAGTGCTTTGCTGTTAGTTTGTTTTTGCTTCAGCTTGCAGCCGCAAAAGCTTTGATAGAATTGAATCAATTAGCATGCTTTGTAGCAAAGGGCCAATGAGATTTTTGAAATATCGAGTGCCTTAGTAACTAATATGAATACTGTTAGCCATGCTGTTTTGCAGAATCACGCCGCTATTGATTTTATTGCTAGCACAGAACCTTAGTTGTGAAGATTCTAACAGTATGTGTTGTGTGAACTTATCTAATCATTCAATTTTTTGTTCATAAGTAGTTGCAGGCTTTGCAAGGGAACGTGAAGAAGATTACCATCATGCATTCTCCGCTATCTCCGACCTTGGACTGGCTGCGGTCACTGGGGATAACTGGGTGGTCGTTCGACTTAGTATAAGAGGGAATGGTAATACTGATTGTTATTGTTGTAATATTGATAATTGTATCATGTATTCTCTGTGATCAACAAGGCCTTGCATCAGGCCTAGATTGCTCAAAAGAAAAAGGGGGATTTGTAGAGGGCTTTTTAGCAAGCAATGGACATGTGAGCAATCCAGCCTTTACTGAAAACACCTGGGCCCCCCCTGACCAAGGACTTTCCCATGGGAACTAGCTGATAAAGTGAGCAGCGAAGTAAACAACCGGATGTGCCAAAGAAGGAAGTGAGGCGGAGAGTCCTGACTGCGCGTGTGCGTGCTTAAGGCTAGGAATCAATCACTGTTTAGATCCTGGCAAGCTATGGGACAATTGACCAATGACAAGTGTAGTTCTGGACACGTAGACACAGGAAGAGACTATATAAGGTTGATGGCGCGTAAAATAAATCGGCATTCACCTAATCATATTGATTCCTGTGTGTCTGTCCAAGATTCCCTCCTGCATACAGCCTGCGCAAACCTCCAGAACATGGGCGTGTCGCACACGACATCATCAGGATTTAGAAACCCTTGGTCATCATAGATCACTTCTCACACTGCTAATTCTCTCAAATATGTGATGGCTCTTTCAAGAGTGGGCGCTCTGCTTCGGTATGGGTCAATGTCACCCTTATGGGGGTACCTGCTCCATATGGCTGAAAGAAGGCACCTCCACAGGGTGATATTTCCTGTCTTATCACCAATTGCTCTATCAATACCAGCATCTTTAGCCAGGGATCCTAACTGTCTGGCTTCTCTTCTGTCCAGGGAGTAGGTGTCGGCTCCACCATCAAAACATCAGAGCAGCCAGGAAAGAAGCCCCTCATTTTCATTGCAGGTAAAGTCCTTTCTCATGAGATGCAATTCCTTTAGGGAGAGAGGCTGTAGCAGGTCGTCATCCTTATCTGCTTGAGAAGGGCCTGCTCCTTCATCTGCTTGAGAGGGGCCTGCCTGTATATTTACTTGAGATGGGTCTGTTCCATCACCTGTTTTAGAATCGTCTGCTTCCTCAATCACGTCTTCTGATGCTGCTTGAAGAAACTCTGGATATTTCAGATGGGAGTGGGTATAAGGATCTGTCGCCTTTCCTTTGCCCCTGGTCACAGGATTAACTCTTACTCGTCTGAATCGAATGGGAGTGGACTTAATCTTTGCAGAAGTAGCTGCTTTTGTAGCAGCACCAGTGGTGGCAGCAGCAGAAAATATTATGAGAAGGGAATATTCTAATTTGCTGATCCTGCCTTCGGTCTAATCTGCTCCCCCATAGGGGGGGAGGCTGCAGACAGTCAGAAGTGACCTTGGTTGTTATCAGTCCACTGGCGCTGCTAAAAGAAGTTCACTGAAAGAAAGAAAAAATCAGCAAAGAGAAAGTTTGCTTCACCCTGGCTCAGACTAAGACAATTGTCACATTCGTAAGGTAGAAGAGGGACCCCCAAAAAACCTTCCAATCCAGGAACCATCAAACAATCAGCTGTGGCGGTGGACGGAGACACAAACTCCAGGGTAAGAGGAGATGGACCGACTTTATTTTGGGAAAATCACCTGCTTTACCATGGGAACAGAGAGCAAACAACCAGAACACAGAGAGATGTAAACAACCTCACACCTGCTCCTTAACACACAGAGTCCTTGGGTTCCCAGGATGTAACCAATCACACATCAAGGACACGATAAGCAATGTTCTACCCTATATCAACATTCCCAGTGTTGCTGCTGTTCCTATCTGTTCCCTAACAGCCAACGGAGGCCCCTTTTTCTTTTCCCCTGACTATTCTCCACAGCTCCCCCTTTTTTGTTTTTTCAATGGCCACTCAAGATGGGGGTGGACATAAGCCAGGCTTTGATGTACTGCAATCATTGAATGGATGTCCAGATGCAACAATTCAGTGATTCATGCCAGCTGCAGTCTTTGCGGCCTGCCTTCCCCTCCTGGATGGCCCTCTTATAACAGAGGAGGCCATCCCTCACATCAAGGTCTGGTGTGGCATATGTCTCCGCTGCTCAACGCCTGTTGGGTTGCATCCAACAGCGGAGCTCGAGGTTCTTCTTGGTGGCAAACGCAGAGGCCAACCCAGTCTTGCCCTTGACTATGGTAGGAAGTGCTTGGCCAGCCCTAGTCCTTCCACCTGCTTCATCCAGTAACAAGTCGCTACTGTGGCAAAGCACACACAGATTTGCATCAATACAGCAGGTTATTCAACAAAAAAAAATTAGCTCTTCATAACAAAAGAATTTTGCTCAAAAATAAGACCAAAAGACAAAACAAAAAGGTACAATAAACTCTTGCTATTACAAATTACGGTGTCAGAAAAAAACCCGGTTCATATACCTTTTACAAGGGGGACGAGGTTGCGACACATGGGGCCAACGTGTGTTGTAAGTCGTCCTGCCCAGGTCGCATATTATAAAGAGATTAACCGTAAAAGAAAGATAAAGGAGATTCTCATAGGCAAGTTTCACACACTGATACAAAAAGAACTGTTACGATTCACTATAGTCCAAGTCTTCTGCTAATAAGAACAGATATAGATGATCCCCACAGTACATCGTTTACTCCTTCACGTGGCTTAGGTCTCTGGCAAGGAGGTCTCATCTTGATCTGCAGGAGACTCCTCTCGGGGATTGGGTTCTGGAATTTGTTGCTCCAGCTCATGGTAGGGTTTCACATTCTTTGCTGGCAACAAACAAGGTCCTGAGGGAAGAAGAACATATGCATACCCTCTCCCCCAAGTTATTAACTGTACTGGACCATTCCATTCAGGATTCCCTGGTTCATGATACCAGACTTTGGGCCTAGCAGCAAAATTTGGAGCGTGCCCAAATTGACGCTTGGCCACCAATGTCAGCAGACATGTGCCAGAACGATTCAAAAAATTAAGTACATATGTGGCTTTATCTAAACGCTCCTGTGTTGAAAGGGGATTCCCCCTTTTTTGTTTTAAAAACATAGCTTTCAAGGTGCTGTGAGTACGTTCAACAATAGCCTGGCCCATTGGGGAGTGGGGAATGCCTGTTACATGGGACATCCCCAATTCCTGTAAAAAATACTGTGTGGGCTGAGAGACATAGGCAGGACCGTTGTCCGTCTTGATTTTATAAAGCACCCCTAAAACTGCAAAACAATGAAGGCAATGCTTTTGGAAATCTCAAGATTTTTCTCCGGAGGCCGCAGTAGCAGCCACAAAACCAGAAAAGGTGTCTACTGTAACATGAACATACTTCTGACGACCAAAAGCAGGAAAATGCGTGACATCAGTTTGCCATAGTTCATTGGCATGTAATCCCCTAGGGTTCACGCTTTCAGTAACAGACACAGGAGTTAGCTGTTGACGATCAGCACAGGCACTGACTCATATTCCTCGGAAGCTGCTTGCCCCATATTTCCGCGATTGCTTACCCATCCGTTCAACAGAAGGTAATGAAAGTAAATTTGTAGTGAGTGCGCTCGCCTTCCTCCAATGTTCAATCATGGGTCCACCACCGGGATCAGGATCCTCCAACACTGATCCTGATGATTGCCTCTTTCAGTTACGAGGTCCCTGTTCGGGCGCCATTTGTGACGGTGGACGGAGACACAAACTCCAGGGTAAGAGGAGATGGACCGACTTTATTTTGGGAAAATCACCTCTATAAGCTTTACTGTGGGAACAGAGAGCAAACAACCGGAACAAAGAGAGATGTAAACAACCTCACAACTGCTCGTTAACACACACAGAGTCCTTGGGTTCCCAGGATGTAACCAATCACACATCAAGGATACGATAAGCAGTGTTCTACCCTATATCAACATTCCCAGTGCTGCTGCTGTTCCTATCTGTTCCCTAACAGCCAACGGAGGCCCCTTTTTCTTTTCCCCTGACTATTCTCCACAATCAGCTAGATTCAGAACTTCCCCTTTCTCCCATCACAGCTGCTCCTCCTTTTGAGCCTCACCTCAAAAATGTATGGTTCACCGACGCCTCTTCCAAAAGGGAAGGGAAGGTGTGGAAGTACTGTGCTGCAGCCTTACATGTAGATTCAGGAGATCACATCATAACAGAAGGCAATGGAAGCACCCAGGTAGGTAGGCGAACTAATAGCAGCTAGCAGAGGGTGGCCCGTCTCATGGGAATTGTGTAGCACAGTTATCTCAGCCTGTGGCCAATGTTGGCTATGATTAGAAAATCATCCAATGAAAAGCCCTTCCCTTCACTTGAGAGAAAACAAAGGCCTTTGGGAAACCTGGCAAATTGACTACATTGGTCCCTGGCAGTCATTTCACTGCAAACATAGTCCAGGAACGGGCCGAATCTGAAGGGATCAAATGGGTCTTCCACCCCCCATACTATCCACAGGCAAACGGAATTGTGGAATGGACCAATGGCCTTTTGAAACAATTCCTGGAACCCCATGAACCAGGATGGACCAATCAACTCCGAGATGCCATAACAAAAGTAAATGACCGATGGGGAATAAATGGGTGTCCACAACTCAATGCATTTTGCACTCAACCCCCCGCACTCCTCCCAAAGCCTGCAGAAGCAAGTAAATCCTATACAGTACCCCACCATCCTGGACAGCCAGTCCTGGTGGAGCTCCCCAAAATTGGACAAGTCCCACTTGTGCTGAAAACCCCATTGAACAGACACACCTGGGTAGCCACAGATGCCCACAGCAAAGAGTACAAAAATCAATACCAAGGGGATTGTCCCATCTTTCTAACAGACAGGTTCAAAGGAACCGAGTTTTCTTGTGTCGCGGACCGAGATAGGTAAAGCCGCGACCCACACCCCCACCTCGGGGGAATTGAGGGCTGAAGACCGCTCCCCATCACACTCACAAACAACGCTTAGGAATCAATAGATTTATTAAAGGCACTGAGGGTTTGGCAAGTCCGATATCAAATAACACACAAGGTCTATCTCTATATCTATATCCACACCTATATATCCATATACCAACAGCTATACAACACTACATCTATATACCAATAAGAACACACACAGAAAACAAGAGAGAACCTCTCCCCTTCCCCCCTGTTCCCGTTCCCGGACAGGGATAAGAGGGAAAGCCTGGAGAGAGCCTTTGGGAAATAGAAGAATATTGGAAAAGAGAAGTGAGTGTCTGGTATGTGTGAATATTATGTAGGAATGTTTGTAGGAATGTTAGTAAGATGTTCGCAATTCTCACCACTGGGGTACGGCCGAAGCCAATCCCTGGTCAGGATCCACTCTGGGCAAACGATCCGTTTGGCACGTCCACACGCCGACAACCACAGGGAGCAGCGCCGTAACTTCACGGCAGCCTCCGCAGCGGTACGCTCACCGCGGCGGCTGTATCCGTATAGTATTCACAGAGCGCGCGCCTTCTTGCTCCTCCCTTTTCCGGTTCCGGCCCCGCCGTGCCTCCTGGGAGCTGTAGTCTGTAGTCCTGTGCGCATGCGCCTGGTACCTCTGTCCTCTCCCCACGAGTGCCGGGGGGGGTGCATCGCCAGGAACGGTCAGTGAATGTCGCTGGACTAAAGGCCATTATAGAGTCCGTCTCTCACATCTCACCCCGTGGCTTTTATGACAGCGACTTGGTTCCTGTGTGGTGTATGTTTGTGTCTGTATATGTATGTACATCTGTACCCTAGTAGGCTCTTGTCCAAACTCTTACCTCCTTCCCTGTTTGAGACAAACATATATACAATCTCACATATTTCCATATCTATATATCTAAATCAACGTATATATTGTTTTATGCGTGTTTCTGAGGGAACAATTCCCTATACAACATATATACTTACAAACTCATACATATATATATATACACACTCATATATATAATACATAAGAGAAATATAAAATAGAAAGAGAAATATATAAATAGAAAACCCATAATGAATATATTGGTGCACCATTAGTATCTTATTTACAGACCACAACCCAAAGGGGAAATAGGTACAGGAGACATGATGCTGTATAGTAGGAGGCGTTGTGTAAATCATGGGGTGATCAAGTCCATAGTATGCACAAGGTACCTCCCCCCTCAACACCAGTGCCGGGCTGATCAGACCCTATTCTGGCTTGGGATGTCTCCGGTTCTTTGGGTTGTTGGTTTAGCATATACACATTGCTATATTCACAAGTACACAGATACACAGTTACAACCTATCTCTACAATCTGTCTTGCTTCATTCAACGTGAAGTATCCAATTTGTACTGATTTTGAGTTGTTTGTTATTCATGTCAGATGCAACCCAGGTGTTTGAATTCACAGGCGTTTGCAGGGTCATTTTGACTTTCCCAATGTTTGGCAGGTGAACCAGTACAGTTTGTCCTGGGTGTAGGGAGATTTTTTTCTTGTTGCAAGGCTTTCTTTGTTTCTCCTTTTCTTGAGTGGGAGATGTAGGAAAGAAAGCAGTTAGACGAGGACACCCGTTTACCCCCCATCTGTTATTTATGGTGGTGACTGCATATCGCAACCTTTCATCCCATTTGGAGTCCTGTGGGCGGATAAGGCGCTTGATTAACCCGTTAGTACGTTCTACTATCCCATTTGCTTGGGGATAGTATGGCATATGAAATGTCCATTGGATGCCTTCACTTCTCGCCCACTGTTGTACCAGATGTGAAGTGAAGTGAGTGCCATTATCAGACTGAATATGTGTTGGTTTAGGTAATACCCCAAATACCCTTTCCAGGAAGCGAACTGTATTTTCACCATTTGCTTTAGAAACAGCTTCAGCACAAGTTAGACCTGACACCACTTCTACCATCACAATGATATACTGTTTGTTACCTGATTTGCGGAAAGGACCAATGTAGTCCACCTGCCAAGTGGACCACAAGGACTTTCCCTCTCGAATATGCAGAGTGTCAGTCGTCAGGGGATGCTTCCCCAACTGGATCTTACACAGATCACATTCAGAAATGATCGTTTTACACTGTTCACGGGTAACAGGCCACCCCCGGGTTTGTGCCTCTTTATACAAATCAAAGATCCCTGAGTGACCCCTTTTACAATGAAGCCATTCAAGCAATCGCTCCCACTCCTGATTTTCTTCTGCTGTTTTGATTTCCACTACATTGATTTTGGCCAGTTCATCAACATAGTTGTTCCACCTGCTGGCATCATTTTTCAGACTGGTCTGGTGAGCAGGAATCCACCCTACATGAAAGTTAGGATTTTTCTTGGCAATTTTTAGGATCTGTTGCCATTTTTCTTTCTGCCACACTGGCACCCTGTTAATCTCCCAATTGTTCTGTTCCCAGAAAGTTATCCATTCCACACAGCCCTTGAAGACCGAAAAGGAATCTTGTTGCCTTTTACAGGAAGAAGAGACAAACCTTCACCTATCCAGCTTTGCTCATTGCAAGTGTTATGTAATTAAGAGTCATAGTAACTGTTAATCTTTTAGCTTTGCTACCATAACGTTTGCTGCTGTTTATACAATTTTGATATGCGTGGGTTAATTCTGATATGGGCAATATGCCTCCTTCCTCCCCGATCATGGGGGAAGGGGGAAGAAAGAAGGAATTAAAACTATGATTCTTCCAATTTGGCTTGGCAATTGATTTGAGGCTTCATTCATGCCTGGAATCACACAGACCAAGGAGTGTGTATGGCCCTTCCTCCCTCAGCTGAGCAAGGACTGAAATTTTTTGTCACTCCTGTTAATTTGAATCTAACCTCCTTAATCACAAAAAAACTACACAACTGAACGTCCTTATTCCCTCTTTCCCAGAACTTGGAGGTGCAAAGACAACACATGTTTGCTTTGGAAAGCAGATATGCTTCTTACGGACAGTTATAGAGGCCAAGACTTTATGTTAGGGTTTGAAAACTTTACACTCTGTTACAATGACACTTACTTTGCTAAATACGATACTAATTTTGTGGCACGTTGTGAGTGCAAAATCTTTAGTCCAAATAAGACCTTTACTCTTCGGCCAAAACAACCAGGAGATACTTGGACTGATCATGAGGGAGAGTGCTCCTATTACTCAGGCACATGTCTAGTTGAAGGAGCCAACACTTCCACATGCTGTGCTTATATTCCATTGGATCCTTTTATTCACCCCGTAAAGTTGCCAGACTATTATGAGGCTAGCTATTCTGTAGATGTTGTTCTCCCGTGGCGCATACAACTCCCTAATTGTATGGGAGCTGAAAAAAGAAACCAGTATCATATCCAATGGACTTGGTCATATACTAAACCCATCCTAGAACCACTAGAGCATGTGGTTCCCCTCCCAACATTATTCCTCTGACCTTTTTAAATGTGACAGAGTCATTAACTGTACCGCTGGTCCTGGGGATCCCCCAGAAACACGGCTGTTAGAGGGACTGAGAACTTTGATATGAGACGTGTGTGTGTTGGGGTTATCCCTCTCATGGCTTCCGTAATTCAGACCCCTTATGCAATGCAACTTTTCAACCCAGGGAACATGGCTGAGCGTTATATTGTGGAATACCATACACGCACTATCCTGTTAAAAGTTTTCCAGCTCTCACAGAACCTGAAATTTATCTCCTTGATTATGGTGGCACTTGGACTTGCCGAACCAGCATCTACCCCGCACCCTTAAATATGGCCTGGGGGTGCTCAAATGGAAAATTATATTCATGTTTAGATTTAATAGGACATGGAGGACTCAAATGTGGGGTAGTGCTCCCCTCTTTATGCCCAAATCGAATTTTTAGTTTTGTCACCTATTCCAGGCAATCTCGTCAAGAAGTCAATGAGTGCCCCAGTTGGGCCGTGAAAGGAGTACCAATACCTAGCTATTATACCTCTGGCCAGATTGCATCCCTCATGTTTGAAAATATATTTACACCATATGTAACTTTAAAGAGACATCAGTTTGTATTGAAGAATTTAACCTGGCAGGTCCACATATTATCAAATTGGACCAAATATGCTTTTGGGGAACTAAACTTACAGGTCCAACGGGTATCAAAAATTACATTACGGGTATCAAAAATGACCGCCCATGGCGGTCAATGGTGGAGCAGATGTCCACCCTGCAGCCCATGGAGGACCCCAGGCTGGAGCAGGTAGATGCGCCCTGAAGGAAGCTGCAGCCTGTGGAGAGCCCATGCTGGAGCAAGCTCCTGGCAGGAACTGCAGCCCACGGAGAGGAGTCCATGCTGGAGCAGGTTTTCTGGCAGAAGCTGAGGCCCCATGGGAGACCCACCCTGGAGCAGTCCACTCCTGAAGGACTGCACCCCATGGACAGGACCCACGCTGGATCAGTTCTTGAAGAACCGCAGCCCGTGGGAAGGACCCACGTTGGAGAAGTTTGTGAAGGACTGCCTCTCCTGGGAGGGACCCCACGGTGCAGCAGGGAAAGAGCGTGAGGAGGAAGAAGCGGCAGAGACAACGCACGATGAACTGACCACAACCTCCATTCCCCATCTCTCTGCACTGCTTGGGGGGGAGGAGGTAGAGGAGTCGGGAGTGAAGTTGAACCCAGGAAGAAGGGAGGGGTGTGGGAAAGATTGCTTCTTATTTCTCATTATCCTAGTCTCTGTTTAATTGGCAATAAATTCATTTCTCCACGTCGAGTCTTTTTTGCCCATGATGGTAATTGCTGAGTGATCTCCCTGTCCTTATCTCAACCCACAATGTTGTTGTTGTATTTTCTCCCCATCTTGTTGATGGAGGGAGGAGTGATAGAGCAGCCAAAGTCAACCCACCACACTATACAAAAACCCATCTCAGTGAGCAGTGTTGTCATCCTGTGTGAAGACAGTCAGGCCCAGAAGTGGTGAATTAACAGTAGATCTTTTGAATCATTCTGGGTTTTTTGCATATAGGCTCTTATGCAGTATTTTCAAACCACTGTACAAGCACAGCAACTTCCAGTGTGCCGAGAAAGTCTGGATCCAAGTACCAGAACATCACCAAAAAATACCCCTGACTAAATCCTGTCAGAATACTACTGTGGGGAACAGACTAGTTCTCCCCCCACACAACGGAATGCCTTTCAAGCCAGCGAAGTACCTCTTGTAACCAAGGACAGACTGAAACAGCCATGGCAGAAAGACAGATAGCGGACTCCCCCTGAGAGACTGGGCACCCGGCCACATACTAAAGGAGAACGTTATCTAAAGGGAGGCGGGCTGTGCCGGTGGAGCCGCTGGACCCACCGAGCCACCTGTCGGAGTGCGGCTGCGCGCAGGAGGGCCGGTGCTCGCCCGCGGGGGAATCGTCTCCCCCCTCGCCCTGCCGCCCGAAGCGGAGCCGGGGACTCGCTGCCTCCCTGCTCGCCGCTCGAAGCGGAGTCTGGATCGCTGCCTGCTGCTGCTCGCCGGTGCCAGGGAAGACTGTCGTGCCGTGGTGTCTACAGGGCTGCGCCTGCCAGAGAGGTCGCCGCCGGGCACGCCCCGCCGCCGCGGGCTCGCCCCGTCACCGCCGCTGCTGGCTCCCCGGACATTGGTTACATCTTCACTACAGAAGGGGTAACACGGGTACACTTACACACCATAATTGGTACTCAGGGTTCACGTCCTACCCTTCCCTTACGTTAATCCTCCCACACCTCTTCCGCGGGAAGTGCACTTACTAACTCCATAGACCCCTGATATATACCTAGATAACCTTCCCCGAGCCTTGGTCTTTCAATAAACCTCCGGTTGTGTGAGCGACATATTGGTCTTTGTGAGCGTGGGGGAGGGGGGGCGTTCCACTCCACCCTCTAAGGTACGGTCCCATTCACGAACCTCTCTGCTCCCTGCTGAGAAGGGGGGAGGGGATAGTCGTGGAAGCATCCTGACGTCCGATAACCATTGATATCGGTCCGCGACAACTACCCAATTTTATCCAGAAACTAACCCACCAGGAAGGCCCTACTTGCGGCTCGGAGCACACTACCATCTGAAATAAGCACGCGAGTACCCAACGAGACCTCCATCACCGTGTATACGGCGGCTGGGCATGAAAACCGATTTCCTCTCGATCCCCTGCCACCCCCGCCCCCAATGGCCGGAGCCTGTAGCACCGCTCCCCTCCCGGATCTGCTCCCTCCTCCCCAGCTGAGAGTGCCCGCCCTCCCCCCACACTTGCAGCATCCTCGTTATGGTGTCTCACTAGATCTGTTCTCCCTGTAGACAGCAGCATAGCACTGAGCCAATTCCTGCTTTTATTTTTTTTTCTCGCGCTGGAATGACCTGCGAGCCATCCTGCTTTCCCTACAGACCTACGTGTGTATTTACTGCTTCACGCTTTGGTAGTGCAAGAGGCTCGCACAGTTGTTCTCAATTTCGACGCCGTGACTCGGGAAAGGAATAAACTTTGACACGATCTTCTGGGGAGATCCGCCTTTCCCTGTTTGGTTGTTCTGGCGTTATTTTGCCTTTTTTAATTTTTTTTTTATTTTTTTTCCCGGGGACGATGGGGGACTCCTTATTCTTCTCTCCCCTCCCTGTATCCCTTACACCCCTCAGGAGGGAGCAGGGAATCACAGAATGGTAGGGGTTGGAAGGAACCTCTGGAGATCATCTAGTCCAACCCCCCTGCTAGAGCAGGATCCCCTAGAGCAGATTACACAGGAACACGTCCAGGCGGGTTTTGAATGTCTCCAGGGATGGAGACTCCACAACCTCCCTGGGCAGCTTGTTCCAGTGCTCCGTTACCCTCAGAGTAAAGAAGTATTTTCCCATATTCAGGTTAAATCTCCTGTGTACTTGTTTGTGACCATTACCCCTCGTTCTGTCACTGAAACCTGCCCCCATCTTCTCTCCCGGCTACCTCGCGCTCCGCGAGCTGCTGCCTACTACCTGGATTGGATGAGATGAGCCACTAAGCGTGCAGGTGCAGCTCACCAATCTGCTCTTTTCTCTGTGACTACCTAACTAGCTGCCTCCCTCTTTTCTTCTTTGTTCTGCCCATGCAGTCGCGCGCCCTCGCTGGCTCTCGGGGGAGTGGGGTGAGAGTGTGGAGCTGTGTTTCTGCAGGAGTTGCTCCCCTCGCGGCTGCAGGGGGATAAGGCAGCAGCGCTGGGGCCTTGTGGAGTTGCTTTAGGCGTCCAGACGGCTATTGTTCGGAGCCCGTCTCTGCTGGAGGAATCTTCCCCTCGTCCCGGCTCTGCTCTCTGCAGGCGGAGGCGCGGGGAGGGGAAAGTCGTCGCCACCTCCCCGGCGTGCGGCGGTCGGCGGGGGGGGAGGTAGGAGGGGGCGAGGCTCAACATGATGGCGGCCGGGGCTGAGGAGGGCGGGTCGGTTACCTCCGCCGGGATAGTGGGAGCCGTTGGCGGAGCTGAGTCGGAGCACTACCCCACCTTATGCCAGGGCAAGGAGCTGGGGCCGCAGGGCCCCTTCCTAGTGGGCTCTGGTGGGGACAGCCCGGGCGCCGGCGGTCCGGCTTTGTCCTCGGCGCTGGGGCTCCTGGCGCTAGGCTCGGGGCCTGCCCCTCTGGTGTACGGAGGCGGTGGCGCCGTGACAGCAACTGGCCAGGGGTCGGAGGTGTCCGGAGGGGTGGTGCCCCCACCCGAACATAGCATTGTCGCCTTTCCCCCGCTGCCGCCGGCACAGCCGCCTTCCTTGGCGGGGGGACTGGGGACCGTGGAAGAAGGCGACTCGTTGGATGGGCCGGAATATGAAGAGGAGGAGGTGGCCATCCCGCTCAACGCTCCCCCCACGAACCAGTGAGTAGCAGCGCTTCCGTGCTCCGCCGGGCGCTCGCCACCCTTGGGCGCTTCCCCCGCGGGGAGAAGGGGCGTCGCAGCGGGGCGCGCGGTGTCGGGCCCATACCTTTTCTCAGTGGAAAGTGTGTGTCAAATTCCTGTGGAAGTGGCGCAAACGTTTTTAATTATGTTATGTTCGGGGAGGAGAGGCAATTGAAAGAAGAAACTGCAAGTCTTCATTAAGGTTTTTATTATATGTATCCTTCCATTAGGTTAATCGAAATTCCTACAGTGCTAGTTATAGTAAGGATCTTGCACTAGAGGCAGAGTATTTATATTTTGTGAAATTAAAAAAAAAAATAAATCGGACCATGTTATATAGAGGTCATGTAACTAGCAAGTGTTCTAAACACAACCTTTGGATTTAACAATGAACTAACTCTAGGAAGTCTGCAGATTTACATAAAAAGGTTGCGAGGCTTGTATTGGAACAGCCCTCAAGCAGGTACCTTATTCTTCCCAAAAATGAAAGAGTTTCAAAGGCTTAAATTGCTGATGTTGGTATCTAGAAATATGGTCTTTCTGAAGTTATAGTAAGTATAGAGGATAACAGGGTTTCAAGATACAGGATGGCAGATATGTTCAAGGTATAGGTCAAAATTGATCTGAAAACCCATCTGAATTTGGGTTCATTTTTATTTTCTTTCATAACTCCAGTGTCAGAGTTAACTTTTGCATTATTTCAGGTATTTACAAGATTTCAGAAGCCATTGTCAGTTATAAGGAGGAGGTAAACTGTAATATTACAAGTTTTTTGTTTTTTGTTTTTTTTATCTCTGACCTCAGCAGGCCTTCTACTAATCCTTTCCTCTTTTACATTCTTGACTTTTTTGTGGAAGTTAATAAAGAATAAGACGTTGTTTTGTGAAGACAGTGTTTGAATAGTTTTAAAGTTGTATGCTTCCATAAAGAGCTAGTAATATAATCAAGCAGTTTAGATAAAGGCTGAGGAGGGAAATAGAAGCACATAAAGGTGAAGTTACTTGTTCAATGTTGTGTATTAAGTCAGAGACAGAATTCTGGTCTTCTGGTTTTCTCTCTGAAAGATCAGACAACACATCTAGTAATTCAGTAGTATTATTATCCAAGTCAAAACAACAGCAAATCCAATAATTTACCGGTACTGGGCTAACTTACATAACCATGGTTATCGGGCAGGGTGGCAGGAAGCAGGGCATAGCTGCTTTGGATGAGCAACACAGACCAGCGGATGAGCTCGGGGAATGCAGAATTCCCTGATCGGGCTGTCCTCTTTAATTTGTTGAGTTGCAGAAGCACTATCTGGACTTGTTAATCATCACACATCCTACCCCTGTTCCAGCTCTGTCCTTGGTGAGCAGGGGGCATGCAAATACTGTGTAAGGCAGTGCTAGCCCCACAATCCTGAGTGAGACTGACTGAATGATTGTCTGTTCAGTGTGTGCTTTTTCATTTGAGTATAGAAGCAGTATGTTTATGCTGTAGCTTAATGGTAGGTGGGAGGCACAGGATGCTAGGGAATAGAGTGGGCAATTGTGTGTGTGTGTTTTGGTCTCTTTCTCTGTACTCTACCCCATCTGCAGAGCTCACTGCCAGAGGTTGATGGCAGTCTGAAATGGTCTTACGGAAATGCCTACAAAATTAATGAATGAACGATACTTAATTTAGTAGTAAACCAGTGATATGTGAAATAGTTTAGTTGTTTATGTATTTGAATAAAAATCTTAAAGTTGACAAGATATATCTTGGTGTTGCATTAAGATGGCAGAAGCAGTTCCCGTATATTCCAACACAAATAATATTTTCATATGGTGTTTCTTTAAGCAGTGATTATCAGTTTGAAATGGAAATCGGTTGAAATGAAATTAACCTTGCAAGATGAAATAGGTTGTCAAAATACTGTCTTGTTAAAACAAAAACCCTACCCACAGTAGATGTATTCTTACAGTCACTCTTGGTATCTGTTGAGGCAACATATTAGTGAGAAAAAATAGTTGAAGATAGAGAGCTGGGTAGAGAAATATTAAATAAACATGGTTTGAGTGAAAGTAAAAAATGTTTTGTCTCAATGTAGTGTGAAGTTATAGTTTCTTCAGATGAGTCTGTCAGAGGTAGCAAGTCCAGAGTTCTACAGCGTTTGTTTATTTCGGTAGCTAATAATAAAACAATGCTTTTCTGAGAGTGCATAGTTTTACAATAATTATTGAAGGCCATACTCCATACCAACGAATGAATTTGTGTTGCATTGACAACCGAGGGGAAATACTATTGGCATGCTTGGACTCTACTATCTCTCTGGGCAACCTGTACCCAGTGCTCAGTCACCCTCACGGTAAAAAAAAAAAATAAAAAATTTCCTTGTGTTCAGGCAGAACCTCCTGTGTTTCAGATAGTGCCCGTTGCATCTTGTCCTGTCACTGGGTATGACTGAAAAGAGCCTGGCTCTGTTATCTTTGCACCCTCCCTTCAGGTATTTATATAGGTTGATGAGATCCCCCCTGAGCCTTCTCTTGGCTAAACAGTCCCAGCTCTCTCAGCCTCTCCTCATAGGAGAGATGCTCCAGTCTCTTCATCATCTCTGTGGCCCTTTCCTGGACTCTTGCCAGTATGTCCATGTCTCTCCTGTACTGGGGAGCCCAAAACTGGACATGAGACACCAGGTGTGGCCTCACCAGTGCTGAGTAGAGGGGAAGGATCGCCTCCCCTGACCTGCTGGCAACACTCCTCCTAATGCAGCCCAGGATACTGTTAGCCTTCTTTGTGGCAAAGGGCACATTGCAGGCTCATGTTTAACTTTGTGTCCACCAGGACCCCCAGGTCCTTTTCTGCAAAGCTGCTTTCCAGCTGGTAAGCCCCAAGCACACGTACTAGTGCCTGGGGTTATTCTTTCCCAGATGCAGGATTTTGCACTTCTCCTTGTTGAACTGCACAAGGTTCCTGTCAGCCCATTTCTCCAGCCTGTCGAGGTCCATCTGGATGGCAGCACGAGTCTCTGGCGTATCAGCCGCTTCTTCCAGTTTTGTCATCTGCAAACTTGCTGAGGGTATGCTCTGCCCATCATCCAGATAATTAATGAAGATGTTGAACAGGACTGGACCTAGTATTGACCCCTGGGGTACACTGCTAGTTATTGGCCTCCAACTAGACTTTGTGCTGCCCTCTGGGCCTGGCTGTTCAGCCAGTTTTTGGTCCACCTCACTATTTGCTCATCCAGCCCATACATCAACAGCTTCTCTATGAGGATCTTCTGGGAGATGATGTCAAAAGTCTTCCTGAAGGCTAGGTAGACAATATCTACTGCCCTTCCCTCGTCTACCGAGCCAGGCATTTCATCATAGAAGGTTATTGGGCTGGTCAAACAAGACTTCCCCTTGGTGAATCCATGCTGACTACTCCTGGTGATTTTTCTTGTCTTTCATGTGCCTGGAAGTGATTTCCAGGATTAGCTGCTCCATCGCTTTCCCCAGGGATCAAGATGAGGCTGACTGGCCTGTAGTTCCCTGGGCCCTCTTTCTGGAAGATAAGGGTGACATTTGTTTTCTTCCAGTCTTTGGGCACCTCTCCCAATCGGCTTGATCATTCAAATATTATCGAGAGTGGCCTTGCAATGGCATCAGCCAGCTCCCTTGGCACTTGTGGGTGCATCCCATCAGGGCTTGTGAGCTTATGTATGTCTAGTTTGCTTAAGTATTCCCTGACCTGATCATCTTCCACCAAGAGTATATCTTCCTTGCTCCAGCCTTTCCCCCTGGTCTCTGGGACCTGGGATTCCTGAAGGCTGGACTTGCAAGTAAAGACTGAGGCAAAGAAGGCATTCAGTACTTCAGTCTTTTTCCATGTCCTGTGTCATGAGCATCCCACCCCCCCTGCCCCATTCAGCAGGGGGCCCACATTTTCCCTAGTCTTCCTTTTGCCACTTGTGTACTTAGAGAAGCCTTTCTTGTTGCCTTTAGTGGAGGGGATCTTTGAATATTAACCAGTTTCTTGGGCTCGTCTTCCCTCCAGGGCCTTATCTCACGGAACTCCTTCAAGCAGGTTCCTGAAGAGGCCAAGACTGCTCTCCTGAATCATCCTCAATGAGTTTTTCCTTGTTTGTGGGTATGAGGTCTAGCAGAGCACCTCTCCTCGTTGGCTCCTCTATCACCCGTGTCAGGAAGCTGTCGTTGATGCTCTCCAGGAACCTCCTAGATTGCTTATGTCCTGCTGTGTCGTTCTTCCAGCAGATACTGGGGTGGTTAAACTCTTCCCCCCCTTCCCCCTGTGGATGTGGGGCTAATTCTAGCTGTCTGTAGATGTGATGTAACTTGATTTTAGTGTATGAGGTTTCTCTTCTGTTTCACAGTTAATGTGGTTAGCAGGTAACCTTTTTTTCTTCAGTTAACAATTGTCTTTTACTAATGCCTGTTCTTGAATTGTAGAGGGAAGATAAAGAGAAACACTTTATTTTACTTTATTTTCAAGTTGCTGAATATTTTGCTGATTTTTCCAGATCTTATAATTTGTGTACTTACAGAATAGAATCGTATATAAATCTGGTTTTATTTCTGCCTGAATAGATGGTGTCAGAAATGCTATTTTAAGAGTGGTTAGGAGCAGCGCAACAAAATTGTACTTTATCCTTATGTTGGAAGTGAAGCAGTAAGTAAACTGAAAATAAGTATGTATATAAATGGAAGCTTCAAATTTGGAAAAACAAAAGTGGAACAACACTTGATGCTGGAAAAAGTTTGAAGGGGAATTTTCAGGTGGGGTTGTTTTTTGGTTTTTTCTTAGTCAGTGCTTCTAATTAACATCAGTTGAAGGTTATTTAAACTAAACAATGAATAGAGACTCTTAACCTGTACTCTAACAAGTTTTTATTTTGTTGTATATTGACAACCAGAACTTGAACACGGGACTTGCATGCTATCATGCCATATTTCTTCACCTTTTGTTTTCCTTTTGGACTCGATGATCTTAAAGGTCTTTTCCAACCTAAATGACTCTATGATTCCGTGTTGTTGTTGTTTTGGTTTGAGGTTTTTTTTTCCTTTCAGTGAACTTTTTAGCAGCGCCAGTGGACTGGTAATAACCAAGGTCACTTCTGACTGTCTGCAGCCTTCCCCCCCGCTACGGGGGAGCAGATTAGACTGAAGGCAGGATCAGCAAACCAGAATATTCCCTTCTCATAATATTTTCTCTATTTGGCTTTCAGTATAAGCTAATACATCACGGAAGTCAAGCCTCTCTTTTTCCTTTTTCTCTCACTTTTCTGCTTACTGTCGCTTCTATCACCCTCTCTTTGGATCTCTCTCTCTTTTTTTCTCCATTTTTCTTTACAGCCGACATCCGAGGACCCCGTCCGTGTGCCCGGACACCCCCCCGTTCAGCTGGGAGACTGTGAGAGTGGTTAGGGGAGGAGGGAGGGGATTGGGTGTTGCACATCCCTTTGCAAATACATATATATATTCCCTTGTCACTAATAATGAAAATCAATTGGCTTCACTTTTCAACCCAGAAAGCCTCTCTTTCTCATTTGTCTCCCTCTTTCCCTACCTTGGGGGAGGAGGGGGGGGAGGGGTGAATCGAGAGACTGCCAACTCGGTGCCAAACAGACACATCAATTGATTGGCGAGCCAGGCAGGAGAGAATGGACACCATGGATGGGTTGAAAACTGAACAGATGAATTTTGCACCTGACACGCAGTCGTATATGTCCTATGCGTATCTGTTCTTGTTATTGTTCTCTGGTTTATTGATAAGACTATAGGTATAATCAACCGTGTAATAACCTATTTAGTGATAACAGGGGTCGTGATATTGATCAGTATAGGGATACTGTATGTGTGCAGTGTGAATGTGCATGTGGATAAGAAGGTCTATGTTGGTAATGGCAGACTCAATTTTTCCTTTCCATTCCCACTCAGGCTGAATATCCCAGCTCTTGATCTGAACAGCATAGTTTCACTGGGGATGCTTCTGTTGAATGCTTATAGTGTGCTGTGGATGCGTAGAGTGAGGTGTTGTTCCACTCACTGCCAATTCCCCCCAGGCAGTGCTGCTGCCACTGCTGTTACTGGTGCCACTGCTGCTGCTACCACTACCGCTGCTGCTGCCGCCACTGGTGCTGCTACAAAAGCAGCTACTTCTGCAAAGATAAAGTCCACTCCCATTCGATTCAGACAAGTAAGAGTTAATCCTGTGACCAGGGGCAAAGGAAAGGTGACTGATCCTTATACCTGCTCCCGTCTGAAATATCCAGAGTTTCTTCAAGCAGCATCAGAAGACGTGATTGAGGAAGCAGACGATTCTAAAACAGGTGATGGAGCAGGCCCTTCTCAAGTAAATAAACAGGCAGGCCCCTCTCAAGTAGGCGGAGGAGCAGGCCCTTCTCAAGCAGTTAAGGATTACGACCTGCTACAGCCTTTCTCCCTAAATGAATTGCGTCTCATGAGAAAGGACTTTAGCCCCAATGAAAATGAGGGGCTTCTTACCTGGCTGCTCCGATGTTTTGATGGTGGAGCTGACACCTACTCCCTGGACAGAAGAGAAGCCAGACAGTTAGGATCCCTGGCTAAAGATGCTGGTATTGATAGAGCAATTGGTGATAAGACAGGAAATATCACCCTGTGGAGCCACCTTCTTTCAGCCATACGGAGCAGGTACCCCATAAGGGCGACATTGACCCATGCCGAAGCAGAGCGCCCACTCTTGAAAGAGCCATCACATATTTGAGAGAATTAGCAGTGCGAGAAGTGATCTATGATGACCAAGGGTTTCTAAATCCTGATGATGTCGTGTGCGACGCGGCCATGTTGCACATCCCTTTGCAAATACATATATATATTCCCTTGTCACTAATAATTAAAATCTATCTGTTTCACTTTTCAACCCAGAGAGCCTCTCTTTCTCATTTTTCTCCCTCTTTCCCTACCTTGGGGAAGGAGGAGGGGGGGGAGGGGTGAATCGAGAGACTGCGAACTCGGTGCCAAACCGACACGTTGTGTGTGTTTCGTTCTTTCGTTCTTTCGTTCTTTCGTTCTTTCGTTCTTTCGTTCTTTCGTTCTTTCGTTCTTTCGTTCTTTTTTTTGTGGCTGGGGAGGAACACTAATTTTGCTCTTGGCATAGATCTCTTCAGCATAGGACAGCGTCTGTTGTTTCAGCCATAAATTCTTACGATTCCTGCAGTAGTTTTCCTGTTTCCCCCCAGATCTTCCTTTTTCTGTTAAAAACAAACTTGCTCCCTTGGTATTTATCTCGCTGGTGGGCACAGTAAGAGGACAGAGAAAGCGTCTTATTTCAACATCGTGTTTGTGTTGTGTCGCAAACCGAGATGGGAAACTGCGACTCACTGCCCTACACAAAGGGAATCGAGGGCTGAGGACCACTCCCTGTCACACTCACAAACAGTGTTTAAAAATCAATAGGTTTATTAAAGGCACTACTATCTAGGCGGGGTTATTGCTACAGAACTACAGAGCAACAGCAATCGTAGAGAAGAATAATGCAATACAATATAGCAACAGTACAATACAAACAATCCTATCCCCCTCCCAATTCCCCCCCCCCCAGTCTCGGTCCCGGACAGAAAATGAGGGAGAGAACTTGGAGAGAGCCTTTGGGAAGATTAAAGGAAGCAAGTGTAAAGTAGAGGTGTGTGTGTGTATGGGTGAATGTCTGTAAATGTTAGTAAGAAACGTCAGAGTGTAATCAAGTTCGCAAATCTCACCACCGGGGTGCGGCCGAAGCCGATCCCTAGTCGGGACCCTTGTTCTCCAGCGAGTCCAGGCGGGCAGTCCGTTCAGCGTGCTCATACACCAGCAACCACAGAGGGAAAAGGTACGCAGCAGCTACACGGCAGCCTCCATAGCGATGTCCTCACCGCAGAAGTGTTCGCAGAGCGCGCCCCTGGCTCCCCTCCGGTTCCGGCCTCGCCGGGCCCCCTGGGAGCTGTAGTCTGAGTCTGTGCGCATGCGCCTGCTGCCTCTAGCCTCTTCTTGTGCCGGGGAGTGCATTACCAGGAATGGTCAGTAGATGTCGCTGGATTAAAGGCCATAATAGAGTCCGTCTCTCACATCTCACCCCGTGGCTTTTATGACAGCGACTTGTTCCTTGTGTGGCGTATGTATATGTAGGTATATATATATATATATATGTACATCTGTACCCTATTAGGCTCTTGTCCAAATTCTTACCTCCTTTCCTGGTATTTCTCAATATATATATATATAATTATAACATTTATCAAACAACACATATAGCACTTTCTGAGGGAACAATTCCCTATATGGGATACAACATATACATATATCTGTACAGATATCTTAATATTTTGGTGCACCATTAATATCTTATTAACATACAACAACCCAAAGGGAAAAGCAGTTATAGGAGACATGATGCTGCAAAGTGGGAGACATTGCGCAAACCATGGGGTGATCAAGTCCATAGAATGCACAAGGTACCCCCTCCTCAAACCAGTGTCAGGCTGATCAGACCTTGTTCTGGATTGGGATGTCTCTCTGGTTCTTTGGGTTGTTGAAGTAGTATATACACATCACTATATACACAAGTACACAGATACATATTTACACTCTACTCCTATATCCTGCTTTACTCCACATGCAGTATCCAATTTGTACTGATTTTAAGTTTCCTGTTATTCATATCAGATGCAACCCAGGTGTTCGAGTTCACAGGTGTTTGCAGGATCATCTTAACCTTCCCGATGTTTGGCAGGTGTACCAGCACGGATTGTCCAGGATGTAGGGAGACCTTTCGCTTTCCGCAGGGTTTGTTGTATTTCCCCTTCTCTGGTGTGGGTGACGTGGGAAAGAAAGCGGTTAAACGAGGACACCCGTTCGCCCCCCATCTGTTATTGATAGTGGTGACTGCATATCGCAACCTTTCATCCCATCTGGAGTCCTGTGGACGAATAAGGCTTTTTATCAATCCATTAGTACGCTCTACTATCCCATTTGCTTGGGGATAGTATGGCATGTGAAATGTCCATTGGATGCCTTCACTCTTTGCCCACCGTTGCACTAGATGTGAGGTGAAATGAGTGCCATTATCAGTTTGAATATTTGTAGGTTTAGGTAATACCCCAAATACCCTTTCCAAAAAGCGAACAGTATTTTCTCCATCTGCTTTAGCAACAGCTTCAGCACATGTCAGACCTGATACCACTTCTACCATTACAATGATATACTGTTTATTACCCGACCTACGGAAAGGACCGATGTAGTCCACCTGCCAGGTGGACCACAAGGCCTTTCCTTCCCGGATGTGCAAAGTATCACCTGTCAGGGGATGTTCCCCCAATCTGATCTTACACAGATCACATTCAGAAATGATTGTTTTACACTGCTCACGGGTAACAGGCCATCCCCGGGTTTGTGCCTCTTTATACAAATCAAAAACCCCTGAGTGACCCCTTTTACAATGAAGCCATTCAAGCAATCGCTCCCATTCCTGATTTTCTCCTACTGTCCTGATTTCCACTACATTGATTTTAGCCAGTTCATCAACGTAGTTGTTCCACTTACTAGCTTCATCTTTCTGGTTAGTCTGATGAGAAGGTATCCACCCTACATGGAAATTGGGATTTTTCTTAGCAATCTTTAGGATTTGTTGCCATTTCTCTTTCTGCCAGACTGGCACCCGGTTAATTTCCCAATTATTCTGTTCCCAGAAAGTTATCCATTCCACACAGCCCTTGAAAACCGAAAAGGAATCTGTGTAGATGTACACAGGGTCCTTGGCGGCCTTTTCCCGTACAAACACATTGAGAACAGCATCCAGCTCCCCCACTTGTGCACTGCCCTTATCATGATTTATTATGCGTTCAGCCGTGGAGGGTTTGACTGCAGCAGATTTAAACAACCAAGTCTTACCCTCTCTCCGAGCTGATGCATCTGTGAACCAGGCATTAGTCATTTCACTTTTGTATTCTGGGGCTTCCTTAATAGGACTGGGAGTTTTCATTGTTAACTCTTTTTCTTCCAAGGATTCGATGTGTTCTTGAATTTTTAGCTGTTTGTCCGGACCCTCCTCTAGCTTGAAAAGGCTAGAGTAGCACTCGATTTGGCTATACCACTTCCTGACTGTTCCTCTTTGAGATATTCCCTCTGGAGGGGCTTTCCCAGACAGCACATGGTTAACCACTTTGAAAGGACCCTGTAGAATTACCTTTTGTTTCTTAACAATTTTACTGACCTCTGTTAGTGCTGTGCACACTGTCAGCAATCCCTTCTCCAGAGCGGAATATCGCTTCTCTGCATCCTTGAAGGATTGTGAATAGAAGCCAATTGGTCTTGTACTCCCATTAGGTCCTCTTTGCCAAAAGTGATATGATAAGGCATTAGCTGAAAACCCCCATTCTATTATCATTGGGTCTTCTGGGTGAAGAGGTCCCAAAGTCTGGAAAGTCTGTGCTTCCAGTGTTAACAGTTCAAGGGCCTCATCATGAGATTTATTCCATTCCCAATGACGATTCTTTTTCAAGAGATCGTAAAGAGGCCGTGCTATGACAGAGAAATCAGGGATATGTTTCCTCCAATACTGAAGGGTTCCCAGCAATTGTTGCAATTCTTTCCTGCTAGATGGTACCTTCATCTGAGTCAACTGGGATACCGTGTCAGATGGAATATTCCAGGTCCCCCCCTTCCACTGTATTCCTAGAAATTTTACCTCTTGGGATGGTGGTTGCCTTTTCCCTTCAGGGATTTCTAACTGCATATCAGTTAAATGCTTGATTATGGCATCATAGATTGCTTTTACTTCTCGCTCACTCTGGCCCCCTATCAGTATATCGTCTATGTACTGATAGACTTTCACTTTAGAATTCCTTTTGATTTCTGGAATGTTTTCCAGTTCACGCGCAAGTGCATGGTGGGCCAGTGTGGGTGAGTGTTTGTATCCCTGTGGCAACCTCGTGAAGGTGTATTGAACTCCATCCCAAGTGAAGGCAAAATACTTTTGGTCCTCCGTATCAATAGGGACCTGGAAAAACATATCCTTAATATCCAGTGCTGCCAGCACAGGATGTGCCGCTTCTTGGATCTCTAGCACCAGGTCAGCTATGTTTGGTACAGCTGCAGTGAGTCCTTCTGTGTTGGCATTCAGTTTCCTGTAGTCTAAAGTCAGTCTCCATTTACCGTCTGATTTTTTCACAGGCCAAACTGGGGCATTGTATGGTGAATGGCATGGCACTATCACACCTTTCTGTTTTAAATCAGCTATCACCTCTCTGATACCATCTTTGGCTGCAACTGGAATGTTATATTGTTTTACCCTTGTTGTTTTGCTACGTGGCAGACGGGGGGCACGTTGCAACAACTTCACTTCCAGTGTTGGTGTGCCAAATGTCCAGTAGCGGCCTCGCTCATCTCTCCAGGCTCGACCTGCCAAAACATCCAAACCTAACAGATTAAAGGGAATATCGCCCACAATCATCGTGGTCCGGATCGGTTTGTCATCTCCTGGAAGATGTATGGTGACCTTGGCTGTTTCCTGTAAAACAGAGTTACCAAACGCTCCACTTACACATATTGGTTTTGATGATGTGGTAATGCCACAGTGCCTTGCCTCCTCAGCTTTCAGCGTAGACATTTGGGCCCCTGTGTCTATAATAAAAGTAACAGGATAACGTTTCGGACCAACAGCACAAGTGAGTACCAGATCACCATCCTGGTTATAGGTGAGTCGCAATACATTTTGCCAATCATTTGGGGGACTAGGGAGTTCCTGGATTACAGGAGCGTCCTGATTTGTTTGTGAGTCATGTTGGTTTTTTACCAACTGATTACTCTGTTTTTTACCCCTCCTCCTCCGCCTCTTTGTCTTACTGGTCGCAGCTGGAGGAGGGAGTTCTAGTTTCCCGAACTACTGGACCTTCCCTGTGCTTGAGCCCGAGTTCTAGACTGTGACCGGCCTCGGGCCCCAGTTTGTGATCTGGCTCGGGTTTGTGATTGTGATCTGCCTCGGGTTCGTCCCAGCACTTCACGGAAGAACTCAATCAGTTCCTTTAGCTCCTCATAAGACCAGGTTTTGGCTAGGACTGCAGCTGGCGCTCCCAATCGCCTACCTTCCTCCTTAAGCCTAGCATAAGGCCCCTTGTTATCTTGTGTTGAAGAATGCTGTGAATCACGGATTTGTCTCCTGGGTGACCTCTGCTGTGATTTCTTCTGTCTATCTCTGTTTACCACATTCCAGTCACCCCGTGATCTATCTAGCCTAGGAGAAGGGGGGTCTCGGGGTGGCTTGGCAGCAACTTCGGCATATGACAGCCGAGCAGCCTTTTTGGGTGTAGAAAAGGAGGGCTTAGGGTCCTTATATTCACATATCTTAGCACAATCAATCAGACCCTGGGCCAATTCACCCCACGTGACCTGTGATCGTCCGGCTACAATCTCCTCTCGACAACGCATGGCTTGTGCCTGGAGCCCCCCAGAAAGCCCCTTAATCAACACAATCATTCTCCTCTCTTTTACCTGAAGGGACATGGGACTTGCATGCTCTGCTACCAACTCATGATCATAGATCATTTGGAGGGCGGCGGCCCTACGAACGTTTTCCATAATGTCATTGGGGCTCCCTTTTAGGGCAACCGGTTCTCCTCGCTCCACCACCTCAGATTTACCTACGTTCCAGGCTGCACGCTGCGTTAGGGACCATGGGTGATTTGTATTTCCGGTTAGTAACACCATTCCAGGTCCCCAAAAACCATCTGCCTCCCGTTCATTCAACATGATGTCGTCCCCTCCTGTGAGTGATACTCTCATAACATATTCAGCCTCTGTTTCTGAAGCCAGTCTGCTATATTTTTCTCTGAGTTTACCCAGATCAATAGGCGAGTAGGGCTTTTCCTTTATCTCTATATCCCTTTGTGCAGCCCCAGCTCTCTGGGTATAGGTAGTTAGCCTAACAGGCCGGAGCACCTTTTTTCCTTCCTGCTCTTCCTCCTCTGCCTCTTCTGCAGACTGAGCCCCAAGGTCAAGGTCAAATGTCGGGGCCCGCAGTACTTTTCTCGTCTTTTGCACCACATCAGTGTGGGAGGACGGATCTGTGGAGATCCGCTCCTGCTGAGCGGTACATAACGCCATGATCATCATTCCCTTGTCACTGGTAGTCATATCAGTCCTCTGTAAGACCTGGCTGATTACCCGCTCCAAAACACCAGCGTCCTCCTCCTTCTCCTTCTCCTTCTCCTTCTGAGGAGGATCAGGGAGTGTAGGACACGTCCCCTGTTGGAGCCGCTCAAGAGTTCCTTCCAAGATCGTAAGCTCCTTCTGCAATCTTGTGATATCTCGGTTCCTCAACCTAGCATCCCTTTCCTTGCCATCCAATAGCTTCTGCATAGCCTGTAACTCTTTTTCATGCTCTGTCTGCAAATCAGCATGTTCTTTCTTTAACTCTCTATATTTCCTTTCAGACTCCTGCTTATACAGCGTATACTCCTGTAGCAACTTATCATAATCAGGGTGCTGCTCCTCCTTTCGTCTTGCCCCTAAATCTTTCTTCTTTGGTTGCTTTTGTTGCCACGCCTCAACCTCCTGCCGTAATTCTCCAAATTGTAATTGTACATCCTTAAGCTCTTTCGTCAATTCTGCAACCCCCTGTACTAGCGGCTGCATCTCCTCAACTTTCCGCGGCAACTCCTCCACCTTTTGCCTTAACTCCTTCAACTCCTCGGCTTGCTGCTTCAGCAGCGGCAACTCCTCAACCTGTTGTTCTAACTCCTCGACCTGCTGCTTCAACAGCGGCAACTCCTCCACCTGCTGCTTCAACAGCGGCAACTCCTCCACCTGCTGCTTCAACAGCGGCAACTCCTCAACTTGTTGCTTTAACTCCTTCAACTCCTGTCTTAGGGGCTCCGTCAGGGCCTCTAGCTCCTGCCTTAGGGCCCTTATCTCGTCCCGTTGTTCCCGCTGTTCAAGCACGCGGGTGTGCAAAGGACAGGAGTACATTTCAGGGCGAGGAGGCTCTGCCCGTACCTCAGCATGTATCGGACTGCTGGGAACAGTGGAGTAGGCTAGACTAGTGTCTCCCACTGCCTGCTCCAGTTCCTCAGGGCCGCCTGACTCAGCGCCAGACTCCTCCTCCTTAGGAACATCGATATCAATCAGCAGTTCGCTTGTTTTGTCCTCCATATTTATTTTGTCTATGTGCAGGGGCTACCACAGACCCTCGAATCCTGCCGACTACGCCAAAATGTCGCAAACCGAGATGGGAAACTGCGACTCACTGCCCTACACAAAGGGAATCGAGGGCTGAGGACCACTCCCTGTCACACTCACAAACAGTGTTTAAAAATCAATAGGTTTATTAAAGGCACTACTATCTAGGCGGGGTTATTGCTACAGAACTACAGAGCAACAGCAATCGTAGAGAAGAATAATGCAATACAATATAGCAACAGTACAATACAAACAATCCTATCCCCCTCCCAATTCCCCCCCCCCCAGTCTCGGTCCCGGACAGAAAATGAGGGAGAGAACTTGGAGAGAGCCTTTGGGAAGATTAAAGGAAGCAAGTGTAAAGTAGAGGTGTGTGTGTGTATGGGTGAATGTCTGTAAATGTTAGTAAGAAACGTCAGAGTGTAATCAAGTTCGCAAATCTCACCACCGGGGTGCGGCCGAAGCCGATCCCTAGTCGGGACCCTTGTTCTCCAGCGAGTCCAGGCGGGCAGTCCGTTCAGCGTGCTCATACACCAGCAACCACAGAGGGAAAAGGTACGCAGCAGCTACACGGCAGCCTCCATAGCGATGTCCTCACCGCAGAAGTGTTCGCAGAGCGCGCCCCTTGCTCCCCTCCGGTTCCGGCCTCGCCGGGCCCCCTGGGAGCTGTAGTCTGAGTCTGTGCGCATGCGCCTGCTGCCTCTAGCCTCTTCTTGTGCCGGGGAGTGCATTACCAGGAATGGTCAGTAGATGTCGCTGGATTAAAGGCCATAATAGAGTCCGTCTCTCACATGTTGCATAGAAGTATCCCAATGAAACAAGAACTTGGTGTTATTCTGTGTTTTTCTAGATTATGGTTGGCACCAATAAAATTTTACTGGTTCTCGACAAGTTCCCTCTACTGTTTTATATACTTTCAGGCAGTTTTAATTATTTTTTTATTTTTATGTAAAACATTTGCTTGATCACTCTGGAATAGAAAAAAAAAAAGTTAATTTTCTTGCATGGGTCTATCTTTAAATTATGTTTTTTATATTTATAAATAGATACTGTGAATAGTTGAGGACTGTTATTAGGGGACCTGCTTACTGAAACTTGTTACTTGAAGTAGTCTGGGATTATGTCAGTGGGAATGGCTATTAGCAAAAGCTTTGAAGAAAAGAACAAGAAGAGCTGAGGTGGATAAACAGAGTATTTTATTATTTTATGTGTAGACAACTTTCCTCCCAATTTCTTCTGTAGAAGCTCAAGAATTTGTCTTGTCTTTTTAAAATTCTTTCTAAGGTAGCTAACAGTGTAGCTTAACTTCAAAAAGGTACACATTACAAAATGATTTAAATATTTATCTTTTTATTAATTATTAGCATATACAAACCAATGTTGCTGAATAAACTTGTAAGCTGCGGTAACATTTGAGGAAAGGTGTAGCCAACTTGCTAGGGCACTCAGTGTACCTATTCAGTGTTCTGATAAGTTAGTTAGAAGTCCGATTCTTGCAATGATTGGGTTCTAAAATAAAGCCATTCTCATCTTAATGTTCTACTTTATATCTTCAACAACTTATTAGGACCGATTTAACATTGAAACTTTTATTTTTATTACAGGATGGTTGTTTCATTTTGTTAACACTGAAATTGTAATACTTGGTCATCCTTAAGTGGGATTTGAGTTTATATAAGTATAAAGTTTCCTCAAGTTGGAATATGTATGTTAATGTTAAGGTATTTTAGCGACATGTAATTGTATTTAAAGAAGCTTAGTGTGTAACTGTATGGAAATACTTAAAATCCTAGTTTGCTGTTGAGGAATCCTGTCATTGACTCAGCAGGGGTGGCCATATGATTTTCTCTTGTTAATACCTATTTATAGAGGTGTGGAGTAGTTTCCAGAAACTGAGTTTAATGGAGCGTTTAGATTTAGCTAACATTTGATAATCAGATTGGGAATCTATGGTGATTCTGTGTAGTTTGTATAAGCAGTTTTTCTATAAATAAGTAAAAAATTAAGCCTACCTGTTCTTTTGGGTGCTTTGGCGGGGGGGGGGGGGGGGTTGTGTGTTGTTGTTGGTTTTTTGTTTTTTGGTGTTTGTTTGTTTTTTCCCCCTGTAAAATTATGCATAGGTATATACACGCTTGCCCATATGTAGTATCCCCCCAAAAGGATATTCTGTCTGTGGCTTACTCGTTGGGTTTTGTTTGGTTATTTTATAGATAACATTTATATGCAGAAAGCTTGGTGCAATTTAAGAGGAATTGTAAATCAATCAATTCCTTTTTCATACATCCATCTGTTAGTAGAATAAATAACATCAGAGACTTTGCAAGATCCAAGCTTGAATATTTGCTTAGTCCAGAAGATATTAAGGAATGACTTATGTTGTCTTGTTTGAACTAAAGCCAGATTTCTACACCCTTTCTTCTTACAAAGGTTTCTGTACTTCCTGAGCTTCTGTGGAGAGAGAGAGAGGGTATTTTTTGTTACTCTTTCTACTTCTTGACGATCTAAGGGATACTATGGAAATGTCTTTATCTTTCCAAAAGCAGAATGTACTCTATAGGCAATTGCCACCTGTTCCTATTGCAGGTGTGAAGCATTGGACATGTATTGATTTAGGCATTGTTTCTATCTTGGACTTGAGTGTATAAAGCTCCAAGTTTCGGAGTTTTCTCATTAGAGCAGCAGTCCTTCACTAATGAGATGTACCTCACTAGTGAGGCATTCTAGCATCAAAGATTATGCGAGAGTGGAGCACAAAAAAAAAACAAACCAAAGCAACAACAACAAAAAAAACCTCACAACACCCCAGAAAACCAAAAACTGTGCTCAGTTAGTTTGGGCTCTAATCCAGAGCCGTGCTGCTGAGTGGGAGGTGAAAACAAAGATTGGCATGAAGTAAGGTTCAGTGCTAGTAGAGGCAGGGACTCTCTGTTTCAGTCCCTTGAAACACCAGTGTGGCTTCCAATGAGCAAAGCTGATTGAGTGGGTAGAATAGTAAAAGGATGAGGGGAAAGTCCAAGAAGGCTGGAGGTAGGAGAGGATGAAGTGCAAGGAAACATTGCTACTTTTAATGAAATTAATGGCAGACAAGACAAATAACACTTTAGAAATTCTTAACTATCACCAACCAAAGTCTGGTGATTTGCACAACAGTATTAATGTTGCTTCCATTGGAGTATTGCTCCTAGTTTAAACAGAAAAAGGCATATCTTTGACCTGAGGGCACAAGAATGAAGCATGTAAAATATGAAATACTTATTGCTAGGAACTTTAACAAGTTCCAGAATAATTTCCTACGGTGACCTTTCAGTAGGAAAATGTGAGCTGCTTCAAGAGTCTATTTAGCTAAATTTTGCCTAATTTATTGGTGGCTCTTTCTTTTTTTTTAAGGCAATAAATGTTCTTTTTAGTAAAAAAAAAACCCCACAACATATATATTATCAGGTGCGATTGGAAGACATCTTTTGAGTTGCAAAGCTTGATCTTATGCTGTTGTCACATCTCTGTCTATTTTAAAGCTTATTACACCGTTTGTCCTTACAGTACTTGAAACTTTTAGAATCTTGCTTTAATAAAGTTATTGTAATGTATTACCTTTTGAATGTACGCTTATTTCACCTTCTGTCCTTGTTTACTCTCCTTATTAAGATTTATTGAGGTTTTCGGTTCATCTGTTTTGTGTAAGTCCATAGTTTGTGTATGCGTTGAAAGTATTTTAATAGCTGGTATTGGTAATGTGTACAACTCCCACAGTTAATGGCTTGGCACAGCTGGTATACTGAGGAAGGTCTGTGAGAGTTACTTTCCATTTTAGTTGCCTGGTTCCTAATCTTGAAGTGCAGCAGCGTTCTATTTTTCTACATACTGTTTCAAAGGGGTTTTAGAACAGGTAACTGAGAAAAGCAGACTCATTCTTTATTAGGCTTATATTTGCTTTGTACCTTCACTTAGAAAAATCTATAGGGATCAAAAAAGGGTTAAACCCCCCACTTTCCTAGAAGAGTGTGAAACACTCTTACTTTCATGTATGCTGGATAAAGGACAATTGCTTGGCTTTTTTGCTCCTCCTCCTCCCCCTCTTTTTTTTGTTTGTTTTTTCGTTTTGGGTTAGTTTGAACTCCTGTTTCATTATCTTACACATGTATCCATCCACTGTAGAAGCTGAAAGGTTTGGGTGGGTTTTATTTGGCCTACCTTGTTTTCTTAAAAGAAAAATTGAAAACAAAGGGAAGAAGCTTTGTCTCTACACTCTTTCAGTTATTTATTTTCCCAAATATGTGTGTTAACTTTGAGTTTAATTTTACAGTATCAGGTTGAAATATCGGTTCCTTCACAGAAGAGGAAATCTAGCTATTCAGAGAGTGAAATATGGCCATCTTTTAATGACAGCAAGAGAAGACCTAGTGGAAAACAAAGAGAACCCCCTTCTCCTCTATCTATTTTGGGAGGTGAAGCCGGAAGGGAAAACTGACAAAAAAATCAAACCAGTCTTATAGCATTTCAAAAGGTTATATTTCTTCTGTTCACAAGACCAAGACTACAAGTTCTTGTATGCCAAGATATGTATTCATAATTGTTTATTGAAAACCTTTCCTTTTTCCAAAATTTCCCAGCAGATTTTACAACATGGAGCAAAATTCTCCAATGTGATTTTATTCAGTTTACTTTCTTTATTAATCTTTTATCTATGATGATGTGTATTTACAATGTAGTATTGTAAGATGTAGCAGAAGAAATATCCTGAGCAATGTTACGTGACAGCTTCTAAGTACTGATGCATATGAAAATGATCATGTAACCATGAGAAATCATGAGTCTCCCTTTTTAAAAAAAAAAAAAAAAAATTCTTTCCTCTGTCTGTTCAACGTGGCACGTGGAAGAAGGACCTGTGAGCTAGTTAAACTCGCTGACAACAGAATGCTATAATTGTTTGAATTTTGATTTCTCCTTTCATTTGGGTTCTGTGTGCTTTGCAAGTATTTTATAGTTAAGCATCAAGATAAAGTATTTAGAATTAGAATATAGTTTTGTATATAATATAAATACATAAGTGTAATTAAGCAACTGAAGTCTTGTGTGAAAGAAAATATATTTCTTCGGTGAATTCTGTTAGTTATATGGCATGGTACCAGTTGTTGAAAAGTCAGGAATATGAAGTTATAAGCAAGATTCCCTGTGACAGTAAGTCAACCTGAATAATTTCTGTTCTTTCCTATTATCTGTCACGGTACTTATTGTGGAAAGGTGATAGCGCTAATTTCAGTTTCCTCATATCCCAATAGCACCACAGCTGCTTATTGTGTCAGCGCTGTCCATCCCGTTCATGGAAAGAAGCCAAGACCTGAGGGGGGTGGTGGGGTAGTGATGTGGGGGGGTGGGAGGCGACCAGTATGACATAATTTGAATTAGAGACTGTCTCATAATAGATACGCACCCCAAAAAAAAAAGTCTGGACCGTGAACCTTAATTCTGCCATTTTTTGACTCTTGAGCACTTACTTTAACAACCTTATTGTCCTCTTGCTGTATTTTTCATGTGCAATATGAAGAGATGAATGGTCGCACACTAATTTTTGGCGGTTTTCCATCTACAGCAGTATGCAGCCATCTGATAGATAACCCTTCGGTAGCATGTCCAGAGTGTGACTTATCCCATGTGTTCACGTGAATCGAGAGTGTACAAGCACTGGTTTAACCCTATTCCTGTGAGAAGTCAGTGTATAAAAATGCAATCTCACAGGACCAGTAATATGGTTGTTTTGACGTTTGACTATGGTGAGGTTAAAGCAAGGTGTTTGTATCATGCAATGTTTTAATTATAATATTAGCTTACTATGGTCTACCTTCGCAGTCCAGTGCATCTCTAAACAATGGGGAATGTGTGTGACTTTGATTCTCCAAATCTATGTACAAGAGAGATTTCAACAAGTCTTCTGTCCGTATGAAAGCTATGTAGTATGAACTTGAAAGTCACAAGACCAAAGGCTCCACCAAAGAAGGTAAACTCCATCCCATTACTATTTCAATTGATTCTGTTTCTATTTAAATAAATCAGTATTTTCTTGGAGTGAGGAATCATCTGTCATCATAAGAGCCTGGCACTTCCTCTTTAAAGTTAGAACTTTCTCATCTTTACTTTAAATGCTAATGCCAGATAAAATAGGTACATATTCCCTTACTTCTGAGGGAGGACTAAGGTTAAGGTTAAGAGGAATTTGGGAATGAATCTAAAAGAGAAATATACGCATGAGGGAAAAGTTCACATTCTCAGTTGTGTCAAATTTCTGTTTGATGCAATTGCTGAGGGTTAACAAAGACACTAAATGCTGGACAACCAAACTAGTTACCAGTGTCTTAGGTTGAATACAACAGTTCATGTCTATTTGCACTGTACATCTTGCTTTCATTCTGTTCCCTAGGCAGATCTGTCTTTTGTCCTGAAATTCTCTAGCAGTCCCTCTGTTGTTCTCCACTGCTATGATGGCAATTTTAAGAAATCTCGAAGGTACTTTTTTGACAATAATAAGTGACTTCAGTAAGGCCCTGAGTATAAAGATAATCAAGAAGTGTCATGTGACAGTTGATATCCTTCCTTCCCCCTCCCCCCACCCCCAAAATCACCACTTCCTTTTGAAAAGTAATTCAGAATATCTGAGTCATTAAGGGTCTGTCTCAGAATGTGATTTCCATCACATTACTGTTTCTGTGGTTTGCTTACCATGCAAGTTATCTACATCAGTCTTTTTCTCTGCCTGTTTCATGACCTTGCCATCTATAGGGGAACAAAAGATAAAATTTTTGAAGCAAATGGTGATATTTTGAGTTACTGTAGATTTTTGTTCACTATTGTTACCAGACTTATTTGAGTTAAAGCAGTGACGGAATTGGTGCTTTCTGTCCAATGGTTTGATGGGTAAACCTTCCTATAGCAATAATAAAAATAGTCTTTAAGAAAGCCAATAAAACTGTTGAGTAAATCAAGTAGGGTAATTTCTGGCAAGAAAATAGATGTAACTAGTGCTAGAGTAATAATAATAATAAGAGCTGGTAACGACAGGAAGGATAGTTGTATTGAACTTTTTTCATTTCTTGCAATGTTCCTTCTCTCCCATCTCACTTAGATGTCTTTTTATATTAAGGACCCAATATAATTAAAGAAGTAATGCAGTCTTTGAGTCCTCTATCTCTGTAACTTGCATTCCAACCTTCCATTTAGAATGTAACTTCCTCTTCTAGAAAAGCTTTTATCTCTCTTCTTTCTTACCTACATCAATTGCTTAACATCTGATCCTTATCTTGTCTTTTACTTAAACTAGTGCAAGGTCTTGCTTTCTGGCTCATTTTCTAGTAAAGAGAGATTAAAGTTGCTTCCATTCCTTTTTTATTACACTCAAGTTCATAAATATATTTTTTTTTATATATATATATATATAGAGAGAGAGAGAGACATAGTTTCTGTGCAAGATAACATTGCATGAGATTTTTGAAAGCACAAAGGGCAGGCAGTTATATCAGTCCAATCGGATCCAGCAAATCAACAGCTGGCTACGTGACTGGTGCTACAGCCAGGGGTTTGGCTATCTGGATCATGGGACCAGCTTTGACAAACCTGGTCTGCTGGGGGCTGATGGGATCCACCTGTCAGAAAAGGGGAAGGGCATCTTCAGCTGTAGGCTAGCCAAGCTGGTGAAGAGGGCTTTAAACTGATGTGGCTGGGGGGAGGGAACCTCCATTCATCCCATGCCTGTCAATTTCAATGTGATGCTGGCACCAGTAATAGATGCCCAGAGCCTATAGAAGGGGTGCAGGTCAGCAGGGGAGCACCTGCCCCTCCAGCTGGTCAGTTAACTTCACTAGAGGCCCAGCTTAAATGCCTCTATGCAAATACATGCAGCATGGGGAATAAACAGGAGGAGTTAGAGATGTGTGCGTGTCTGCAGAGTATGATCTTACTGACATCACAGAGACCTGGTGGGATGGCTCCTATGACTGGGGCATCAGAATGGAGAGTTATAAACTTTTTAGGAAGGACAGGCAGGGGAGATGAGGTGGGGGTCTCGCCCTCTATGTCAAAGACCAGTTGGAGTGCATGGAGCTCTCCCTGGGGATGGATGAGGAGCCAACTGAGAGCTTATGGGTTAAGATTAAGAGGAAGGCAGGCACAGGGGATATTACAGTGGGGGTCTGCTATAGGCCACCTGACCAGGAGGACAGTATAGACGAGGCACTCTACAGACAGAAAGGAGCAGCTTCACATTCACAAGCCATGGTACTCATGGGGGACTTCAACCACCCTGATATCTGTTGGAGGGACAACTCTGCAAAGCACAAACAATCCAGGAGGTTCCTAGAATGTGTTGATGACAACTTCCTTTTCCAAGTAATCGAGGAACCAACAAGGAGAGGTGCTATGCTGGACCTTGTTCTCGCCAACAAGGAAGGGCTGGTGAGGGATGCTAAGCTCGAGGACAGCCTTGGTTGTAGCGACCATGAAATGGTGGAATTCAAGATCCTTAGGGCAGCAAGGAAGGCTCACAGCTTACAACCCTTGACTTCAGGAGGGCACATTCCAGCCTCTTCAGGGATCTGCTCGAGAAAGTATAATGGGATAACATCCTGGAGGGAAGAGGGGCCCGTGAAAGCTGGCTGATATTTAAGGATCACCTTCTCCAGGCCCAAGAGCGATGCATCCCAACTAAGAGAAAGTCACGTAAAAACTCCAGGAGGCCGGCGTGGGTGAGCAAGCTCAAACTTAAGAAGGAAGCATACAGAGGGTGGAAGCTAGAGCAGGTACTCTGGGAGGATTACAGAGAGGTTGTTCGAGCAGCTAGGGATCAGGTTAGAGCCAAATCCCAGATGGAATTAAATCTCGCCAGGGATGCAAAGAAGAATAAGAAAAGCTTCTATAGGTATGTTTGGGACAAAAGGACAACCAAGGAAAATGTAGGCCCTCTCCTGAAGGAAACGGGAGACCTAGCTATGGATAGGATATTGAGAAGGCTGAGGTTCTCAATGACTTATTTGCATCAGTCTTCTCTGGCAAGTGCTCCAGCCTCAGCACAAAGGCCGCAGCAGGTGAAAGCAGGGACTGGGAGAACGAAGCAGCCCCCACTGTAGGAGAAGAAGAGGTTCGTGACCATCTAAAGAACCTGAAGGTGCACAAGTCAATGGGACCTGATGGGGTCCATCTGTGAGTCCTGAGGGAGCTGGTGGATGCAGTTGCTAAGCCTCTGTCCATCATATTTGAGAGGTCATGGTGGTCTGGTGAGGTCCCTGCCGACTGGAAAAAAGGTAACATAGCCCCTATTTTCAAAAAGGGGAAGAAGGAAGACCCGCAGAACTACAGGCCAGTCAGTCTCACCTCTGTGCCCGGCAAGACCATGGACCAGTGCTGTTTAACATCTTTGTTGGAGACATGGACAGTGGGATTGAGTGTAACCTCAGCAAGTTTGCTGACGATACCAAGCTGTGTGGAGTAGTTGACACCCTAGAGGGAAGGGAGGCCATCCAGAGGGACCTTGGCAGGCTGGAGAGGTGGGCCAATGCCAACCTCATGAAGTTCAACAAGGCCAAGTGCAAGGTCCTGCACCTGGCTTGGCACAACCCCAGGCACAAATACAGGCTGGAGGGAGAATGGCTAGAGAGCAGTCCTGAGGAAAAGGACCTGGGGGTGACGTGAGCCGCCAGCATGCACTTGCAGCCCAGAGGGCCAATTGCATCCTGGGCTGCATCAAAAGCAGCATGGCCAGCAGGTCAAGGGAGGTGATTCTCTCCCTCTACTCCACTCTTGTGAGACCCCCACCTTGAGTACTGTGTCCAGTTCTGGAGCCCCGAACACAGGAAGGACATAGATCTCTTGGAGCAAGTCCAGAGGAGGGCCACAAAGATGATCCGAGGGCTGGAGCACCTCTGCTACGAAGACAGGCTGAGCGAGTTGGGGCTATTCAGCTTGGAGAAGAGAAGGCTCTGGGGTGACCTTATAGCAGCCTTCCAGTACCTGAAGGGGGCCTACAGGAAAGCTGGGGAGGGGCTTTTCACCAGAGAGAGTAGTGATAGGACAAGGGGTAATGTTTTTAAACTGGAAGAGGGTAGGTTTAGGTTAGACATCTGGAGGAAATTCTTCACCATGAGGGTAGTAAGGTGCTGGAATAGGTTGCCCAGGGAGGCTGTTGATGCCCCCTCCCTGGAGGTGTTTAAGGCCAGGTTGGATGAGGCTTTGTGCAGCCTGGTCTAGTGGGAGGTGTCCCTGCTCATAGCAGGGAGGTTGAAACCTGATGATCTTTAAGGTCCCTTCCAACCTTAACCATTCTATGATTCTATATCTTCTTCCAAGATCAGTCTAAATTGATATCCTTTTAAATTTTTCAGCGTACAATTAATGCTTGAACTTCAGTGACTTAAAGTATGTAAGCAGAAACAGCTGCCTAAAAGACATGAGATAAATGTGAACAATAAGTTTTCTGCACAGAAATGAAGTCTGTTTGGGAGAGGGACTTTTCTATTATTAATGAAATAGGTTGCTTTAAACAAATGCAAGTAGATGAGTAATGACAAAGTCATTAACTGGCTTAAAAGCAGAAAACTGTTTACATTTAGCCCATATCTGGGGCTAAGCTATAGCAGTTGCCCTATCACCCGATGACCCCTCCCCAGCTGAGAAGAGAAATCAGGAAAATAAGAAGAGACTTGTGGGTTGAAATGAAAATGGATTTGATGAAATAGCTAAACAAATACTAATGCCAACATAAAGTATGCAGGGTTATACTCAGTCTAGTCCTTGGAAGCAGGAAAAGAAGGAGCTCAAGAAGGAGGAACCCAAGGAAGTGGGGCCTGCCCCTTTATGATGAGCATGATGTTTATGGTACGGGATACACCTGTTAGTCAGCTTGGGTCAGCTGCCCTGGCTTAAGCTCCCAGCTGACTTGAAACTGCTAATGGCCTATGTGGGGAAAGGACTATTTTTCCTTCTTCCCCCCCACAAGATGGAATGCCTTTCAAGCCAGCAAAGTGCCTTTGCTGATTTAGCCAAGGACAAACTGAAACAGACTTGGCAGAAATATAGATAGCAGACTGCCTCTGAAAGACTGGGCAATTAGCCACAAGTTAAAGGAGGCGGGCTGTGCTGGTGAACCAGAGAACTTCCCTCCATCTGTGAGACTCGGTAATCGACTGAGCTACCTGCAAGCACTGCAGCTGCTCCGCGTGGGGGGGCCTGTGCTTGCCCGCGGGGGATCGCCGCCTCTCTGCCGCTCAAAGTGGAGCCTGGGAGTCGCTGCCAGAAGCAGAGCCTGAGGGTCTCTGTCCGGATCAGAGCCGTGACTACCGTGCCTGCCCTGCCCGCTGTGTCTGCCCACCGTGACTGCCTGTGGCTATTGCCTGCCAAAGGGGTCGACGCGCAGGGTTGCCCCCCGTCGCAGGGCCGCTCTGCCGCAGAGTGTCCGGACGCTGATCACGTCCTCACTGCGGAAGGAGGGTAACACGCGTACACATACACACACACATCCACATACACATATTTACGGGGCTCAATTCCTACCCTTTTTCCTCCATTAATCCTTCCCACACCTCTTCCGTGGGGAGTGCACTTATTAATACCATAGAACCCCGATTTCCTTCCTGATATATACCTAGACTACCTTCTCTGAACCTCGGTCCCTCAGTTTGTGTTAACCCTTAATAAACCTGTTTGTGAGCGTGGTGAGGGGCATTCCAATCATTTACAAACCTCTCTGTTGGGGGGGGGAAAGGGGGGAAAAGTCGCGAAAGCCTCCTGACAGCCGGAGGCTTTTTGATATCCGCTCGCGACAGCCTGCCAACCATGGCTGGCCTAGGATTCTATTCCAGCAAAACCAGGACACAGTCACATAGCGCTGCTGCATATGACACCTTTTCACTAAAGTTTGTTCACTTGGGAATTAAGAAAGAATGATACCTGTTTCAAAGAGAAGAAATGAATGGTGTAGAAAAATTACCTCATCCTCATAAATAGGGGAGTAATATCATGTACATATTGCTTCTGCCTTCAGATATTTTTTTTCCAAGAAGTTTGATCATTTTTTATTGTATTGGTCTAAGACAACTTGATTTACTCAAAAACTATCAGTTTTAGTTTATAAATGACAAATAGTTTGATCTTAATGAGGAGTTACAGATGTGTGCATGCCGGCAGGGCTATGATGTTATTGGCATCGCTGAGATGTGGTGGGATGCCTCCTATGACTGGAGTGTGGGGATGGATGGGTATAAGCTCTTCAGGAAGGACAGGCAGGGTAGAAGAGGAGGGGGTGTCACCCTCTACATGAATGTCCAGCTAGAGACCATGGAGCTCTGCCTGGGGATGGATGAGGAGCTGATGGAGAGCTTATGGGTCAGGTTTAAAGAGAAGACAGGGGCAGGTGATATCATAGTGGGAGTCTGCTACAGGCCACCTGACCAGAAAGATCGAGTGGATGAGGCCCTCTATAGGCAGATAGGAGCAGCTTTACGTTCACAGGCCCTGGTCCTCATGGGGTATTCCTACGGATATAGAGGATACCGATCATGCAGGAAGCACCGAGGTTCCAGAAAGGTTGTCTTTATCGTGCCTCACATGCTTACAGGATAATATGAAAGGGCTTACAGACAGAGCATTGCAGCAAGAGGTTAGAGAGGTAGAGTTATAGCAGGAGGTTACAGAATTACTGCAGGAGGTTAAGGAACTAAAGCAAAAGCTTAAGGAGTTACAGGAGGAACACAGGAAGTTGCAGCAGGAATCTGAGGGGTTACTGCAAAGGCTTGAGGGCAGCTCTACAGGGGTGCAGAAGGAGAAGTGGCACGAAAAATGTAAGCAGCTGCGACAGGAAAATAAGTTACAGCAGGAAAATGATGCGCTGCAACAGGAGGCTGTAAAGATAGATAAGAAATATAGGGGGTTGTGCAAGACATACGAGGAGATGCAGCTAACCCTACAACAGACCCAACAAGAGAAAATAGCCATGCAACTGCAGATAGATGGGATGCAGCAAGATGTTAGAGTGCTACGAAGAGAGCAACCAAGGCTGTGCCAAGAGAAGGAAACCCTGCAACAAGAGAATAATTATCTGCAAGAGCAGTTAAGACAAAAGGTTGCTCCCCCTTCTAAGAAGGAGGACGCGTCTGAGAGTGTTCAGTCAGATCCAACACAGGACACAGCAATAGTTTCCGAAGTGCAGGAGAGTGATAAGCTCAGCGTTGATCAGTTAGATCCCAATCAAGTTATTAGCCGGGTTCTTTACATGAAAGAATGGTCTTTATAAGAAAAGGTTGGAGCTCTTCAAACACTCGTACAACAGCAGCCGGCCCCCACCTGTCCGCCCCCCAGTCCCCCTCCCAAGCTATTGGAGGGGACATCAACCATCCTGCCATCAGCTGGAGGGATAACACAACATGGCACCAGCAATCCAGGAAATTTCTGGAATGCAGTGAGGACAATTTTATTCTCTAAGTGGTGGAGGAACCTACAAGAAGAGGCGCTATGCTGGACCTTGTTCTCACCAACAAGGATGGGCTGGTGGACAACGTGAAGCTTAAGGGCAGCCTTGGTTGCGGTGACCACAAAATGGTGGTATTCAGGATCCTTAGGACAGAGAGGAGGGTATGAAGCAAGCTCACTACTCTGGACTTCAGGAGGGAAGACTTGGACCTCTTGTCACAGTTTGACTCAGGATTGGAAATTAAACCAGAGACAACAATGCTCTCGATCCGCTCCCCCTCCAACCCAGGTAGGGAAGGAGAGAGAGAATTAAGGAGAGAGACTTTGCTGGATTAAAAACTAAATTAGACAGCTTTAATTATATGTACAATTATATACAAGTATGTTCAGGAATGTGCAAAAGCCTTTCTCCTCCCCCACCCCCAGCAACTCCCCCGGCACTCTCCTTAGCTGTGTGCAGTCACAAAATGTCTCAGCTCACAGGCAGGAGGTAAGGAGAGCAGACAGGGGCTAAGGGTAGAGTTATGAGGTCAGAGATGCCTGAGCCTAGGGGTTGACAGGGATGGATGGATGGATGGATGGAGTCCTCCCCGGACACCAGCCATGGAAGGAAGAGACGGGGAGAAGAAGCGGGAAGGAAGTTTTCTACTGTGACCTCTGACCTTCCTCGGGGCTTATGTAGATATATGGAATGGAATACCTTTGGTCAATTCTACTGTCTGTCTAGTCCAGCTCTCCTATGGGGGGGTCATAGATACAACTCTCCTGCCCCAGTAGCCTCTGTAGCAGCAGAGCTAAGAAGCGACCTTGGAGTCTCAGCAGAAACATAAACATTCCAGTGTTATCAGTCCACTTGCTGGAACACTTGCTGCTAGTTAAAAGACACCTTACTGAAGGAAAAAAAAATCAGTAAAAGGAAAATTAGCTTCATCCTGGCTCAACCCAGGACATTCCACCCCTTATTCCATACCATATATTACATATAGGTTCTATATTTTACCAACTGTCAAATTAAGGATTTTCCCCCAGTGTCAGATTACCTTGAGGTACATATTGTACTTCACCATCCTCCATCATCACACACCAGGTATGTCCAGGTCCCTGAGCAAAAACAACGCCCCGGACAGGTTTACCTTTGCCTGAATCAGGATAAACCCAAACACTTTTACCCAACAGGTTTCTTTCACATACGAAAGGGACTTTATCCCCATCTGCAATATGTAAAAGGTCTGACTGAGCAGGACCAGCCCGATTGATGGATCCCCTGATATTAACTAACCAGGTAGCCTTTGCCAGATTTTTGTCCAGTTTTTGAAAGTTCCACCACCCATTGCCTTCATAGTTGCTTTTAACAGACCATTGTACCTTTCAATTTTCCCTGAGGCTTGCGCATAGTACGGGATATGGTATATCCACTCGATACCATGTTCTTTGGCCCAGTCAGTCACAAGACTGTTTTTGAAATGAGTCTCATTGTCTGACTCAATTCTTTCTGGAGTACCATGTCTCCACAAGACCTGCTTCTCAAGGCCCAGTATAGTATTCCAGGCTGTGGTATGGGGCACAGGATATGTTTCCAACCATCCTGTACTTGTTTCCACCATTGTAAGCACATAGCACTTACCCTGGCAGGTCTGAGGCAATGTGATATATTCAATTTGCCAAGCCTCCCCATACCTGTACTTTGACCACCTCCCCTCATACCACAAAGATTTCAGCCGTTTTGCCTGCTTAATTACAGCACATGTTTCACAGTTGTGGATGACCTGCGCAATAGCGTCCATGTTTAAGTCCACCCCTCGGCCTCAAGCCTATCTGTATGTTGCATCTCTGCCCTGATGACCTGAAGTGTCATGGGCCCAAAGAGCTAAAAAGCGTTTGCCCTTATGTTCCCAGTCTAAGTCGAATTGGAACACTTGAACAGCCTCGTCTGCTCGTTGGTTGTGTCGATGTTCCTCAGTGGCTCGACTCAGAGGTCCGTGTGCATCAACATGATGCACTTTTGCAACCAGTTTCTCTATCCGAGCTGCAATGTCTTTCCACATCTCGGCAACCCAAATAGGTTGACCTTTTCGCTGCCAGTTGTTCTGCTGCCACTGCTTTAGCCAACCCCACAAGGCATTTCCTGCCATCCACGGGTCAGTGTAGAGTCTGGGCCACCCCTCTCGCTCAGCAATGTCCAAAGCCAGCTGGATGGCTTTTACCTCTGCAAATTGACTCGATTCACCTTCTCCTTCAGCTGCTTGTGCAACTAGTCGTGTACGACTCCACACGGCAGCTTTCCACTTTTGATGGTTCCCTACAAGACGACAGGAGCCGTTGGTGAAAAGAGCAAATTGTTTCTCAGTCTCTAGTAGATGATCATATGGTGGAGCTTCTTGAGCCCTTCTCACCACTTCTTGTGGTGGCATTCCAAAGTGTGTGCCTTCTGGCCAGTTTGTAATTGCTTCTACGATACCCAGATGATTAGGCCTTCCTATTCAAGCTCGCTGGGTAATTAAAGCAGTCCATTTACTCCAAGTTGCATCGGTGGCATGATGGATAGGAGAAAGGTTACTCTGAAACATAAAGCTCAGTACTGGTAATCTGGGCTCCAGGAGGAGCTGCGCTTCAGTACCAATCACTTCCGAAGCGGCTCTAACTCCTTCATATGCTGCAAGTATTTCCTTTTCAGTTGACATGTAGTTGGCCTCAGAACCTCTGGAGCTCCGGCTCCAGAATCCCAAGGGTCAACCTTGAGTCTCCCCTGGTGCTTTCTGCCAGAGGCTCCAGGTAGGACCATTGTACCCGGCTGCAGTGTAGAGCACATTTTTGATGTCTGGCCCTGTTCGAACTGGTCTAAGGGCCATTGCCTGCACAATGTCCTTTTTAATCTGCTCAAAAGCTTTCTGTTGGTCAGGACCCAATTTAAAGTTACTCCTCTTTCGGGTCACCTCATAGAGAGGTTTCACAATTTCACTGTAACCTGGAATATGCATTCTCCAGAAATCAACAGTCCCTAAAAAGGTTTGAGTGTCCTTTTTAGTAGATGGTGGGGCCATAGCTGTTATCTTGTTAATCACATCTATTGGAATCTGGCGACGTCCATCTTGCCACCTGATTCCCAGGAACTCTATCTCTCATGTAGGTCCCTTGACCTTGCTTCTTTTTACAATAAAACCAGCATCCAGAAGAATTTGGATGATCTTTTTACCTTTCTCAAAGACGACTTCTGGCGTGTGACTCCACACAATGATGTCATCGATGTATTGCAGGTGTTCTGGAGCCTCACCCTTCTCCAGTGCAGCATGGATCAGTCCATGGCAAATAGTTGAGCTGTGTGTCCACCCCTGGGGCAGTCGATTCCAGGTGTACTGGACTCCCCTCCAGGTGAAAGCAAACTGTGGCCTGCACTCTGGTGCGAGAGGAATAGAGGAAAATGCATGAGCAATGTCAATAGTGGCATACCACCTGGCTGCTTTCGACTCCAGCTCTTACTGAAGTTCTAGCATGTCCAGCACAGCAGCACTGATGAGTGGTGTAACCTCATTCAGGCCATGATAGTCCACTGTCAGCCTCCACTCGCCATTAGGCTTCTGCACTGGCCAAATAGGACTGTTGAAGGGTGAGTGAGTCCTGCTGATCACTCCCTGGCTCTCCAGCTTTCGAATCAGCTTATGGATGGGAATCACAGAGTCTCTGTTGGTGCAATATTGTCGTCTATGCACCGTTGCAGTGGCACTTGGCACCTGTTGGTCTTCAACCTTCAGCAACTCCACTAGAGAAGGGTTATCTGAAAGGCCAGGGAAAGTATGCAGCTGTTCGGAGTCCTCAGTCTCTACAGCTGCTATACCAAAGGCCTACTGGTATCCTTTTGGGTCACAGAAATATTTTTTTTTGAGATAGTCTATTCCAAGGATGCACAGAGCAATTGGGCCAGTCACTATAGAGTGCATTTGCCACTCTTTACCAGTGAGGCTCACATCGGCCTCCACAAAAGTCAGTTCTTGAGATCATTCCATCACTCCACAAATAGTGACGGATTCTGTCCCTTTATGATTCGGTGGCATTAAGGTGCACTGTGCCCCAGTGTCCGCCAAGGCTTTATACCTTTGTGGTTCTAATGTGCCAGGCCACCGAATCCACATAGTTCAGTAAACTTGGTTGTCCCTCTCCTCCTCCTGGCCGGAGGCAGGGCACCTCTAACGTTGAGGATTTGAGGTTGAAGCACCATCCTGGGTAGAGACTGATGCAGCCTTCTTCCTGGAAGAACTATCTCCTGCCTTTGTTCTATTTAGTAGCTCTTGCACACGCATATCTGGAGAATAGCAGTGCATTTTTTTTCCCACGTTCTCATGTCCTCTTTACAATAATTACACGAGACCCCACAGGTGGCGTTGGAGTGGGTCCCGTTTCTCTTGCTGCTGTCTTGTAGCAGGACGTCTCCTCTTAATGGCTGCAACATGTGACCAATTGTCTTTAGGGAGATACTGGGGTTTACATTCCCATCTGTTCGGTATCTTATTCTTTCTGTCAGTCATTTGTTCAATGGCTGAGGTGCGGAACTGATGGGAATCAGAGATCATGTCTCGATATTGTCGTTCTCTGAAAGCCACTTCACGCACAGTTGGTCTTGCATCGTCATCAATGCATCCCGTTAAGGAGAATATATGGGCATGTGCTGCTGGTACAGCCTGCGCAAACCTCCGGAACATTTGTGTGTCGTACAGAACGTCATCAGGATTTCTAAGTCCATTGTTATCATAGATCACCTCTCGCACAGCTAATTCTCTCAAATATGTGATGGCTCTCTCAAGAGTGGGTGTTCTGCTTCAGTGCCATTTGATGTCACCCTTATGGGGGTATCTCTCCCTCACAGCTGAAAGGAGTCAGCCCCACAGGGTTGTATTTCCTGTCTTACTACCAAATGCTCTATCAATACCAGCATCTCTGGACAGGGATCCCAACTGCTTGGCTTCTCTCTCATCCACGTCATAGGTTTCAGCCCCACTGTCATAGCATCAGAGCAACCAAGGAAGAAGTCCTTCACTGTCATTGTGGGTAAAGTCCTTTCTCATGAGGTGAAATTCCTTTGTAGCGAAAGGCTGGACAAGATCATCATTGTCATCTGCTTGAGAAGGGCCTGCTTTTCTATCTGCTTGTTGGCCTGATTTCTTATCTTCTTGAGAAGAGCCTGCTCCTTTATCTGCTTCATAAGTACCTGCTCCATCATCTGATTTAGAATTGTCTGCTTTCTCAATTTCGCTCTCTTACATTGCTTGAAGAAACTCTGCATATTTCAGATGGGAGCGGGTAAAAAGATTGTAGCCTTTGCTTTGCTCCTCGTCACAGGATTTACTCTCAGTTTGAATTGAAGGGGATTGTACTTAATCTTTGCAGAAGCAGCTGTTTTGGTAGCAGTAGCAGTGGTGGCAGCAGCAGCTGCTGTGGTAGCAGCATCACGGGTGGCAGCAGTGAGTGGAACAACACCTCACCCTACGCATCCACAATATATTATAAACATTCAGCAGAAGCACCCCTACTGAAACAATGCTATTCAGATCAAGAGCTGGGAGATTCAGCTTGAGAGAAAAGGGAGAGGTAAAACTGGACCTGCTACTGGCATTACCAACAGAGACCTTTTTTTTCACTTGAGGATCTGTACCATAACTGTACACATACAGTGCCCCCATAAAGTTTAGTATCAAAAACCCTAGGATCACCAGGCCAGTAATTATACGGTTGATCATGGCTACAGTTCTGTCGATATACCATAAAACAATAACAAGAGCAGCTTCACAGAGCAGTATGAATCCGGCTGCATAGCACATGTATGATTGCATGTTGGGAAAAAGGTCCAGCAGAAACATTCCAGAAGCTGTCTGTTCAGGTTTGAATCCACCATTAGATTCAGCAGAAGTTTTGCTCATTGCCATCTGAGGGATTCCTCCAATCAGAGATGGAATTTTAAACATTCCCAATTAATGAGAATTTATAGCCTGGGCTTACAATCGAGCCCCACATTGGGCGCCAATAAATTGTTGTCACAGTTTGACTCAGGATCAGCAAATAAACCAGAGACAACAATGCTCTCGATCCGCTCCCCCTCCAACCCAGGTAGGGAAGGAGAGAATTAGGAGAGAGACTTAGCTGGATTGAGAACTAAACTGGACAGCTTTAATTATATGTACAATTATATACAAGTATGTTCAGGAATGTGCAAAAGCCTCTCTCCTCCCCCAACCCCCAGCAACTCCCCCGGCACTCTCCTTAGCTGTGAGCAGTCACAAAATGTCCCATCCCACAGGCAGGATATAAGGAGAGCAGACAGGGGCTAAGGGTAGAGTTATGAGGTCAGAGATACCTGAGCCTAGGAGTCGACGGTGATGGATGGATGGAGTCCTCCCCAGATGCCAGCCATGGAAGGAAGAGAAGGGGAGAAGAAAAAGGAAGGAAGTTTTCTTATGTGATCTCTGACCTTCCTCGGAGCTTACGTAGATAAATGGAATGGAATACCTTTGGTCAGTTCTGCTGTCTGTCTAGTCCAGCTCCCCTACGGGGGGGAGTCATAGATACAACTCTCCTGCCCCAGTAGCCTCTGTAGTGGCAGAGCTAAGAAGCGACCTTGGAGTCTCAACAGTAACATAAACATTCCAGTGTTATCAGTCCACTAGCTGGAACACTTGTTACTAGTTAAAAGACAGCTTACTGAAGGAAAAAAAAAATCAGTAAAAGGAAAATTATCTTCATCCTTGCTCAAGCCAGGACACCTTTTCAGGGACCTTATTGGTAGGGTACCATTAGATAAAGCCCTAGATGGGAGAGGAGCCCAAGAAAGCTGGTCAATATTCAAGGATCACCTCTTCCAAGCTCAGGAGCAATGTGTCCCAACAAAGATGAAGGCAGACAAGAATGCCAGGAGGCCTGCATGGATGAACAAGGAGCTCCTGGACACTGTAAATGTAGATGTAAAAAGGAAGTCTTCAGAAGGTGGAAGCAAGGACAGGTAGCCTGGGAAGAGTACAAAGAAGTTGTCCAAGCAGCCAGGGGTCAGGTTAGGAAAGTTAAAGCACAAATACAGGTTGGGCAGAGAAGGGATTGAGAACAGCCCGGAGGAAAAGGGCTTGGAGGTGATGGTTGATTAAAAGCTCAACATGAGCCCTCAATGTGCACTTGCAGCCCGGAAAGCCAATTGTATCCTGGGCTGTATCAAAAGCAGCGTGGCCAGCAGGTCAAGGGAAGTGATTCTCTCCCTCTACTCCACTCTTGTGAGACCCCCACCTTGAGTATTCTGTCCAGTTCTGGAGCCCCCAACACATGGAAGGACATGGAGCTGTTGGAACGAGTCCAGAGGAGGGCCACGAAGATGATCTGAGGGCTGGAGCACCTCTGCTACGAAGACAGGCTGAGAGAGTTGGGGCTGTTTAGCCTGGAGAAGAGAAGGCTCTGGGGAGACCTTATAGCAGCCTTCCAGTACCTGAAGGGGGCCTACGGGAGATCTGGGGAGGGACTTTTTACAAGGGGATGGAGCAAGAGGACAGGGAGGAATGGCCTTAAACTGGAAGATTTAGGCTAGACATTGGGAAAAAATTATTTACTGTGAGGGTGGTGAGACACTGGAACAGGTTTCCCAGGGAGGTTTTTGATGCCCCATCCCTGGAAGTGTTCGAGGCCAGGTTGGATGAGGCAACCTGGTCTTTCGGGAGGTGTCCCTGCCCATGCAGGGGGGATTGAAACTAGATGATCTTCTAGGTCTCTTCCAACCCAAACCATTTATGATTCTGAGATCTTACTTGTCTTTTACTTAAACTAGTGCACAATCTTGCTTTCTGAGTCATTTTTCTGGTAAAGAGAGATTTACATTGCTTCCCTTCAAGTAGAAGCTCGTGGGTTGAGACAAAGGACAAGGAGGGTTTCACTCACCGATTACGGTGTCGGGCAAAACCAGCTGAACTTGGGGAAAAAATAATAATTTAATTTACTACTAATGAAATCACACACAACACAGACAAAACAAAATAAAAAAACAAACCAAACCAAAATAGGTTACCCCCATCCCTCCCTTCTTTCCCGGCCCATATTACTTTATTTCCGATTTCTCTACTTCCTTCCCCCTAGTGGCACGGGGGGGACAGGGAATGGGGTTTAGAGTCAGTTCACAATGTGTTGTTTTCCTCCTTAGAGAGAAGAGTTCCTTACAGTGCTCCTCTGCTTCCCTATGGGGTCTTTCCACTGGGAGAGAGTTTTTCATGAACCTCTCCAACATGAATCCTTCCCACGAGGTGCAGTCCCTCAGGAGCAAGCTGCTCCAGCATTGGCTTCCCACAGAGTCACAGCCTGCTTCAGGAACAGTCGCCTTCCTTGGTGCGGGGTTCTCCATGGCTGCAGGTCCAAGTCCACGAGCTGCAGGTCCACATTTGCCCTTTTTTGGCACCTTCAGGAGATGCTCTGCTGTGCTTCTCCGTGGGGGATAGCCTGCCATCTTGCCATGGGCTGCAGGGGAACTTCTGCTCGGCACTTCTGGGGCCCCTCCCCTGCTACTAAAACCATACCAGAACTAAACCAGGACACACACATCCATCCATCCATCCATCTATCTATCTATCTATCTATCTATCTATCTATCTATCTATCTATCTATCTATCTATCTATCTATCTATCTATCTTTGCATCTTATAATAGCTGTTGTATTGTCAGGGCACTGCTGTTTGATTAATAATGTTGTTTAGTTATGTTTACTGAAAACATTATGAAGATAGGTGATTATTGCTGTCGTTTTACCCCAGCTGGTAACTGCACACCACACAGCTGCTAGCTCACTTCCTCTCAGTGGGACGTGGGGAATATCAGGAGGGTAAACGTGCAAAAACTCTTGAGTTTAGATAATTGAGATAAAGGCAGTTTAAGAATTAAAAAAAAAAAAAAGGAGGGGAAAAAACAACAGAGATGGAAGGGGAAACAACCCACCAACAAACCCAAGTAAAAGAAGTGATGCAAAAGAAGACAATTGCTCACCGCTAGCTAACTGATGCCCAGCCAGTCTCTGAGCAACTGCAGCCCCTGGCAGCCTCCATCCTCCCAGATTTATTGCTGAACAAAATGTCATATGGTATAGAATATCCCTTTGGTCAGTTGGGGTCAGCTGTCCCAGCTATGTCCCCTCCCAACTTCTTGTGCACCCCCAGCCTACATGCTGGTGGGGTGGGGTGAGAAGCAGAAATGGCCTTGACTCCATGTAAGCACTGCTAAGCAATAACTAAAACATCCTTAAAACTTGCAAAGTTCATGTTGCAAAACTGAAAGTGTTTCTTGTTAGGACTAGGCAAGAAAATAAGAGGTGACTAGGAATTTTAGGGGTGTTGTCCTTGGAAGTGATGAAAGGTATAAATCTTAGTAGTAGTGAGTTAATATTTGGAATTCATACATTTGATATTGATGACAAAAGGAAGATTTCTGAGGAATACCAGAAGCTGATAAAGGCCTATATAACAGCCCTGAAGGGTTACAGGAATAACAAGAACTGAGATAAGAGTACTCTAGCTTGTGTACCTTAATAACCATTAATCTCCTGAAGAGAAACCTTGAGAGATAGCAAAGGAAACATTGTGCCACAAGGCATGAGGTCAGCAGAACTCAACAGAAACTAAAGAGGGCAGGGGAAGATTGAGACAACTGACACAAGAAATGCCCCCTCCCCAATTAAGACCACTCTTCACTCAACATGTGCCTTGATTTAAAAGGACACTGTGCCTTTAAACACAAGAGGGGAGTACAATTAACCAATGACACTGGTAGTGATAAGTTACTAACCAATAAGTATAAATATAGTCATATCTTGATGCTTGCTAAATAGGATAAAGATGCCATAGCTTTTTGTATGGAGGGGTGCTAGGTGGTAAATCCACAAAGCTAGCACCCTTTCTGCACAGAACTAGAGTAAAGAAATACCTCCACTCTGTGTGCAGATTGGATTATTGCACACTGGGTAAATGGACCCCATTCTGGGGCAACAATAAGAGTCATGGTCAGAGGGGCAGCTTTCTTTTTATGAATAGTTAGGCAAGTTTTCTTACTTTGATACCTTCATATCCAAACTTTAATTCTATTCATGAGACTGTCATGATCCGATAGTTGAATATGTGGAGATTCTTTGTGATCCTGACAGAAATTTACTAAAATGATGACTTTGCTGTGCTAAGTTAGCTGAACTTTTAAAACAATGTGCTTTGTGTCAGTTATGCCAAGCATACTGCAGGCTGTGATAACATCAAGTCTTCTAAGACCTGTCTCAGACAACATTCAACATTAATGTTGATTTTGGACCCACCTGGGTGATCTACTAGCAGGAGACTGGAGACATGACCAGGGTGGGAAACAAGACAAAGACAAAGGACTAGAATCAACAGGAGACCCTTGAGCATGCATAATTATGAAGATAGCTAGTTCCAGGAAATAAAATGACTATGTAAGAGAATTCTGGGAACTCATTGACATAAAACTGACTATGTATGTTTTTGGTGTATATTAGTTGGGATGTTTTCCTAACTCATTGGAGCACTTATGGTGGAGATATCCCCAGTGCTGCCCAGTGCTGCAATAAAGAATGCCTGCTTAATAACAGCTTCTTTGTTGTTATTGTTTTTTTATCTCAGAATCCTTACCCAGCTGCACCTAGCCTCCTACTTCAGTGAGGAGTGTTAGAAAGCAAGGGGGTTTGGAAGCTCCGAACTTTGTTTCAATCCCGCCAGGGCAAAACAAAGATAATACAATATCAGGTGCACAAATAGGCTTTTATTTAGGTGCAGATCATCTGGTAAGAGTTATAACTGTATATTTGTCATAAGCTTATAATAGATGCAATAACTAACCCTAAACTACAAAAGAGAAAGATCAGGAAAGGAAATAAAGAGTTAAAGGAAAGTCACCACCAACTCCTGTGGCATCCGGTTGGTCTCGTAGTAGAAGGGGGGTGGTGGTCCCGTCCTAGGAGGCATCTTGAGACTGGCACTCTTTCCTTTTATACGGTTAATTCCTCGGATACGCCATGGTGGTCACCCAATCACTGTTCCACATGCGTAGCAAAATGATTTATCACCTCGTGCATTCCTTTGGTCCAATTATCCATATATTTTTCTGCCAAGTTGGTGATTTACATGACATCTCTCAATTAATTCAAGGCCCGGTTATCATTGGATGGTCTTGCTCAGCGCCAGCTCTGGCACCAATTGTGAGCTTCTTTGTCTCCAATCTCAGCACATCCCACTCCAAACTCCCCAGTTTGCAGTTGCCTGCAGCATTTGCCGCATTGTTGACACATCGTGGCAGCTTGCTGAGTAAAACGGTTTAGTGGGTTGCTGAGACATCTCTTTAGTTCAGCAATAAATCCTGCTTAACTCTTTGTCGCGGACCGAGATAGGTAAAGCCGCGACTCACACCCCCACCTCAGGGGATCGAGAGCTGAAGACCACTCCCCGTCACACCCACAAACAACGCTTAAGAATCAATAGATTTATTAAAGGCACTGAGGGTTTGGCAAGTCTGATATCAACGATCACACAGGGTCTACCTCTATGTATATCCACACCTATATATCCATATACCAACAGCTATGCAACTATACATCTATATACCAATAACAACACACACAGAAAACAAGAGAGAACCTCCCCCCTTCCCCCCTGTTCCCGTTCCCGGACAGGGATAAGAGGGAAAGCCTGGAGAGAGCCTTTGGGAAATAGAAGAATATTGGAAAAGAGAAGTGAGTGTCTGGTATGTGTGAATATTATGTAGGAATGTTTGTAGGAATGTTAGTAAGATGTTCGCAATTCTCACCACCGGGGGGTACGGCCGAAGCCAATCCCTGGTCGGGATCCACGTCCTGTCCCCTGAGACTCCAGGCAAACGGTCCGCTCGGTACGTCCACACGCCAACAACCACAGGGAGCGGCGCCGCAACGGCACGGCCGCCTCCGCAGCGATACCCTCGCCGCGCCGGCTGGATCCGTGTGAGTTCACAGAGCGCGCGCCTTCTTGCTCCTCCCTTTCTCGGTTCCGGCCCCGCCGTGCCTCCTGGGAGTTGTAGTCTGTGGGTCTGTGCGCATGCGCCTGGTACCTCTGTCCTCTCCCCACTAGTGCCGGGGAGTGCATTACCAGGACTGGTCAATAGATGTCGCTGCATTAAAGGCCATCATGGAGTCCGTCTCTCACATCTCACCCCGTGGCTTTTATGACAGCGACTTGGTTCCTGTGTGGTGTATGTTTGTGTCTGTATATGTATGTACATCTGTACCCTAGTAGGCTCTTGTCCAAACTCTTACCTCTTTCCCTGTTTGAAACAAACCTTTCATACAATCTTACGTATTTCATATCTACATATCTAAAACAACGTATATAACGTTTTATGCATGTTTCTGAGGGAACAATTCCCTATACAACATATATACTTATAAACTCATACATATATATAATACATAAGAAAAATATAAATAGAAAACCCATAATGAATATATTGGTGCACCATTAGTATCTTATTTACTGACCAAAACCCAAAGGGGAAATAGGTATAGGAGACATGATGCTGTGTAGTAGGAGGCGTTGTGCAAACCATGGGGTGATCAAGTCCATAGTATGCACAAGGTACCTCCCCCCTCAAAACCAGTGTCGGGCTGATCAGACCCTATTCTGGCTTGGGATGTCTCCGGTTCTTTGGGTTGTTGGTTTAGCATATACACATTGCTATATACAAGTATACAGATACACAGTTACAACCTATCTCTACAATCTGGCTTGCTTCATTCAACATGAAGTATCCAATTTGTACTGATTTTAAGTTGTTTGTTATTCAGGTCGGATGCAACCCAGGTGTTTGAATTCACAGGCGTTTGCAGGGTCATTTTGACTTTCGCAATATTTGGTAGGTGTACCAGTACAGTCTGTCCTGGGTGTAGGGAGATTTTTTTCTTGTTGCAAGGCTTTCTTTGTGTCTCCTTTTCTTGAGTGGGTGATGTAGGAAAGAAAGCAGTTAGACGAGGACACCCGTTCACCCCCCATCTGTTATTTATGGTGGTGACTGCATATCGCAACCTTTCATCCCATTTGGAGTCCTGTGGGCGGATAAGGCTTTTGATTAACCCGTTAGTACGTTCCACTATCCCATTTGCTTGGGGATAGTATGGCATATGAAATGTCCATTGGATGCCTTCACTTCTCGCCCACTGTTGTACCAGATGTGAAGTGAAGTGAGTGCCATTATCAGACTGAATATGTGTAGGTTTAGGTAATACCCCAAATACCCTTTCCAGGAAGTGAACTGTATTTTCACCATTTGCTTTAGAAACAGCTTCAGCACAAGTTAGACCTGATACCACTTCTACCATCACAATGATATACTGTTTGTTTCCTGATTTGCGGAAAGGACCAATGTAGTCCACTTGCCAAGTAGACCACAAGGACTTTCCCTCTCGAATATGCAGAGTGTCAGTCGTCAGGGGATGCTTCCCCAACCGAATCTTACACAGATCACATTCAGAAATGATTGTTTTACACTGTTCACGGGTAACAGGCCACCCCCGGGTTTGTGCCTCTTTATACAAATCAAAGATCCCTGAGTGACCCCTTTTACAATGAAGCCATTCAAGCAATCCCTCCCACTCCTGATTTTCTCCTGCTGTTCTGATTTCCACTACATTGATTTTGGCCAGTTCATCAACATAGTTGTTCCACCTGCTAGCATCATTTTTCAGACTAGTCTGGTGAGCAGGAATCCACCCTACATGAAAGTTAGGATTTTTCTTGGACATTTTTAGGATCTGTTGCCATTTTTCTTTCTGCCACACTGGCACCCTGTTAATCTCCCAATTGTTCTGTTCCCAGAAAGTTATCCATTCTACACAGCCCTTGAAGACCGAAAAGGAATCTGTGTAGATGTACACAGCATCCTTGGCGGCCTTTTTCCTCACTCTGGCCCCCTATCAGTATATCATCTATATACTGATAAACTTTCACTTTGGAATTGTTTTTAATTTCTGGAACATTTTCCAGTTCACACGCAAGTGCGTGATGGGCCAGCGTGGGTGAGTGTTTATATCCCTGTGGCAACCTCGTGAAAGTGTATTGGACTCCATCCCAAGTGAAGGCAAAATACTTTTGGTCCTCAATATCAATAGGGACCTGGAAAAACATGTCCTTAATATCCAGTGCTGCCAGCACAGGATGTGCTGCTTCCTGGATTTCTAGCACCAGTTCAGCTATGTTTGGTACGGCTGCAGTGAGGCCTTCTGTATTGGCATTCAATTTCCTGTAGTCTAAAGTTAGTCTCCATCTCCCATCTGGTTTCCTCACAGGCCAGACTGGGGCATTGTACGGTGAATGGCATGGCACTATTATACCCTTTTGTTTTAAATCAGCTATTACATCCCTGATGCCATCCTTGGCAGCAACTGGAATAGAATATTGTTTTACTTTTGTTGTTTTGCTCTGTGGCAGACGTGGGGCACGTTGTAACAACTTTACTTCCAGTGTTGGTGTGCCAAATGTCCAGTAGCGGCCTCGCTCGTCTCTCCAGGCATGACCTGCTAAAACATCCAAACCTAACAAGTTAGGAACATCTCCTACAATCATTTTGGTTCGGATCGGTTTGTCATCTCCTGGAAGGTGCATGGTGACCATAGCTGTTTTCTGTAAAGTAGAATTGCCAAATGCTCCACTCACACACACTGATTTTGCAGAGGTGGTAATACCACAGTACCTTGCCTCCTCAGCATTCAATGTGGACATCTGGGCCCCTGTGTCTACAACAAAAGTAACAGGATAACGTTTTGGACCAACAGCACAAGTGAGTACCAGATCTCCATCCTTATTATACACGAGTCTTAATATGTTTTGCCAGTCATTTGGGGGACTAGGATATTCCTGGATTGAGGGGTTCCTGGATTCCTGATTTATGTGGAAGTCATGTTGGCATTCTGTGCTAGGACTCTGTGTTTTACCCCTCCTCTGTCGCCTTTTTGACTTACTGGTAGTAGCAGGAGGAGGGAATTCTAGTTTCCCGAACTACTGGACCTTCCCTGTACTTGAGCCCGAGTTCTAGACTGTGAACGGCCTCGGGCCCCAGTTTGTGATCGTGATCTGCCTCGGGTTTGTTCCCTTGTTCGGAAAGCATCAATCAGTTCCTTTAGGTCCTCATAGGGACAGGTTTTGGCTAGGAGTGAAGCTGGCACTCCCAATTGCCTGCCTTCCTCCTTAAGCCTAGCATAAGGCCCCTTGTTATCTTGTGTTGAGGAATGCTGTGTATCAAAGGCCTGTCTCCTGGGTGACCTCTGCTGTTTTTTCTTCTGTCTATCTCTGCTTACCACATTCCAGTCACCCCGTGATCTGTCCTGCCTAGGAGAAGGGGGGTCTCGGGGTGGCTTGGCAGCAACTTCGGCATATGACAGCCGAGCAGCCCTTTTGGGTGTAGAAGAGGAGGGCTTAGGGTCCTTATATTCACATATCTTAGCACAATCAATCAGACCCTGGGCCAATTCACCCCACGTGACCTGTGATCGTCCGGCTGCAATCTCCTCTCGACAACGCATGGCTTGTACCTGGAGCCCCCCAGAAAGCCCCTTAATCAACACAATCATTCTCCTCTCTTTTACCTGAAGGGACATGGGACTTGCATGCTCTGCTACCAACTCATGATCATAGATCATTTGGAGGGCGGCGGCCCTACGAACGTTTTCCATAATGTCAGTGGGGCTCCCTTTTAGGGCAATCGGTTCTCCTCGCTCCACCACCTCAGTTTTACCTACGTTCCAGGCTGCACGCTGCGTTAGAGACCATGGGTGATTTGTATTTCCGGTTAGTAACACCATTCCAGGTCCCCAAAAACCATCTGCCTCCCGTTCAGTCAACATGATGTCGTCCCCTCCTGTGAGTGATACTCTCATGACATATTCAGCCTCTGTTTCTGAAGCCAGTCTGCTATATTTTTCTCTGAGTTTACCCAGATCAATAGGCGAGTAGGGCTTTTCCTTTATCTCTGTATCTCTTTGTGCAGCCCCACTCTTACATGTCTCAAGACAGACACCAGACACCCTCAGTGTCTGAATATACTGTTTATCTCTTGGATTGTTCAAGACAAACACCATTGCGCTGGTTTGGCGAGATTTTTGGTAGTGGGGGAAGGGCCCCAGGAGTGACTCAGGTAAGAAGCTGAGAAGCTCCCCCTGCTCCAAAACCAGCCAAGGAGCCATTAGAGGGACAATTGATGCACCTCTGCGATTACATACGAAAGAACTGATATAAGACCTGAGCAGAGCGAGCACTTAGTAGGTAAAAAGAAAGAAGAGCTAAGCTGGAGAGGTGAGAGGCAGTGCTGGGGTGAAGATCCCGGGTGCTTGGTGAGGAAGAAGGGGAAGAAGGTGCCCAAGCAGAAGTTTCCCTGCAACCTATGGCGAGATGGCAGGCTGTCCCCCTGCATTCATGGAGGAACGTGGTGGAACATTCCCTGAAGGCACCAGGAGGGGTGAGCTTGGCCAGTGGACTTGGATTTTGTGGCCAGTGGACTCGGATTATGCAGCTGTGGAAGACCCTGGCACCAGGGGAGGTGACTGTTCCCAAAGCAGCCCGTGACTCTGTGGGAAGCCCCTGCATGAGCAGCTTGCTCCGGACCTCATGGGAAGGAGTAATGAAGGAGAGATTCGTGGAGGACTCTCTCCCATGGGAGGGACCCCATGGGGAAGCAGGGGAGGACTGTAAGGCATCCTTCTTCCTGAGGAGGAAGGAGCAGCAGGAACCACCAGACTGTGAACTGACTAAACCCCATCCCCTGTTCCCCTGTGCTGCTGGGGGGAAGGAGGTAGAGAAATCGGGAACAAAGTAATTTGGGCCCGGGAAGAAGGGAGGGGTGGGGATAATGTATGTAAGCACTGCTCTTTGTGTTGTCTGTGTCCTGTGTGCATCTGATTAGTGTGAAATTAAATTATAATTTTTTCCCCAAGTTGAGTCTGTTTTGCCCGGGACCTTAATCGGTGAAGAACCCTCCTTGTCCTTTGTCTCGACCCATGAGCTTCTAGTTGGCCTTTGTCCTCCTCATCCCAGAGTGTGTGTGAGAGGGGGTGTTGAGTGAGCAGCCATGTGGCTGTTTCTTTGTTGTCATGTTAGGCCCAAACTACACAAAGCTCAAACCAAGCTCATTCAGGAGGGGATGATGCTGTTTAACTAACATGGATACTTCTGCTGTAATTCAGTTCCTATATTTTAAATATTTGAGGATTAAGTCAGTATCTTCAATAACAAGTACTCAGAGAGATTAAGTTTTACCTGCATTGGAACAGGATCTTTAAGGTAATATCCTTCAACAATCTGTTCTTTTCTATAATGTTCAATGATCTCAGCAATACTGTTCAAATAAGAAAAATAAGATTAAAAATGTTAAATCAGTACGTTTTTGTTCTGCATGAGAATTTGTTTTTCCATGCAATCACACTACATTTCCTCACAAATTTATAATAAAAATTAAGTGTTAAACATCTTAATCTCGTTTGCAGCAATGACAATCTACTAATACATTGAAGTCAAGAAAATTCACAGAACCGTACTCATAATGTATTAATTCTAAACTCCACAAAACATTTTCAATTTGTTGTTGAATATGCCTGTATTTGGTCTGGGTGGGATGGAGTTAACTTTTCCTATAGCAGCCCTCGTAGTGCTGTGCTCTGTATTTGTAGCTAGAATAAGTTGATAAGTTTGGCTACTGCTGTGCAGTGCTCCCACAGCATCAAGGATGTCCCTCCAGCCCCACTCCTCAAAGGCCAGCAGGCTGGGGATGGGCAAAAGGTTGGGAGGGGACATAGCCAGGACAGCTGACTCAAACTGGATAAATGAATACTCCATACCATAAGACATCGTGCTCAGCAATAAAAGCTATGAGAAAGGAGGAGGAAGGGGGGGCATTCGTTTTTAAGGTCTTGCAAATCAACCACTACATGTACTGAGGCCCTACTTCCCAGGAAGTGGCTGGACATCACTTCCTGATGGGAAGTAGAGAATTAATTTTATTTGCTTTGCTTCTGTGTGCAGCCTTGGCTTTTCTTTATTAAACTGCCTTTATCGTGACCCACTAGTTTTTAATCTTATTTTCTCCCCCTGTCCCACTGAGGAGGGGGAATAAGAGAGGGTCTTGGTGGGCACCTGGCAGCCAGCCAAGGTCAACCCACCACAATGCCAAATGAGTACTTTTTCCACATAGAAGGAATGCATGTGCATTTCCCAGCTCTCCAACCAAGCTGAAAATTGCTATTTTATTGGTAATAATCTGTCTCAAGGGAAAGGACGTGGATCCCGATCAGGGATTGGCTTCGGCCTTACCCCGGTGGTGAGAATTGCGAACTACATTCTGAGGCTTCTTACTAACATTCCTACATAACATTCACACATACCAGACACTCACTTCTCTTTTTCAATATTCTTCTATTTCCCAAAGGCTCTCTCCAGGCTTTCCCTCTTATCCCTGTCCGGGAACAGGAACAGAAGGGGAAGGGGAGAGGTTGTCTCTTGTTTTCTGTGTGTGTTGTTATTGGTATATAGATATAGTGTTGTATAGCTGTTGGTATATGGATATATAGGTGTGGATATAGATATAGAGATAGGCCTTGTGTGTTAGTTGATATCGGACTTGCCAAACCCTCAGTGCCTTTAATAAATCTATTGATTCCTAAGCGTTGTTTGTGAGTGTGATGGGGAGCGGTCCTCAGCCCTTGATCCCCTGAGGTGGGGGTGTGGGTCGCGGCTTTACCTATCTCGGTCCGCGACATCATGTTAGGCCCAAACACGACAACCATATATCCTGAATGTCACAGAGACTAAGTACACTGTAGGTAAGACAAAATTTTCATCTCTTCAGGAAAAAAACATATTTGGTGTTGAGAGATTATAAGCATTGCTTCTAACTCAATGTATTAAGCATTTGGCAGTCTAAACAGCATCAAATTTAAGTTATTGATCATGACCTGTAAAATTCTAAATGGTACAGAGCCTTCTAAGAGTGTCCTGGATCTGGCTGAGCTGAAGTTAACTTTCTTCATAGCAGTCCCTGTGGTGCTTTGTTTTGGATTTTGGTTAAAACAGTGTTGATAAAACATTGGTATTTTGGCTGTTGTAGAACAGTGCTCGCACAATGTCAAGGCTTTCTCTGCTCCAGTAGGTTAGGGGTGAGCAAGAGGTTGAGAAGAGAGACAGCCAGGACAGCTGACTGAAATTGTCCAAAGGGAAATTCCGTTATTCCATACCATATCAACTCGTGCTCAACAAGAAAAAAAAAAAAAGAAAGAAAAAAAAAAAAAAAGAAAAGGTGTGTATCTTCCAAGGTAGCCATTTCTCGGAGACTGGCTGAGTATTGGTCTGCTTGTTTTGTTTTCTGTGTCCCCCAGCCCCCCTTCCTTGATTCTTCCTTCACTTAAACTCAATCCACAAATATTCTTGCTTTTGCTCTTTCTATTCCCTGCCCTGTTCTGCTGGGGGTTGGGGGGAGTGAGCAAGCAGCTATGTGGGTGGTTAGATGCTGGCTGGGGTCAACCCACCACAGACATGATCTTTCTAACATTGTCTCAAGTGCTATACAGTTGTACAGACAAAACAACTCTTTCACTGGTTTAACTTGTTTTAATCAGGATGAGAAGCAAGAGAGAGAGCTATACTAATAAGACTATAGCTTTGCTAATGTAAACTATCTACACTGGTACCGCTTCTGCTGGTATATGTGATCTGTATCTGTATAGTCTATTTGACTTTCATTCTGATAGAAGTTCTCAAAGCCAACTTTCACTTAAATTTAATAGAAAAAGTGTTTAAACCTAGCAGTTTTTTCATTTTTTTTCTTGTGTATGTGTTCTGGTTTAAATATTAAAGGTGAACCCCAAACAAACCAGAGGACAGAATTGCTCTCTATTACCCCCCCTCCACCCTCCCAAGGGAAGATAGAAAGGGGAATAAGAAAGAGAGACTTAAATTTTGGAAATTGAAACTAGAAACAAGTTTACTATAACACAAGGAAAAAAGGTAAAACGTGGGGTGGGAGGTGGTGGGGAGGGGAATGGGTAAATATTTATATACAAATATACAAAACCGATCTCAATGATTGCAGGGATATGGGAAACGCAGGGCCGCTCCAGGAGAGGTCCATGGCTCCTCACAGCACCCGATGTAGTTGGATTCTGGAGCGTGCACGTGGGAAGCCAAAGGAAACCAGCAGCACACCCGGCAGGAGGAAAGGAGTAGGAGGAAGGAGAGACTGGCTTCCGGCTCTCCTGGCTTTTATAGCTTGTGACAGGAAGTGGGCGGGAATATTGACCCCTTCCAGTCTTTCAGGGTGCTAAGGACCCTCTCTCTCCGATAGGTGTCCAACACCGTGCCGGGGTCTCCCAAACCATAACAGTATGTTAAGCCAAAAGATCACTTTAATCTCTTTTTCAAAATGCATTTTTTTTGCAACTCTTGCAAGACATGCATGAACTGGCAGAATCAATAGGTGAATGATCTGAAATAGTTGATAATTTAAATAGTATAAAACAGTAGCTTTATAAAAGTTTTCCTTTTTAAGAGTTTTTGAGAACAACACTTGGCAACAGTTGCCTTTGCTTCAATTGGTCCCTCCACTGCTGCTTCCCCCCCCCCCATTTGATTGTTTGGGGTAGAAAGACGTCTGACTAGAGTTTTGTAAATAAAAGAAAATTGAGTTAAGGGTAAGGACTGTTTGAATGATGTCTCTAACCTTTGCCTTAAAATTAAATGTTCTTTTGTAATATTTTGCAGTGTGTGAATTGCTGTGCATCTGTATTTCCTTTTAATAGACTGTGTGTTTGGTTTAGGGAAGACTTTTTTTTTGGCTGAAATACGGTCTGGTGACTGCTGTCATTTTGTTTAGGTGAAGGCTTTGATACTGTGATCTGTGTATGTCATTTGAGAAACAGGTTATACCCTGAACTGAAGCCTGAGCAGTTACCTCTGGTTCTGTTTGTTAACCAAAAGTGAGAAAATTGGGGAGGAAAGAAAAAACTGGTTATAGAGAGCCTTTGTCCTCTTTGGATGGTTCAGAGTGCTGTCCTCCAGTTTGAGTCATTTGGAGAAATGGTTATCCGAACCTATAAAGTTTTAAAAATTCTGTATATTGGAAATAAGTAATTTGAGAGAGAAATCTGATAACTTTATTTGTAACAAAAGTTTGGAATTGCATAAATTTTAATTAATAACTTTCATTAGTTTCACAGGTCTTTTCTGTGAAAATAAACAGAAGCGTTAAACTCTAAGGACACCCATTGTTACATTGTTTTTTAGGTGGTATCATGGAAAACTTGACAGAGCAATTGCAGAAGAACGTCTTTGGCAAGCGGGAAAACCTGGAAGTTACCTTATTCGAGAGAGTGATCGGAGACCGGGTTCATTTGTGCTTTCATTCCTAAGTAAAACAAATGTCAATCATTTTAGGTGAGAATTAAATGTTTTCTTTTAAAACACTGTAACTTGTTTATTTGTGGTTTTAGAATTTAGTACAGTATAGAAAGCAATTGTATTATAATTTTAATAATTTTTTACTTTTCTTTTTATTCATGTATGGTATAGCTCTTTACCATGGTTTAATCGCTTTAAATCATGCTACTTAAAAATTCCTTTACAGGCTAAAGAATGAAAATGTGAGGAAATCAACATCATCAGAATAGAGAAGCTTTTCTAAAGCTGTTGTGACTAAATTTACAGTAACACGCAGGCTTCTTATTAGTAATCTGAAGAGATTGTTTTGAGTTTATTCCTCAGTTACTGCAGCTCACAGGACATACTTGAATGTCAAGGTCATAGCAAATCTGGGTGCTTCCTTTTTAAGAAAGAAATAAGGAGAAACAAAGAGGTTATATATTTAATAACATGAGGATTTGCTGGAATCAGCTTTCAGTACATGTTAGAATTAGTTTTCCTAAATACAAATAACCCTTTATCTGAAAGTGTAACCAGGATTATTTTACCATTAACAAGTTATATAGAATCACCAAATGCTTTGGGTTGGAAGGGACCTTGAAGATCATCTAGTTCCAACCCCCCTGCATGGGCATGGACACCTTCCACTAGACCAGGTTGCTCAGAGCCCTATCCAACCTGGCCTTGAACACTTCCAGGGATGGAGCTTCCACAACCTCCTTGGGTGACCTGTTCCAGTGTCTCACCACCCTCACAGTAAATAATTTTTTCCCAATGTCTAGCCTAAATCTTCCAGTTTAAGGCCATTCCCCCTTGTACTCTCGCTACATGCCTTTGTAAAAAGTCCCTCCCCAGCTTTCCTGTAGGCCCTCTTCAGGTATTGGAAGGCCGCTATGATGTCTCTCCAGAGCCTTTTCTTCTCCAGGCTGAACAGCCCCAACTCTCTCAGCCTGTCTTCGTAGCAGAGGTGCCCCAGCCCTTTAATCATTTTCATGGCCCTTCTTTGGACTCGCTCCAACAGGTCTATATATTTTCTGTGCTGAGGGTTCCAGAGCTGTATACAGTGTTCCAGGTGCAGCCTCACAAGAGCAGAGTAGAGGGGGAGAATCACCTCCCTTGACCTGCTGGCCATACTTCTTTTGATGCAGACCAGGATGTGGTTGACTTTCTGGGCTGCAAGCTCACTTTTCCAGCTCATGTTGAGCTTCTCGTCCACCAACATTCCCAAGTCCCTTTCATCAGGGCTCTTTTCAATCCCTTCTCTGCCCAACCTGTATTTGTGCTTGGGATTGCCCCAACCCAGGTGCAGGACCTTGCACTTGGCATTATTGAACTTCGTGAGGTTGGCAGTGGCCAGCCTGTCAAGGTCCCTCTGGATGGCATTCCTTCCCTCCAGCATGTCGACCGCACCACACAGCTTGGTGTTGTCAGCACACTTGCTGAGGGTGCACTCAATCCCACTGTCTGTGTTACTGACAAAGATGTTAAACAGCACTGGTCCTAGAACATTAATTTATTCTCATTTAGTGTAAATGAGAGATATTCTGGGAAGAACTTGAATTGTAGTCAGCAGCTAGTGTGCTGTAGTGTAATGTTCATCTTCACAAAATAAGATATTAAGTGCATATTCAGCAGTAGAAAAAACCTTTGTGATCTATCTAGATAACAAGAAACAAACAGCAAATTTTCTTGCAAAGCAAACAGAATTAGCGTGCTCATGTTTGCATCATGCTGTCTGAGCTAATAATTCATGCTTCTCAGCTATACTGATTTTTGTTTGGGAACTGGTTACTATGTAGCAGTAGTAGAAAATTAAATTATGTTAATACTTGCTTTTTAAGTGCTATTTTCAAGAGTCTTATTTTTAATAACTTCTGTTTATTGTAGCGAATATCAGGTATTGAATGTTGGTTTGTGTCCACCATAACATTGTTTCTGGCATCTCAGAAAATGGGAAACCGTTAAAGACTACTTTCTAAGAAGGGGATCATAGAATCATAGAAAGGTTAGGGTTGGAAGGGATCTTAAAGATCATCTAGATCCAACCCCACTGCGCAGGAAGGGACACCTACCACTAGATCAGGTTGCTTAGAGCTCCATCCTACCTGGCCTTGAATACTGCCAGGGATGGGACTTCCACGACCTCCCTGGGCAACCTGTTCCAGTGCCTTACCACCCTCATAGTAAAGAATTTCCTCCTAATATCTAATCTGAATCTCCCCTCTTCAAGTTTTAAAACATTGCCCTTTGTCCTCTTGCCACATATCCATGCAAAAAGTCCTGCCCCAGCTTTCTTGTAGGCCCTCTTCAGGTATTGGAAAGCCGCTAAAGGTCACCTTGGAGCCTCCTCTTCTCCAGGCTGAACAACCCCAACTTCCTCAGCCTATCTTCATAGGGGAGGTGCTCCAGTCCTCTGATCATTTTTGTCGCCCTCCTCTGGACTCGTTCATGGAGCTCCATGTCCTTCTTATGTTGTGGGCTCCAGAACTGGACACAGTATTCCAGGTGGGGTCTCACCAGAGCAGAGGGGGAGAATCACCTCCCTCGACCAGCTGGCCAAACTTATTTTGATGCAGCCCAGAATACAGTTGGCTTTCTGGGCTGTGAGCGCATATTGCCGGCTCATGTTGAGCTTCTCATCCACCACCACCCCCAAGTCCTTCTCCGCAGGGCTGCCCTCAATCCTTTCTCCTCCCAATCTGTATTCATGCATGGGATTGCCTCGACCCAGGTGCAGAACCTTGCACTTGGCCTTGTTGAACTTCATGCAGTTAGCACGAGCCCACTTCTCGAGCCTCTCAAGGTCCCTGTGAATGGCATCCCTTCCCTCCAGCATGTTGACTTCACCACACAGCTTGGTGTCATCAGCAAACTTGCTGAGGGTGCACTCGATACCACTATCCATGTCGGCGACAAAGATGTTAAACAGTACTGGTCCGAGTACGGACCCTTGAGGAACACCACTCGTCACATGTCTCCATTTGGACATTGAGCCATTGATCACAACTCTTTGGCTGTGACCATCCAGCCAGTTCCTTATCCAATGAGTGGTCCATCCATCAAAACTGTAACGTTTCAGTTTTAAGACCAGAATGTCATGCGGGACAGTGTAGAAAGCTTTGCACAGGTCCAGGTAGATGACGTCTGTTGCTCCGCCTTTGTCCACCGAAGCTGTGACCCTATCATAAAAGGCCACCAAATTAGTCAGGCAGGACTTGCCCTTAGTGAAGCTGTGTTGGCTGTCACCAATCACCCTTTGGTTATCTGCTTGCCTTAGCAGAGCCTTCAGGAGGATCTGCTCCATGATCTTGCCAGGCACAGAGGTGAGACTGACTGGTCTATAGTTCCCTGGGTCTTCTTTTTTTCCCTTTTTGAAAATGGGGGTTATTTTTCCCCTTTTCCAGTCAGAAGGAACTTCACCAGACTGCCATGACTTTTGAAATATGATGGACAGTGGGTTTGCAACTTCATCTGCCAGTTCTTTCAGGAGCCATGGGTGAATCCCATCAGGTCCCATAGACTTGTTCACCTTTAGGTCCTTCAGGTGGTCATAAACCTGCTCTTCAATCCGTATAATATTTTCATATCTTAAATAATCTTTCCTTCTTGGATCCATTAATTATGTGAAGAGATACCTATTCAAAGGAAACTAATTCACTGATATTGTTCTTTATAGAACAGACATGCTTTTTGTTTCATTTGTTGACTGGAGAGTGTATACGTTTTTGTTATTAGGACAGATGCTACACTCAAACGTTTTTCAGCCTAGAGAATGGCAGTCTTGAAGTTATTACAACCAAATATAGGGATGTGTCCACTGGGTCCCACAGACTGGAAGTGTCACTTTCACCAAAGCTTGTTCTTTGCCAATTGCAGCCTTCCGAAAATGGGTGTAACTTGCATTGCTCAACTATCTCACTGCTATTTTGTTTCCTAAAACTGATTTTTTTTGTTTAAACTTTCCTTACATACTTCTGTTTGACTAAAATACCAATATTTTAGATGAAATTCTCTCAGTTCCTCCCCCTTGTCACAGTTTAACTCAGGACTGGTAATTAAACCAATGACAGTTGAATATAGGCATATGTTCATGCAGCATATGATTGACAGATATGTATGTATGTGTGTATGAGTCCATCAAAACTAAATTCTTCTTGGTATGTTTTTTTGGTGAGTTGCTGAGTGATGTAAAATATTGGGAAGGAAAGTCTTTATCTTTTCATCTTGTCCTTCAGAATTTTCTGTGATTACAGAAGTCTTTGTGTTTACTAGTTCCATGTGTTCTGAAGGTTTTACGGAATCACGGAATTGTCAGGGTTGGAAGGGACCTCTAGAGATCATCTAGTCCAACTCCCCTGCTAAAGCAGGATTGCCTAGAGCACATTACTCAGGACTGCATCCAGGTGGGTTTTGAATATCTCCAAGGAAGGAGACTCCACAACCTCCCTGGGCAGCCTGTTCCAGTGCTCTGTCACCCTCACTGTAAAGAAATTTTTCTTCATATTTAAATGGAACTTTCTGTGTTCCAGCTTGTGCCCGTTGCCCCTTATCCTGTCACTGGGAACTACTGAAAAGAGTCTGGCTCCATCCTCCTTGTACTCACCCTTTAGATACTTATAGGCATTAATAAGGTCTCCCTTCAGCCTTCTCATCTCCAGGCTAAAGAATCTCAGCTCTCTCAGCCTTTCCTCATAAGGGAGATGCTCCAATCCCCCAATCATCTTTGTTGCCCTCCGCTGGACTCTCTCCACTAGTTCCCTGTCTCTCTTGAACTGGGGAGCCCAGAACCTCACCAGGACAGAGTAGAGGGCGAGAATGACCCCTCTCGACCTACTGGCCACACTCTTCCTTATGCACCCTAGGATTCCATTGGCCTTCTTGGTGGCAAGGGCACATTGCTGGCTCATGGATAATTTACTATCTACCAGGATTCCCAGATCCTTCTTCTCAGAACTGCTTTCTAGGAGGTCCACCCCTAACCTATATTGGTGCATGAGGTTCTTCCTCCCCAGGTGCAGGACTTTACACTTCCCCTTGTTGAACCTCATTAGGTTCTTCTCTGTCTAACTCTCCAGCCTGTCCAGGTCATACTGGATGGCAGCACAGCCCTCTGGAGTGTCGGCCACCCGTCCCAGTTTTGTATCATCAGCAAACTTGCTGAGGGTACACTCTGTCCCCTCATCCAGGTCATTGTTGAGTATGTTGAACAAGACCGGACTGAGTACTGGCCCCTGGGGGACACCACTGGTTACAGTCCTCCAACTCGACCCTGATCCTTTAATGACAACCCTCTGAGTCCTGTCACACAGCCAGCTCTTAGTCCACCTCACTGTCCACTCATCTAGCCCACACTCCCTTGGTTTCCCAATGAGGATGTTATGGGAGACAGTGTCAAAAGCCTTGCTGAAGTCAAGGTAGATGACATCTGCTGCTCTCCCCTCATCCAGCCAACCAGTTTTATTTGAGCTTGATTTAATAATAAAATGTAAAACACTAAATTTAATTTAGAAGCCTAATCTCTGAATAATTTACCATGGATTTTATGAGGAATCTTGTAGAAAATATGCCAAGAGGTCTAGTTTAGATCCTCAAAGTTATATTATTTTCTGACTCCCCTTGCAGTGTTATATGCCTAAAACCTTCAAATGTCGTGTCTAAAGATTGATCTTAGCATATGTTTTACACTCCTCTTTGGGAGAAATAATATAGTTTAAACAACTGACCTGAGGAAAGAGATTTTAAAAGCAGGAATGTATCAGAATACTGACCTGTTAATGAAAAATAGGATAAAAGTGTAAGAAACCAACTACAGATAAAGAATATGCTCATTTGAGTTTCTCAGCAGTTAAACTTTTCATTTTTTTTTTTAATTGTTCATGAGCTTTGTAAAGAAGTCAAATGCTAAGTAGAAAGTTGAGTCAGACATTTAACCTTTTGTGCTATAATTTCTTTTGAAATATCTTTAAGATAACTTGTCTTCTGAAAATTGGAGAGGTAACATGACGTTAGATGTTAACTTTTTTCTTATAGTGTAATTCGAGTAGTTGACTTGTAATTTATATAAATTTATTGTATTTTACTTCATATTTTTACCTTCACATGATGTATTCTTTGACTTCAGTTTGTGAAGGTATATCATAAGACTTCCTCCTTTGGCAGAAGTGCTCACCAAGCCACTTTCCATCATCTATCAGCAGTTCTGGCTAACTGGGGAGGTCCCAGTTGACTGGAGATTGGCAAATGTGACCTCCATCTACAAGAAGGGCCAGAAGGAGGATCTGGGGGACTACAGGACTGTCAGTCTGACAGTGCCAGGGAAGGTTATGGAGCAGATAATCTCGAGTGCCATCACATGGCACATACAGAAAAACCAGGAGATCAGGCCCAGTCTCCTATGACAAGGTGACCCCCTTAGGGGATGAGGGAAAGGCTGTGAATGTTGTCTACCTAGACTTTAGTAAAGCCTTTGACAGTTTCCCACAGCATTCTCCTGGAGAAACTGGCTGCTCATATCTTGGATGGGCATACTCTTTGCTGGGTAAAAAACTGGCTGGATGGCCATGCCCAAAGAATTGTGGTGAATTGAGTTAAATGCAGCTGGCAGCCAGTCACAAGTGGTGTTCCCCAGGGCTCAGTATTGGGGACAGTTCTGTTTAAAATCTTTATCAGTTATCTGGATGAGGGAATCGAATGCATCCTCAGGAAGTTTGCAGATAACACCAAGTTGGGAGTGAGCGTTGGTCTGCCTGAGGGTAGAAAGGCTCTACAGAGGGATCTGGACAGGCTGAATCGATGGGCCGAGGCCAATTGAATGAGGTTTAAAAAGGCCAAGTGCCAGGTCCCTCACTTGGGTCACAACAACCCCATGCAACACTACAGGCTGGGAGAAGAGTGGCTGGAAAGCTGTCGGGTGGGAAAGGACCTGGGGGTGTTTGTCAAGAGCAGGCCGAATATGAGCCAGCAGTGTGCCCAGGTGGCCAAGAAGGCCAACGGCATCCTGGCTTGTATGAGAAATAGCGTGGCCAGCAGGAGTAGGGAAGTGATTGTCCCCCTGTACTCAACACTGGTGAGGCCGTACCTCGAATACTTTGTTCAGTTTTTGGCCCGCCACTACAAGGAAGACATCAAGGTGCTGGAGTGAGTCCAGATAAGGGCAATGAAGCTGGTGAAGGGTCTAGAGCACAAGTTTTACAAGGAGCGTCTGAAGGAACTGGGAATGTTTAGTATGGAGTAAAGGAGGCTGAGGGGGAGACCTTATCGCTCTCTACAACTACCTGAAAGGAGGTTGTAACGAGGTGGGTGGGGAGTCTCTTTTCCTAAGTAACAAGTGATAGAACAAGAGGAAATGGCCTGAAATTGTGCCAGGAGAGGTTTCGATTGGATATTAGGAGGAACAAAGTTCTGGTGGAGGCATAACTTTTTTCTTTGTACAAATGACTCATGTAACACAAATGTATTAAAAACTGTTAACATTCTTACCTAAATCAATTATTTCTGACTTTTTTTAGAACTTTTATTGCATAACCGTATGAACAGACATAGTATTTTCAGTTTTTTGCATGACAAGTGTGTTCACAAAACTGCACCCCCACCACTCTGCAAATAAAGAAAAACATCTCCAAACCAAACACACACCTCCACACTTCAACTACGTAAGTTAGCGAGTAAGATGAGCAATTTGACAAGAGTTTTCTTTTGTATTAGCTTTTGAAATGTTTTTTTAAGCATTTTTTCCTATTTATTAGCAGGCTTTTAAATTGAGTGCATTATTATTACAAAGTTATTACTTTGTTAGCGTTAGCACTCTTTCATGGCAATTACATTACTGGTAATTTGATTTTTTGAGATAATGTTACAAGGCTAGAAATAAAATGCAAGACTATCGCACATTGCCCAGAGAAGCCACAGGTTGCCCAGGGAAGTTGTGGATGCCCCTTCCTTTGAAGTGTTCAAGGCCAGGTTGGATAGGGCTTTGAGCAACCTGGTCTAGTAGGAGGTGTCCCTGCCCATGGCAGAGGGGTTGGAACTAGATGATCTTTGAGGTCCCTTCCAACCCAAACCGTTCTGTGATTCTGTGATTTACCAAGGGGAAATCATGCTTGACTAATCTGATAGCCTTCTATGATGTTGTGACTAAAGGGATAGTTAAGGAGGTGGGGGTGTGTGTGTGTATATATATATGAGAGAGAGTTTATAATATTGTATTTTGTGGAACGTACACAGCCTGCTTTAAAAACTTAACTTTATCCTAACTTCTTTTTAAAAAATAAAAAATCACATAACCAACAAAAAAACCACCTCAATTATTTGTAGCAAAATATTTTGTTCAGTCAGGCTTCCTTTTCTTTAACAGGATTATTGCCATGTGTGGAGACTATTACATTGGTGGGCGTCGCTTTGCTTCACTCTCGGACCTAATTGGTTATTACAGTCATGTGTCTTGTTTGCTAAAGGGGGAAAAACTGTTCTGTCCAGTAGCACCTCCAGAGGCAAGTAGTAAAATTTTTAAATGTCATTTACTTAAATATTAATATCATTAATCTTGCATTTGATATTCATAGTTTTCTATGAAAAAAGCATTATAGACAGCTTTCCCTAGTTCTAGAGCTGTGTCAGCATATGGTATAAGGAATATATGAACATTTTCTTACTGATACAAAGTAATGATAAAAAATTGCATTTTAATGAAAATCTGTACATGAGAAAGCTAGATATCTGGTATTGCCATTATCTCCAAATGTTTTAATAACACTGTATGTAAACTGAGATAAACAAGAAAATGTGTGGTATTTGGCTAGGAAAGAGCACCATTATAATGTAGTTAGCCTCTAGGTTTTTACAGTGATTTAATAAAGTATTAAAAAATAATGATACTATTTTGTAGCAAAGATTTCAAAGTACGCATCCTGGAAATAACCAAAGTTCCTGAAAGCTGGGCTTATTTCAAGTGACTATCATTAAGACGATATCAGTAATTAAAAAACTTCCCACAACTCAAACAAAACAGCCCCCTCCCCAACACCTGCAGACTGCCCCCTCGAAATAAAAACGTTTCTGAAAGTTAAACTTTCATAAATTTCTACTAAGTGGAAGAAAGCTCTAAAGTACTCTTTCATGGAAATTACATTATTGGTAATTTGATTTTTGGAGATAATGTGACTGATAGTGTTAGAAGGCTAGAAACAAAATGAGAGCTTTTGTAGATAACTTTAGGAAGTAAGCATTTCCAGCTCTTACTATTTTTGACTCTTTGAAAATTTAAAAATAGCACAGGGATACAAATGACTATTACCAGTCTTTTGCCTCAGAATAGCATAATGTTGGGGAGAGGAAGTCTATACTAGAATGAAAGAGAAAATTAATCTTTGTGCTCTTCTCTTAAAATGTAGCCTGTGGAGGATAGAAGGAGAGTTCGAGCAATTCTACCCTACACCAAAGTGCCAGAAACTGATGAAATAAGGTACATTTTAATAACGTAGAATCAGTTGTGAAATTATTGGAGTATTTATAAATACTAATGATTTCAGTATGTTCACTATGCAAATACTTTCCAATTGCATCTTAGACTTAGTGCTCTGGGACGTTAAAGGTATGGTGCCTCTTTTTTTTTTTTTTTTTTCTCTTTTTTTTTTTCTTTTTTTGGTCTCACATCTTGTCATCTCTCTCCTTGTCTTTTTTATCTTCCCCTCACATGGATGTAGCAATAACTTTTGTTCTGGTATACTGTTTGTATTAATTGTAAGGGGAGTTACATTAAATTGCTAGAACTATGAAACTTAGCTTAGAAATAAAACATTACTAATTTCAAAGGCTTGCTCACTTAGAGAAAAATGTAAGCTTGTGCATGAAGGAATTCTGTGCGAAAATGTCTCATGTGAGGGTTTGAAATAAATTTGCTCTTAATTTACCTGCAGAAGTAGCTAGTAACAGACAAATAGTTCAAGCCAAACCAATCTTGACCACTAGGAAGAGAATGTGAGAACTGACTCTGCTAAAATTAAGAACAGTATTTTTAGTGTCGTACTTAAAATAAGGAAAAAAAGGGGAGATGGCCAAAAAAGCTTGCCTTTGATGTTCTAGCACTCATTTTGTTGCCTGTGCCTAAAGACTCTGTCCTTAAAATTGAACAAGAATGATTCCCTTTCCTTCTCCTTCTCCCCTCTTTTGAAAAGAGTCTGTATTGAACAAATGATACTTTAAAATGTGTAATCTTAATATTTTAAAATGTTGCCTTTCTGGATGCCAGGTGCCCACCAAGTCACTCTTTCATCCCCCCTCCTCAGCTGGACAGGGGGGAGAAAAATATGACAAAAGGCTCATGGGTTGAGATAAGGACAGGGAGATCGCTCAGCAGTTACTGTCATGGGCAAAACAGGCTCGGTTTGGGGAAGTTAATTTATTTTATTGCAATTTAACACCAGAATAGGATAATGGGAAATAAAAACAAATCTCAGAACACCTTCCTCCCATCCCCTCTCTTCTTCCCAGGCTCAGCTTCACTCTGGAATTCTCTACCTCCTCCCCCCCAAGTGATGCAGGGTAATGGGGGTTGTGGTCACTTCATCACACATTGTCTCTGCTGCTCCTCCCTCCTCACACTTTCCCCCTGTTCCAGCATGGGGTCCCTCCCATAGGAGACAGTCCTCCACAAACTGCTCCAGTGTGGGTCATTTCCACGGGGTGCAGTCCTTCAGGAACAGATGGCTCCAGCGTGGGTCCCCCGCAGTCACAAGTCCTGCCAGGAGCCTGCTCCAGCATGGGCTTTCCACAGGGTCACAGCCTCCTTCAGGTGCATCTACCTGCTCCAGTGTGGGGTCGTCCATGGGCTGCTTGTGGATATCTCCTCCTCCATGGGCTGCAGGGGGACAACCTGCTTCACCATGGTCTTCACCATGGGCTGCAGGGGAATCTCTGCTCCAACACCTGGAGCACCTCCTGCCCCTCCTTCTTCACTAACCTTGGTATCTGCATAGTTGTTTCTCTCACATATTCTCACTCATTGCTCTTCCAGCTGCTATTGCACAGCAATTTTTTCCTCTTCTTAAATATGTTATTACCACTATTGCTGATTGGCTCAGCCACCCCTGCAGCGCCCCCAAAACCCTGCCACGTAAACCAAATACACTCTCTCATACCTTTTTTTTTTCTCTGTGAACTGCTGCTAATTTCCTTTCTAATGTTGATCTATCAAGAAAATCTATAGGATGGTCTTAACTCCCCCCTTCTCTTGCATTTTCACAATATATGTTATGTGGAAAGGATGCAAAACCAACAGTCCTACATCTAATAGCAGAACATATTCTAGTTGCTTGGAATTAATACTGCTTTTCTGAGATGTCAGTTTTTTTCCAGATAAAAAAAAAGGAAGATTTTTTAGAGGTTTGTAGTGATTTCTAATGAGACTGTTTTGGTTTCACAAGTTGATAGAAAATGCTGGTTGAATTGGGAATTGGGTTCTTGATACGACTATTAGCCTAAGATTACAGAGAAAGGTATATGACAGCTTTATATCCTCATTGGGGTGAGTGTCCAGTTCATTTTGACATCTTTAAAAAACATGGTGTATATCTTTGTGTCACGACCCGAGTAGGGCAACCCAGGGAGATTCAGATTAGACCCCCTTGCTTTCTAAACTCCTTCTCAGAGAGGAGCCTAGGTGCAGCTGGATCCAACCTTTGTCTCAGACCTGGCCCTTCCAGGGAGAGTGATTGAAATGTCACGGTCCGAGGAAACACTCGACCGTCCGATACCCCTTGATCAGATTAAGGTGAAACAACACTCAAGGTCTGTATTTGAATATTAAGTTTAATTAAAACTATAGAAGGAATACTGTTGTCCCAAAAGAGGGGTCCATTACCAGGTGTGCAAGAAGCCAATACACACACAGAGTCGAGATATTTGCTTTAATATCCAGTTCTGCGCAGAAAAGGGAGCAGGGTGGTATTCCACAAAGCAAGCTCAGTTTCCCAAAACACGAGTGCTACTTTTATACCCAAAAATGTGAGAAAGAACTTTATCTCTAACATTATTCTATCACTGGCACACAGGATTGGTCAACTCATTCCTTCCATTTAAAGTGGCAATGCTCAGGAATTTCACTGTGCATGCTCATAGAGTAAGGGAGTCTCCTTCGCTGGAGACATTCAAAACCTGCCTGGACAAGTTCCTGTGTGATGTACTCTAGGTGACCCTGCCTGTCAGGGGGGTTGGACTAGATGATCTTTCGAGGTCCCTTCCAACCCCTAGGATTCTGGGATTCTGTGAAGGGGCTTGTTGTTAGTAGGGGTCCCTCTAGCCTGTGGGTGTGAATTTTAGTATGCTAATGGCTCATTAATATATTAATATGGTGATTTCAATTACTCGGTATTTTTTTCCCCAGTGCTCAAGGCTGTAACCAAGATAAGCTGTGGGGAGTGCTTCTCTCCATCCCTTTCATCTGTCTAGCAGGTGTCCTGCAGGTCTGTCTCAAGGCCGGGCTATTGACTACTTGGGGCGTGTTTTTCTCTAATTGGAATCTGGTTTTGTCTAATTCTTACTGTTTCACTGTTATCTAGGCCTTGTTTTTATTCTGCATGTCCCTTATGTTCTCTTTTATATTTTTTTTTCCCAAATGTGATTTCCCCCCAAAATTTTACTTATTTCAATTAATAGCTGACAACAATACAGATACTTCAATTATTATCTTAGGCTGCACAATCATAAAGGCTGACAATTAGATCACAAGAGTACAATACATTTATGTTTAAGCTGCACAACCTCAGAAAAAATCGTGGATAGGCCTTGCGTTACTTAATGATGCTAGGAAGGAAGAGAGAGAGAGAGTAGGAGAAGAAAAGTTGAGAGAGAGAGAGAAGAGAAAATCACCAGTCCTGGATCCAGCTTTGGGCCAACCAATGGGGGAGAGTTGGTGTTAGTGAGGCTCCCAAAGCCCACCATTGCAGCCCCCTGTTTTATAGGCCTACTTTCCTTGTTTTGCAAGGATGAGCAAGCATGTCTGAGTCATAAGACTGAGCAGCTGCAGTGGACCTCTGCCCCCTCCGCCCCCTCGGCCCCTATTCCTTATCTCAGTCGCTGTACATGCAGGTCACAGGCTATATGAAGGCCATCAGCGTTGTCTCCATCGTCTCAGGCAGACTTTGTTTAGGGCTTACAATGGGGTTTTGACACCAATTCCAGCAAGTATAGGTCCTGAGGGATGGTCCCTCATGCTTTGCATACAAGAAGGTGGTAAAACCTGAGGAAACTCCCTAATTGTGTATTGCAAGTAGAGCTGCTTTCTCTTCTTATGCATAGTAGGATCCTGGTTTGAGGCAGAGTGAAGCGAACTTCCTCTTTGCTGATTTTTTTTCTGACACCTACAGCCTGGACAAAAGAGAAGCCAGACAGTTGGGATCCCTGGCTAAAGATGCTGGTATTGATAGAGCAATTGGTGATAAGACAGGAAATATCACCCTGTGGAGCCACCTTCTTTCAGCCATATGGAGCAGGTACCCCCATAAGGGCGACATTGACCCATGCCGAAGCAGAGCACCCACTCTTTCAAGAGCCATCACATATTTGAGAGAATTAGCAGTGCGAGAAGTGATCTATGACGACCACGGGTTTCTAAATCCCGATGATGTCGTGTGTGACATGGCCATGTTCCGGAGATTTGCGCAGGCTGTACCAGCAACACATGCCCATATATTCTCCTTCATGGGATGTTTTGATGAATTCAATAGACCAACTGTGCGTGAATTGGACAGTGGTGAGATATGTTTTGTGCTTATCATCAGTTCCACACCTCAGCCATTGAAAAAATGACTGAGAGAAGGAATCTGGACAGATGGGAATGTAAATCCCAGCATTTCCCTATACACCAGGATCTCCCTAAGGACAACTGGGCTTGTGTTGCAGCCATCAAGAGGAGACGCCCTGTGTGAGAGACAGACTCTATAATGGCCTTTAATCCAGCAACAACTACTGACCATTCGTGGTGGTGCACTCCCCGCACTCGTGAGAAGAGGGGAGAAGTACCAGGAGCATGAGTACATGTCGCGGACCGATAGCAATGGTTATCGGATGTCAGGATGCTTCCGTGACTATTCCCGCCCCCCCCCTCTCGGCAGGGAGCAGAGAGGTCCATGGATGGGACCACACCTCAGAGGGTGGAGTGGAACGCCCCCCTCCCCCACGCTCACAAAGACCAATATGTCGCTCACACAACCAGAGGTTTATTGAAGGACCAAGGCTTGGGGAAGGTTATCTAGGTATATATCAGGGGTCTATGGAGTTAGTAAGTGCACTCCCCGCGGAAGAGGTGTGGGAGGATCAATGTAAGGGAAGGGTAGGATGTGAAGCCTGAGTACCAAGTATGGTGTGTAGGTGTACCCGTGTTACCCCTTCTGTAGTGAAAATGTAACCAATGTGCGGGGAGCCAGCAGCGGCGGTGATGGGACGAGCGGGGCGTGCCCGGCAGCGAGTTCTCTGACAGGCGCAGCCCTGTAGACACCACGGCACGACAGTCTTCCCTGGCACCGGCGAGCAACAGCAGGCAGCGATCCAGACTCCGCTTCGAGCGGTGGGCAGGAAAGCAGCGAGTCCCCGGCTCCTCTTCGGGCAGCAGGGCGAGGGGGGAGACAATTCCCCCGCGGGCGAGCACCGGCCCTCCTGCGTGCAGCCTCACTCCGACAGGTGGCTCGGTGGGTCCAGCGGCTCCACCGGCACAGCCCGCCCCCCTTCAGATAACGTTCTCCTTTAGTATGTGGCCGGGTGCCCAGTCTCTCAGGGGGAGTCTGCTATCTGTCTTTCTGCCATGGCTGTTTCAGTCTGTCCTTGGTTACAAGAGGCACTTCGCTGGCTTGAAAGGCATTCCGTTGTGTGGGGGGAGAACTAGTCCGTTCCCCACAGTACGGGACCACAGACTATTGATTCTTGAGCATTGTTTATGATTGTGACAGGGTGTGGTCCTCAGCCCTTGATCCCCTTTTGGAGGGGGAGTGGGTCGCGGCTTTACCCATCTCGGCCAGTGACACCCTGCTACGAGACAGCAACGAGAGAGACGGGACCCACTTCGATGTCACCTGTGGTTCCTCTTGCGTGATTATTACAAAGAGGATATGAGAACCTGGGATAATAAACCCACTGATATTCTCCAGCTACGTGTACAAGAGCTGCTAGGTAGAAAAGGTGCAGTAGATGGTTCTTCCTGGAAAATGGCAGCTCCGACTTCCAGCAACCAGTCCTTCAACCAAGATGGTGCATCGACCTCTACTGGTCAGTATTAGACGTGCCCTGCCTCCAGCCAGGGGGAGGAGAGGGACAACAGAATTTATTGGACTGTGTGGATTCGGTGGCCTGGCACATTGGAACCACAAAGGTATAAAGCCTTGGTTGCCACTGGTGCACAGTGCACCTTAATGCCATCGAATCACAAGGGGACAGAGTCCATTACGATTTCCGGAGTGACAGGAGGATCTATTTGTCGTCTTCGACGACCATTGTCAAAGCTGATGTAAGCCTCACTGGCAATAAGTGACAGAAATGCCCTATTGTGACTGGCCCAGATGCTCCTTGCATCCTTGGAATAGACTATCTCAAAGAAGGATATTTCCAGGACCCAAATGGGTATCGGTGGGCCTTTGGTATAGCAGCTGTAGAGACTGACATCATTGAACAACTGTATATCTTGTCTGGCCGTTCATATGACCCTTCCCTAGTGGGATTGCTGAAGGTTGAAGACCAACAGGTACCAATCGCCACTTGAACAGTGCACAGACGACAATATCGCACCAACAGAGACTCTGTGATTCCCATCCATAAGCTGATTCGAAAGCTGGAGAGCCAGGGAGTGATCAGCAGGACTCACTCACCCTTCAACAGTCCTATCTGGCCAGTGCGGAAGCCTGATGGCGAGTGGAGGCTGACAGTGGACTATCGTGGCCTCAGTGAGGTTACACCACCGCTCAGTGCTGCTGTGCTGGACATGCTAAAACTTCAGTATGAGCTGGAGTCAAAAGCAGCCAGGTGGTATGCCACTATTGACATTGCTCATGCCTTTTTCTCTATTCCTCTTGCACCACAGTGCAGGCCACAGTTTGCTTTCACCTGGAGGGGAGTCTAATACACCTGGAATTGACTGCCCCAGGGGTGGAAACACAGCTCAACTATTTGCCATGGACTGATCCATGCTGCACTGGAGAGGGGTGAGGCTCCAGAACACCTGCAATACATTGATGACATCATTGTGTGGGGTGACACGCCAGAGGAAGTCTTTGAGAAAGGTAGAAAGATAATCCAGATTCTTTTGAGAGCTGGTTTTGCTGTCAAAAGGAGCAAGGTCAAAGGACCTTCACGAGACATCCAGTTCCTGGGAATTAAATGGCAAGATGGACGTCGCGAAATTCCAATGGACGTGATTAACAAAATAGCAGCTATGGCACCACTGGCCAACAAAAAGGACACTCAAAACTTTTTAGGAACGGTCGATTTCTGGAGGATGCATATTCCTGAGTATAGTCACATCATGCAACCTCTTTACAAGGTGACCCGGAAGAAGAATGACTTTGAGTGGGGTGTCGATCAATAGGATGCTTTTGAGAAGATTAAAGATGAGATTGTGCATGCGGTGGCCCTTGGACCAATCCGAACAGGTCCATATATCAAAAATATACTCTACACTGGAGCCGGGCACAATGGTCCTACATGGAGCCTCTGGCAGAAAGCACCAAGGGAAACTTGTAGTCATCCCCTGGGATTTTGGAGTAGAAGCTAAAGAGGTTCTGAGGCCAGTTATACCATAACTTAAAAGGAAATACTAGCAGCATATGAAGGAGTTAGAGCTGCTTCGGAAGTGATCGGTACTGAGGCGCACCTCCTCCTGGCGCCCCGATTACCAGTACTGCATGTTCATGAGTAATGCTCCTCCTATGCATCATGCCACCGATGCTACCTGGAGTAAATGGATTGCTTTAATCACCCAGTGGGCTAGGATAGGGAACCCAAATCGTCCTGGGATCATAGAAGCTATTACAAACTGGCCAGAAGGTACACATTTTGGAATGCCACCTCAAGAACTGGTGAAACGAGCCGAAGAAGCCCCACCATATAATCAACTGCCTGAGGCTGAAAAACAATATGCTCTGATCACTGATGGCTCCTGCCGCCTTGTAGGAAACTGTCGGAGGTGGAAAGCTGCCGTATGGAATCCTACATGGCTTGTTGCAGAAGCAGATGAAGGAGAGGGTGAATTAAGTCAGTTTGCAGAATTAAAAGCCATCCAGCTGGCTTTAGATGTTGCTGAACGAGAAGGGTGGCCAAGACTCTATCTCTACACTGACTCACGGATGGTAGCAAATGCCTTGTGGGGGTTGCTAAAACAGTGGCAGCAGAACAACTGGCAGCGAAAGGGTAAGCCAATTTGGGTAGCTGACCTATGGAAAGACATCTTTACTCCTGCAGGATTTCCCCATGAGCCCCAGACTCATATAGCCCCAGAAGTAGTCAAGATAGACCCCTGCTCCCGTTCCCAGACAGGGATAAGAGGGAAACAAAACAGACAGAGGGTAACAAAAAATGCATTAACTTGAGCACAAAGAAAACAGCAAGAAGTAAAAAGCCTAATGAAAATACTTAGAATTAATTCAGCTACTAATGAACCTAAATCTTAACAATGGACAATAAACAGCAAGGCCATTCTATATCAGTTGTATTACAAAGAAGTTCACAGTAAGTTATTGCATGGAAGATTGGTTGAAATTAACCTTGAAATACTTCAAGCTTTCTAAATATTAATTATAACATTAAGTCAAGATTCCCTGAAATACATAAAATCTTCAAAATTACATTACAGTACAAGAGTATAGTACATTAATTTGACCTACACCAGAGTACTTTGTCCCAGCTTTGCTATGAAAATAACTATTTTACCATGCAGATCTCTGAAGCCTATACGGACACAGAAAACTTTATACTTTTTCTTCCTCTTTTAGGATACAGCTAAAATTTAATTTCCTGAAATTCTTGTTACCATAGCATAGTAATGAAATGCATTGTCCTCTTAAGTTGACAGGTGCAATTCAACTGTCATGGTTTGGCTCCAGGTTGGCAGTCAAGCCAATAACAATAATGCTCTAAGTCGCACCCCCCTCCCCAAAGGTAGGGAAAGAGGGAGAAAAAATGAGAAAGAGAGGCTTTCTGGGTTGAAAAGTGAAACAGATTGATTTTAATTGTTAGTGATAAGGGTATATATATATATTTGTAAAGGGATGTGCAACACCCGATCCCCTCCCTCCTCCCCCAGCGACTCTCACAGCAACTCTTCTCCTTGGTGATTCCCAGCTGAAGGGGGGAGTGTCCGGGTGCACGGATGGGGTCCTTGGATGTCGGCTGTAAAGAAAAAAATGAAAAAAAGAGAGAGAGCCAAAAAGAGGGCGATAGAAGCGACAGTAAGCAGAAAAGTGACAGAAAAAGGAAACGAAAGGCTTGACTTCCGTGATGTCTTAACCTATACCGAAAGCCAAAAAGAGAAAATATTATGAGAAGGGAATATTCTGATTTGCTGATCCTGCCTTCAGTTAAATCTGCTCCCCCATAGGGGGAGAGGCTGCAGACAGTCAGAAGTGACTTTGGTTGTTATCAGTCCACTGGTGCTGCTAAAAAAAAGTTCACTGAAATAAAAGAACAATCAGCAAAGAGAAAGTTTGCTTCACCCTGGCTCAAACCAGAACATAGAATCATAGAATCATAGAATCATAGGGGTTGGAAGGGACCTCGAAAGATCATCTAGTCCAACCCCCCCTGCCAGAGCAGGGTCACCTAGAGCACATCACATAGGAATGCATCCAGGCGGGTTTTGAATGTCCCCAGTGAAAGAAACTCCACAACCTCCCTGGGCAGCCTGTTCCAGTGCTCTGTCACTCTCACAGTAAAAAAGTTTTTTCTGATATTTACCTTGAACCTCCTATGCTCCAATTTGCACCCATTACTCCTTGTCCTGTCATTGGTCATCACTGAGAAGAGCCTAACTCCATCTCCCTGACACTCACCCCTTACATATTTGTAAACATTGATGAGGTCACCCCTCAGCCTCCTTTTTTCCAAGCTAAAGAGACCCAGCTCCCTCAGCCTTTCCTCATAAGGGAGATGTTCCACTCCCTTAATCATCTTTGTGGCTCTGCGCTGGACTCTTTCAAGCAGTTCCCTGTCCTTCTTGAACTGAGGGGCCCAGAACTGGACACAATACTCCAGATGCGGCCTCACCAATGCAGAATAGAGGGGGAGGAGAACCTCTCTTGACCTACTAACCACACCCTTTCTAATGCACCCCAGGATGCCATTGGCCTTCTTGGCCACAAGGGCACATTGCTGGCTCATGGTCATCCTCCTGTCTACCAGGACCCCCAGGTCTCTTTCACCTACACTACTCTCCAGCAGGTCAGCCCCCAACCTATACTGGGACATCGTGTTGTTCTTCCCCAAATGCAAAACTCTACACTTCCCCTTGTTGAATTTCATCATGTTTCTCCCCGCCCAACTCTCCAGCCTGTCTAAGTCTCTCTGAATGGCAGCACAGCCTTCTGGTGTGTCAGCCACTCCTCCCAGCTTAGTGTCATCAGCAAACTTGCTGAGGGTACATTCTATACCCTCATCCAGGTCGTTGATGAAGATGTTGAACAACACCGGTCCCAGTACCGACCCCTGAGGGACTCCACTAGTCACACACTTCCAACCAGATTCTGCCCCATTGACTACAACTCTCTGACTCCTTCCCATCAACCAGTTCCTGATCCACCTCACTACCTGATCACCAAACCCATACCTGATCAACTTATCTACAAGGATGCTGTGGGAGACGGTGTCAAATGCCTTACTGAAATCAAGATAAACCACATCTACCGCTCTACCATCATCTATCCACCTAGTAATTTCCTCATAGAAGGCTATGAGGTTAGTCAAACATGACTTACCCTTGATAAAACCATGCTGACTGCTCTTGATGACCCCCATGTCCTTGATATGCCTAGAGATAGAGACAAGAACAAGTTGTTCCATCACCTTTCCAGGGATGGAGGTGAGGCTGACCGGTCTATAGTTACCCGGGTCCTCCTTCTTGCCCTTCTTGTAGACTGGTGTGACATTTGCTATCCTCCAGTCCTCAGGCACCTCTCCTGTTACCCATGACTTACCGAAGATGATGGAGAGTGGCCTAGCAATGACCTCCAACAGCTCCCTCAGCACCCTTGGATGCATTCCATCTGGACCCATCGATTTATGGATGTCCAGATTACTCAACTGATCCCTAACCCAATCCTCATCTACTATGTCAAACTCCTCATCTATCTTGACTACTTCTGGGGCTATATGAGTCTGGAGCTCATGGGGAAATCCTGCAGGAGTAAAGACAGAGGCAAAGAAGGCATTCAGCACCTCTGCCTTCTTTATATCCTCTGTCACCAGGGCTCCCACCTCATTCCTCAGTGGGCCAATATTGCCTCTAGTGTTAGCTTTGTTAGCTATGTATTTGAAAAAGCCCTTTCTATTATCCTTAACCTGACTTGCAAGGTTAAGTTCCAAGGAGGCCTTAGCTTTCCTAATTGCCTCCCTACATCCTCTGACAACAGCCCTATATTCCTCCCAAGTGACCAGCCCCTCCTTCCATGATCTGTAGATTTTCCTTTTCCACTTAAGTTTGCCCAGCAGTTCCTTTTTTAACCATGCTGGTCTCCTAGCTCCCTTACTAGATTTCCTAACCATTGGGACGCTCTGATCCTGTGCTTGCAAGAAGTGGTCCTTGAATGTTGACCAGCTATCTTGAGCCCCTTTATCTTCTAGCACCCTGTCCCATGGGATTTCCCTTAACAGTTGATTGAGGAGGCCAAAGTTTGCCCTGTGGAAGTCCAGGGTTCTGGTCCTACTGGGTATTCTGTTCCTTCCACACAGGATCCTGAACTCCACCATCTCGTGATCACTGCAGCCAAGGCTGCCACTGACCACCACTGCTTCAACAAGGCCCTCCTTGTTGGTTAGTACAAGATCCAGCAGCGCTCCTCTTCTAGTCGGCTTGTCCACCATTTGCATTAAGAAGTTATCATCAATGCACTGGAGGAACCTCCTAGACTGTGAAAGGCTGGCTGTGTGAGTCTTCCAGCAGATATCGGGGTAGTTAAAATCTCCCATGAGGACTAGGGACTGCAGTTGTGAGGCTACTTTCAGCTGCCTGTAGAAAGCCTCATCAACTTCCTCACCTTGATCAGGAGGTCTGTAGTAGACCCCTACGACTGTATCACCCACACCAGCCTGCCCCTTAATTCTTACCCACAGACTTTCAACTTGCCCCTCATCAGCCCCTGCACAAAACTCAATACATTCTAGTTGCTCTCTCACATAAAGAGCAACTCCACCACCTCGCTTCCCCGCCCTATCTTTCCTAAAAAGCACATAACCATCCGTGGCCACATTCCAGTCATGTGACCTGTCCCACCACGTCTCTGGTATTGCTACCAGATCATAACCCTTAGCCCGCACACTGACCTCTAACTCTTCCTGCTTATTCCCCATGCTGTGTGCATTAGCATACAGGCATTTCAGGAAACAAACAGAGCCCACTGGTGGGACTAAATCCTCCTTAGACCACCTGCTTTCAGGCCCTGGTACGTTCCTCTTGTGCTTCTCCCTAATAGACCCAGTTTTCTCCCCTTCCCCCTTCACATCTAGTTTAAAGCTCTCTCAATGAGCCCTGCTAAGTCCTGCCCCAAAAGCCTCTTCCCCCTCTGGGACAGGTGCATCCCACCTGCCACCACCAGGCCAGGTGTCTCATATAGCATCCCATGATCAAAAAAAACCAAAACCCTGTCTTTGACACCAATCTCTTAGCCATTCATTGACCTGTAAACTCTTCCTATATACCTCCCCACCCATTCTTGCAGGAGGGATGGAGGCAAACACTACTTGCGCTCCAGACCCCCTAACTAGCCGTCCTAGGGCCCTGAAGTCACTCTTCATTGCCCTTACATTTCTTGTGATAATTTCATCACTGCCAACCTGAAAAATCAGCAGTGGATAGTAATCAGAGGAACCCACAAGATTAGGGAGTTTCCTTTTAACATCTCTAATCCGAGCCCCAGGGAGGCAACAGACCTCCCTGTGGGATGGGTCCGGTCGACAGATGGGCCCTTCTGTCCCCCTCAGAAGGGAGTCACCCACCACTATAGCTGGATATATATTGTATGCTAACATACAATATACTCTTAGGTCTAATGTAAAATGTTACTTAATTTGTTATAGATATCAGATGCTGGGTAAGGGGTCTCACAACCCTGAAGGGTAACCTTGAGAGTCATCCCTTCTCAAGGTCGAGATTGCTGCTGTGCAGACTGCTTCCATACAGTAGAGCTCAATGGGCTCGGGGGGAGCTACAGACTTTTATAGCATAAACTAATTGACTACTAGTCAAACCCTCTTTTGGTGTATGTGCAGTTGTGCAGCTGTAGCAGTTTTTGTTTTGTCTAGTGCCAGGGCAGGCTTGTACTGTTAGCTCCTGATAAGATATGGCCTAGACTCCTTGGTTCCTGAGAAGATATGGCCTAGCACAATTCTTAAGGTTTGCAAAGCAGAGCTGATTTCAGTCAGGCCTGTCAGTAATGCCTGAACCAAAGTACTGTTCACTCAGAGTGGGTGCATCCATTACATCCTCTCAAATGAGAGACATTCCATAGAAAATTGCTATCTAATTTTGGATTGAACTAGTAGTTGATGAGCTTTAGCATCTCATAGCTATTGCCTGTATCCCTGATGCATCATCTGACCTGATTGAGAAGTCCCCCTGTGCTCCAGTGAAAGGTTTTCATATGACCTGATGTTGTGGTTTAGCCCTGGCTAACAACTAAGCACCTACAGACATTGGAGCAGTAATTTTCCAGGATGGATGCCTTTTGGCTGTTCTTTTTTCTTGCAGTTCCTGTATTCAAGCTTCTAGTCTCCAGGTAGGTTCACCATCCCACTTCCCCATGTCCTCCCCCTGGTCACACAGATAGAAATACAGGGTGGCATGTGATGTGTGCCACTGGTAGCCCTCTACCCGAACATAAAAAGGCTGACTCTTAATAGTCAAGGCATTGGTTGATATGGGTAAGGAAGGCCTATCCTTCTTTAATTGCCTGTAGGGAGGAAGTGATATTCTCTTTGAATTCTCAGAGTTGGCTGGCCAGTCCATCCACAGTTGGTGCTTCTCTGCCTCTCCAGCTCATTATCACCAGGGTGTTGGCATATGACATCAATGTTCTTTGCACAAACTTTTGCTACGTGGACTGTGTGCACTGGATTTCATCTGGATCTTTGAATACCTGGTTGTCATCCAGGTTGCTATAGATCATCTCCACTATGGCTAATTCCCTCAGATACTGGATACCTCCCTCAGTGTTGGTCCACTTGTTTCAGTAATTTGCAAGATGTTCCTTCACACCTGACAGGAGTGGCCTCCAAAGACTGAGGACTCCTGCCTCTTTTACAATCCCTTTGTCAGTGGTCTTATCCCTAGGAAGGGATCCCAGCTGCTGAGCTTCCTTACCCTCCAGTTCCCGATTATTTACCCTGATATCCCAGCATTGGGCTATCTTGCCCTGTTCGGGACAGTAACCAGCTGATAATTTGCTCACCTGGTTGACAGCTTTGCATATCTTGCAGCTCACTTAGGGTTAGAGATTGAATGGTTTCTGTCTTGTTTATCATTTCAGTCCTTTCCTCCTCCTGGTCTTGTTACTGCTCTACTGCAGAACAGGCTGTCTCTTCTGATTCTTTCTCCTGATCCCTCTTAGGAGAAGCTTCTTCATCTCTTACTGAGTTGACTTCCACTTCCATTGCTTCTTTCTAATTATAGAGGTGATTGATATAGTTGAAGGCTGGATCTCTGGTTTAGCTCTAGTGTCTGTTGGTATGTTTTCAGATCCAGAGATCCTCTCTTCTTGAGGGTACTGAATAGTACTGAGCAGCGTTCAGGAGGTGCTGGCCAGGCTCTGGCACAGTGTGAGTTGTGCCTCTTTGGAATAGCTACGACATTTTTTTTTTTCATCAGGATCTGGGAGTGAAGTCCTAGACCATCGGAGGTGACAACCTTTCTAGATACCTGCTCATATTCTCCCACATGCCTTGCCACCCATAACCACACTGCTGCAGGGCCTGGGTGATATTCCTAAATAGTTGGTTAACCTTAGAAAAAGCCGAAATAATATTCTGAAGAAATACCAATAGGAGTATTTTGGTTACTGAAGGATGTTCAAGATACTGAAAAGTTACTATAAAGAGGGAGAAAACACCACAGAAGGTGGTGGTGAAGGTACCCTTCTGTATTTCTTCTACAAACCTCTCAGTGGAAGAAGTATAATTGTTAATTGTTTCCATGAGATGGTACCCAAAATACAGTAATGGCATCAGTACAGAGCCCAAATAACAGATTAAACTCAAGGCCAGCATTTTAATAATAAACCTGCCAGGAAAAACACCACTAATCACTACAGAGCACAGGAAACTGCAAAAGCCAAAACCAGTCTTTAACATGTATAGCAAAAAAAGGGAGCATGCCACAGATCAGAGAAACTAATGTTGAGAACAGATAAATCAATATTGTGACCAGCAACTGTTAACAGATATAATAAATATAAATTATTTCTGATATGCTCTTGTCAAACCCTTTGAGCCTCACATTGGGCACAAAAAATGTCTGTTTTGGTTTAACTCCAGCTGGTAACTAAGCACCACACAGCTGCTCACTCACTTCCCCTTGGTAGGATGGGGAAAGAATTGGAAGGGTAAAAATGAGAAAGAAACTCATAGGTTGAGATAAAGATAGTTTAATAATTAGAAAGAAATTTTAAAGAAAAAGTGTAAGAAAAAAAACCCAAACAACCAACAAAGAGAGAGGAAAATAAAACAATTGCTCACCACCAAGTGACAGACACCCAGCCAGTTCCTGAGCAGCAGCCCTCCCTTGCCAACATCTACCCTCAGTTTTATTGCTGAGCATATCATATAATATATGGGATATCCCTTTGGTCAGTTGGGATCAGCTGTCCTAGCTGTGTTCCTTCCTCACTTCTTGTGCACCCCCAGCCTACTCATTGGTAGGGCAGGCTGAGGATCAGGGAAGGCCTTGATGCTGTGTGAGCACTACTTGGCAGTAACTAAAACATCCCTGTATTATCAACACTGTTTTCATCACAAATCCAAAACATAGCCCCATACACTCTGACTGGGCTTAAAGCCACCCCTTTGCCAGAAGCTGGTTAAAGCCCACTTCTGGCCGCCGGACTGGTCAGGAATGAATTATGCCACTCCTCCCTTATTGGGAGAATTTACTTTATAGGGACCGAGGGGTCTGTGCACGGCGTTCGCCTCTCTTAGAGGAGCAGCGGGCTTTGGCGCCAACTTTTAAGGTGGAAAAGCAAAGCCTGCCCTGACCATGCCCACAAGAACTGCAGTTGACACCAGATTATAAGGTGCTCGATTTTAAACAGTTTATTAAGGGAAAATTTAACAAATTTAGGAGGTAGAGGTTCAGGAAGGGCAACACAAGAAACAACGGTAATAGAGAATATTTGCAGTAAAGCCCCAACAGTAAAATGTGTGATTTAAGTATGAGTCACCCACCCAATAACAGTGTAAAGGTGGGAATTAGGAAAGGATAAGCGGAGAGGGGAATGATTGCCCGGTGCTGATTTCTCCCCTCAGAGGGGTCGCGTTGTGCGTGAAGGTGTGTGGATTAATTAATAGGGAAAAGGGAGATAAGATATAGCCCCTTACTCAGATCCCGGGAAGATCCATCATTAGGTGAGATTTGCAGGCAGCCTCTGCTACCAACATGATGATTAAATTACGTGTGGTATAGGAGGGTGCGCTGTGGCTGGTGATCGTTAATGAGCGGTCCTTCCATCCACAAGAGCTCAGCAACCTTCCCACTCTCCGGGGCGGTAAAATCCATAGGATAGCGAGAAAGAATCTTCATCAACAGTGAAGAAGCAGCTAACTGCATGTCTTTCAGAGGAACTATTCTGTATCTTCTTTTTAGCACTTATCTTCATAAGCAAAGACCTAAATAGCAGATATTCCACAGGCTTTATTATATAAAATTAGGTTTTGATAAAAGTATTATTTTCTTAGACTATTAAGGGAATGTTTGATTGTTTTTACTTGTGTTTAATATTTGATCCCTCTTGATAAAAGAATGTCACTATCTTTTGTTGTGTTTTTTTTGTTTTATGCATCCTTAGTACACTTTAAAATATCTATTAGTTTTTATGTGTAAATCAAAGAAAGATAAATATTCATCTATCATAGCTACTGAAACTGTGTGAAAAATGCATGTGGTGTGCTTGGGATACCAATAAATGTATCTTTCATGATCAGATTTCCTCAAATGTTTTGCTGAAACTATGCTCATTAAACTTTATATTATTATTATACTTGTAACATAAATCTTACTGTAACTATCTTCAGTTTCCTTAAAGGAGACATGTTTATTGTCCATAATGAATTGGAAGATGGCTGGATGTGGGTTACAAACCTACGGACGGATGAACAAGGTCTTATTGTAGAAGACCTGGTAGAAGAAGTGGTAAGTAATTTTATATTCCAATCTGTTGCAGAACTGAGATTTGATTTTTTTTATTATTATTAAGTGTGTGTGTAAGTTTACATTGAAATAAACCCAAACTAGTGGTTTTTAACTGCAGTAATTGAATCTGCCAGTTTTTAAATAGTGTTACAAACCTTTAAGTCTAATTCAGTATCCAAAGTACTAATTCACGTTATCCAAACAAGTTCATGTGCAAATGAATGATACTGTTGAACTTATTAGGCAGTTCCTAAACTCACCAGTCTGGATAAAGAACTTCCTAGTAATTCAATTGCATTATTTATTTATTTTTATGTATGTGTTTTTTTTTTTTTTTTAAAGGATCAAGTGTGGGTTAAAAATATATTGGTAAGTTAATTATACATAGAAGGGTTAATGTTAAGTCAGGAAGCTAACCAGATGACCTAAAGATAATTGAAAAGAGATTATTTAATGGACAAAAACACCCATCCCACATACTTTTTTTAAAGAAGATCACCATTGCTTTAGAGTCCTGATATTTGCTTTCCAGCATATATATTTTGCTATTAGTAGAGTTTGTTTCACATGTTTCTCACATCTATATCAGGATGTGAATGGCTAAATTGAAATGGCAGTGTTAGAATATCTAACTGTAGATTTCTACAATAGTGGTTGTAGTTCAGGAAAGTTGAGATTTAAGTTACCACATGTAAAGAAGGACTTGAAGAGTGACAGAAACAATAATTTAAAATGTGTTATGGCTGAACTGCCACTTAGTGAACAAAGTTGAAAATGTCTTTACATGAACTGTGCAATAAGCCATCTAGTTAAAAAATGTCTTGGGCTTCTTAGTTCTGTTTATTTCTACAGAAGATCTTAGCCTATGGAGTTTACTTTTCTAAATTCAAGCATACTGTTCTCATGCACTTAATATGTTAATTCTCCTATTAGGGAAGAGAAGAAGATCCACATGAAGGCAAAATGTAAGGATTTTTGTTTTGTTATTATAAGCAAATAATAAAATAACCCTTTGTAAACTTTAGCTATGAGATTGGGAAGGTGAACCAAATCTATTTGTACTAGTTTTTTGATCTTAAGACTTTTCTATACTAGCTGTTGAAGATGCATAGGTAATTGACATGAAATCTTGTATTAGCTATGCCTAATGTTAATGGGTTTTGCAGTGATAAAATCTTGGATGAGTCTCTGTGTAATCACTTTACTCAGAATATGTGGTGTTTTCTCATTTGTGTTTTTTTTTTTTATACACCTACAGTTTGCCTTAGGTAACCTTTTTTCAGGTCTGCTCAACTCTAAATACAGGAGAGGGATCAAAGTATCATTAGAGGAATGATAGTGTAATAGTAACACTTTCTTTATATTAACCTTGTGCTAACAAAGTGAAAACCAGGAGACTATAGACTCCCTGTTGGAGAGGGTCCAGAGAAAGGCCACAAAGATGATCAAAGGGCTGGAGTACCTCTGCTGTGAAGACAGGCTGAGGAAGTTTGGGCTATTCAGCTTGGAGAAGAGAAGGCTTTGGGGAGACCTTATAGCGGCCTTCCAGTACCTGAAGGGGGCCTACAAGAAAGCTGGAGAGGAGCTTTTCACCAGAGAGGGTGGTGATAGGACAAAGGGTAATGGTTTTGAACATCTACTTCATGTTGGACTCTTGTACTGAAATGAGTTTATATAACTGTAGATATTTATTTTTCATTCTGTTGGAGAAAAACAGAATTGCTGAGTAAAATAAGGGTTGCTTATATAATCTATATATACCAGATTTTAAAAATAAAGATTAATTCATAGGTGCCAGAGCCTTAGATGTCACAACAACTAAAAAAGAGAGCTAATAATCTTGCTTTGTAATTTTTCTCTTCATCTTTAAGATGGTTCCATGGGAAGATCTCAAAACAAGAGGCTTACAATTTGCTGATGACAGGTACTTGTATTTCAAATGGAAATACAGTGGTAGTGGAATGACACCAAGTAATCCTTTTTATAACAGACTGCAGCAAAACCTGTTTTTTTCTGTATGAACATCTGAGCATCAGACCTGTGGTTGCTACTACATTGGAAAAAAAACCTCATGGCTGAGCATTGAGTATTTCTTTTTTTAATGTTCTCAAGTACAGTTAGTTTCATAATTGTAATTGAACTAGTTAATTTCTTTTTTAATTTTTGTAATATATTAAAAAAAAAATCTTGGGCTTCATCAAAATGCTGAGAAGAAAATACTGTTATGTACTTATGGGAGAATGTATTATCAACTTTTTTTTGTCCCCTCATAGAGGAAATCATTTTTCAAATGAAAACATTAAGATTTCTGACTCATACTGTCAAATAACATACCTTAAATATGGGAACAAAAATATTCAGGTTTTTTGAAAACATTGTCAAACCTCCCACATGCACACCATATGCTCTTGTAAAGAAGTGGAAAAGTGGGGATAGGTTGTCAGCTACAGCCAAATTATTTTACATTAACTATGAAAGTTTAGTACTACTTCATCCCATTTGGGTGAAGAATGAAGATTGCTATTGGAACTTATATCAGACTTTCTCCTTTAAGTGTGCAATTTTTGCTAATTTGTACAGAAAGAGCTTTGATAAGAGCTCATAAATGACACTAAGATAAGTAACAGTGAATAACACTGTATTATGATATCTTTTCAGTTGGCCAGGTGTGCAGTTTTCTTGTGAGGCCTTCAGATAATACACCCGGTGATTATTCACTATATTTTCGGACCAGTGAAAATATTCAGCGTTTTAAAATATGTCCAACATCAAGCAATCAGTTTATGATGGGAGGCAGATATTATAATAGGTAAGTTTTAATAGTTGTGTGTATATACTTTTGTAAAGAATTTGTATAATGTATTGTTGATAACTTACTGATGTGAACATAAGATTTCATTATTTCTTAAGAATATACTAAGAGTTTTAACTAACTTGCTTAGTAGTTAGTTGTAACTAAGCACATTCTAAAAGCCTTCAAAAGCTTAAGTGTAACTTGTTTCTTTTGAAGTATTTTTCTCCCGTAAATTATTTTCTTCACCCTATGTCGCGGACCGAGATAGGTAAAGCCGCGACCCACACCCCCACCTCGGGGGAACCGAGGGCTGAAGACCACTCCCCGTCACACTCACAAATAACGCTTAGGAATCAATAGATTTATTAAGTATCACCTAACACACACAAGGTCTACCTCTATATCTATATTCACACCTATATATCCATATACCAACAGCTGTACAACACTACATCTACATGCCAATAACAACACACACAGAAAACAAGAGAGAATCCCTCCCCTTCCCCCCCTACTCCCGTTCCCGGACAGGGATAAGAGGGAAAGCCTGGAGAGAGCCTTTGGGAAATAGAAGAATATTGGAAAAGAGAAGTGAGTGTCTGGTATGTGTGAATATTATGTAGGAATGTAAGATGTTCGCAATTCTCACCACCGGGGGGTACGGCCGAAGCCAATCCCTGGTCGGGATCCACGTCCTGTCCCCTGAGACTCCAGGCAAACGGTCCGCTCGATACGTCCACACGCCAACAACCACAGGGAGCAGCGCCGTAACGGCACGGCAGCCTCCGCAGCGGTACTCTCACCGCGGCGGCTGGATCCGTGTGTTCGCAGAGCGCGCGTCTTCTTGCTCCTCCCTTCTTTTCCCAGTTCCGGCCCTGCCGTGCCTCCTGGGAGTTGTAGTCTGTAGTCTGTGCGCATGCGCCTGGTACCTCTGTCCTCTCCCCACGAGTGCCGGGGGGGCGCATCGCCAGTCAGTGAATGTCGCTGGATTAAAGGCCATTATAGAGTCCGTCTCTCACACCCTATAAATTGGTTTATGACTTTTAATTAGGAGAATGCTGTGTTGTCTTGGAAGCTACTATTTATAATAGGGAGTTTTGTATATATGAAAGGGGAAAATTAAAATGTTAGTATTATCATTCAGTAGGGATTTTAAAATATAAATAATAGAAATGGGTATTGACAAGAAAGGGAAAAATTATCCTAATTCACTAGAGGCTGAAGAAGAGCTACTTGTTTAAATGCATCTGTTAAACAGTCTTCATTTTCAACTTTTTTATAATAAACTATTTCCTTAAATGTTCTGAAGGTATATGCTTTAAATCTGATACTAGTATTAGACTGGAACTTTAAAAAATCATCCTTGGTAGTAGTGTTGTTTCTCTTAATATTCTTCTCTTGCTGTTTTAGTGATTGTAAGTGGGATTAAAAAAATGGATAAAATAAAGCCAAACTGTTCTTTGTTTGCAGAGTACCGATTACAATTATAGTCGCATAAATTATAGACCAAGATTTTCCATACAAAAGTAAGAGCCTGAAGAATAGTAAGGAAACCAACTCAAAAGCTGACTAGTGTTTTATTTCCCAGGTAATCTGAATATCCAGACATGGGACTGGAAGATCTGCAACCTATATAAGCAATGTTATGTCTCTAATTATATTCCAAAAGCAAGCCATTATGGGTGATCATGGGGAAAAATTCCTGGGTACATCTTGGGAATCTAGTGTTCTTTGATGCATAGGAAGACTACTTTTTTCACTAACCTTTTCCCTTTTCATGTTCTCCCACCATTCTGTATATAAATTGCTCAAAAATTCTATTGCTGAGTATAACTAACAAACTGTATTTTCACTCTCTCATATGGAGGTCTGTTTTCATTAATTCTTATATCATCTCTACAAAACAGTCAATCTGTAGTCTTTTAGTTGTCTATTTGAAAGGTCCTAATATATAGGAAATGTTAAATACATATTGAGTTAATTATTTTGACTATATAATGAAATATTACTTTCCCATGGACTTCAGTAAAGCATGTAACTTTTGTGATGTGTGAATTTCATGGATAAAATAGACAGGGGCGTACTGGAGTAATACCTACTTCTTCATGTAAAAATTGGCAAAGTCTGTTCGGGGAGGACAATTCTGCTAACTGCATATCATGAAATCTCAAACAGAAAATATATGCTTACTAGCCTTTGGCCACAACATCCTGAATATTATCTCAGAAACGAAGCAGCATTAGACCCAATTAGTACTTGGATGGGAGACTGCTTGGGAATAGTGAGTCCAGGTGTTGTAGGCTTCTAGCAAAGGGTCATGAAAATGATGAAGGGATTAGAGTATCCCTAACGGGGAACTACAGGCCTGTTAGTCTGACCTCAGTGCCAGAAAATATTATGGAGCAGAACATCTTGAGTGCCATCACATGGCACATGAAGGACAACAAGGTAATCAGGCTCAGTCAGCGTGGGTTCATGAAAGGCAGGTCCTGCTTGACGAACCTGATCTCCTTCTATGACAAGGTGACCCCCTTACTGAATGAGGGAAAGGCTGTGGATGGTGTTTACCTGGATTTTAGTAAAGCCTTCGACACTGTTTCCCACAGCATTCTCCTGGAGAAACTGGCTACATTTGGCTTAGACTGATGTACTCTTCACTGGGTAAAACACTGGCTGGATGGCCATGCCCAAAGAATTGTGGTGAATTGAGTTAAATGCAGCTGGCAGCCAGTCACAAGTGGTGTTCCCCAGGGCTCAGTATTGGGGACAGTTCTGTTTAAAATCTTTATCAGTTATCTGGATGAGGGAATCGAATGCATCCTCAGGAAGTTTGCAGATAACACCAAGTTGGGAGTGAGCGTTGGTCTGCCTGAGGGTAGAAAGGCTCTACAGAGGGATCTGGACAGGCTGAATCGATGGGCCGAGGCCAATTGAATGAGGTTTAAAAAGGCCAAGTGCCAGGTCCCTCACTTGGGTCACAACAACCCCATGCAACACTACAGGCTGGGAGAAGAGTGGCTGGAAAGCTGTCGGGTGGGAAAGGACCTGGGGGTGTTTGTCAAGAGCAGGCCGAATATGAGCCAGCAGTGTGCCCAGGTGGCCAAGAAGGCCAACGGCATCCTGGCTTGTATGAGAAATAGCGTGGCCAGCAGGAGTAGGGAAGTGATTGTCCCCCTGTACTCAACACTGGTGAGGCCGTACCTCGAATACTTTGTTCAGTTTTTGGCCCGCCACTACAAGGAAGACATCGAGGTGCTGGAGTGTCACGGACCGATATTAAAGGCTAACGGATCAGCGGGGAGTGGAGAGGTTTCTAAATGGGACCGTACCTTAGAGGGTAGAGTGGAATGCTCCCCCACCACGCTCACAAAGACCAATGTTTCACTTACACACTAAGAGGTTTATTAAGGGTTAACACAGATTGAGGGACCAAGGTTCAGAGAAGGTAATCTAGGTATATATCAGGGGTCTATAGTATTAGTAAGTGCACTCCCCGCGAAAGAAAGGTGGGAAGGATTAATGGGGGGAAAGGGCAGGAGTCGAGCCCGTATATGTATTTGTATATGTGGATGCGTGTGTGTGTATGTGTACGCGCGTTACCCGTAGCGAGGATATGACCAGCGTCTGGGCGACCAGCAGCGGCGGCGGGGCAAGCCCGCAGAGGCGGGGCGACCCCTCCCGCAGGCACAGGCGGACACGGCAAACAGGCACACCACGGCAGGCAGGCAGACTCAGCACAGTAGACACCAAGGCAGGCAGGCTCCCCTGGCACCGGCGAGCAGCAGCAGGCAGCGATCCAGACCGCGCTTCAAGCGGCGAGCAGGGGGGCGGCGAGTCCCCGGCTCCACTTCGAGCGGCGGGGGGGGAAACGATTCCCCCGCGGCCGAGCACCGGCCCTCCCGCGCGCAGCCGCAGCACCGACAGGTGGCTCAGTGGGTCCAGCGGCTTCACTGGCATAGCTCGCCTCCCTTTAGATAAAGTTCTCCTTCAGTATGTGGCTAAGTGCCCAGTCCCTCAGAGGGAGCCTGCTATCTGTATTTCTGCCATGGCTGTTTCAGTCTGTCCTTGGCTGCAAGAGGCACTTGGCTGGCTTGAAAGGCATTCCGTTGTGTGGGGGGAAAACTAGTCCGTTCCCCACATCTCACCCCGTGGCTTTTAAGGCAGCGATCATATAGTGTCCTTCTTGTGTATATATGAATATGTGGTGCATGCATGTATCCAACCAGGCTCTTGTCCAAACCTTTACCTCACATTAGATCCTTCCCTTCTCGGGCATAGAAACAAGTATAGCTGGAAAATATAAATATAAACGAGATATTAAGTATAGAGGAACATAGCGATCTCCAACAACAAATAAGGGATCAATTTCCAATTATAATACTATATACAATTGACGTGGAGTGTTAATACATTCTATCATACTAAATGACTAATACAGAGCATTAATACAATATAAACAACAGTCTATATATAGTATATACAGTATATATATACAAGTACTTCTATCTAATAATAACAACATCTTAACTACTATACAATAGATTACAGACAACAACTCAAAAGCATGTATGGAAAGAAGTATTATTATAGAGCACCTTGCTTAGGCTATGAGGTGATCAGTCTCACAGCAGTCACAAAGTAACTCCTCCGGAGTCCAGTAGCAGGTTGATCAGGCCTGATACTGTCACCAGGATGTCTTTGGCTCTTCAAGTTGTCAGACTAGTAATATAGCTATTAACAGTACTGGACATGAGTACACAAAGATGTAAACACATGAAAAGAAGAAAAATGAAAACTGAAACCTGATTTACTCAACGTGAATTATCCATTTTGTACTGATTTTATGCTGTTTGTCACTTAAATCAGATGCAAACCAAGTATTTGAGTTCATCGATGTTTGCAAGGTGAGCTTGAGTTTACCAATATTCGGCAGGTTCACCAGAACGGTCTGTCCCAGGTGCAGAGAAGTCTTGGCCTTGCGGTAGGGTTTTCTGTGCTTTTCTTTATCTTGAGTAGGCGATGTAGGAAAGAAGGCATTTAGACGAGGGCACCCATTAACCCCCCACCTATTATTTACAGTGGTGACTGCGTACCTCAATCTTTCATCCCATCTGGAATCCTGTGGGCGTATAAGACTGTTAGTACATTCTACCACCCCATTCGCTTGTGGGTAGTATGGGACGTGAAATGTCCATTTGATAGCTTCTCTTTTAGCCCATTGTTGTACCAGGTGTGAGGTGAAATGAGTTCCATTGTCAGATTGGATGTTTGTGGGTTTAGGTAGGACCCCAAATACCTTTTCTAAAAAGCAGACCGTGTTTTCACCATTTGCCTTAGAAACAGCTTCAGCACAGGTTAGACCTGACACCACTTCTACAATCTCAATGGTGTCTTGTTTGTTTCCTGATTTGCGGAAGGGACCAATGTAGTCCACCTGCCAAGTGGACCACAAGGACTTTCCTTCCCGAATATGCAGAGCATCAGTCGTCAGGGGATGTTCCCCCAGCCTGATCTTACAAAGATCACATTCAGAAATGATTGTTTTGCACTGCTCACGGGTGACAGGCCATCCACGAGTTTGTGTCTCTTTATACAAATCAAAGATTCCTGAATGACCTCTTTTACAATGAAGCCATTCAAGCAATCACTCCCACTCTTGATTTTCTCCTGCTGTAATAGCTGTTCTAATTTCCACTACATTGATTTTAGCCAGTTCATCAACATAGTTATTGCACCTACTAGCTTCATACTTTAGGTTGGTCTGGTGAGAAAGAATGCACCCTACATGAAAATTAGGATTTTTCTTGGCAATTTTCAATATCTGTTGCCATTTCTCTTTCTGCCAGACTGGCACCCTGTTAATTTCCCAATTGTTCTGTTCCCAGAAAGTTATCCATTCCACACAGCCCTTAAAGACTGAAAAGGAATCTGTGTAGATGTACGCAGCATCCTTGGAGGCTTTTTCTTTCACAGAAAGAGTGAGAACAGCGTCCAGCTCCCCTACTTCTGCACTGCCTTTATCATGATTTATTATTTGTTCAGCTGTGGAGGGTTTTTAACTGCAGCAGATCTGAACAACCAGGTTTTACCTTCTCTTCGGGCTGACGCATCTGTAAACCAAGCATTAACCATTTCACTCTTGTATTCCGGGGCCTCTTTAATAGGACTGGGAGATTTGACTATTAAATGTTTTTCCTCCATAGATTCAATTTGTTCCTGAATTCTTAATTGTTTATCTGGGCCTTCTTCAAGCTTGAAAAGGCCAGAATAATATTCAATTTGGCTATACCATTTTCTGATTTTTCCCTTTTGGGATATTTCTTCTGGAGGGGTGTTCCCAGACAGCACTTGGTTAACTACTTTGAAAGGGCCTTGTAGAATTACTCTTTGTTTTTTAATGATCTTGCTGATCTCTATTAGTGCTGTGTACACTGTTAGCAATCCTTTCTCCAGAGTGGAATATCGCTTCTCTGAGTCCTTAAAAGATTGTGAATAGAAGCCAATTGGTCGCGTACTCCCATTAGGTCCCCTCTGCCAAAAGTGATATGATGAGGCACTGGCTGAGAACCCCCATTCTATTATGATTGGATCCTCTTGGTGGAGGGGTCCCAGAGTTTGAAAGGTCTGTGCTTCCACTAGTAACAGTTCAAGGGCCTCATCATGAGATTTATTCCATTCCCAGTGACGATTCTTTTTCAAGAGATAATAAAGGGGACATGCAATAACAGAAAAGCCTGGAATGTGCTTTCTCCAGTACTGAAGGGTTCTCAATACCTGTTGCAGTTCTTTTTTGTTGGATGGTACTTTTATCTGCTTCTATTGAGACAAAGTATCAGAAGGAATATTCCAGGTTCCCCCTTTCCACCTTATTCCCAGAAATTTTGCCTCTTGGGATGGAGGTTGCCTTTTTTCTTCAGGGATTTCTATCTGCATGTCTGTTAAATGCTTAATTATGGCATCATAAACTGCTTTTACCTCCCGCTCACTTTGGCCCCCTATCAGCACATCATCTATGTACTGATAGACCTTTACTTTGGAATTCTTTTTAATTTCTGGAATGTTTTCCAGTTCACACGCAAGTGCGTGATGGGCCAGTGTGGGTGAGTGTTTATATCCCTGGGGCAACCTTGTGAAGGTGTACTGTACCCCATCCCAAGTAAAGGCAAAATATTTTTGGTCTTCAGGATTGATAGGGACCTGGAAAAACATATCCTTGATATCCAGGGAGGCCAGCACCGGGTGTGCTGCTTCTGTATTTCTAGCACCAGATCAGCAATGTTAGGTACAGCAGCTGTGAGTCCTTCTGTATTGGCATTTAGCTTCCTGTAATCCACTGTCATTCTCCATTTACCATTTGGTTTCCTTACAGGCCAGATTGGGGAATTAAATGGTGAATGACAGGGCACAACGATACTCCTTTGCTTCAAATCAGAAATTACTTCTTTAATGCCATCTTTGGCAGCAATTGGGATTGAATATTGTTTTACTTTTGTTATTTTACTTTGTGGCAGGCGCGGGGCACACTGCAACAACCTTATCTCTGGCGTCAGTGTGCCAAAATTCCAGTAGCGGCCTTCTTCATCTCTCCATGCTTGGCCTGTGAGAACATCCAGTCCTAATAAATTAAAAGGAATATCACCCACAATCATTTTGGTCCGAATTGGTTTCTCCTCTCCTGGAAGGTGTATGGTGTCTTTAGCTGTTTTCTGTAAAAGAGGTTACCAAATGCTCCACTTACATACATTGGCTTTGAAGTTAAGGTAATGCCACAGTGCTCAGCTTCATCAGCTTTTAGTGTAGAAATTTGTGCTCCTGTGTCTACCACAAAAGTGACAGGATAACGTTTAGGCCCTACAGCACAGGTAATTTCCATGTCCCCATCTTTATTTTTAACTAATCTTAATACATTTTGCCAAACTTTGGAGGTTTGGGAGTTTTAGGGCCCGAGTGATTATTGTTTACTTGGGAGACATTTTCATTCTCTGTATTGGAATCCTGTGTTTTTCCCCTCCTCTGCTGTCTTTTAGCCTTTCTATTCTCGGCAGAAAGAGGGTCATTCAGTTTCCCGAATCAATAGTTAGGGTTCTTACTCTTGATCCCCCTTGGGATCTCCCTCTGGACTCAGACCTTCCTCTGGACCTAGACAGTGACCTAGGCCTTGTAGACTGACTTTGTCTTGACCTAAATAGATCACGCCAGCATTCAATCAATTATTTTAGCTTTCTATAAGAATAAGTCCCTGCCAGAAATGCAGGTGGGACCCCTATATGCCTGGCCTCCTCCTTAAGCTTAGCATATGGCCCCTTATCACCCCAAGATGAAGTATGTTGCTCCTCGGGGCGCTGGTTTCCTGGCGAGCCCCCTGGTTTGTTGTTTTGTCTACCTCTATTCACCACGGTCCAGTCATCCCGTGATTTCCCTTGCTGCTTAGGAGAAGGGGGTTTCCAAGGAGGAGAGAGGTTCCGAGGTGGCTTAGCAGCCACCTCAGCATATGAAGGTTGAGTAGCTTTGACTTGTCTGACTGCAGAAGATTTACCAGAATTGCCAGATTCACCATATACCTTTCCACATTCTACCAGTTCTCTGGCTAACATAGCCCATGTAAGGTGTATGTTGCCCCTTCTGATCTCTTTCCGATATTGGATGGTTTCCATTTTACGTGCTGGAGAGAGTCCCTTGATCAAAACAGGTAATCTGTCTGGTTTCACTCTAAGAGACAAAGGACTACTCTGCTCTAGTACTAACTCACAGTCATAAATCATCTGAAGGACTGCAGCTCTGTGGACATTTTCCACAATACTAGAGTGTTCCCCTTGCAGGGCATCCGGTTCTCCTCTGCTAACGGGATCTGTGGTACCAACACAAAAAGCCGCCTGCTGAGTTAGAGACCAAGGGTGATCTGGGTTTCCAGTCACTAAGATTATTCCGGGTCCCCAGTACCCACCAGCTTCCTGTTCATTTAACAGAATATCATCTTCCCACGTGAGGGACACTCACAGTTCCCTCCCCCCACATGGAGTGAGTCCAGATAAGGGCAATGAAGCTGGTGAAGGATCTAGAGCACAAGTCTTACAAGGAGCATCTGAGGGAATGGGGGTTGTTCAGTATGGAGTAAAGGAGGATGAGGGGGAGACCTTATCGCTCTCTACAACTACCTGAAAGGAGGTTGTAACGAGGTGGGTGGGGAGTCTCTTTTCCTAAGTAACAAGTGATAGAACAAGAGGAAATGGCCTGAAATTGTGCCAGGAGAGGTTTTGATTGGATATTAGGAGGAACAAAGTTCTGGTGGAGGCACCAGTCCTGGAGCCAGGTATTGATGTCTTGGGTTCACCGGTTTCTTCTAAAGCCTCTCCCCATTACTGGCAGGATTGAGGAAAACACTACCTGTACTTGCTTTTGGAATATAGGCAGAGACGTAGTATTGCTTATATAGGTTGTAGAACTTCCAGTCCCATGTCTGGATATACAAACTACTTGGGAAATAAAACAGTATTTAAATGTAAGATAGCATTTATTAAGGCTTCACTTCTGATTTTAGAAAGCGTGGTAGGATAGGCATACTTTTCCCACCACATATCTCATGCCCCTTTCTCCTCTCCATTTGTTTTATTTCTGAAACCTAACCTTCCCAATAGAAAGTTTAAAAAAAAACTTGTAAAATTTATGGGGGGCAGGCAGCAGCACCGGTTGGTATGTCTGGTGATTCCATGTCAAAGTATAAAACATTGACCCAGCAGTTATACATTGAACAAGCTTTCAAGTTATCATTAATTTGCGAGATGAGACAATTTGATTGGTGTTGTTGGAAGCCTTTTTTATTTTAACTGATAGATTAATCCAATTTTTGATAGCCTGAACTATATGGACTTAACATAGAATCATAGAATATGCTGAGTTGGAAGGGACCCATTAGGATCATCGAGTCCAACTCCTGTCCCTATGTAGGGCACCCCTAGAATCACACCACGTGCCTGGAGAGCATCATCCAAACGCTTCTTGAACTCAGGCAGGCTTGGTGCTGTGACCACTTCCCTGGGGAGCCTGTTCCAATGCTCAACCACCCTCTGAGTGAAAAACCTTTTCCTGATATCTAACCTAAACCTCCCCTGGTTCAGCTTCCTGCCATTTCCCTGAGTCCTGTCATTGGTCACAGGAGTGAAGAAATCAGTACTTGCCCCATCTCTTCCCCTCATGAGGAAGCCATAGACTGCAATGAGGTCACATGTTAATTCTTTTTCTTTATAATTAAATTATGTATATGTCACGGTTTGACTCAGAATTGAAAAATAAACCAGAGACAAACAATGCTCTCGATCCCTTCCCCCTCCCACCCAGGTAGGGAAGGAGAGAGAGAATTAGGAGAGAGACTTAACTGGATTGAAAACTAAATTAGACAGCTTTAATTATATGTACAATTGTATACAAGTATATTCAGGAATGTGCAAAAGCCTCTTGCCTCCCCCCACCCCCAGCAACTCCCCAGCACTCTCCTTATCTGTGAGCAGTCCCGAAAAGTCTCAGTCCGCTGTCTGAGATAACAGCAGAACAGACAGGGCTGTGGGGAGAGGGTTATGAGTTCAGAGCCTAGGGGTCGACGGTGATGGATGGAGTCCTCCCCGGACGCCGGCCATGGACGGAAGAGAAGGGAAGAAGAAGCAGGAAGGAAGTTGTCTTCTGTGATCTCTGACCTTCCTCGGAGCTTACGTAGATATATGGAATGGAATACCTTTGGTCAATTCTGCTGTCTGTCTAGTCCAGCTCCCCTACAGGGGGGTCACAGATACAATTCTCCTGCCCCAGTAGCCTCTGTAGCAGCAGAGCTAAGAAGCGACCTTGGAGTCTCGGCAGTAACATAAGCATTCCAGTGTTATCAGTCCACTAGCTGGAACACTTGCTGCTAGTTAAAAGAAAGCTTACTCCCCCTCTATTCTGCATTGGTGAGGCCGCATCTGGAGTATTGTGTCCAGTTCTGGGCCCCTCAGTTCAAGAAGGACAGGGATCTGCTTGAAAGAGTCCAGCGCAGAGCCACAAAGATGATTAAGGGAGTGGAACATCTCCCTTATGAGGAAAGGCTGAGGGAGCTGGGTCTCTTTAGCTTGGAAAAAAGGAGGCTGAGGGGTGACCTCATCAATGTTTACAAATATGTAAGGGGTGAGTGTCAGGGAGATGGAGTTAGGCTCTTCTCAGTGATGACCAGTAACAGGACAAGGGGTAATGGGTGCAAATTGGAGCATAGGAGGTTCAAGGTGAATATCAGAAAAAACTTCTTTACTGTGAGAGTGACAGAGCACTGGAACAGGCTGCCCAGGGAGGTTGTGGAGTCTTCTTCACTGGAGACATTCAAAATCCGCCTGGATGCATTCCTATGTGATGTGCTCTAGGTGACCCTGCACTGGCAGGGGGGGTTGGACTAGATGATCTTTCAAGGTCCCTTCCAACCCCTAGGATTCTATGATTCTATGATTCTATGAAGGAAAAAAAAAAATCAGTAAAAGGAAAATTAGCTTAATCCTAGCTCAACCCAGGACAGTATAGAGTAGCATTCTGTTTTCTGGATTCTTCACTATTTGAAACGTCAGCAGTTGCAATAACTTTGATTTTACCTGTTAAGTATTAAAAGAATTATAGTGCTCATGATGATGAGATACTTCTAAAATTATCCAGGTAGCTAGGATCTGGGCAGCCTAATAATCTCTATGCTAAACATTTTACAATTACTAAAGTGACTGTTATTTAGTATTGAGATTCGTCTTTATTTCTCTTTATCAAACCAAGTTTATCCATTCATTATTTTAATTCATACTTATTTATACCTTCCTTGATGTATTTTTCTGTATTTTGTGTAAATGATTTTGTTGCTGTCAGATGCTGAAAAGAGTTATAAACCATTTTTTCCTATCCCTTAGATCACAAATCTGTCTTTCTATTGTTTTATTTACATTTTTTATTATAATTTTTTATAGTATCCTATATCTTTCCTTCAGACAAAACTTTATCCAATTGTAATAGGCCAAATAACTCATCACATGTGCCTTATTTTATTACATTTGCACACACAGATAGCAGTATATATGAAGTGAGAAAACAACGTATATTTTTGTTCTCTGCTTAATTACTTAGTTCTTACTAAGTGTTACTGACTGGGTAGTTAATTTAACATGATATCTCAGTGATTTTGAAGTATAATCTGCATAATCTATGTTACAGAACTATTTTATTTCCCACTCCTGTCTTCCTAGAAAGAAGTTGCTTTGAACAGTTTGAAGTATCTCACATTCCCCTTCCTTAGTTACTCTAGGACTTTGGAGTTTATTACCAATAAAATAGCAATTTTCAGCTTGGTTGGAGAGCTGGGAAATGCACATGCATTCCTTCTATGTGGAAAAAGTACTCATTTGGCATTGTGGTGGGTTGACCTTGGCTGGCTGCCAGGTGCCCACCAAGACCCTCTCTTATTCCCCCTCCTCAGTGGGACAGGGGGAGAAAATAAGATTAAAAACTAGTGGGTCACGATAAAGGCAGTTTAATAAAGAAAAGCCAAGGCTGCACACAGAAGCAAAGCAAATAAAATTAATTCTCTACTTCCCATCAGGAAGTGATGTCCAGCCACTTCCTGGGAAGTAGGGCCTCAGTACATGTAGTGGTTGATTTGCAAGACCTTAAAAACGAATGCCCCCCCTTCCTCCTCCTTTCTCATAGCTTTTATTGCTGAGCACGATGTCTTATGGTATGGAGTATTCATTTATCCAGTTTGAGTCAGCTGTCCTGGCTATGTCCCCTCCCAACCTTTTGCCCATCCCCAGCCTGCTGGCCTTTGAGGAGTGGGGCTGGAGGGACATCCTTGATGCTGTGGGAGCACTGCACAGCAGTAGCCAAACTTATCAACTTATTCTAGCTACAAATACAGAGCACAGCACTACGAGGGCTGCTATAGGAAAAGTTAACTCCATCCCACCCAGACCAAATACAGGCATATTCAACAACAAATTGAAAATGTTTTGTGGAGTTTAGAATTAATACATTATGAGTACGGTTCTGTGAATTTTCTTGACTTCAATGTATTAGTAGATTGTCATTGCTGCAAACGAGATTAAGATGTTTAACACTTAATTTTTATTATAAATTTGTGAGGAAATGTAGTGTGATTGCATGGAAAAACAAATTCTCATGCAGAACAAAAACGTACTGATTTAACATTTTTAATCTTATTTTTCTTATTTGAACAGTATTGCTGAGATCATTGAACATTATAGAAAAGAACAGATTGTTGAAGGATATTACCTTAAAGATCCTGTTCCAATGCAGGTAAAACTTAATCTCTCTGAGTACTTGTTATTGAAGATACTGACTTAATCCTCAAATATTTAAAATATAGGAACTGAATTACAGCAGAAGTATCCATGTTAGTTAAACAGCATCATCCCCTCCTGAATGAGCTTGGTTTGAGCTTTGTGTAGTTTGGGCCTAACATGACAACAAAGAAACAGCCACATGGCTGCTCACTCAACACCCCCTCTCACACACACTCTGGGATGAGGAGGACAAAGGCCAACTAGAAGCTCATGGGTCGAGACAAAGGACAAGGAGGGTTCTTCACCGATTAAGGTCCCGGGCAAAACAGACTCAACTTGGGGAAAAAATTATAATTTAATTTCACACTAATCAGATGCACACAGGACACAGACAACACAAAGAGCAGTGCTTACATACATTATCCCCACCCCTCCCTTCTTCCCGGGCCCAAATTACTTTGTTCCCGATTTCTCTACCTCCTTCCCCCCAGCAGCACAGGGGAACAGGGAATGGGGTTTAGTCAGTTCACAGTCTGGTGGTTCCTGCTGCTCCTTCCTCCTCAGGAAGAAGGATGCCTTACAGTCCTCCCCTGCTTCCCCATGGGGTCCCTCCCATGGGAGAGAGTCCTCCACGAATCTCTCCTTCATTACTCCTTCCCATGAGGTCCGGAGCAAGCTGCTCATGCAGGGGCTTCCCACAGAGTCACGGGCTGCTTTGGGAACAGTCACCTCCCCTGGTGCCAGGGTCTTCCACAGCTGCATAATCCGAGTCCACTGGCCACAAAATCCAAGTCCACTGGCCAAGCTCACCCCTCCTGGTGCCTTCAGGGAATGTTCCACCACGTTCCTCCATGAATGCAGGGGGACAGCCTGCCATCTCGCCATAGGTTGCAGGGAAACTTCTGCTTGGGCACCTTCTTCCCCTTCTTCCTCACCAAGCACCCGGGATCTTCACCCCAGCACTGCCTCTCACCTCTCCAGCTCAGCTCTTCTTTCTTTTTACCTACTAAGTGCTCGCTCTGCTCAGGTCTTATATCAGTTCTTTCGTATGTAAATCGCAGAGGTGCATCAATTGTCCCTCTAATGGCTCCTTGGCTGGTTTTGGAGCAGGGGGAGCTCCTCAGCTTCTTACCTGAGTCTCTTCTGGGGCCCTTCCCCCACTACCAAAAATCCCGCCAAACCAAACCAGCACAAGCTTGTGTTTTTCTTTAATTTTATCCTCATATGCATTCACTTATCTAAGGTTGACTTGTAGTAAACAGAAGATATGCTAAGCTTTTTCTGTGCTCTGGAGTGTAAATACTCCATCTTGTGCTCCCATCTCTTGTCCCTGACTGAACCAATGCTGTGCCTTAATATCATGTTGGGGTGGTGTTCTGGTTTGAGCCAGGGTGAATCTCTTTGCTTATTTTTTTTTTCTTTCAGTGAACTTTTTAGCAGCGCCAGTGGACTGATTATAACCAAGGTCACTTCTGACTGTCTGCAGCCTCTCCCCCTATGGGGGAGCAGATTAGACTGAAGGCAGGATCAGCAAATCAGAATATTCCCTTCTCAGGATATTTTCTTTATTTGGCTTTCAGTATACGTTAAGACATTATGGAAGTCAAGCCTTTCTTTTTCCTTTTCCACTCACTTTTCTGCTTACTGTCGCTTCTATCGCCCTCTCTTTGGCTCTCTCTCTTTTTTTTTTCCCTTTTTCTTTACAGCCAACATCTGAGGACCCCGTCCGTGTGCCCGGACACTCCCCCCTTCAGATGGGAGTCACCAGGGAGAAGAGTTGCTGTGAGAGTCGCTGGTGGAGGAGGGAGGGGATACCTTTACAAATATATATATATTCCCTTATCACTAATAATTAAAATCTATCTGTTTCACTTTTCAACCCAGAAAGCCTCTCTTTCTCATTTTTCTCCCTCTTTCCCTACCTTGGGGGAGGAGGGGGGAGGGGTGAATCGAGAGACTGCCAACTCGGTGCCAAACCATGACAATAATTACTTGCGAGCCAGCCAGGAGCTGAATAGACACCATGTCTACTGAAGGTATGGATGGGTTGAAAACCGAACAAATTAATTCTGCACCCAACATGCAGTCGTATATGTCCTATGCGGCTGGGATACTACAGCTTAGTGTATCTGTTCTTGTTATTATTTTGTGGTTTATTGATAAGACTATAGCCATAATCAACCGTGTAATAACCTATTTAGTGATAACAGGGGTCGTGATATTGATCTGTACAGGGATACTGTATGTGTGCAGTGTGAATGTGCATGTGGATAATAAGGTCTATGTCGGTAATGGTAGACTCAGTTTTACCTTTCCACTCCCACTCAGGCTGAATATCCCAGATCTTGATCTGAACAGCGTAGTTTCACTGGGGATGCTTCTGTTGAATGCTTAGAGTGTCCTGTGGATGCGTAGAGTGAGGTGTTGTTCCACTCACTGCCAGTTCCCCCCAGGCGATGCTGCCGCCACTGCTGTTACTGGTGCCACTGTTGCTGCCACTACTGGTGCTGCTACAAAAGCAGCTACTCCTGCAAAGATTAAGTCCACTCCCATTCGATTCAGATGAGTAAGAGTTAATCCTGTGACCAGGGGCAAAGGAAAGGCGACTGATCCTTATACCCACTCCCGTCTGAAATATCCAGAGTTCCTTCAAGCAGCATCAGAAAACATGATTGAGGAAGCAGATGATTCTAAAACAGATGATGGAACAGACCCATCTCAAGTAAAGAAACGGGCAGGCCCCTCTCAAGCAGATGGAGGAGCAGGCCCTTCTCAAGCAGATAAGGTGATGATCTACTACAGCTTTTCACCCTAAAGGAATTGCGTCTCGTGAGAAAGGACTTTACCCGCAATGAAAATGAGGGGCTTCTTACCTGGCTGCTCCGATGTTTTGATGGTGGAGCCAACACCTACACCCTGGACGAAAGAGAAGCCAGACAGTTGGGATCCCTGGCTAAAGATGCTGGTATTGATAGAGCAATTGGTGATAAGACAGGAAATATCACCCTGTGGAGTCGCCTTCTTTCAGCCATATGGAGCAGGTACCCCCATAAGGGTGACATTGACCCATGCCGAAGCAGAGAACCCACTCTTTCAAGAGCCATCACATATTTGAGAGAATTAGCAGTGTGAGAAGTGATCTATGACGACCAAGGGTTTCTAAATCCTGATGATGTCGTGTGCGACACGGCCATGTTCCGGAGATTTACGCAGGCTGTACCAGCAACACATGCCCATATATTCTCTTTCATGGGATGTTTTGATGAATCCAATAGACCAACGGTGCGTGAATTGGCTTTCAAAGCACGACAGTAGTGAGATATGTTTTCTGATTATCGTCACTTCCACACCTCAGCCATTGAAAAGGTGACTGACAGAAGGAATCTGGACAGATGGGAAGGTAAACCCCAGTCTCTTCCTATACCCCACTATCTCCCTAATGACAACTGGGCTCGTGTTGCAGCCATCAAGAGGAGATGCCCTGCTACGAGACAGCAACGAGAGAGACGGGACCCACTTTGACGTCACCTGTGGCTCCTCTTGTGTGATTATTACAAAGAGGATATGAGAACCTGTGATAATAAACCCACTGATATTCTCCAGCTACGTGTACAAGAGCTGCTAGGTAGAAAAGGTGCAGTAGATGGTTCTTCCTGGAAAATGACAGCTCTGATTTCCAGCAACCAGTCTTTCAACCAAGATGGTGCATCGACCTCTACTGGTCAGTATTAGAGGTGCCCTGCCTCCAGCCAGGGGGAGGAGAGGGACAACAGAATATATTGGACTATGTGGATTCGGTGGCCTGGCACATTGGAACCACAAAGGTATAAAGCCTTGGTTGCCACTGGTGCACAGTGCACCTTAATGCCATCGAATCACAAGGGGACAGAGTCCGTTACTATTTCTGGAGTGACAGGAGGATCTAAAGAACTGACCATTGTCGAAGCTGATGTAAGCCTCACTGGCAATAAATGGCAGAAGTGCCCTGTTGTGACTGGCTCAGATGCTCCTTGCATCCTTGGAATAGACTATCTCAAAAAAGGATATTTCCAGGACCCAAAAGGGTACCAGTGGGCCTTTGGTATAGCAGCTGTAGAGACTGAGAAAATTGAACAACTGCATACCTTATCTAGCCTTTCAGATGACCCTTCCCTGGTGGGGTTGCTGAAGGTTGAAGACCAACAGGTGCCAACTGCCACTTTGACAGTGCACAGACGACAATATCGCACCAACAGAGACTCTGTGATTCCCATCCATAAGCTGATTCGACAGCTGGAGAGCCAGGGAGTGATCAGCAGGACTCACCCTTCAACAGTCCTATCTGGCCAGTGCAGAAGCCTGATGGCGAGTGGAGGCTGACAGTGGACTATCGTGGTCTGAATGAGGTTACACCACCGCTCAGTGCTTCTGTGCCGGACATGCTAGAACTTCAATATGAGCTGGAGTCAAAAGCAGCAAAATGGTATGCCACTATTGACATTGCTCATGCCTTTTTCTCTATTCCTCCTGCACCAGAGTGCAGGCCACAGTTTGCTTTCACCTGGAGGGGAGTCCAATACACCTGGAATTGACTGCCCCAAGGGTGGAAACACAGCTCAACTATTTGCCATGGACTGATCCATGCTGCACTGGAGAAGGGTGAGGCTCCAGAACACCTGCAATACATTGATGACATCATTGTGTGGGGTGACACGCCAGAGGAAGTCTTTGAGAAAGGTAGAAAGATAATCCAGATTCTTTTGAGAGCTGGTTTTGCTGTCAAAAGGAGCAAGGTCAAAGGACCTTCACGAGACATCCAGTTCCTGGGAATTAAATGGCAAGATGGACGTCGCGAAATTTCAATGGATGTGATTAACAAAATAGCAGCTATGGCGCCACCGGCCAACAAAAAGGACACTCAAAATTTTTTAGGAACGGTCGGTTTTTGGAGGATGCATATTCCTGAGTATAGTCACATCATGCAACCTCTTTACAAGGTGACCCGGAAGAAGAATGACTTTGAGTGGGGTGCCAACCAACAGGATGCTTTTGAGAAGATTAAAGACGAGATTGTGCATGCGGTGGCCCTTGGACCAATCCGAACAGGTCCATATATCAAAAATATACTCTACACTGGAGCCGGGCACAATGGTCCTACATGGAGCCTCTGGCAGAAAGCACCAGGGGAAACTTGTTATCCTCTGGGATTTTGGAGTAGGAGCTACAGAGGTTTTTTACACCATACAGAGGCCAATTACACCATAACTGAAAAGGAAGTACTGGCAGCATATGAAGGAGTTAGAGCTGCTTCGGAAGTGATCGGTACTGAGGCGCAGCTTTTCCTGGCGCCCCAATTACTGGTACTGCACTGGATGTTCATGAGTAATGCTCCTCCTATGCATCATGCCACCGATGCTACCTGGAGTAAATGGATTGCTTTAATCACCCAGCGGGCTAGGATAGGGAACCCCAATCATCCTGGGATCGTAGAAGCTATTACAGACTGGCCAGAAGGCACACATTTTGGAATGCCACCTCAAGAACTGGTGAAACGAGCCGAAGAAGCCCCACCATATAATCAACTGCCTGAGGCTGAAAAACAATATGCTCTGATCACTGATGGCTCCTGCCGCCTTGTAGGAAACCGTCGGAGGTGGAAAGCTGCCGTATGGAATCCTACATGGCTTGTTGCAGAAGCAGATGAAGGAGAAGGAGAATCAAGTCAGTTTGCAGAATTAAAAGCCATCCAGCTGGCTTTAGATGTTGCTGAAAAAGGATGGCCAAGACTCTATCTCTACACTGACTCATGGATGGTAGCAAATGCCTTGTGGGGGTGGCTAAAACAGTGGCAGCAGAACAACTGGCAGCGAAAGGGTAAGCCAATTTGGGTGACTGACCTATGGAAAGACATCGCTGCTCGGGTAGGGAAATTGGCTGTGAAAGTGCGCCATGTAGATGCACACGTGCCTCTGAGTCGAGCTAATGAGGAACATCAACACAACCAACGAGCAGATGAGGTTGCCCAAGTGTTTAAAATAGACTTAGACTGGGAACACAAAGGTGAGCTGTTTTTAGCTTGATGGGCCCATGATGCCTCAGGCCATGAGGGCAGAGATGCAACATACAGATGGGCTCATGACCATGGGGTGGACATAACCATGGACACTATTTCGCAGGTGATTCATGAGTGTGAAACATGTGCCACAATTAAGCAGGCTAAAAGGTTAAAACCTTTGTGGTACGAGGGGAGGTGGTCAAAGTGCAGGTATGGGGAGTCCTGGCAAGTTGATTACATCACACTGCCTCAGACCTGCCAGGGTAAGCGCTATGTGCTTACAATGGTGGAAACAAGTACAGGATGGTTGGAAACATATCCTGTGCCTCATGCCACAGCCCAGAAAACCATCCTGGGCCTTGAGAAGCAGGTCTTGTGGAGACACGGTACCCCAGAGAGAATTGAATCAGATAATGGGATTAATTTAAAGAACAATCTTGTAACTGACTGGGCCAAAGAACATGGTATTGAGTGGATATACCATATCCCGTACCATGCTCCAGCCTCAGGGAAGATTGAAAGGTACAATGGTCTGTTGAAAGCTACCCTGAAGGCAATGGGGGGAGGAACCTTTAAGAATTGGGACAAACATTTAGCAAAGGCCACTTGGCTAGTTAATACCAGGGGATCCATCAATCGGGCTGGTCCTGCTCAGTCAGACCTTTTGCAGACAGTGGATGGGGGATAAAGTCCCAGTGGTATGTGAAAGAAATCTGTTGGGAAAAAGTGTTTGGGTTGATCCTGCTTCAGGCAAGGGCAAACCGGTCCGGGGTGTTGCTTTTGCTCAGGGACCTGGACATACTTGGTGTGTAATGATGGTAGATGGTGAAGTTCAGTGCGTACCTCAAGGAAATCTAACACTGGGAGAGAATTCTCAATTTAATAACTTATAGACTCTGTAAAATATTATGAGAATGGAATAGGGGTGGAATGTTTTGGTTTGAGCCAAGGTGAAGCTCTTTGCTGATTTTTTTTTTTCTTTCAGTGCCAGTGGACTGTCACTTCTGACTGTCTACAGCCTCCCCCCCTACAGGGGAGCAGGTTAGACCGAAGGCAGGATCAGCAAATCAGAATATTCCCTTCTCAGAATATTTTCTCTATTTGGCTTTCAGTATAGGTTATGACATCACAGAAGTCAAGCCTTTCTTTTTCCTTTTCCACTCACTTTTCTGCTTACTGTCGCTTCTATCGCCCTCTCTTTGGCGCTCTCTCTTTTTTTTTCATTTTTCTTTACAGCCGACATCCGAGGACCCTGTCCGTGCGTCCAGACACTCCCCCCTTCAGCTGGGAGTCACCAGGGAGAAGAGTTGCTGTGAGAGTCACTGGGGGAGGAGGGAGAGGATCGGGTGTTGCACATCCCTTTACAAATATATATATATTCCCTTATCACTAATAATTAAAATCTATCTGTTTCACTTTTCAACCCAGAAAGCCTCTCTTTCTCATTTTTCTCCCTCTTTCCCTACCTTAGGGGAGGAGGGGGAGGGGGGTGAATTGAGAGACTGCCAACTCGGTGCCAAACCGTGACAGGTGGGTGGGGCAGTAGGCTTCCCCCGTTCTTCTGTTTCTGGTGTCTTTTTTTCCCCCAGAGAAAACCCATATGCACAGAAAAGCTTCAGAGATGATCAGGGGGCTGGGACTGCAGGGCATGTTCTGGAACATTATTTCCCTGTAGCATAAATTAAACCTAAGAGACAATAAACAAACCACATTGTCTAGTTTTTCTTAAAGATATAGCTACTTTTAAAGTATATTTATATTTATTTTGTTCACTATCTATTCTCATACTTTCCCGTTTTGATGGTTAAAAATTTGCTTTGGCTTTCCAACCTAAATAGCTACCTCTTTGTTACATCTATTTTATTAATATAAGGGCATTTCTTGTATTCTCCCTTAGTCAGCTCACTAAGCTGAGCATATCAAATCTGGTTTTTTGTCTCTTCATAACATTCTTATAGTTCCCTACTACCCCTAATTTGAGTGTGAGTGGGTGTTTCTTGAACGTAATGGACCAGAACAGCTTAGAATACCATGTAATTAGTAATTCCTTTTTTCTGTGAGAGTACATACCAGATATATCCTAGAATATTATCTGTGTCATTATCGTAGTCACATTATATTGTTTTCTATTGGTAAGTATCAAAAAGTTCAAATTTTATGTTGCCTTTTATTCTGCCTTATTATTCTGATTGTTCCTTTATTGCTAATTGTCTTGTCATCAATGCTTTCCAATTGTCTGATACTATTAACTCATGCTCTGTAATGTGATTGAGACAAATGTGAGGAAATTTGAATTCCAAGACTGATCCTTGAAAAGCTTCACCTAGTAACTTTTCTCATTCTCCATAATACTTTTTGAATTGTGGCAATCATCTTCACTTTGGCTTTTGTACATCCACTTATCGTTCCTGTATCAATAGCTTTCTCTGCATTGACTAATTTTCTATGTGAGACTGCATCAAAATCTTTTAAGTTTTTCAGATATATTTATGACTTTGCTTTGTTTAAAAAAAAATTAAATTACTGGTGGTGTAATTACATTTGGTTGTATGCTCTCCCACATATTGTCATGCTCTGTTTTGAAGAAGGAAAAGTTTCACAAGTCTTGCATACTATTTGGTTCAATCAAATAGACTTCCTGTTTCTAATTTGAAAATTACATTAAAATATTTTTCACTAGATCTATTGTTTTGTACATTGTTTATTTCATAGCTATGTTATGGAGATTATCTTGAATTAGTAAAAATTTGGGTATTGCTTCCATCGTCAGTCCTGTAATTCCTATTATTTAAATGTTTTTTATCTTGCCATTGTCATGTTGTTCAAAACCATATTTCTTATAGATATATGGGGGGAAAGGGAGAAAATTATTTAGTATGGAGCCAGTGCATATATCACTTCATCTCAATATTGTTCTCACTGTTTGACAGTCTTGCTTTTCATGTTTTCTTATGGCTAAAGAACTTTTGCTGATCAGCTGACTCAGTAAGGTCAAACTTGGCTTGGCTTTTGGCCATTCTAGCTTGGTATTTACATTTCCACATCTTAGTTTTCTATGTGAATTTCTCCTTTTTCTATTTCCTGTTTCTACTTTCTCCTATTGTTTTTTGTTAGAATGATACTCATTTAGGACATGAGTGCTAATAAGATTAGTGAGGGACTATGCAGCTTTGTGTGTTAATCATTCAATTTTGTGATCTGCACCAATCTTGTTGATTCAGAGTTTATCCTTAATTACTCAGTCCCTCAAGTCTTGGTAGAAGACAGTCAGAAGCTAAATAAACATTAAAGATTTGTGTAAATTTTGCTTTAATCACTGTTAAAGATGCTGCTTTCTATTTAGTGTTAAATAAATGCAGATGCTACTTTGCGAAAGTTGGTCTGTATTTAAACCTTATTTTTCTTCCTATAATTTTGGCCTAATCATTCCATGTGAAATAGTTATATTACACTTCTGCCAAACGTATTGTATTCAATTATATTAGTTTGTTAAGACATATGAGAGAATAATAATAAATAATTGGTAGCATTCGATAAAATTTCAGTTGCAGCTTCTTCATAGTATGCAATTGTTTCACGGTGATTTCTGAGCTTAAAAAAAAATGTTGATTTCTTCCTTGTTTACCAGCATCAAGAACAAGTGCTTAATGATACAGTGGATGGAAAAGAAATCTACAATACAATTCGTCGCAAAACAAAGGATGCTTTTTATAAAAATATAGTCAAAAAAGGATATCTTCTAAAAAAGAGTGAGTTCTGTTTGCTTCTCTGAAATGTTTTTTTTCCTAAAAAACACAGAAATGGATGCATATTTTGTGTAGTACTGGTACTAGTGGAGGCAAAATTGAAGTGAGCAAAAGATATTAGCCTGTAAAGGATACAAAAGGTTCTTTTTCCTTAAGAAGTACATAAATAAAAAGATATAATACTCTAAATTATACACAATATAAAGATGTTGATTGGCAGTTCTTGCTGAAAACATCAGAAAACAGCACAAAAGCTAAGTGCCTTTTATCAAATGTATCATTCAGATTCATTAAATGAAGTACATTTTCATAAAATGTATTCATATTTAATACACAGCTTGTTTAAATTTAAGCTGATCACATGGGTTAAAGATAAATAGATTAACATAAATCAGTACATTCATTGGAGACCAGAGATGGTTTAATTTTGTTATTCCAAGTTAGGTAATATGTTTAATTTAAAATGCATATTCTGGTGTACAAGGTACATTGAGACTTTAAGGTTCTAACACTGACACAGTCAATACAGTGTAGAATAACTGGATTAAAAACTGTCTGACTCATGTCTATATATCCCTGAAGAATTACCATTGAGCAAGATTTTGAAGTTCTGAGGAAGCTAGTCCCTTTCCAAGTATCATGATTTCAGTTTTTCTGTTTCCACTAAAGTTGATTTAAAAAAAAAAAAAAAGTAATAATGTTTCTGCATATGACAAAGACAGCTAAAACAATAAGTAACGGATAGTGATCTGGATAGCAAGCAAAAGTGAGAAAGAAGGTAAGCATTTAAATATAGCCAAATTTAAATGATGCATTCAAAGGAAATAAGAACTAGATCATTTGAATAAAGCAAGGAAAGCTGCTTGCACTTCTCTTGAGAGTGCTACTTCTGAGAGAAGGTATAGAGGAAAATCTTTACCTAAACGGGATAATGAGATACTTTAAATGTGCAAGCAGGAGTACTGAGTAGGTGTGGAGAGATGCACATACCTGCATACAGAAAAGAAATTTAATAAAATCACTCTTCCATCTAGTAGAGTATAGTAAATGGCCTGTAGCCAGCAGCGTTGCCCAGGGCTCAGTGCTGGGTCCGGTCTTGTTTAACGTCAATGACCTAGACAAGGGTATCAAGTTCGCTGATGATAGAAAACTGGGAGGAGTGGCTGGCACACCAGAGGGCTGTGCTGCCATCCAGCATGACCTGGACAGGCTTAAGAGTTGGGCAGAGAAGAACCTAATGAGGTTCAACAAGGGCAAATGTAAAGTCCTGCACCTGGGGAGGAAGAACACCATGCACCAGTGTAGGTTAGGGGTTGACCTGCTGGAAAGCAGCCCCGAGGAGAAGGATCTGGGAGTCCTGATAGACAATAAGTTAACCATGAGCCAGCAATGTGCCCTTGTGGCCAAGAAGGCCAATGGAATCCTGGGGTGCATAAAGAAGAGCGTGGCCAGTAGGTCAAGGGAAGTCATTCTCCCCCTCTACTCTGCCCTGGTGAGGCCACATCTGGAATACTGCATCCAGTTCTGGGCTACCCAGTTCAAGAGAGACAGGGAACTAGTGGAGAGAGTCCAGCGGAGGGCAACAAAGATGATTGGGGGATTGGAGCATCTCCTTATGAGGAAAGGCTGAGAGAGCTGAGACTCTTTAGCCTGGAGAAGAGAAGGCTGAGAGGAGACCTTATTAATGCCTATAAGTATCTAAAGGGTGGGTGCAAGGAGGATGGAGACAGACTCTTTTCAGTAGTTCCCAGTGACAGGATAAGGGGCAACAGGCACAAGCTGGAACACAGAAAGTTCCATTTAAATATGAAGAAAAATTTCTTTACAGTGAGGGTGACAGAGCACTGGAACAGGCTGCCCAGGGAGGTTGTGGAGTCTCCTTCCTTGGAGATATTCAAAACCCGCCTGGACGCAGTCCTGAGTAATGTGCTCTAGGCAATCCTGCTTTAGCAGGGGAGTTGGACTAGATGATCTCTAGAGGTCCCTTCCAACTACGACAGTTCTGTGATTCTGTGAACTGGATGTTAAAGTTAGTTTTCCAAAACAGTGAGTACAAGTGCTTGTTTATGAAGGGCTGTGGTGGATCTTTGATGATCAAATTGAAAATTTAAGGCTGAATGTTTTTCTAAAAGGTACTGTGATTTATGTATGAATTAGTCGCAGATAAGTTCCTTATAATTCAGAGGACATTAAACAATGAGTGATTTATTTTTGGTTTAGTCAGTGACTAAATCCATATTTAACTGATACATCTAATGTGTCTTCCAACAAGCCTTGACATTTAAATCTCCGGTGGTTAATTTTTTTTAAATGTTTTTTAATGTGTAATTGTGGAACTGGTCAGATTTTTTTTTATATAGGTGTGTTTGAGGCATGGTTGTGATCCCCATTTCTATTCTTCAGTCATTCTGATTTAAAATATTGTGATGCAATCTGTTATGCTGATTGGTTGATTAGAGTTTAGGAAAAATTTTCTCATGTCAAGAGAAATCTATTTCTTAATTAAAATGGCCATAATCAATTGGATCACTTACAGCATCACACATTATTTGCAAACTGCATAGATACAGTCTTTTCACTGATATGAGTAGAGGTCATGTGTGCTTGCTTAATCCTGTTGAGATGAATGAAAATGTTTGGAGAACCATCTAAAACTGTACTTGAATCTGAAGAGGGTCTAGTTTTAGCTGAATGCTGAAAAAAATTGAGTATGTACACGCATTACTTTAGCATGATTAACTGTACATTGTTCTTCTGTTTGTATTTTTACAAAAACCTTATTGCCCTCTTTTTTCTTAATTTACAAAATTTACATTTTCTTTAGAACATTGTAACTTCTTATTTGCTTTCCTTACAGGTAAAGGAAAGAGATGGAAAAACTTGTACTTTATATTGGAGGGAAACGATGCCCAGCTTATTTATTTTGAAAGTGAAAAACGAGCCACAAAACCTAAAGGATTAATAGACCTTAGTGTGTGTTCAATCTATGGAGTACATGACAGTTTATTTGGCAGGTAGGGCACTGGCTTTTAATTCTTGTACATGCAGCTGGACAATTGACTACTAGTTTGAGACATATACAAGATAGGGACAATATGTCACTAATGAACAAATTGGCTTGGCACAATAAACTGTAGCAGTACAAAATATTTTTTATACTCCTTGACAAATTAGTGTAGATACATAAAATGGCAAAGATGTTATAATTGTATTTAAAGCTTTAGAACTTTATATCATACTCATTCAATGGTTAGTATGTGATCCAATATACATTTTATTGGTCATGAGAGCTGTGGAACACTTTCAGATGAGGAATTCCTTATGTTATGTTTGTTCTGTTATGTGTCACGGTTTGACTCAGGATCGGCAATTAAACCAGAGACAATGCTCTTGATCCCCTCCCCCCTCCCCCAGGTAGGGAAGGAGAGATAAAATGATGGAGAGAGACTTTCCTGGATTGAAAACTAAACTAGACAGCTTTAATTAAACACTAATGATAAAAGAAAATATGTACAATTATATACAAATGTGTTCAGGAATGTGCAAAAGCCTCTTGTCTCCCCCCACCCCCAGCAACTTCCACACCAGTCTCCTTAGCTGTGAACAGTCCCGAAAAGTCCCTGACTGCTGCCGGAGATAACGGCAGAGCAGACAGGAGCTGAGGGTAGAGTGATGAGGGTCAGGAATGCACGAGCCTAGGGGTCGACGGTGATGGATGGATGGAGTCCTCCCTGGACGCCGGCCATGGACAGAAGAGAAAGGAAGAAGAAAAAGGAAAGGAAGGAAGTTGTCTTCTGTGATCTCTGACCTTCCTCGGAGCTTATGTAGATATATGGAATGGAATATTTTGGTCAATTTTGCTGTCTGTCTAGTCCAACCTCCCTACAGGGGGTCATAGATACAACTCTTCTTCTCCCGGTATTGTCTGAGGCAGCAGGGCAAAGATGCGACCTTGAAATCTCGACAGTAAAATAAACATTCCAATGTTATCAGTCCACTAGCTGGAACACTTGCTGCTAGTTAAAAGAGAGCTTACTGAAGGAAAAAAAGTCAGTAAAAGGAAAATTGGCTTCATCCTGGCTCAAACCAGGACAGTTGTGTTATGTTTATAGCTTCCTGAACTAAAACAGCAAATCCATAAGGCATGATTAATTGGTTGGGAACTAATGCTGAACCTGTGCATCATTAAAAAAAAAAAAAAAGTCTTACGTTATCAGGTGTATTTTGCCTCAACTTAAGTCAGCATACATGCATATTCAATGCAAACTGTTCCAAGTTTCCTAAATATTCTGAAACAAACTAATTGAACTGCAGTGCAATTTTCTTGAAATTACAGAATTCATTCAAACCAAAATGCACTTTTGAAGCATGTAGAAACTTTTCTTGATGGGGTGTTTCCTGTTTCCAAGTGTGATGATGCTACATTTTTGTTTTGTTTTAAGGCCAAACTGTTTTCAGATAGTAGTACAGCACTTCAGTGAAGAGCATTACATCTTTTACTTTGCAGGAGAAACTCCAGAACAAACACAGGTGAGAGCTTTTGTTAAATATAATTTTTTGTTTTGTAGTGTTTAATGATATTATCCTTTTCTAATAGAAAGCAAGCATACCACAGATGGTGGCTATGTCTGCATTAGCAAATGTTACCATGCAATAGTAACAGATCTGTAAGGGAAATAGTTGTTGCTGAGAATCCAGCATCTACATTGCCTGCACTTTAGGAATTTTACTTTGGACAAGTTCTAGTCTGGTCCCATGGACTGAACTTCCATTAGATATTTCTGGAGAATATATTTTTGAGTAGTTCAGTAAAAAAAAATTGTTTGCTCTCCAGCACTCTTCCATGTAATGAACCAGAGCATGGTAAGTGGGAGTTTTGCTTCAAGACCACATTCCTGATATGAATAAAATGCTAATGCAGGTATGCCCACTAATCAAAATCTATTGAGTGTTTTACAGTTATTTGTCCTGTCTATAAATTGGTCATTGTTTATAGTCTTAGGCCTTAATTTTACATTAAAAATAAGGGTTTGTTTTGTGTTACATTGGTATAATTTAGTTATTAGCTCTCTAGCAGTTAAAGTTAGCTCATTAAGAATTGTAAGAATGGAGTCTACTTCTCTAAAAGTCACTCACCAACAGGCGAACAGAGGCGATTTAGCGCTACCACCTTCCCGCCGCTTCCTACCCTGCCACCATTTTTTCAGACAAATCCTACTGTTTTGAAACATAAAAAATAAAACTTTGGCCAGCATAAGCCTGCCGTTTTTCCAGACAAGCCTCAGTCCCAGTACCCTCACAATTTACATTTGATAGTGCCTTTACCTCCTATTGTTTTTCCTATTTCATTGGTGACAAGATACAGCCGAAAAGTTAATGATGTGAGAAAGGGAATTCATTCACACTTGATTTACCAAATATTCACGACAAGGTAAAGACAACTCATTCAAACCTTAAACAAGAAAAAATCGCGACGAGGTAAAAGCAACTCAATCAAAGAAATACAAAAACATCCGGCAGGCTTATGCTGGCCAAAATTTTAATTTTTATGTTTCAAAACTGTGTCGGTATGGCACCGAGTTGGCAGTCTCTCGATTCACCCCTCCCCCCCCTCCTCCCCCAAGGTAGGGAAAGAGGGAGAAAAATGATAAAGAGAGGCTCTCTGGGTCGAAAAGTGAAACGGATTCAGTAAAGAGCTTGCTCAAACCAAAACAAAAACAGCAGGGCTTGTCTGGAAAAACGGCAGGCTTTTTCGCCGGTCAGTGCTCAGGTGTCCGGCTTCCCCCTCAACTCGCTGGCGGTCCCCCCTCCCGTGACGGACCGCTCGCTGCCAGCGCTCGGGGCTCCCCGCAGAGCGCACGGGAGGGGAGGAGTGGGGGGGAAAAGGCATCGCGGGGCCTCATGGGAGTGCTGAACATGCGCCATCTGCCGATGGCGGCGCTGAAGGTGCCGGCGGGAAGATGGTGGTGGTATATTGTTCTAGACTCCGAACAAGAGAGCATATGGAAGGTGTGACAATGTTCTTATTCATTAATTTGTTTTGGTATTCCAGAGCTCTGAAATATACCTGTTGTGTCAGAAGTTAAGCTATGCATTTGATTTTATTTAAGAATATGTAATAGGCAGAGTATCCTGTCCTGTATTCAGAACTTTTGGTATAATCTCCTTTTGGTTTAGATTTGCTTAACACTTAAGCTGTTCACTGCAGATCTTTGTGCTACACCCTTATGAATGTTAGTGAAAGCCTAAATTTTGTGCTTCATAAGAGCTTAAAAAATTTGGGGAGAGTGGGGTGTGAAAACATGGGAATGAGGCTATAGCATATCTTCCGCCTTCCAAAGTATTTACTCTGCTTTATGTATTTGTGAGAAAAGACAATGGGGGTGTAGGTTATACTTTTCAATCTTTTTTTGCTAATGCTGCTTTGTTTTTTGTTTGAAGCACATGGAGTAAAATATGACTGCAATACAAAAATAGAGGAGAGGATGATCAGAACAGTTTTACTTGTCGACTGTTATTTTCTCAGAAGCAACTGAGTCTTCCTTCATTTTGTATACCATTTTTTATTTAATTCAACATGACTAATCTGGAAAATTGATAAAGGTCACGCTGTATATCCATTAGTAATGCTTGATATTTCTAGAAGATAAACTCTCAGATTTGCAAACACTTTATTTAGTTTTACTAAGAAAGATGTGAATTTTGCTTTACTATTCAAATTTTCATACTTTGAATTACATACAAGTTGAGACTTTTTGTTGCACTGTTTCGTACCTTTCTCTCTTAGGACTGGATGAAGGCTCTGCAGATGTTTTGCAGTTTAAGAAAAAACAGTCCTGGGACATCAAATAAACGTCTACGTCAGGTGAAGCAATATAGATACGGGGAGGGGGAGAGGTTGTCTCCTTGTTGCACAATGATGATGATATATCTCAGAACTTTCCTTTCAACAATAGTAAATCCTGCATGTATTTTCTTTTCCTTGGAGTTATGCAATACCTTTGTTAAACCAACTGGAATGACTTCCACTTGATTATAATATCTATATACACAAAGAACAAAATGTTTTTAGGCAATTGGCAGATGCTTTGCTAGATATTAATTTCTGACCACATGCGAGTAAAAGTGTCAAGAATTCAGTATTTATATTGTCTTAACTCTTACAATTCACCAGACTTCACAGATGTGTCGGTTTGACTTCCGTGATATATTAGCCTATACTGAAAGCCAAATAGAGAAAATATTCTGAGAAGGGAATAGTCTGGTTTGCTAATCCTGCCTTCAGTCTAATCTGCTCCCCCGTAGCGGGGGGGGGGGGAGGCTGCAGACAGCCAGAAGCGACCTTGGTTATATAATATCAGTCCACTGGCGCTGCTAAAAAGTTCACTGAAAGGAAGAAAAAAAATCAGCAAAGAGCTTGCTCAAACCAAAACATTCCACCCCTATTCCATTCTCATAATATTTTACACAGAGTAAGTTATTAAATTAAGAGTTTTCCCCCAGTGTTAGATTTCCTTGAGGTACGTATTGAACCTCACCATCTTCCATCATTACACACCATGTATGTCCAGGTCCCTGAGCAAAAGCAACACCCCGGACAGGTTTGCCCTTGCCTGAAGGAGGATAAACCCAAACACTTTTTCCCAACAGATTTCTTTCACATACCACTGGGACTTTATCCCCATCCACTGTCTGCAAATGGTCTGACTGAGCAGGACCAGCTCTACTGATGGATCCCCTGGTGTTAACTAGCCAAGTGGCCTTTGCTAAATGTTTGTCCCAATTCTTAAAGGTTCCTCCCCCCATTGCCTTCAGGGTAGCTTTCAACAGACCATTGTACCTTTCAATCTTCCCTGAGGCTGGAGCATGGTACGGGATATGGTATATCCACTCAATACCATGTTCTTTGGCCCAGTCAGTTACAAGATTGTTCTTTAAATTAGTCCCATTGTCCGACTCGATTCTCTCTGGGGTACCGTGTCTCCACAAGACCTGCTTCTCAAGGCCCAGGATGGTTTTCTGGGCTGTGGCATGAGGCACAGGATATGTTTCCAACCATCCTGTACTTGTTTCCACCATTGTAAGCACATAGCGCTTACCCTGGCGGGTCTGAGGCAGTGTGATGTAGTCAACTTGCCAGGACTCCCCATAGAATCATAGAATCATAGAATCATAGAATCCTAGGGGTTGGAAGGGACCTCGAAAGATCATCTAGTCCAACCCCCCCTGCCAGTGCAGGGTCACCTAGAGCACATCACATAGAAACGCATCCAGGCGGGTTTTGAATGTCTCCAGTGAAGGAGACTCCACAACCTCTCTGGGCAGCCTGTTCCAGTGCTCTGTCACTCTTACAGTAAAGAAGTTTTTTCTGATATTCACCTTGAACCTCCTATGCTCCAATTTACACCCATTACCCCTTGTCCTATCACTGGTCATCACTGAGAAGAGCCTAACTCCATCTCCCTGACACTCACCCCTTACATATTTGTAAACACTGATGAGGTCACCCCTCAGCCTCCTTTTTTCCAAGCTAAAGAGACCCAGCTCCCTCAGCCTTTCCTCATAAGGGAGATGTTCCACTCCCTTAATCATCTTTGTGGCTCTGCGCTGGACTCTTTCAAGCAGATCCCTGTCCTTCTTGAACTGAGGGGCCCAGAACTGGACACAATACTCCAGATGCGGCCTCACCAATGCAGAATAGAGGGGGAGGAGAACCTCTCTTGACCTACTAACCACACCCTTTCTAATGCACCCCAGGATGCCATTGGCCTTCTTGGCCACAAGGGCACATTGCTGGCTCATGGTCATCCTCCTGTCTACCAAGACCCCCAGGTCTCTTTCACCTACACTACTCTCCAGCAGGTCAGCCCCCAACCTATACTGGGACATCGTGTTGTTCTTCCCCAAATGCAAAACTCTACACTTCCCCTTGTTGAATTTCATCATGTTTCTCCCCGCCCAACTCTCCAGCCTGTCTAAGTCTCTCTGAATGGCAGCACAGCCTTCTGGTGTGTCAGCCACTCCTCCCAGCTTAGTGTCATCAGCAAACTTGCTGAGGGTACATTCTATACCCTCATCCAGGTCGTTGATGAAGATGTTGAACAACACCGGTCCCAGTACCGACCCCTGAGGGACTCCACTAATCACAGACCTCCAACCAGATTCCGCCCCATTGACTACAACTCTCTGACTCCTTCCCATCAACCAGTTCCTGATCCACCTCACTACCTGATCACCAAACCCATACCTGATCAACTTATCTACAAGGATGCCGTGGGAGACGGTGTCAAATGCCTTACTGAAATCAAGATAAACCACATCTACCGCTCTACCATCATCTATCCACCTAGTAATCTCCTCATAGAAGGCTATGAGGTTAGTCAAACATGATTTACCCTTGATAAAACCATGCTGACTGCTCTTGATGACCCCCATGTCCTTGATATGCCTAGAGATAGAGACAAGAACAAGTTGTTCCATCACCTTTCCAGGGATGGAGGTGAGGCTGACCAGTCTATAGTTACCCGGGTCCTCCTTCTTGCCCTTCTTGTAGACTGGTGTGACATTTGCTGTCCTCCAGTCCTCAGGCACCTCTCCTGTTACCCATGACTTACCGAAGATGATGGAGAGTGGCCTAACAATGACCTCCGCCAGCTCCCTCAGCACCCTTGGATGCATTCCATCTGGACCCATCGATTTATGGATGTCCAGATTACTCAACTGATCCCTAACCCAATCCTCATCTGCTATGTCAAACTCCTCATCTATCTTGACTACTTCTGGGGCTCATGGGGAAATCCTGCAGGAGTAAAGACAGAGGCAAAGAAGGCGTTCAGCACCTCAGCCTTCTTTATATCCTCTGTCACCAGGGCTCCCACCTCATTCAACAGTGGGCCAATATTGCCTCTAGTGTTAGCTTTGTTAGCTATGTATTTGAAAAAGCCCTTTCTATTATCCTTAACCTGACTTGCAAGGTTAAGTTCCAAGGAAGCCTTAGCTTTCCTAATTGCCTCCCTACATCCTCTGACAACAGCCTTATATTCCTCCCAAGTGACCAGCCTCTCCTTCCATGATCTGTAGATTTTCCTTTTCCACTTAAGTTTGCCCAGCAGTTCCTTTTTTAACCATGCTGGTCTCCTAGCTCCCTTACTAGATTTCCTAACCATTGGGATGCTCTGCTCCTGTGCTTGCAAGAAGTGGTCCTTGAATGTTGACCAGCTATCTTGAGCCCCTTTACCTTCTAGCACCCTGTCCCATGGGATTTCCCTTAACAGTTGATTGAGGAGGCCAAAGTTTGCCCTGTGGAAGTCCAGGGTTCTGGTCCTTCTGGGTATTCTGTTCCTTCCACACAGGATCCTGAACTCCACCATCTCGTGATCACTGCAGCCAAGGCTGCCACTGACCACCACTGCTTCAACAAGGCCCTCCTTGTTGGTTAGTACAAGATCCAGCAGCGCTCCTCTTCTAGTCGGCTTGTCCACCATTTGCATTAAGAAGTTATCATCAATGCACTGGAGGAACCTCCTAGACTGTGAAAGGCTGACTGTGTGAGTCTTCCAGCAGATATCGGGGTAGTTAAAATCTCCCATGAGGACTAGGGACTGCAGTTGTGAGGCTACTTTCAGCTGCCTGTAGAAAGCCTCATCAACTTCCTCGCCTCGATCAGGAGGTCTGTAGTAGACCCCCACGACTGTATCACCCACACCAGCCTGCCCCTTAATTCTTACCCACAGACTTTCAACTTGCCCCTCATCAGCCCCTGCACAAAACTCAATACATTCTAGTTGCTCTCTCACATAAAGAGCAACTCCACCACCTCGCTTCCCCGCCCTATCTTTCCTAAAAAGCACATAACCATCCATGGCCACATTCCAGTCATGTGACCTGTCCCACCACGTCTCTGTTATTGCTACCAGATCATAACCCTTAGCCCGCACACTGACCTCTAACTCTTCCTGCTTATTCCCCATGCTGCGTGCATTAGCATACAGGCATTTCAGGAAACAAACAGAGCCCACTGGTGGGACTAAATCCTCCTTAGACCACCTGCTTTCAGGCCCTGGTACATTCCTCTTGTTCTTGTCCCTAACAGACCCAGTTTTCTCCCCTTCCCCCTTCATATCTAGTTTAAAGCTCTCTCAATGAGCCCTGCTAAGTCCTGCCCCAAAAGCCTCTTCCCCCTCTGGGACAGGTGCATCCCACCTGCCACCACCAGGCCAGGTGTCTCATATAGCATCCCATGATCAAAAAAAACCAAAACCCTGTCTTTGACACCAATCTCTTAGCCATTCATTGACTTGTAAACTCTTCCTATATACCTCCCCACCCATTCTTGCAGGAGGGATGGAGGCAAACACTACTTGCGCTCCAGACCCCCTAACTAGCCGTCCTAGGGCCCTGAAGTCACTCTTCATTGCCCTTACATTTCTTGTGATGATTTCATCACTGCCAACCTGAAAAATCAGCAGTGGATAGTAATCAGAGGAACCCACAAGATTAGGGAGTTTCCTTTTAACATCTCTAATCCGAGCCCCAGGGAGGCAACAGACCTCCCTGTGGGATGGGTCCGGTCGACAGATGGGCCCTCCTGTCCCCCTCAGAAGGGAGTCACCCACCACAATTACTCTCCTTTCCTTCTTGATTGAAGAAGTCCTAAGGACTCGGGGTGACTGACGAGTCCTAGGTGCTTCACTAGATAAGTCTACCCCTCCAACTTCATTTTCCTGTCCCTGAATTTCCAAGGCTTCATATCTGTTATTCAAGGGCAATTGGGAGAGTGGAAGGGGTTGGGAGGATTTTTTCTTGCCTTTCCGAGATCGGACTTCCTTCCATTCCTTCATATCTCCTAAGTCCTCTCCATCTGTCTGGTGACAGGAGGGGAGGGGATCCGTCACTTTCTCAACCTCCTCGATCTGCCCCTGCGTCAGGGTATGACTCCACCAATCTATTTCACTTTCACAATCTCTAATGGCTCTCAGTCTTTCAACCTCCTCTGTCAGATTAACCACCTGCCTGAGGAGATCATTTACTTGCTCACACCGCACACATGTGGTGTCACTGGTTCCCTCTGGTACCAGTGCCAGGCTCAGGCATTCACTGCAGCCAGAGACCTGTACTGCTGCATGCCTGCTTGGGAGCTCTGTCTGAGTCCCCACATTCTTTTTCACTATGTTTTTTGGCCGCGTTGTGACCATGATCTATCCAGCTACTAGTTTGCTTTTCTTGTGAGAAGGCACCCGCGGAACCCGCTGCTCTCTCCCTGCCTGCCCTCGCGCCTCTCACGCGCCTGCCCTCTGAAAGCTAGCTGCCGCTCTTTGCTCTGCGCTGCTGCGTGCTCAGAGGAGGCTGCCAAATGGCCGCTTTTTAAACCTTGCCGCCGTTCACAGCCACTCCCCCTGCCACGTCAGCCTTCCTCTCCCTCGCAGGCTTCCCGCTCAGACTCGGGTCTCCTGGCTCTGCCCCGGCTTCACCGTCTCCGGGAAGCCCGGCTCTCTCTCAGATCCTCAGCAGTTTAAAGGAACAGCTCACACCGCTGCCGCTCTCTGCTCTGTGCTGCCGCGTGCTCATACCTGTACTTTGACCGCCTCCCCTCATACCACAAAGGTTTTAACCTTTTAGCCTGCTTAATAGCAGCACATGTTTCACACTCATGAATAACCTGTGAAATAGTGTCCATGGTTATGTCCACCCCTGTCAAGATCCGACAAAAGATTCAAATCCTGACACCAATTAAATAAATGTAGTGATCCAGGCTCTTGTATGTAAGTGTATATGGGTGGTGCTATGTATGGGCGGAGTATATGCAAAGGTCTTGCCCTCACACACCCGGCTGTGATTAAAGCCCAAAATCACAACGTTCAGGGGACTCGAGCGGTTTAGTCCCGTGCTGATACCTCCGGTGCACCCCCGCTACTACAGCTATTTTAATGGATATTTGCTATAGAAACAGAAAACTCCACACTCGGGAAGTTTAAACTATGTGCTTGTTTTACTTTACAATTAATTCAGAAGGCACAATGTGACTAATGCAAGAATTAGCAACCACTTATCAGCTATAAAATGTATGGGGAGGGGCACCCGCACCGAATCAGGGAAGGTAAAGGAAAGGATAAAAGGATCAGAGAGTTTCCCAACTCCCCTCCTCCCTCCTCCCACCTCCCAGGGTAATTTAGAACAAAGGAAGAGCAGATGGGAAAGGCGGTCTTTAGATATCTTACGTCTCGGATCCCGGCGGAGACAGGGACCAGCCCTGGCTCTTGTGGCAGCTCTTTCTTGTAGTTCTTCAGGGGGGAGAGCACCAAAGCCTCAGCTCCAAGAGCCTTCAAAAAGGCTGTTAGCCCGGGCTCAATCCCCCCACAGTGCGGTGAGCGGTCGGCGTGCTGGCTGGAGACGGCGGCGGGGGGGGGCGGAGTGAAGCGGCGCGCGGCTGGCGACGCGGCTGCAGGAGCGGCTACCGGAGCGGCGGCGAGGCGGTTGCCGAGGCGATGGCGAAGCGGCTACCGGAGCGGCGGGCGCTGGACGCTGCGGGCGCTGGACGCTGCTGGCGCTGGACGCGGCAGGCGCTGGATGCGGCGATTTCTTCTCCCCCTTTCTTCTTCTTCTGGCGACCCCGGGCTTCCAACTGCCCCGAGGCTGTGGAGGTGGTCGCCTTTATTGGAAAAATGCCAGGCGGGGTCTGGCTTCTGATTGGTCTGTCACTTTTCAATCCGCCCTGCCATTGGTCCCTGGCGCTGAGGCGCCAAAAAGTCTCTCAGAGCCTGGAATGCCGGTTTTTTTTCTTTTTCTCTTTTTCAGTCAGTCCTCAACCAGGTCCGCCTTTAACCCTTTTCTGCCTCTAACCCTTATTGCCATGAGAATCATATATATGGTTTATGTGGGGCATATCTTTAATGAATGTAGGGGCCGTCCCCCACATTTCACCCCGTGATTCTCATGGTGGTGTTTCCCAGGGTTCCCAATGGTTGCTAATCCTTAAAAGGCACACTATCCTACACAGGGAATACATATTAACTTTTTTCTCCACACAGGGAGAACTGGTAAACATTGTATTGCCTCCACGCAGGGAGGAAAGCATTGAAAAATAGTATTAATTCAGTGGTACATAAGTAGTACATTAATTTAGTGGTACATAAGGAGCTTAAAACTTCAGAAAAGTATTCTTTAAACTTTAACAGCCTTTTGAACCTTTATGACTGGACTTTTATTATTACAATAGACGAGGAATTAGTGCATCCTCTTTCTAACCTTGAAAACTTATTTGTTACCTTTCTCCTTTTTAATTGGAAGATCTGGGTCTCCAATCAAAGCATTCATTTCCATACGGATTCTATTTTCTTCCTGGTTGTTTGGATCTGATTGAGTTTTAATGCGAGCTACCCTTTTGGGCATCGCATAATTGGAATACCAAATATTGTATAATGAACAAAAGCAAGGCATTATTATTATTAAAACTATAAGAACAATAAGGAGGTAAACCCAATTGCCAATATTGCTAAAGAAAGATGTAACCTTTGCCCAGTCAAATCCCTTCCAAACTTGAGTTGGTGTATAGGCTGTTTTCCTGATTCTGTCAGCTAGATTTTTGATGATTTCCCCATTATCATCTATTTGCAAGCAGCAATTGGTCAGATTAAATTTAACACATACGCCTCCCTCTGCAGCCAATAAATAATCAAGAGCCATTCTGTGTTGATAAATTGTGGTCCTCATCTGAGATAATTGGTTGGCTGTCAAGGTTAAGGCTTCAGCTGTCCAATTAGACACGACTTCCACAACTGCTTGCAATCGGATTATTCTATTCAAATTGTAAATTGGATCCCTAGCCCCATTAATTATTTCGTAAGGATTCCACGAGGCTGGATCATAATATCTTATGATTCGTTCTGGGGTCCACTCCTCACCCTTCCATTTCTGTTTGCTAAGTGTAATGGATGGTATATTCAAAGTATCCCTTTTCCTTCTGATAACAGATTCTGGTTCATTATCATTAACTGCATACATAACCTTAAAATAAGGTCTGATAATTCCAACAAAACAGGTTCCCACCCAGTGTTTGGGTAATTTTCTGTAGGCAGTGTGGCCACAAACCCAATAGTGACCTTTATAAGCCCATGTTTCACCATGGTAAGTGAGGAAAGGTATTATAAAGTAGTTAGTAGCCTCCTCCTTACTAATTGGGAATGTTACACCTTGAAACTTATTATGGGTGATACCATCACACTTCCATATATCTTTTAATTTCTTACAACGGTCAGACCCAAGATCTGTTAGATCTTTATGGGACCAGTACTTTTTAAATTTGACAACCTTCCCAAACCGGTCTCTCCAATTCATCATACGCTTTGTATCCATGCAAGAGGCAAAGTGAAATTCCCTTCCCCAACAATCACGATCTCCAGTTAGGGTATAATTGCACTCAGAATGCCCAATAAACACCTGAGTGTCTCGCCTCTTTTCTGTTTGATTTCTCTGTATGCAAAATTTCGCAACTGGAATGCTATGGACTTTCCAGGGGTCAGCATCATCTCTCCAATGTCTCACACTTTTGTTTTGTCTGAATAATTGTGGAGGTATTTCATGGGCTAGCCATGGCCATTCATTGAAACCATGGTGGCTTCCACATACCCAGCAGTTTTTAAGATTCAGAATATTACTTATGTTTTGACCCAGACTTACAAAGTGATTCTTTGCCCATGGAGTGTGCATAAACCTTGTGTTATTGTCCTGAGTTAGGGCTTTGGTTCCAGATAGGTGCATTAGTAACACACAAGTCAGGATCGATGTTACCATTCTTATAGTCTTCATTCTGGCATGTGTGGTCTTCGTCTCTTTCTGCAAGCGAGTTCTCTCCTTTTGCTTTCTTCAGCGTGCCCGTATTCTCTGTAACCAATAATCTCAATTGAACAGATTACAGGGTTGCAACAATCCATTTGGTACTAATCTTATATTCTACCCCCTGTTTATCTTTGGCTTTCCAGGATTTTTCATTATAAGGAGACTGTAATATCAATTGAATATTACCAATATTAGGTAATTTAACCAAGACTGTTTGGCCCACGGCATAGGGGCTTTTGAGTTTGTTTCCCAATGGTCTGGAGGAAGGTGGTTCCGGGTAAAATGCATTAAATCTGGGGCAGCCATTGACTCCCCATCTATTATTTACCACAAACAAAGCGAAACTAAGTCTCTCGTCCCATTGGGGACGATGAGGCTTCAAAATCCCTTTCAGCAGACCATTGGTTCGCTCTACTATCCCATTTGCTTGGGGATAGTAGGGTGTATGAAAAACCCATTTGATATTTTCTCCCTTTGCCCATTGTTGTACCAATGTTGTTCTGAAGTGAGAGCCATTATCAGACTGAATGGTTTCAGGCTTTGGGAATACTGCAAAGGTTTCTTTTAAAAAGTCCAAAGTACTTTCTCCATTTGCTTTATATACCGATTTTGCCAATGTTAATCCTGAGATGATTTCCACCATGACAATTATGTATTGTTTTCCCTTAGATTTTCTGAATGGACCAATATAGTCCACTTGCCAAGTAGACCAAAGAGTTTTGTTACTCCTCAAATGTAAATCCTCTTTCATTGGGTGCTTATCATATTTGATTTTGCACTGGTCACAGGAAGTTATCATTGTTTTGCAGGCTTCTCGTGAAACTGGCCATCCACGAGACTGTGCTTCCTTGTACAGGTCATTATAGCCAGAGTGTCCTCGCTTACAATGTAACCACTCAAGGAGCTTTCCCCATTCAGTGGTTTCTCCTTTTCTGATGGCTTCTCTAATTTCGAGCCAATTTATTCGAGCCAATTCATCTACTTCATTATTCCATTTTGCAGCCTCATTTGTCATGTCGGCCTGGTGAGAAGGTACCCACCCGACATGGAAATTAGGATTGTTTTTGGCAATTTCCAATATAGCTTTCCATTTTTCTGATTGCCAAACAGGTACACTGTTAATTTGCCACTGATTTTCTTGCCAGAATGTAATCCATTCAGTGCACCCTTTATATACCGCATAGGAATCTGTATAAATATATACAGGCTCCTTGGTATCCTTCTCTTTCAGGATTACATTGTAAACTGCATCGAGTTCACCCACTTGGGCACTACCAGTCCCTTCATTTGTTATTGTTTGTTTGGTTTTGGTATTCAATGCTGCAGATTTGAACTTCCACTCTCCTCTCTCTCTCTGTGAGGAGGCGTCAGTGAACCAAACAATTCCCAGTCTGTCATTGAATTCTGGTGCCTCTTTAATCAGGGATGGAATTTTCCTAGCCAATTCTTGTTCTGGATCAATTTCATACAATACATCCTCCTGGATATTTAGTGTTTTATCAGGTCCTTCAGTGATGGAAAATAGATTGGCATAAAATTCAATTTGAGAATACCATTTGCGAGTGGTTTGCTTTTGGGCAATCCCTTCCGGAGGGGCTCGTCCTGAAATCACTTGCTTTAGGACCTTAAATGGCCCTCGCAATACCACTCTTTGTGTTTTGATCAGTTTTTCTGCTTCTTTCAAGGCTGTTACTACAGTGAGGAGTCCCTTCTCCCAACTAGAATATCTTCTTTCTGTTTCTTTGAAGGATTGGGAGAAGAATCCCAGTGGTCTGGGAGCTCCACTCGGCCCTCTTTGCCAAAGGTGGAATGACAAACCACTTTTAGCAAAGCCCCACTCTATGATTACTGGGTCTTCAGGGTGGACTGGGCCCAGGGATTGGTGCATTTGTATTTCCATCAGTATTAATTTGAGGGCTTCATCATGAGGATCACTCCAATCCCAATGTTTCCCCTTTTTCAGTAGATCATAGAGTGGTCAAGCAATTATGGACAAATTAGGAACATGTTTGCGCCAAAATTGAATTGTACCCAGCAATTCCTGCAACTGCTTCTTATTCTCAGGAACTTTAATATTTCCCAGTCTTATCAAGGTATCCTGAGGGATGTTCCAGGTACCCTTCTGCCACCGAATTCCTAAAAACTTAACTTCGGAGGCAGGAGGCTGGCACTTATCATCAGGAACTTCGATGTTGAGGCTTTTGAGGTGGTCTTTTATTAGGATATAAACCTCCCCCACCCTTGACTCATCTTGCCCAGCAATCAATATATCATCAATGTATTGATAGATTTTGACATCATGATAATCTTTTCCTGAAAGGGCTCGTTTCAATTCTGTTGCTAGTGCATGGTGTGCCAAGGTTGGTGAATGCTTATAGCCTTGGGGAAGCCGGGTGAAAGTGTATTGATTACCACCCCAGGTGAAAGCAAACTGACTTTGGTCCTCTTCTCGAATTGGTACTGTGAAAAACATGTCTTTGATGTCCAGCACAGCCATCACAGGATGAGCTGCTTCCTGGATTTCTGATAACAATTCAGCCAAATTTGGCACTGCTGCAGTCAGAGGTCCTGTGTTTGCACTTAACCTCCGGTAATCAACCGTAAGTCTCCACTTTCCATTGGATTTCTTAACTGGCCAAATGGGGGAATTAAAGGGTGAGTGAGTTTCTATTACTATACCCCTTTCCTTTAAGTCCTCAATCACTTCCTTGATTCCCTCTCTGGCGGCCAGGGACACTTGGTATTGTTTTGTATTGGTTATCTGGCTTTGAGGTAGTGCAGGAGCCTGTTGTAAAAGCCTAACATTTAGAGTGGGTGTACCAAAGTTCCAGCAATTACCACTATCATCTCTCCACGCTCTGCCTTTTAAGATATCCATTCCCAATAAATTGTAGGGAATGTCACCCACTATCATTTCTGTCCGAATTGTGCTGTCTTCGCCTGGTAATTTTAGAGAAACTTTGGCGATCTTTTGTGAGGTGGGCTGGCCAAAAGCACCACTCACCAGCATAGATTTTCGAGACAGACTGATGCCACATTTCTGTGCCACATCTTTTCTTAGTGTGGAGATCTGTGCTCCTGTATCCACAACAAATGTAACTGGATATTTTTTAGGACCAACACTACATGTGAGTTCCAAATCACCCCGTGAGTTTTGGGTTAACCTTAGGATATTTTGCCAATCCAGATGAGGCAAATCTTTTTTAGGGTCAGATTTGGGTTCAGTAGTTGGCCAATCATTTGTGTCTGGGGCCTTGGCTTCCCACGTTTGTGCCCGATTGTCACCTGCAATTTCATTTTGATTTGAGCAGATTACCTCCCGCTGCCGTTTTCTTTGGCGTTGTTTTTTAGCTTTGGGAGGTTTATTTAGTTTCCCGAATTGGAATTGTCTTCTGTTGGTTTTGGGGTAGGCCACTTATCAATCAGATCTTTGAGGTGGCTATAGCTATAGTTCCGTGACAACAAGGTCAGTGGGATCCCCTTACGGCGAGCTTCCTCCTTAAGCCGTGCAAAAGGTCCCGGGTTGGAACTAGCCTGTGTCCAGGAGCCATTTTGATTTGTCAGACGATCACGTGAATCATTGCGTCCTTTGTTGCTGTGGTTCATGGATGGACGCTCACCTCGCCCACCCCTTGACGTCTGAGGGGTATGCCTAGATGGGTGTGCAGCCACCACAGCATAGGAGGGTTTATTATTTTGAGCCAATTGTCTCACCTTTTTAGGATCATATTCAGGAATTTCATAGCGTCTCCCATATTCAGTTAATTCTTTTGCCAGGTCACCCCAGGTATAGGGGTTCTCCTCGGGGTCAGAACTAGCAATCCTGGTTTTAATTTGGATCGCCAAATTTTTCAATTGTCCAGGAAGTCCCCGAATAAGGACATCCATCCTTTCTGGCCGAACTTGCTGGAGAAGTGGGGAATCACAATTCTTGTTCAGTTCACCCTGATAAATATACTGAATTACAGCGGCCTTGTGAATGTTCTCCATCAAGTGGTTAATGTCCCCTTTTAGAATATAGGGTTCACCCCGTGACATGGGGTCTAACAAACCCACATTATATGCCGCTCTTTGGGTGACTGACCATGGGGATTCATTATTGCCAGTAGTGAGAAGGATTCCTGGTCCCCAATAACCACTTGCTTCATGTTCTGACAGTTTTATATTATCCCCGCCATCAGCAGAGACTCGTATCACATATTCAGTGTCAGATTCTGTGAATTTTTTGGAAAATCTTTTCTTTAGATCTGCCAATTCCAATGGGGAATAAGGGATCTCTTTTTGAGTTGTATGGGCACGACCCCTTCTTGTAGTTTCAGTCTCAGTCTTTATAATGGGTCTGAGAACTTTCGGGGCATCCTCCTCAGATTCAGAGGTGGAGTATTTTCGGGAGGCTCTCGAGGAGCATCGAGAGGAGCTCCTTGAGAGGTTCCCTACAGCCTCAGTTAATTTGGTCACATTTTCACTGAGGGTTTTCATAGTGTTAGTAATTTCCCCTTTGAAAGAGGAAAAGTCCTTCTCAAACTTTGCCCAATCTGAGAAGGCATTGAGCCGCTTTTTTGCCTGAGAGATTTGTGAAACCGCTATTTCAGTCAGTGGTTTGAAGGAGACTCTCTTAACAGTCCCCTCACTGAGGTCACTATCCTCAGTATCACTGGACAATTTTTCATCTGAGGGATCAGTAGCTTGATCGAGCTCAGAGTTCATAGATTCCCCCTCTTGACTTTGGTTATTCGTGGCATTGTGCTTCAATTGGGACATCCCTGCTGTTCCAGCCTCTCCTCTTTCAACAATGTTTTTGTATTTTTCCTTTTCCTCCCATGAGATATAAGCCAATGTTAAAAATGTTCTGCTATAATAATGGTCCATGCCTTTTTGCTTTATTCGGCGCCTGTGGCCTTTAGAGAGTTTAGAAGGGCACTCAAGCCTCTCTAGCATCTCGGCTACACCTTCCAGGTTGTCCTTATTGTAATAATTGTTAACAATTTCGAGAAACGTTTGAGATGGAAGAAAATCATTCCTTGTGATTTGGTCCCAAAGGGGAGCCATCCAAGAGCATTGTTGAAAAGAATGCAAAGGGAGGTTTGCAGACTCATCGGGAGTCGTTGTGTGTTGCTTGAACAGCATATCAAGGAGTCCCATTTCTACAGCAATATCCTGGGTGTGCACGGGGTATCCCACTTCTGACACCAATAAAATAAATGTCAAGATCCGACAAAAGATTCAAATCCTGACACCAATTAAATAAATGTAGTGATCCAGGCTCTTGTATGTAAGTGTATATGGGTGGTGCTATGTATGGGCGGAGTATATGCAAAGGTCTTGCCCTCACACACCCGGCTGTGATTAAAGCCCAAAATCACAACGTTCAGGGGACTCGAGCGGTTTAGTCCCGTGCTGATACCTCCGGTGCACCCCCGCTACTACAGCTATTTTAATGGATATTTGCTATAGAAACAGAAAACTCCACACTCGGGAAGTTTAAACTATGTGCTTGTTTTACTTTACAATTAATTCAGAAGGCACAATGTGACTAATGCAAGAATTAGCAACCACTTATCAGCTATAAAATGTATGGGGAGGGGCACCCGCACCGAATCAGGAAAGGTAAAGGAAAGGATAAAAGGATCAGAGAGTTTCCCAACTCCCCTCCTCCCTCCTCCCACCTCCCAGGGTAACTTAGAACAAAGGAAGAGCAGATGGGAAAGGCGGTCTTTAGGTATCTTACGTCTCGGATCCCGGCGGAGACAGGGACCAGCCCTGGCTCTTGTGGCAGCTCTTTCTTGTAGTTCTTCAGGGGGGAGAGCACCAAAGCCTCAGCTCCAAGAGCCTTCAAAAAGGCTGTTAGCCCAGGCTCAATCCCCCCACAGTGCGGTGAGCGGTCGGCGTGCTGGCTGGAGACGGCGGCGGGGGGGGTGGAGTGAAGCGGCGCGCGGCTGGCGACGCGGCTGCAGGAGCGGCTACCGGAGCGGCGGCGAGGCGGTTGCCGAGGCGACGGCGAAGCGGCTACCGGAGCGGCGGGCGCTGGACGCTGCGGGCGCTGGACGCTGCGGGCGCTGGACGCGGCGGGCGCTGGACGCGGCGATTTCTTCTCCCCCTTTCTTCTTCTTCTGGCGACCCCGGGCTTCCAACTGCCCCGAGGCTGTGGAGGCGGTCGCCTTTATTGGAAAAATGCCAGGCGGGGTCTGGCTTCTGATTGGTCTGTCACTTTTCAATCCGCCCTGCCATTGGTCCCTGGCGCTGAGGCGCCGAAAGGTCTCTCAGAGCCTGGTATGCCGTTTTTTTTTCTTTTTCTCTTTTTCAGTCAGTCCTCAACCAGGTCCGCCTTTAACCCTTTTCTGCCTCTAACCCTTATTGCCATGAGAATCATATATATGGTTTATGTGGGGCATATCTTTAATGAATGTAGGGGCCGTCCCCCACAACCCCATGGTCACGAGCCCATCTATATGTTGCATCTCTGCCCTGATGACCTGAGGCGTCATGGGCCCATCAAGCTAAAAACAGCTCACCTTTGTGTTCCCAGTCTAAGTCTATTTTAAACACTTGGGCAGCCTCATCTGCTCGTTGGTTGTGTTGATTTTCCTCATTAGCTCGACTCAGAGGCACGTGTGCATCTACATGGCGCACTTTCACAGCCAATTTCCCTACCCGAGCAGCGATGTCTTTCCATAGGTCAGCCACCAAAAATTGGCTTACCCTTTCGCTGCCAGTTGTTCTGCTGCCACTGTTTTAGTCACCCCCACAAGGCATTTGCTACCATCCATGAGTCAGTGTACAGAGAGAGTCTTGGCCATCCTTTTTCAGCAACATCTAAAGCCAGCTGGATGGCTTTTAATTCTGCAAACTGACTTGATTCTCCTTCTCCTTCATCTGCTTCTGCAACAAGCCATGTAGGATTCCATACGGCAGCTTTCCACCTCCGACGGTTTCCTACAAGGCGGCAGGAGCCATCAGTGATCAGAGCATATTGTTTTTCAGCCTCAGGCAGTTGATTATATGGTGGGGCTTCTTCGGCTCGTTTCACCAGTTCTTGAGGTGGCATTCCAAAATGTGTGCCTTCTGGCCAGTCTGTAATGGCTTCTACGATTCCAGGATGATTGGGGTTCCCTATCCTAGCCCGCTGGGTGATTAAAGTAATCCATTTACTCCAGGTAGCATCGGTGGCATGATGCATAGGAGGAGCATTACTCATGAACATCCAGTGCTGCGCCTCAGTACCGATCACTTCCGAAGCAGCTCTAACTCCTTCATATGCTGCCAGTATTTCCTTTTCAGTTATGGTGCAATTGGCCTCGGACCCTCTTTAGCTCCTACTCCAAAATCCCAGGGGATGACCACGAGTTTCCCTTGGTGCTTTCTGCCAGAGGCTCCATGTAGGACCATTGTGCCCGGCTCCAGTGTAGAGTATATTTTTGATATATGGACCTGTTCGGATTGGTCCAAGGGCCACCGCATGCACAATCTCGTCTTTAATCTTCTCAAAAGCATCCTGTTGGTCAGCACCCCACTCAAAGTCATTCTTCTTCCGGGTCACCTTGTAAAGAGGTTGCATGATGTGACTATACTCAGGAATATGCATCCTCCAAAAACCGACCGTTCCTAAAAAATTTTGAGTGTCCTTTTTGTTGGCCGGTGGCGCCATAGCTGCTATTTTGTTAATCACATCCATTGAAATTTCGCGACGTCCATCTTGCCATTTAATTCCCAGGAACTGGATGTCTCGTGAAGGTCCTTTGACCTTGCTCCTTTTGACAGCAAAACCAGCTCTCAAAAGAATCTGGATTATCTTTCTACCTTTCTCAAAGACTTCCTCTGGCGTGTCACCCCACACAATGATGTCATCAATGTATTGCAGGTGTTCTGGAGCCTCACCCTTCTCCAGTGCAGCATGGATCAGTCCATGGCAAATAGTTGAGCTGTGTTTCCACCCTTGGGGCAGTCAATTCCAGGTGTATTGGACTCCCCTCCAGGTGAAAGCAAACTGTGGCCTGCACTCTGGTGCAGGAGGAATAGAGAAAAAGGCATGAGCAATGTCAATAGTGGCATACCATTTTGCTGCTTTTGACTCCAGCTCATATTGAAGTTCTAGCATGTCCGGCACAGAAGCACTGAGCGGTGGTGTAACCTCATTCAGACCACGATAGTCCACTGTCAGCCTCCACTCGCCATCAGGCTTCTGCACTGGCCAGATAGGACTGTTGAAGGGTGAGTCCTGCTGATCACTCCCTGGCTCTCCAGCTGTCGAATCAGCTTATGGATGGGAATCACAGAGTCTCTGTTGGTGCGATATTGTCGTCTGTGCACTGTCAAAGTGGCAGTTGGCACCTGTTGGTCTTCAACCTTCAGCAACCCCACCAGGGAAGGGTCATCTGAAAGGCTAGATAAGGTATGCAGTTGTTCAATTTTCTCAGTCTCTACAGCTGCTATACCAAAGGCCCACTGGTACCCTTTTGGGTCCTGGAAATATCCTTTTTTGAGATAGTCTATTCCAAGGATGCAAGGAGCATCTGAGCCAGTCACAACAGGGCACTTCTGCCATTTATTGCCAGTGAGGCTTACATCAGCTTCGACAATGGTCAGTTCTTTAGATCCTCCTGTCACTCCAGAAATAGTAACGGACTCTGTCCCCTTGTGATTCGATGGCATTAAGGTGCACTGTGCACCAGTGGCAACCAAGGCTTTATACCTTTGTGGTTCCAATGTGCCAGGCCACCGAATCCACATAGTCCAATATATTCTGTTGTCCCTCTCCTCCCCCTGGCTGGAGGCAGGGCACCTCTAATACTGACCAGTAGAGGTCGATGCACCATCTTGGTTGAAAGACTGGTTGCTGGAAATCAGAGCTGTCATTTTCCAGGAAGAACCATCTACTGCACCTTTTCTACCTAGCAGCTCTTGTACACGTAGCTGGAGAATATCAGTGGGTTTATTATCACAGGTTCTCATATCCTCTTTGTAATAATCACACAAGAGGAGCCACAGGTGACGTCAAAGTGGGTCCCGTCTCTCTCGTTGCTGTCTCGTAGCAGGGCATCTCCTCTTGATGGCTGCAACACGAGCCCAGTTGTCATTAGGGAGATAGTGGGGTATAGGAAGAGACTGGGGTTTACCTTCCCATCTGTCCAGATTCCTTCTGTCAGTCACCTTTTCAATGGCTGAGGTGTGGAAGTGACGATAATCAGAAAACATATCTCACTACTGTCGTGCTTTGAAAGCCAATTCACGCACCGTTGGTCTATTGGATTCATCAAAACATCCCATGAAAGAGAATATATGGGCATGTGTTGCTGGTACAGCCTGCGTAAATCTCCGGAACATGGCCGTGTCGCACACGACATCATCAGGATTTAGAAACCCTTGGTCGTCATAGATCACTTCTCACACTGCTAATTCTCTCAAATATGTGATGGCTCTTGAAAGAGTGGGTTCTCTGCTTCGGCATGGGTCAATGTCACCCTTATGGGGGTACCTGCTCCATATGGCTGAAAGAAGGCGACTCCACAGGGTGATATTTCCTGTCTTATCACCAATTGCTCTATCAATACCAGCATCTTTAGCCAGGGATCCCAACTGTCTGGCTTCTCTTTCGTCCAGGGTGTAGGTGTTGGCTCCACCATCAAAACATCGGAGCAGCCAGGTAAGAAGCCCCTCATTTTCATTGCGGGTAAAGTCCTTTCTCATGAGACGCAATTCATTTAGGGAGAAAGGCTGTAGCAGATAATCATCCTTATCTGCTTGAGAGGGGCCTGCCTGTTTATTTACTTGAGATGGGTCTGTTCCAGCATCTGTTTTAGATTCATCTGCTTCCTCAATCACGTCTTCTGATGCTGCTTGAAGAAACTCCGGATATTTCAGATGGGAGCGGGTATAAGGATCAGTCACCTTTCCTTTGCCCCTGGTCACAGGATTAACTCTTACTCATCTGAATCGAATGGGAGTGGACTTAATCTTTGCAGGAGTAGCTGCTTTTGTAGCAGCACCAGTGGTGGCAGCAGCAGCAGTAGTGGTAGCAACAGTGGCACCAGTAACAGCAGTGGCGGCAGCATCGCCTGGGGGGAACTGGCAGTGAGTGGAACAACACCTCACTCTACGCATCCACAGGACACTATAAGCATTCAACAGAAGCATCCCCAGTGAAACTATGCTATTTAGATCAAGAGCTGGGATATTCAGCCTGAGTGGGAGTGGAAAGGAAAAATTGAGTCTACCATTACCAACATAGACCTTCTTATCCACATGCACATTCACACTGCACACATACAGTATCCCTGTACAGATCAATATCATGACCCCTGTTATCACTAAATAGGTTATTACATGGTTGATTATGGCTATAGACTTATCAATAAACCACCGAACAATAACAAGAACAGATACACTCAGCAAAAGTATCCCAGCCGCATAGGACATGTATGACTGCATGTCAGGTGCAAAAATTATCTGTTCAGTTTTCAACCCATCTATGGTGTTCATTCTCTCCTGCCTGGCTCGCCAATTACTGTGTCGGTTTGGCACCGAGTTGGCAGTCTCTCGATTCACCCCTCCCCCCCTCCTCCCCCAAGGTAGGGAAAGAGGGAGAAAAATGAGAAAGAGAGGCTCTGTGGGTTGAAAAGTGAAACAGATTGATTTCAGTTATTGGTGACAAGGGAAAATATATTTGCAAAGGGATGTGCAACACCTGACCCCCTCCCTCCTCCCCTGACCACTCTCACAGTCTCCCAGCTGAAGGGGGGAGTGTCCGGGCACACGGACGGGGTCCTCGGGTGTTGGCTGTAAGGAAAAATGGAAAAAAAACAAAGAGAGAGATCCGAAGAGAGGGCAATAGAAGCGACAGTAAGCAGAAAAGTGAGTAAAAAGGAAAAAGAGAGGCTTGACTTCTGTGATATATTAGCCTATACTGAAAGCCAAATAGAGAAAATATTATGAGAAGGGAATAGTCTGGTTTGCTGATCCTGCCTTCAGTCTAATCTGCTCCCCCATAGCAGGTGGGGGGGAGGCTGCAGACAGCCAGAAGTGACCTTGGTTATTATCAGTCCACTGGCGCTGCTAAAAAGTTCACTGAAAGGAAGAAAAAAATCAGCAAAGAGCTTCCTCAAACCAAAACAACAGACTTATGTCACATGTAACCAAAACACCAGTATAACTAATATTATTCATTTTTCAGTGACAAATACATGCTGAACTGTGATTATGGCTTAATTTATTTTGGTGTCTTGAGAGTACTGTCGTGGTCAGAATTTCTTTCAGAGGTGAAGGACAGATAGTCATAAATGGCTACATCACTGATGACTGGAGAATAACAGGTATCTTTGAATGCTACGGATGTTGGAAATAGTTATTTTATCAGTCTATGGAAAAAGGAATAAAATTGGTTTTAGGAAATGCAGAATTATTCTGTGGTCAACATTAAAGATGATAGAATACTTCTGAAGAACCAAACTAAATTAGGTAAATAGATGAATTGGCAGAAGAAATTTGGAGCCACAAAAGTGAAACACCTACAGAGTGACAATCTGAACTAATTCTGTACTTCCAAAAGCAAAGAAAATGCTAGGCTGCATGAAGGAATAGAATAGAAAATAGATGCTATTTAATATTTACGGTATTCTAATTTAGGATACAGTTAGTTGTGATCATCTTGTATCAAAATGCATAAAGGAAATGAGAAAATTATTTTCATTATAGGCTGGAATGAATAAAAGAATTTCCAAGTAAATAAGTGTGGTAAGTTTTGGACTATTTAGAAAGGTGAAAAGTATAAAAAGCATGAATGATAAAGGTAGGTAGATTGCAAAAAGATCAAAAATCATACTTCCATGACTGTCTTACAGAAATCATATCAGTTTCAGGGTTTTTTGAACTGGATTTTGGCATGTTGAAGTATATTTCCTGTATTTGTCTAAACTGACTTCAGTTCATATTAGTATATATTTGATTAAGCTATGAATTACATGCAATCCAGAAGTTTGTAGAATAGCAAACTGTTAAAAAAATTGAGTTTCCAAGTGCTATTATTTTGAGAATCTATAGTACAGACTAATATCTTCCTTTTAACAGGGGGAAAACAGTGTAGCGTGGTAAACAAGGGAATTTTATGTAATCTATTGTAGCTTAGAGTAGAATAGAATATTTTCATTTGAAAGAGACCTACAATGATAATCTAGTCCAACTGCCTGACCAATTCAGGGCTGACCAAAAGTTAAAGCATAGTATTAAGGGCGTTGTCCAAATGCCTCTTAAACACTGACAGACTTGGGGCAGCAACTACCTCTCTAGGAAGCTTGTTCCAGTGTCTGACTACCCTCTTGGTAAAGGAATGGTTCCTAATGTCAAGTCTGAACCTCCCCTGGAGCAGCTTTGAACCATTCCCAGGCATCCTGTCACTGGATACCAAGGAGAAGAAAGAGATCAGCACCTCCCTCTCCACTTTCCCTCCTCAGGAAGCTGTAGAGAACAATGAGGTTGTCCCTTGGCCTCCTTTTCTCCAAACTAGACAAGCCCAGATTCCTCAGCCACTCCTCATAGAACATGCTCTCCAGCCCTCCTCTGGATACATTCCAGGACCTTAACATCCTTCTTAAATTGTGGGGCCCAGAACTGCACACAGTATTCAAGGTGAGGCCGCACCAATGCTAAATACACCAGGATAATAGCCTCTTTTGACCAGCTGGTTATGCTGTGTCTAATGCACCCTAGAATGTGGTTTTCCCTCTTGGCTGCCAGGGCATGTTGCTGACTCATGTTGAGCCTAATCTGTTAGGAAAGCACCAAATATGATACTGTGTTTGGAGTTGTCCATGGCTCTTAATCAAGATACAAGTTTTTTTACTTCAGTATAATTTTCTATGCATAAAAAAGTTAGTACTTGCAAATCTTAATGTCTCGTAGTGATGGTTTTAAAAGTAAAAAGAAGATGGTGCTGGAGGTTTATTTTCAAGTTATTTGAGTTGCTTTTAATTTGTCACTGGTGCCTCTTAAAATCTTTCATTATTCCTGTTCACTTCTCTTTCTATTAGGAAATTATATTTTGTATTTAATATTTATACCTTAACATTAAGCCTTCACAGGGGGGACAGTTCCATTCTTTCTTTTTAAAAAAAGATTTTTTTTTTTCATTTTTTAGGTCAGCAGCCTTATTTTGCATGTAGAAGAAGCTCATACGCTCCCAGTAAAGCATTTTACTAATCCGTATTGTAACATCTACCTGAACAGTGTCCAGGTAGCAAAAACACATATCAGGGAAGGGCAGAACCCTGTATGGTCAGAAGAATTTGTCTTTGAGTAAGTCTTAATCTTATTGAATTACTGAATTTCACTTGAAAATTGTATTGCATATAAGATTATTTATGCTGTACTGTTTTGCATATGTTTTTTTTTTAAATACTGTTTGCATGGTTATATAGCAGCCACCTTTCAGCCACAAATGCATAGCCAGAATTTTATGTATGCATCTAAGTTTCTTTGTTAATATAATTGTCTTTGGCTGATAATGAGAACTCAGGATTGGAATAACTTTAGAATAAGTTAAAATGTTTGCCAAGTATAATATTAATTGAGGCTTTCTGTCTTTTCTCGTAGTGATCTTTCATCTGATATTAATAGATTTGAGATAAGTCTTAGTAACAAAACAAAGAAAAGTAAAGATCCAGATATATGTAAGTATTTTTCTGTAAAAGATGTATATATATTGCAACAATGGATACAATTTTCATTGCTCTTGTCAAACATTGTCATAAGAGAATTAAGTATATTCTGCGATTACCATACAACTGTATTGGTATGTTTTGGATGTCTGTTATTGACTCTACATTAATATTTTTACAATAAGAATATGCATGTTTTTTTAGTAGTAAACCACACGGTAATCCAGTCCTATGTATCTGATGGCTTTTCTAGCCCTAGAAAAGAGCAGCTTTTCTAGAAAAGAGAAGCTGTCAGAATTAATCTACTCCATAAAATAATATGTTCCACTAAATTATTTTATTTAATCTGTTTTAAGCCCAACTGTGAGGAATTTCTTTTGTCCTTTTCAGGATTTTTGTTGTTTCCACTGAGAGATTTATTTAAAAATAAATAAAAATCCAGCTTGACAGTCTGTAGAACAAAATTTGCCTCAGTCCTCTGTCATCCTGTTGTTCCTCCCCTTTCTCTGTCATCTGTGTTCCCAAAAATTTACTAACCTCCTGTTATGGACACAGCTTCTTCAGCTGTTTTGTTTTTATTTTTCTACTGCAATGCAGACAGCCCCCTCCCCTGCCAAAGATTTGTTCCAAGTACCTTTCTCTTGTGTTTAGACCTGTCCCAAAGCCTGGCACAGTATTTATAATCTGTTACTGTTGTTTTTGTTTGAATATATTGTGTTACTGTCATGTTATGTTTGCCTCAGTGTCAATTTCTTTCTTTATTTCCTCTCAGAGGAGATTTGTAGAGAAATTTTGACGAAAGTAGAATTACTTCTAAGACTGAATGCTCTTGCAGAACCTAATTCAGTTTCAAAACTCTTGCCCTTTCCTCCGACTAGAAAAGTTTCTGCATAGCAGAAGGAAAAAAGGTGTATTTCATTTGACAGACAAGAGGACTTTCTAATTGCAGTTGTGACCTTGTTTCTTGCACAGTTCTTCTATTCATTTGAGCTACAAAAATTCTTTATCTGGGACAAAGCTTCAGTTAGTAAAAGAACCTTTCAAAGTATAATTCATTAATGGAATACTTTGGTAACTTCTAAAGTATTTTTGTAGCTTCCTTCTCTCTATTCAGATTAAGGAGATTGTGCTACCTTTAGATGTATCTAACTGGTGGAAGGTTATAGATTGTTTAATCATCTAGGTCAAGAGGTTTTGCAATGTTCCATGATTATGGTCAAGCAGACTCTTAGAGCATAACCTAACAGTCCTTTCATTTTGGGATAAGGATTAGACCATACCATCTCTGCCTACATCCCCATCTGTCATGGTTTGACTCAGGATCAGCAATTGAACCAGTGACAACAATGCTCTCGATCCCCTCCCCCTTCCACCCAGGTAGGGAAAGGAGAGAGACAATAAGGAGAGAGACTTAGCTGGATTGAAAACTAAATTAGACAGCTTTAATTATATGTACAATTATATACAAGTATGTTCAGGAATGTGCAAAAGCCTCTTGCCTCCCCCCACCCCCAGCAACTCCCCCAGCACTCTCCTTAGCTGTGAACAGTCCCAAAAAGTCTCGGACTGCTGTCTGAGATAACAGCAGAGCAAACAGGGGCTGAGGGCACAGATATGAGGGTCAGGAACGCACGGGCCTAGGGATCAAAGGAGATGGATAGACAGAGTTCTCCCTGGATGCTGGCCATGGACGGATGAGAATGGAAGAAGAAGAGCTTGACTTCTGTGAACCCTGAATTTATACCGAGTGTTACATATATATATGGACAGAATATCTCTTTGACCAATTTTGCCATCTGTCTAGTCCGTTCCTCCCTACAGGAGGGTTGTAGATACGACTCTTCTGCTCCTTCAGTGTCTGAAACAGGAAATCCAACAAGTAGAGCAAAATGGCCTTGGTCTCTCAGCAGTAACTATAAACATTCAGGCCTTATCAGTCCACTAGCTGGAAAACTTGCTGCTACTTTCAGCAAGTGTGCTGCTTAAAAGAGAGTTCACTGAAGAAAAAAAAAATCAGTAAAAGGAAAATTGGTTTAATCCTAGCTCAAACCAGGACACCAACCCTATTAAATAATTGAAGTATATGATGGGGGAAAACTGAGCTAAAAGAGACCTTATCCAACTTGCCTGTGTGCTATATTATCTAAACCCTTGACTTCTCCAAAAGCAAGAAAATTAGTTACCTTTCTGAACATTTCTCCTTTGTAGCCACAGTTATTAAATGTGGATTGCTCTGAAGTAGGAGTAATGTGAGACTCATCTTCCCAGCTAACCCATTAAGTCAACTTTTCTGCTTGTTTTTCCTGTCATATAAAGCAGATTGAGGGGCCAAAAATCTGGTATCAGTTTCACTTTTTTTTCTTCCATCATAACACACAAAACTAAATTCTAAAATTATATGAGTATGAAGGCTATTTTTTTCAGTATTTGTGGCAGGTTGACCTTGGCTGGCTGCCAGGTGCCCACCAAGTCCCTCTCTCACTCCCCCTCCTCAGTGAGACAGGGGGAGAAAATGAGATTAAAAACTTGTGGGTCAAGATAAAGGCACTTTAATGAAATATGCAAAGGCTGTGCATGGAATCAAAGCAAATAAAAATATTTATTCTGTACTTGCCATCAGCAGATGATGTCCAGCCACTTCCTGGGAAGTAGGGCCTTCATACTCATAGCAGTTGCTTTACCATAGTAATGAATGCCCCACACACACACTTTCTCCTTTCTCTTAGTTTTTATTGCTGAGCATGATGTCATGGGGTATGGGATATCCCTTTGGTCAGTTTGGGTCAGCTGTCCTGGCTATGTCCCCTCCCAACCTCTTGCCCACCCACAGTCTACCGGCCTTTGGGGGTGAGGGGAAATGTTGGAGAGACAGCCTTGATGTTGAGGGAGCACTGCTCAGCAGTAGCCAAAACCAGTTTGTTATCAACACATTCTAGCTACAAATACAGAGCACAGCACTGTGAGGGCTGCTATGAGGAAAGTTAACTCCATCCCAGCCAGACCCAATAAAAAAGAATTAATTTTAAAAAAATAAAATTAAAAAGTATTTTAAAATATTTATTTAGTTCTAAAGTCTTTCACTTTAAAATTTCCCTATTATGAGTATTCATTCTGTTATTATTTTTGTATTTTTGCTTTGAAAAGGTATTTAAAATATTCAGAATTTACAGTAAACACTTTACTGTCAATTCTACTTGTTTTCTTTATTTCTCTATCAGTTTTTTAATAATTTATTCAAATAAATATATGAATATGGCTTGGAAAAAAACAAAAAACATCAAAACAAAATCTGTGGAATATACTGTTAGATTTCATCTGTTCATACTGAAAAGTGGGATGCTCAAATTTGATTAGACGGTTAAATCAGTAAACGTTTCAGGGCACTTCCATGTAGGGTTCAGCTAGAGTGGAAGTTCTGGTTTGATTTTGCACCAGGGTAGTTGGTTAATTTCAGATAAATTCATGTTGAAAAAGAAAATATTTTTATACTAGAGGCAGTCACCTCATGCAGTCAAGTCTGTAGAGCAAAATCATAGAATCATAGAATGGTTTGGGTTGGAAGGGACCTTAAAGATCATCTAGTTCCAACCCCCCTGCCATGGGCAGGGACACCTTCCACTAGACCAGGTTGCTCAAAGCTCCATCCAACCTATCCTTTAGCACTTCTGGGGAAGGGTCATACATAACTTCTCTGGGCAACCTGTTCCTGTGTCTTACGACCCTCACAGTAAAGAATTTCTTCCTAATATCCAATCTAAATCTACCCTCCTTCAGTTTAAAACCATTACCACCTTGTCCTCTCACTACATGCCCTTGTAAAAAGTCCTCCCCCAGCTTTCTTGTAGGCTCCCTTTAAGTACTAGAAGGCCACTATAACGTCTCTCCAGAGCCTTCTCTTTTCTAAGCTAAGCAACCCCAACTCTCTCAGCCTGTCTTCATAGGAGAGGTGCTCCAACCCTCTAATTATCTTTGTGGTCCTCCTCTGGACTCACTCCAACAGGTCCATGTCCTTGTGTTGGGGGCTCCAGAACTGGACACAGTACTCCAGGTGGGATCTCACGAGAGCGGAGTAGAGGGAGAGAATCACCTCCCTCGACCTGCTGGCTACACTTCTTTTGATGCATCCCAGAATATAGTTGGCTTTCTGGGCTGCAAGCGCACATTGCCTCTGTCTCTCCTTTTGTGCAGTTTGTATTTGCAGTAGTGTCACAGCTTGTTTTTGAAGTTGGTATTTGAGAATATGCACCTGGATGAAAAAAATTTCACCGTGCTACACAATTATTACTTCTGTGGCACTTGGAAATAAGCCTACTATGGCAGGTTATAGACTTGGCTCCTTCCCTCCTATACTGTCCAGGAAATATGCGTTAAAAACATTAAGTGCAAAGTATGTAGTAAACACTCTCACATAGACATGGGAGGACTTTTTGGACAAGGGGGAGCAACTATGGAGACTATCAGGCACTTGCTAATGGTATTAACAACATACTGTCTACCAACAGTAGGTACCAAAAGTAAGTTGTTGACAGCCCCATCTTTGAAGAACAACGTGTAAGAAGTTCCAGTCCTTAAAAGCTCCTCACTACTTTGTAAATGAATTGTACTAACATGTCAGTGAGCTGCAGGTGGGAAAGCCAGGATTTAGTATTCATGTATTGAGCAATTTCTTCTTTGTCAACATTTAGATAGGCTTTTATTCTGAATCAGTAACTGTAAATGATTTTAGGTTTTGGGTTTTTTTTGAGGGAGTGGGATGCTTTTGGTTGGTTCTGGTTGGGTTCAACAAAGGCTTCACTGTAAACTTAATTTCCATTCTGAGGAAAACATAAGTTTGAACCACTTTTTAAGTTTGATTTCTAGGCTATAAGCATTATTCATCAAAAGATAAACTTGTTGCTGAATATTAATCCATAAACTTTATTCGCAAATAAGCTATTAAGAATCCTCAATCTCACTTTTTTGTGCTAATGTTCATAACGTAAAATATTCTTGGATCAAGATTGTTGTATATAGTTCTTAACTGGGCTTGCAGAGAAAGGATCAGCTATTGATTTTTTTCTTTATATTTATTATTCTGTCATAATGTGCTAGACTACAAAGTGTAAACATACTTAAATTCTCAACTAATGGCAGTCTCTTATTGAACAAAGCCTAATGTTCAATATGTTGCTAAGTAGCAGAAAGTGTTCCGTTGAAGTCTTTAAATATAAATTACAATAACAAGTACTCTGCAATCAATATATTGATATTTCTGTTTCCATATTTTAAGAACAAGATTATAGTATTTATGTTATTGCTAGGATGTGTTGCTTTAAAACCATGGGAAAAATTAAATAATTGGATTATTCTGAATCCTGTATCTCACTGTTCCTGTCAATGAGATATATGCCTTATATGTGCAAGTAAAACAAGAAGGAAGCATGTTGCTCAGCTGAGGACACGAGAGCTTTGCTTAGAAGAAATATTTTGGGAAAGTCAATTGATTATCTGGTCTAAAGACAGTCCAATCCACACTTGTGATAAGTAGCATATGATGATTAGTTGGTTTACTCACTACTTTACTGACTTGAATGTGTTATCAGTTTATCAACTCCAAAGAATGTGAAATATGAAATGTGTATTAGAAATTTGATGTTAGTCTGTTCCATTATCTGACTATTCAAATGATGTCCCAACATTGCTGAATTTGGGCAGTGGAAATTCTACTAGAACTGTTCATAGGCTTTGTAGAAAAGTGAAAAACAAGTGTGTGATGGTGTTTTTGATTGTGTTTTGGTTGGGGGGGGATGTTGTTTTTTGTTTAAATGTGAGGGACTTGATTAAAAGTAGATTTCATCGAGAGTTGCAGAAAAAGGGTGTTTGCTTAGAAGTTCCAGTCTGACAGGCTAAATGTGAAACTGAAACTGTGTATCTCCTCTTGGAACATTGTGGGTATATCCTAGGTAGAATGTTGTCTCTGCAAGCATCTGGGCCCTTTCTGTGTGAAGTATCTCAGTTCAGGAGGGCATGTACTTATTTTGGAATGATTAATGGTCTGACTGCTGCAGCTTACTAGTCAGCTGTCAGACCAGACTTTCAATTATGGTTGAATAGGCTGGAGCGGGTCATTGCTTAGTAATTTTAAGGTGCCAACACCACAAAAAAAGTGAATTAATGATTTTGTCATTCTTGGTTGACTTTTGTCATTATTTGGGCAGTAAGCTGTCTGGGAATGCTTTTTGTTTGTTTGTTTTTTGCATAAACCATTACAGCGTTAACCTGGGAGTTCCTAAGTATTAAAGAAATACTTCTGGCAACATTTGGGAAAGATGTAGTAATGCTAATAATAAATACTAAAAATAGTAACAAACTGATTCAAGATCAGACCTGATGGAGTTATGAGCCCAAGGCTTCAAAAGAGGACAATGAATTCTAATCACTTTACCTGTTTTAATTTTCTAATTGCTACCTAGGTTTGCTAGGTAGCTGGGGAAGAGGGGGGCTTTTTCCCCTATTTGGTTGTTAAAAAGAAAACTTTGTTGATATATGTGTGTATATATTATTTACAACATGCTTTATATTTCAGCTTCTGTTTTCAGGAGTCTGTTAAACTATCTAAGAGATATTCTGTCAATATATTTGATGGCACAAATTTTGATTGTTTTTTTTAATACTCTTGCTGAAACAAGATGACGTGCTGAAAATAAACTTTTTATTCAATACTAGCTCTGTTTTGCTGGAGATAACCTGCTTAACAATGCTTTTTTCCTAAAGTGTTTATGCGTTGCCAATTAAGCCGATTACAGAAAGGACATGCAACAGATGAGTGGTTTCAACTCAGTTCCCATATACCATTGAAGGGTATTGAGCCAGGATCTTTGCGTGTTCGAGCACGATATTCTATGGAGAAGATAATGCCAGAAGAGGAGTACAGTGAGTTTAAAGAGGTATTAAGTTTTGTTTCCTCGGTTTTTCTGTCAAAATTAACTTTCTCTGTTGTTTGTGAGAGATTTCAATAACACTTAACAGACATCGCTAAGTAGTATTTGTAGTGACTGTTATGTTAGGACAAGTTTCTGAACATTATTCTGGTTTTCTTTCAGCTCATACTCCAGAAAGAGATGCATGTAGTCTATGCCTTATCACATGTTTGTGGACAGGATAGAACACTGTTGGCTGGCATTTTATTGAAGATTTTTCTTCATGAAAAGCTTGAGTCACTATTGTTACGAACACTAAATGACAGGGAAATAAGCATGGAAGGTACTGTACTAATTACACTAACATTTACTCAAAGTCTGGGGAGGGAAGGGCCCCCATACCTTTGTTTCTGTTTCCTCCCTTATTTGCATCATATATCAAACTGTGAACACAGCATATTTTTCCTCTGGTTTCTGTTGTCTCATTTTCCCAAATTTTCACTTTATTTTTTTTCAGATGAAGCTACTACTTTGTTTCGTGCCACCACTTTAGCAAGTACGCTTATGGAGCAATATATGAAAGCCACAGCGACACGTTTTATTCACCATGCACTGAAAGACAGTATATTAAAGATAATGGAGAGCAAGCAGTCCTGTGAGGTGATACCTTGAACTATGGGGTTTTTTTATAATTTTGATTTGTTGAAATTATGATCTACTGGTTGTTTGCTTTGGAAGCATTTATTAATCCTTCAGAAATTATTTCAGTACCAGAACTTAACTGATTATGAGGTTTTTCTAAATGTTAGCTTGAACAATATTCATAGCATCACTTTTAAATAAGTTTTTTAACTCAAATTTCTTTAAATTATGTATTTATTCTTTAGCAATTGTAGGTTCTTTTGTAGCAGTTACTGAGTGGCCTACCGTAAATAACTTGTGATAAGCTCCAGATATACTATAAGTCAATGTCTGAACTTAGTTTCATTTTAAAACTCCCTTACATTAACTGCTTGTATAAGAACCTAATTTTCTTTCTAAAACAACCCTCCTAACTTCTGTTTTACTTGAACTTAATTATGGAAAGGGGAGGGGGGTGTCCTCAGAAGACTGGATTAAAATATATGAAAATATAGTTTAAAAAATATTAGTAGGTATGGAGTGTGTTAATTGTCTGTGCTGTTAAAAGCATAGTGCACTAGAAATTAAAGACATGGCTTTTTTTCACATTGGTCTCCTGGCCAGCCCTTGAAGCAGATATATACATTCTATACAAGTCTGAGATTTGTGCAGCAGTAGTATATTTAATGTATTTTTAAATAATATTCAGTGTGTAATATCATCAAATTATATATGTAGTTCTATTGAAAAGAAGAAACTTAATATTTTTCCTTTTTGGTTTTAGTTAAATCCCTCAAAATTAGAAAAAAATGAAGATGTAAACACTAATCTGGCACATCTACTCAGTATACTGTCAGAATTGGTGGAGAAAATATTCATGGCTGCAGAGATACTGCCTCCGTAAGTTTGCACTCTTCTGTTCAAATTTGTACTTGAAAATTACTGATTGTGTGATTTATATTGTACGATAAAATGGTGGTGCTATTGGTTTATCTTATACTAATGAGTCCTAAAACTAATTTATTTAGGGCTGTTATATGTACAGAGAAAAAACACAACTCTTTAATAAATTGTGCTTTTTGCACATGTGGTGGGTTGACCTTGGCTGGATGCCAGGTCTCCACCAAGCCACTCTATCACTCCCTCTCCACAGCTGGACAGGGGAGAGAAAATATAACAAAAAGTTCATGGGTTGAGATAAGGACAGGGAGAGATCACTTACCAGTTACCATCATGGGCAAAACAGACTTCGGAGGGTGGAGGGGGGGGTAATAGAGAGCAATTCTGTCCTCTGGTTTGTTTGGGGTTCACCTTTAATTTTTAAACCGGAACAAACACCTTCCCCCCACCCCTCCCTTCTTCCTGGGTGTCATGGTTTAATGCTGGGTCGGCAGTTTAAATGAATGACAGATGCTCTCTATTAACCCCTCTCCCTTCCCAGAAAGGGAAAGGAAAGAGAATAAGGGAGAGATACTTACAGGTTGGAAACTAAATTACACAGCTTTAATGAAACAGTAGTGATGAAAAAAAAAATAATTAAATATGTACAAATATATACAAAACCACTATTGCGCACACACACCCACCCCCAGTAACGCTCCTGTCACCACCGAGGCTTCAGAGCAGGCCCTGGAAAAGTCCCAGACTGGCCTCCTGGAGTCAGCGGCAAATGGGAGCTGGATGCAGGAACACACAAATTCAGGAACACACGGATCAGGATCAAAGGCAGACGAACAGACAAAGTTCTCCCAGGACACCAGCTATGGACAAAGAGCGCTTGACCCTCATGATCCCTCAGATTTATACCAAGTATGATGCGTATGGGATGGAATACTTTGGTCAATTTTGGTCACCTGTCTGGTCCGCTCCTCCCCACAGGAGGGTCTTGTGTGACCCCTTTCCTCCCTTCTGGTTCTGGAGCATAAGATGTTTTTTCAGAACCAAGCATTGGCCTTGGTTCTGCATAACATTTTCCAGCAGTAACTATAAACATTGAGCGTTATCAGTTCTAGAAGCAGACACTGACTGAGAAACATGCTGTTAATTTCAGCAGGTGCAGCTACTTAGAAGAGACTTAACTGAAAAGTAAAATTACTAGAAAGAAAATTGGTTCTTTCCTGGCTCAAACCGGGACACCGTGCTGAAATTCACTCCCGATTTTCTCTACTTCCTCCCCCCAAGTGGCACAGAGGAACAGGGAATAAGGGTTGCGGTCAGATCATCACACATCATCTCTGCTGCTCCTTCCTCCTCATGCTCTTTCCCTGCTCCAGCATGGGAGCCTTACTACAGGAGACAGTCCTTCATGAACTTCTCCAACTTGGGTCCAGTGTTATCAGTCCACTAGCTGGAACACTTGCTGCTAGTTAAAAGAGAGCTTACTGAAGGAAAAAAAAAAAAAACAGTAAAAGGAAAATTAGCTCAATCCTGGCTCAAACCAGGACACCATGGGCTGCAGTTCTTCAAGAACTGCTCCAGCATGGGTCCTCCATGGAGACACAAGTCCTGCCAGTAAACCTGCTCAAGCGTGGGCTCCTCTCCCCATAGGATCACAGGTCCTGCCCGGAACTTGCTCCAGCATGGACTCTCCACAGGGTCAAAGCCTCCTTTGGGCGCATCCACTTGCTCCAGTGTGAGGTTCTCCACAGGCCGCCTGTGGATATTTGCTCCACTGTGGACCTCCATGGGCTGCCTCACCATTGTCTTCACTGTGGGCTGCAGGGGAATCTCTGCTACGGCATCTGGAGCACCTCCTGCCCCTCATTCCTTACTGACCTTGGTGTCTGCAGAGTTGTTTCTCTTACATATTCTCACTCATTGCTCTTCTGGCTGCTGTTGCACAGCAGTTTTTTCATCTTCTTAAATATGTTATCCCAGAGGTGCTACCACTGGCACTGATTTGCTCAGCTTTGGCCAGCAGCAGGTCCATCTTGGAGCTGGCTGGAACTGGCTATGTCTGACATGGAGGCAGATTCTGGCATCTTCTCACAGAAGCCACCCCTGTAGGCCCCCCCTGCTACAAAAACCTCACCATGCTAACCAAATACAACACAAATGCTTTTGGCTATCACATGTGCTTTACTTCGTGGGAGAAGCTACTAGATCCAAGTGTTCAGGAAAAGAAGAAAAAAACTTAAAATATCAATATGTTATCTCCACAAAGAGGAGACAGTACTAGTTAGCAGACAGTTGTATATATTTAAATTGGTTACCATGTCCCAGACGGAACAGACAGCAGACAAGACGCATATGCACCGATCAAGATTTATTGCATATGATGTTGGGGTCTTAACTATTCAGGATACAAGGCACAAGTACAGCAAAAGTGTAGGGAAATTGGGAGATGGGAAAAGAAGTGCAGTTTGAATGCAAAGGGTATATTAGCAGTGAATATTACTACTTATAATTAAATCAAACAACAAAGGTTAACCATTAAAATGCCGGCAACTTACTTATTATCAAATTCTATACTAGGCCTAGAATATTAATTATCACTCTTAAGGGATTCTACAGTCTTAAACTTAATAATGAAGATTACTTAACAGTGAGTTTACTAATAAAGACAGTGAAAGAGTTAATATTTCTCATCCTCGCCAGGCCACAGCTGGGTGTCCTTGGGTGGATCGTAATTCTCGAGAATTAGTCTCTCTGGCAGGTGTCCCTACTGGAGAGGAGAAGGTCCAGCATACCTCCTGGAAAAGTGTACAGAAGTCCTCCCAATCCAAAATGGGACCAGGCTTTTATAGAATAAAGTGGATTGACTGCTGTCATTTAACCATTAGCCGTACCTCCAACATCTCTCATTGGAGAATAAAAGGAAAACAGCAGAAAAAACCATGAAGGCCTTGTTCTCACCAAGCAAACTCTTTTATCTGTTTGTTCTTACTTTATCTCCATTTCAGGCCTAGTTGTGGCTGGGCTGAGCTCCGTGTTCTTCAACACCAGAGAGCAGCTGGTGTTATGAACATCAACTTGGCCTCTGTTTGTACCTTTCAAGGTTGTTACCAGCTCAGAGTTTCCTTTCTCATGGGAACCTTTCCACTTCAGGCCTGGGCCTGCAAAACTGAGAGACAAAAAGCAGTTGACTCATAGAGGGAAACTGAGGCAGGCATATTGAGAGATGGAGTGTCCTGCTACATACCAATTCTTTCCAGTTCTCCTACTCTGAAAAACAGATGGAATAATTAACAGCATTAAAAATACAAATGGGTGGTAGTAGAATGACACCCTGCTGTGATTACTTCTGTCCATTGTGGAAATGCACAGGTTATTCTTTTCCTTTTTTAAAAAAAGCGAAAATAACTTGTTTAGACTGAAACCATCGAATAAAAATTGCGTAGCTCTAGCAGTTTTTGGTTTTTATCATTAGCTTTTAATGTAAACAACATGCTGAATTTTGCATTGTGTACTGGGTCTGGCTGGGATGGAGTTAATTTTGTTTATAGTAGCTGGTATGGTTCTGTGTTTTGGATTTGCAACTAAAACAGCATTGACAGCACACCAACATTTTGGCTACTGCTGAGCAGTATTTGCACAGTGTGGAGGTTTCCTTTTTTTGTCCTCCTGCCTGCTGTTCCTCCACCTCCCCCTGAAAATATGAGTAGGCTGGGGGTGGGCATGCAACCAGGACGGCTGACCTCAACTGACCAAAGGGATATTCTATACCATGTGACATCATGCTCAGCAATAAAGGCTAAGAGAAAGGAGAAGGAAGGGGTCTAGGACAATTCTCCGCTGCTAACTCTGCGCTGGGACATCTCTGCACCGGGACATCTCTCCGCAGAGGGGTCCTGGCATAGAGATGTCCCTTCCTGTGTGATGTGTGACGAGGCCCTGCTTTCCCAGAAGTGGCTGGACATCTGCCCACCCATGGGAAATAATGAATGAATTCCTTATTTTCCTTTGCTTGTGTGCACATCTTGTCAGCCCATTACTTTTTCTTGCTTTTGCCCTTCTAATTCTCTCCCCTGTCCTGCTGAGGGAGGGGGAGTAAGTGATTGAGTAGGGGCTTAGTTTCTGGCTAGGTTCAACCTACCACAATCCTTTCTGGCACCCAATGTGAGGCTTGAGAGGTTCTAGATAATGACAGATTTTATCTGAGTGTACTACACTACATTTATAGTTGTTATAGCTGTTTAGTTATTACTTGGCAAGTTGTTCCTTGCTCTTGCTGGTTACAACATTGACTGTTTGTTCTTGATACTGGTTTATTTGTTCCATCATCTGCTCCATGGCATGCTCTACCTCAAACTCTAGAGCTTGTTAATGCCTGCTTTCAGCTTTTGCAGTTTGCTGTGCTGTTTATCACTTTGTTGTGTTTTGTCTGGGAGAGCTATGGTAAAAGCACTGGCCTTGAGCCTAATCTAGTGTTTGTGTAATACATTGCTGTTGTCCCAGTACTCTGGGAACCAACTCTCAATTAACAATTACACCTTTTTCCTCTTCTTCCCTGGGAGCCATTTTGGAGGGAAAATGAAGAATGGCACCTCCTCTTTCTTCTCCTCAGGGGTAGATGTTTCCTGCCTTGTTACAATGGCTCTTCAGTTTCTGAAATATCTTTGTGTAACCAGAAAGCTTATATTGGTATGTGTTGTGAATCTAAATCTGGCTTTTCAAAAGGGTTACTGACTAATTTGGAATGCCACACAGGGATGTGCCCCGAGGCACATGGGTCATGGATGGCAAGGTGTGTGTGAGAACTTGGGGAGGTACCTAGAGCGTTATCCCCCTGCAGTGGTGTGGAACTTGAAACCTGAACAGGCATGGAATGGCATTGAAGTGACAGAACACTTGAAATGATACCTTGTCTATATCAGAGACACAACTTATAGCACTGTGCTGAGGCCTGCTCTACCCCTACTCAACCTCTGTTCAGCACTTGAAAGCTTTGCTCAAAAGGGTCTCTGAATCTCAGGATATACAGACTGTAGCTAAGCCAGAGACCCAACCCTCAACTACAACAGTCATTCTTATAGTCAGGAAGAAACAATTGAATAAGAGGTTCACTCATTTAGTAAGGGAGGAAGAAACTCCTCCCAAGGGGAGAGCAGGAAAAAGAACCAGAAGAGGCAGCCTGTTCTGCAGCAGAGCAGTCACAAAAACAGGAGAAGGAAGAGACTGAAATCATAAATGAGTTAGAAATCACCTGGTCCCAGTCCTTGAGCAAGCTGTGAGATATGTGAAAAGATTATGGCCACCAGCCAGATGAGCAAATTATCACCTGATTGCTCCAATGCTGGGATATTGGGGCCAACAGTCAGGAATTAGAAGGTAGGGAAGACCAGCAGCTGGGATCATTAGCAAGGGACCATGGAATCAACAAAAGGACTGAAAGAGGAGCAACAATCCACAGCCTCTGGAAATGGCCTCTGTTGAGTGTGAAGGCAAGGTATCCCCTCAAGGAAGGTCTTGTAAACTACTGAGGCAAGTGGACTGTGACTGAGGAAGGTATTCAGTATCTGAGGGAATTAGTGGTGGAGGTGACAGCAAGCTGGAAAATAACCAGGCCTCCAAATATCCAGATTAAATCCAATATTTGCGGTCCATGTGGCAGAAGTTTGTATGGAATGCACTGATGTTGTACATCATCACCCTGGTGGTAATGGACTGGACAGAGATTGAGGCACCAACTGTGGAAAAACTGCCCTGCCAGCTCTGGTGCTCTGAAGAGAACTTCTCTTCCTCCCTGACCCTACAGTCCTGTGTCTCAGCTGTGGAGAAACTGTCCCAACAGTTCTAGCAACTTGAAAAGAATATCTCTCTTTGCCTCTACAGTCTGGTGTCTCAGCTATCATGAGTGCCATATGAAATCAGCCTTTCTCTGCTCAAAGGAAAGAGAACTATGGGTGCACGCCATGTGCCACCCTCTGGTTCTAGCTCTGCAACTACAGGGAAGATGTGAGGAAGTGGAGCATTGCACCTACCTCAAACCTAGAAGAACACATTTGTGAATACCAAGGAAAAAAAGCAGCCAAAAAGGCTTCATCCAGAGAAGATTACTGCTCTGGTTGCTGTTGAGCAATTCCCTATACACAGTAGAAGGCCTGATCCTCCTTCTGATCCTAATGAAAGGTCTTCTGGTTTGCAGTTACAGGAGTTGGATAATAAATGCTCCAACCGAGGAGAGATGGGTCTTGCCTCTGGCCAGGCAGAGGCAAGGGACAGTCAGGTTTATTGGACCATGGATTAGATGTTCTGGCATATTACACCCGTAGGAGTATAAGGCACATAGGTGCACAGTGTACCCTAATGCCATCTGAATATTGGGGCATGGAACCCATCTGGAATTCTGGAGTGGCAAGGGGATCCCAACAGTTGTCTGTGTTTGAGGATGTGGTGAGACTTACAGGGGATAAGTGGCATAAATATCCTATTGTGACTGGCCTGGAGGCTCCATGTATCCTTGGGATGGACTATTTCAGGAAAGTGTACATCAAGAACCAAAGAGAGTACTGGTGGGCCTTTGGTGTAGCTGCCGTGGATGCAGAGAAGATTAAACAGCTGTCTACCTTGCCCAGCCTCTTGCAGGACCCTTCTGTTGTGGGATTGCTGTGTGCTGAAGGGCAGCAGATGCCAACTACTACCGTGACATGGAACCAGTGGCAATATTGCACCAACCAAGACTCTCTGGTTCCCATCCATGAGCTGATTCATTAATTGATGAGTCAAGAAGTGATTTACAAGACTCAGTCACCCTTGAATAGTTCCATATGGCCTACAAAAGTCTGACAGAGAGTGGAGGCTAACAGTGGACTATCGTGGCCTGAATGTAGTCATGCCACTGCTGAATGCTGCTGTACTGGACATGCTAGAACTCCAATATGAACTGGAATAAAAGTGACTTTCATCTTTGGATAAGCCTATGCTAGAGCAGGTACACCCCTGTGAAGGGACTGTGGCCTGTAGATAAGTCCATACCAGAGCAGGTATGCCCATGAAGGGTTGGAAGCCCATGGAGGATCCATGCTGGCGCAGGGGCCGACACCTGAGGACCCTGTCCGTGCACCCGGACACTCCCCCCTTCAGCTGGGACACCGTGAGAGTGGTCAGGGGAGGAGGGAGGGGGTCGGGTGTTGCACATCCCTTTGCAAATATGTATTCCCTTGTCACCAATAATTGAAATAAATCTGTTTCACTTTTCAACTCAGAGAGCCTCTCTTTCTCATTTTTCTCCCTCTTTCCCTGCCTTGGGGGAGGAGGGGGGGAGGGGTGAATCGAGAGACTGCCAACTCAGTGCCAAACCGACACAGGGGCCAAGAGATGGAATTCATTGCAATGTTAAACTCTCTAGCCTGGTCCAAAAGGACCAGGGGTGGAGATTATAATGAATATATATTTAACATTGTAACCCATTATTTGAGTCCTATGCTATAAAAGTACTATAACAGGAACCACCAGAACTAACAGTGGATGAGCTTTGCAAGAAGCTGGGAAAGTGCAGCCGTGAGCCAACCTGAGCTGGCTTTGGTGCCCAATAACTCCACACAACACACCACCTCTCCTGTCCTGAGTGACCACCATAACAGATGGAGCCCAAGTCACAGACTGAACTCAATGGACATTTTATGTACACTTAATGGAGGGAGCCCATAGACTAAGGGGATGATATATGTATGTATACTAAAGAATGGAAAGGGGAGTGGGATGGTGGTTAATGGGGATGTACGAGATAGTGTAGGACCTAAGCACGATGCAAATGGTATGGAATAAAGGGTGGAGATTTGTACTGGTTTTGGCTGGGATGGAGTTAATTTTCTTCATAGCAGTCTGTATGGTCAGGTGTTTTAGATTTGTGACTAAAACAGTGTGTCCCGGATGGAACGCACGGCAGACAAGACGTATATGCACTAATCAAGAACTGAGAGACAAAAGCAGCTGAATAATAGAGCAAAACTGAGGCAGGCATATTGAGAGATGGAGCGTCCTGCTACACAGTGTTGATAACACACGTGTTTTGGCTGAACAGGAGGGTTGTTTCTTCTCTCCCCATTCTGCTTCCCTCCCCACCTCAGCAATTAGGCTGGGGGTGTGCAAGAAGTTGGGAGGGAACACAACCAAGACTGCTTACCCAAACTGACCAAAGGGACATTCCATACCATGTGGTGTCATGCTCAGCAGTAAAAGCTGGGGGAAGGAGGAGGAAGAAGGGACATGCGGAGTTATGGTGTTTGTCTTCCCAAGTAACTGTTAGACGTGATGAAGCCCTGCTTTCCTGGAAGTGACTGGACACCTGCCTGCCAATGGGAAATAGTGAATGAATTCCTTATTTTTCTTTGCTTGTGTGCACAGCTTTGTTTCACCTATTAAACTGTCTTTATGTTGGCCCATGAGTTTTTCTTGGTTTTGCCCTTCTGAGGAGAAGTGAGCAAGTGACTGGGTAGGGGCTTAGCTGCTGGCTAGGCTCAACCGGACACAGAATGGCAGAATAGCACCCAAGTTTATTTTGTGTCAGTGATGGCAAGGTTAGCATTAAAAGCTTCATTCTTTTAAGTATATGGTGCATCTCTTAACATTTTTCTGAAATACACCAGAGTGCTCCCATTTTTTATAAGAGAGGACTATTGCTTAACTACTTTTAAACACCTAACTTGTATTCATGGATGCACAAATTGTTATTCATTCAATTAAAAAGTGGAAAAAAAACTAAGAAAAAAACACCAAATCATATATTTTTTTCATTTTTTAAAGGAAACACTACCTAAGAAATAGGAAAAAAAAGTATTATAAAACATTTAATGCACATGTGAATAATCAGAATTTTACCTGCACAAATAGAATAGTGTATTAGTCAAGGACTTTCTTTGCCATTTGTAAATGGACTGTCATAGCAGATTTTAAATGCATTTAAAGCTTATGTCTGAATTATAAACCTAGCATTGATAATAGTTCTGCATTAAGCAGGAGGTTGGACTGGTTCCTTTATGACTAGCTTTTTTTAATTCAGTGAATTTTAAAAATTAAATTATTAATTAACTATTATTTTTATAGGACGTTGAGATATATTTATGGATGCTTGCAGAAGTCTGTTCAAAACAAGTGGCCAGCTAATACCACAATGAGAACAAGAGTTGTTAGGTAAGTTACTTGTCACTTTATGCTGAAAATACTCTTAACATCTTATTACTGTCATACTTCAGTTTGCTTATCTATTTTCTTTTAGTGCCAAAACTTTATAGTACTTATATAGGTTACAAGAATATTTAAGATCATTATGGTACTGGGACATGATATCCCAGTTAAGGATTGAGAGCTTGCTAGATTCTTAGTCATGCTGTTGGAGCCTTGCTAGAGGTGTATTATAGAGGTCAATATAGCTATACTTAATAGTGTTAAGGAAACTAATACCTTCTCAGAAAGGTAATTGGATTGTCATTAGATTTCACTGGGGTACTGTCTGCATTGGAATATATAGTTCTCTGCATCAGTGAAGACTCTCAGTGCTGATCACTTGGAATCAACACACAGTGTTCATTTCTGAAAATATGTACTTCTATGCTCTCCCAGTTTTATTTCATTTTTCTGCTCTATCCCAATAATGCTGAAACATTCCAGAGCCTCTGTTAAAATGTTGTGGGCTACTGAACCTGTTTTCTCTGAACTGGCACTGAGTGCAAATACTCCAGTCTGTATTCATAAATCAATTTAATAAATAGTTCTTCCTTTAATACTGTCAGTTACCAGTGCAGGTCAAAAAATCTTTGACAAAAATGAGGTCTTGACACTGTTGTTCTAAATTATACTGGAGGTTTAAGGGTATCAGAGCCACATCTCTTCACATTTGCATATGGATCGATTCAAGCTGAACTAAGGCCATGTTGCTGCCAAAAGAGATTTTCCATTCTGACTGTGCACTCTTGCTCTCCTTGTGTTGACTTGGGGAAGCGAGTGGCTGCAGGATTAATTACTTGATGTAGTAGTGTCACGGTTTGACTCAGGATCAGCAATTAAACCAGAGACAACAGTTCTCTTGATCCCCTCCCCCAGGTAGGGAAGGAGAGATAAAATTAGGAGACTTTTCTGGATTGAAAACTAAACTAGACAGCTTTAATTAAACACTAATGATAAAAGAAAATATGTACAATTATATACAAATGTGTTCAGGAATGTGCAAAAGCCTCTTGTCTCCCCCCACCCCCAGCAACTTCCACACCAGTCTCCTTAGCTGTGAACAGTCCCGAAAAGTCCTGGACTGCTGCTGGAGATAATGGCAGAGCAGACAGGAGCTGAGAGTAGAGTGATGAGGGTCAGGAATGCACGAGCCTAGGGGTCGACGGTGATGGATGGATGGAGTCCTCCCTGGACGCCGGCCATGGACAGAAGAGAAAGGAAGAAGAAAAAGGAAAGGAAGGAAGTTGTCTTCTGTGATCTCTGACCTTCCTCGGAGCTTACGTAGATATATGGAATGGAATACCTTTGGTCAATTTTGCTGTCCATCTAGTCCAGCCTCTCTACAGGGGGTCATAGATACGACTCTCCTCCTACTGGTAGTGTCTGAGGTGGCAAGGCAAAGACACGACCTTGGAATCTCAGCAGTAACATAAACATTCCAGTGTTATCAGTCCACTAGCTGTAAAACTAAGTCTAAGACCAGTGTGGTCTTAGACTTCAGGCTTCAGTATGGCTTCACAGTTAAGCTTTTCCCAGGTGGTTTCAGAGGTTCACCTTAATTGGGAAGTAAATATGTCTGGTTTTATTTCAGTTTTTATCATAGTTGAAATCATAACAAGACATTCTTAATTAACAAACATATTCATGGAGCCCAGGCTGGTTGTTTGTCATCTATCTCAAAAAGATTTCCACACTGACTACATAATTTTACATTAATTGTTTAACTTTATTATTGAACAAAATACTTTTTTTCCATTTCAGTGGCTTTGTTTTTCTTCGACTGATTTGTCCTGCTATCCTGAACCCAAGGATGTTTAATATCATTTCAGGTGATTATGCTTCAGACTGAATGAATACTTTATGTAGTCATAGACATGAACTTACTTTAGGGCTTAATTTAGCAAAATATGAAGTCTTTTGAACACTGTGTCCTCATCGTCAGTGGGATGGGGAAGAGGAAAGGAAGAATTAAAACAATAAAACTTGGGAGTCAACATAAAAAAAACCAAACAACCAAAAATTAAATAATTGTTTAATAAGTGAAGGATAAATGAAGCAAAACAAGTGATGCATGCACCTCCCATGGATAGACTGATGCCCAGCTAGTTCCTGAGCAAAAGATGGCTAACACCCATAAACCCCCCCCCCTCTTTTCCCTTTTATTGCTGAGCATGACATTATATGTTATGGAATATCTCTTTGGTTAGTTTGGGTCATCTGCCCAGTTGTGCCCCACCCCCCCCAAGCTATTCACTGGGGAGGCGACCTTGATGCTTTGTAAACACCATTCAGCAAAAGCTATAACATTAGTTTGTTATCAGTTCTGTTTTGGTCAAGAATCTAAACTAGCTCCATATGAGGTACTATGAAGAAAATTAACTCAATCCTAGCCAGGCCCAATACAAAAGTGTTAGCCTGCTTTTTGATGCTCTCTTTGTAGAGTGCATCTCTATCAGTAAATAAAACAGTGACAGGCACTATTCCTGTTTGCTGGAACAGGATTGTGAAATTGCTATACTGATCTGGCTGATATCACATAGCATTCTCCTAAACAGTTCTTAGGCGTGATTTGTTGTTGGCATGCATAAGGGACTACATCTGACATAGTTGGCATGGGGCTTTGTTGTGCAGCTTTAACGGTGAGGGCATAGATTATTCCATGGTGTCGCATTTGGAGGGCAGCGGCCCTACGAACGTTTTCCATAATGTCAGTGGGGCTCCCTTTTAGGGCAATCGGTTCTCCTCGCTCCACCACCTCAGATTTACCTACGTTCCAGGCTGCACGCTGCGTTAGAGACCATGGGTGATTTGTATTTCCGGTTAGTAACACCATTCCAGGTCCCCAAAAACCATCTGCCTCCCATTCAGTCAACATTATATCGTCCCCTCCTGTGAGTGATACTCTCATGACAGCTTCTGTTTCTGAAGCCAGTCTGCTATATTTTTCTCTGAGTTTACCCAGATCAATAGGTGAATAGGGCTTTTCCTTTATCTCTGTATCTCTTTGTGCAGCCCCGGCTCTCTGGGTATAGGTAGTTAGCCTAACAGGCCGGAGCACCTTTTTTTCTTCCTGCTCTTCCTCCTCCCCCTCTCCATACCGGGTCTCTGATTCATACGTAATAGTATCCGGAAACCCCTGTACGTTTCTCCCTCTCTGGCTTTCCCTTTCTTCCTGAAGGGGAGCAGGGGGTGGAGGAAGAGGAAGAGGCCCCTGTTTGAGCCGTTCATTATCCCTCTGCAATGTTTCAATCTCTTGCTGCAACTTCGAGATGTCTCGGTTTTTTGCCCTGACATCCCTCTCCGAGTCCTCCAATGCCTTTAACGTCCTTGCAAGTTCCCTCTGCATGTCAAGCAGCTTCCTTTCGTATTCTGCTTGCATGTCGGTATGATCCTTTTTTAACTCCCTGTATTTTCTTTCACGCTCCTGTTGTTCTCCCTGTAACCGCATAATCTCCTGTAACAACTTCTCGTCTCCCTCGCTCTGCTCCTTCTTACGCCTCGCCCCTGTGTCTTTCTTCCTCAACTGTGTCGCAACCTCCTGCCTCAGGGTCTCTAGCTCCTGTCTTAGGGGCACCATCACTTCCAACACCTACTGTTCAAAGTCACGGGGGTACGGGAAAGGAAGGGGGTACGTGCCGGGTGGCTGTGCCAATACCTCAGCATACAAGGGGCGAGGAAGGACCGCCGGTGGCTCGGTAGATATCGGACCACTAGCGCCCGTTGGACCCATCGCCCCCCCCACAGGGCTGCCTGACTCAACGCCAGACGCCTCCTCCGCAGGAGCATCGATATCGATTACCGCTTCGCTTGTTTTGTTCTCCATTCTCACTATCACTGCGTCTGTGTGCAGGGGCTACAACAGACCCTCGAATCCTGCCGACTACGCCAATAATGTCGCGGACCGAGATAGGTAAAGCCGCGACCCACACCCCCACCTCGGGGGAATCGAGGGCTGAAGACCACTCCCCGTCACACTCACAAACAATGCTTAGGAATCACTAGATTTATTAAAGGCACTGAGGGTTTGGCAAGTCCGATATCAAATAACACACAAGGTCTATCTCTATATCTATATCCACACCTATATATCCATATACCAACAGCTATACAACACTACATCTATATGCCAATAACAACACACACAGAAAACAAGAGAGAACCTCTCCCCTTTTCCCCTGTTCCCGTTCCCGGACAGGGATAAGAGGGAAAGCCTGGAGAGAGCCTTTGGGAAATAGAAGAATATTGGAAAAGAGAAGTGAGTGTCTGGTATGTGTGAATATTATGTAGGAATGTTTGTAGGAATGTTAGTAAGATGTTCGCAATTCTCACCACCGGGGTACGGCCGAAGCCAATCCCTGGTCGGGATCCACGTCCTGTCTCTTGAGACTCTAGGCAAACGGTCCGTTCGGTACGTCCACACGCCAACAACCACAGGGAGCAGCGCCGTAACTTCACGGCAGCCTCCGCAGCGGTACGCTCACCGCGGCGGCTGTATCCGTGTAGTATTCACAGAGCGCGCGCCTTCTTGCTCCTCCCTTTTTTTCCCAGTTCCGGCCCTGCCGTGCCTCCTGGGAGCTGTAGTCTGTAGTCCTGTGCGCATGCGCCTGGTACCTCTGTCCTCTCCCCACAAGTGCCGGGGGGGCGCATCACCAGGACTGGTCAGTGAATGTCGCTGGATTAAAGGCCATTATAGAGTCCGTCTCTCACACATGGCAGTTGGCTTAAGCACCTAGAAATGTTTCTGATTGTTTTAACTTACAGATATAGCTGAGGTCTTAGAGATGTAACAAGTATGTGTTACTGTTGTTCTAGACATAAGGCTATTTCAGGTCGTAAGTTTTGCTGTATTCCTTTGTGGTGTGCTGATGCTGGCTGAATGCCAGATGCCCACCAAAGCTGCTCTATCACTCTCCCTCCTCAGCTGGGCAGGAGAGAGAAAATATAATGTAAAGCTAATGAGTCGAAATAAGGACAGGGAGAGATCACTCACCAATTACCATCACAGGCAAAAGAGGCTTAACTTGGGGAAACGAATTTATTACCAATCAAAATCAGAGTAGGGTAATGAGTTTCCCACAGGTTCACAAGTCCTGCCAGCAAATCTGTTCCAGCATGGGCTCCTCTCTCCACGGGTTCATAGGTCCTGCCAGGAGCCTGCTCCACCATGGGCTTCCCATGGGTTGACAGCCTCCTTTGGGCACATCCACCTGATCCAGCATGGGGTCCTTCATGGGCTGCAGGTGTATATCTGCTCCACCGTTAACCTCCATGGGCTGCAGGGGGACAGCATGCCTCACCATGGTTTTCACCACAGGCTGCAGGGGAAACTGCTCTGGCCCCTTGAGCACCACCTCTCCCTCCTTCTTCACCGACCTTATCATAGAATCATAGAATGGTTAAGGTTGGAAGGGACCTTAAAGATCATAGAATGGTTAAGGCTGGAAGGGACCTTAAAGATCATAGAATGGTTAAGGCTGGAAGGGACCTTAAAGATCACCAGGTTCCAACCTCTCTGCCATGAGGAGGGACACCTCCCACCAGACCAGGTTGCACAAAGCCTCATCCAACCTGGCCTTGAACACCTCCAGAGAGGGGGCATCAACAACCTCCCTAGGCAACCTATTCCAGCACCTTACTACCCTCATGGTGAAGAATTTATTCCAGATGTCTAGCCTAAATCATCCCTCCTTCAGTTTAAAACCATTACCTACTCTCTCTGGTGAAAAGCCCCTCTCCAGCTTTCTTGTAGGCCCCCCTTCAGGTACTGGAAGGCCGCTATAAGGTCTCCCCAGAGCCTTCTCTTCTCCAAGCTGAATAGCTGCAACTCTCTCAGCCTGTTTTCATAGCAGAGGTGCTCCAGCCCTCCGATCATCTTCGTGGCCCTTCTCTGGAGCTTCTCCAACAGGTCTATATCTTTCCTGTGCTGAGGGCTCCAGAGCTGTATGCAGTATTCCAGGTGCGGCCTCACCAGAGCAGAGTAGAGGGGCAGAATCACCTCCCTGGCCCTGCTGGCCTTACTTCTTTTGATGCAGCCCAGGATGTGGTTGGCCCTCTGGTCTGCGAGCGCACGCTGGTGGCTCATGTTGAACTTCTTATCTACTACCACCCCCAAGCCCTTCTCCTCAGGACTCTTTTCAATCGCTTCTCCCCCCAGCCTGTATTTGTGCCTGGAGTTGCGCCAAGCCAGGTGCAGGACCTTGCACTTGGCCTTGTTGAACTTCATGAGGTTGGCATTGGCCCACCCTCCAGCCTGTCAAGGTCCCTCTGGATGGCCTCCCTTCCCTCTAGGGTGTCAACTACTCCACACAGCTTGGTATTGTCAGCAAACCTGCTGAGGATACACTCAATCCCACTGTCCATGTCTCCAACAAAGATGTTAAACAGCACTGGTCCCAATACTGACCCTTGAAGAATGCCACTCATCACTTGCCTCCACTTGGACACTGAGCCATTGACCACAACTCTCTGGGTGCAGCCATCCAGCCAATTTCTTATCCACCAAGTGATCCATCTGTCAAATCCATGTCTTGTCAGTTTGGAGACCAGGATGTCATGTGGGACAGTGTCAAATGCCTTGCACAAATCCAGGTAGATGATGTCAGTTGCTCTACCATTATCCACCATCTCTGTAGCCTTGTCATAGAAGGCCACCAGATTGGTCAGGCATGATTTGCCCTTAGTGGAGCCATGGTGGCTGTTGCCTATCACCTCCTTATTTTCCGTGTGCCTTAGCAGATTTTCCAGGAGGATCTGTTCCCTGATCTTGCTGGGCACAGAGGTGAGACTGACCGGCCTGTAGTTCTCCAGGACTTCCTTCTTCACCTTTTTAAAAATAGAGGCTATGTTACCTTTTTTCCAGTTGGCAGGATCCTCACCAGACCGCCATGACCTCTCAAATATGATGAACCTTGGTGTCTGCAGAGTTGTTTCACATATTCTCACTCCTCTCTTTTTTTGGCTGCTCTTCTGTAACAGTTTCGTTTTTTCTCCTTCTTAAATGTTATCCCAAAGGTGCTACCACCATTTCTGATTGGCTCGGCCTTGGTCAGCAGCAGGTCCATCTTGGAGCTGGCTGGCATTTACTCTATCAGACATAGGGGAAGCTTTTAGTAGCTTCTCACAGAAGCCACCTCTGTAGCCCTCCTGCTACCAAAACCTTGCCATATAACCTAATACATCCTTGTGGGAGGAAGAAAGGAAAGGTATAAACTACTGGTGGGAAAACTGTAGTACTGAAGTATTGGGACATTTGAGTTCTGTAGTTTTAAAAGTTTGCATATGTTATACTTGATTTTTGTGTTATCTGTAAGTGTTAGTCCTGTTTAGAAGTTCAGATAATACTCATTTTTGCTAAGGTAAATTTACAGACTCTATAGAAGGCTATTGGAGCTGTTTTTTAAAAAAAAAAAAAGGAAGTGGGCGTTTTCTTTTGGAGCAAAGTTTCTAACATACTTCCTTGCTGTAATGGGGTGGGGAGGGAAAATATTCTGACGGCTGGGTGTATAGACAGTCAGTTTCAGCAGCAATGTCACCTCAACAACTGTTCTCAAAAATCTTTACTTAAAAAGTTAAGTCCTTTGTTTCAACCTTCTTAGTTTATTTTTTTAAAAGAATAAACTTCTTTAGGTCAATTCTCTTCACTTGAACTTACCAATTCTAAGGCCAGTACTTGTTTTCAGCATTGCTTCTTCCAAGGGATGGACAGTACTAAGCACTAGATGCTATGAACAACTGAGATTACTTGTATGATTAGTGCCTCAGTTTAAGCTTCAGCTATGCCTAAAAAGTTGGAACTTATTTTTTAATTAATTGCAGTGCTGAGCAGAGAAGGCAGCAGAAAGACAGAAGATCAAAACATACAGATAGACAGTGAAGAGTATATAGCATTCTTATGAAGCACTGTGAAATTTAGAGCTTATATGATAGCCATGTCAATTCTGTAATGCTTAAATGGCCTGTAAGTGGAAAGCCAGATTTGACCGTAACTGTTTAAAAACAAACCAAAACCCCCCTATGCTTAACAGTAATTTCTTAGTTAAAACAACTTTTTCCAACAAGTGATTTGTGCAGTAAATAGCTATACTTTCATGGAAATACAAGCCACAATTGCATGCAATATTTAGTCTATTTTCCTGGTACTCATAATTTGCATAACAATGTAGGACCTACTTATATGGGTATATGCAAATAAGGAAAAGGGTAAACCTAATTATTTTATTAGATTTTAACAACAAATAATCTTCCTTTTAACAGACCTGTTTGATTTTTGTGAAAGGGCTTTTCAGTTAATTAATTCATAACACTTTTGGTAACCTTAGGCTTCTGAGGAACACTTTATTTTGCTTGCTTTGTTCTGTAAGCAACTAGTACAGAAAGTCAGATATTCATATTTTTTGTGGACATAATTACTAAACCAAAAAAAGTTTACTCGATCATAGGTTATGTTCCACATGCAGTTCTGTTACAGTATTTAATTCCATGATAAATAACAAATTGTAGAAGAGCTTAACTTTCATGTGGCAACTGGAAGCTTTAAATTAAAATGAAATTATCAGTAACTGTCTATTTTGTACTCCTATCAGATTCTCCTTCCCCTACTGCTGCAAGAACACTGACGCTGGTCGCCAAGTCTGTGCAGAATTTAGCAAATCTGGTTGAATTTGGAGCTAAGGTGAATATAATTTTACACAGAACAGCCTAAATGTTCCTGTTTAATACAGACAAAAAACCTGTTGCTTCTTTCTTGTGCAAATCTTGATGTGTGACCTGGGTGTCTTCACCACCAAGGAGGCCTTGTTCCTGCAGTTTCTTCTATCCTCTTCAGTTGGAGCTCAACAGGGTATTGATTTAAACTAGAGCAGTAGCATAAAGTCTGGCTGAATTGGAAAGAGGAGTCAGTCATTTGAGAATGAGTCATCTAGAAACTTATGTGAATGATTGGTAAATACCATGAAGATTTTGAATCTGGTAGTATGAACAGCAGCAGTGATCTGTTAAAATAATTAGTGAACCAATGACCATACTTTGAGCCTGACCCATCAGCTAATTATAATTATGGACTTGTCTAGCTGTGTGCTGGACATATCATCCAGAAGGATACTGTAGAGAGACAGTACTGAATATCAAAAGATTTGCTAAAATCCAAAACAACCCCATCTTCTGGCTTCCCTTGGTCAACTAGATGGGTGTTGGAGTTGGAAAAGTGAAAGAGGAGAGGCAGGCAGCCATCATTCCACAATGAAAACATCTATGTGATGATAAAATGGGTAAATTTTCTTTAGGAATATACACATCAAAAAGACAACTGAGAAATGCTAGAGTAGAAATCTGTGATTAGAAAGAATCTGTTCGAGAAGGATGTATTGTCTGCCTTAAATAGATGATGGGAGCCTTTTTGCATTTCCATTGATTATTTGATTTCAAAACGGGGAGACATCTTTCAGTAATCTTGGCATGTCTCTTTACAGAACCTTGAAATACATTCCACATCCATGTTCTTTTATATACTATATATAATAGTTCACTTTCAAATTGAGACCGATTAAGACTAAACAAACTTCCAGCCTGGATATAGAATATTTTAATTCTGAAACAAGTTAACAACTACCAACCTCTGGCTTCCCCCCATCACACACACACTTTTCCTCTTCTTATTCCTTAGACTAGTGTTTTCTGTTGGTACAGCATTTTGAAACACCCCTTTTATTTGTACTCATTTTCATATTGCTTGACATTATTTTGTAAATCAGTTTTACAAGTTGCTCTAAAAAAAACTCAGCTTTAATGAAGTTTCTATTGCATCACTAAAAGAATGCCAGCAATAATTGGTCTGTTCTGGTTCCCAAGTCGCAACATGGTTGAACAATAAAAATCTGTTGACTTAAGCAAAATGAAAGAGAGTGAGTTCAGGCTACCATTTGTCTGACACTCACCACTTGGAATGTAAGCATTAACAAAAGAACAAGAAGGAGGGCACTTACGTCCTGATGTCACCTCTGAAAGTGTTTTCTCCATTATATAGCTGCAATGAAAAAAAGAAATCCATCTTTAATATTTCAGAAATGTAAAATTTCATGTAATAATGCATATATAAACAATTTCAGAATCAATCTGGAATACAAAAAAGTTTAATCTTTTGACTGGTTGTACACTAGTCATTATAAATTCACTTGAAAAAATAAAATCACTCCAGATGACACATTTGTGTTTTGCAGTGTCATTTGTTTCTGATTGCAATGTGTTCACTTCAGGTATGGCTATTAAATTGGTATTGATTTGTTCTAATAAATACTTTTAAAAATTACTAGGAGCCATATATGGAGGGGGTAAATCCATTCATCAAGAGTAACAAACATCGCATGATCATGTTCTTAGATGAACTTGGGGTAAGTGGTTTAAAAAAAAAATATTGGAAGTTGTATAGCAACATTATAAATTAAAGTTCTTTACAGTTCTTGTTAACTAGCTCAAAAATGCATCAGTTTCCACACAATTTTGAATGCTTGTTACTGAAAATTTTTTCTTATGCATGTTTAGCAACTGTGGATTGCTGGCCTGTTGCACAGAATTAAAACCAATCAAATGTCCCATTAGAAAGATTTTATTCATTTAGTACTGCTGTAGACATGAGATCTTTTTGAGCTTCTCTCTGAGGATTAGGACTTTTGGCCAAAAATACCAATATTTAAAAAAAATTTTTAAAAGAAAAAATTCTTATGTGTAATTTGCCATATAGTTTTGACTCGAGATTGAAAAACTTGAAGTTTAAAAATATATTATGGTCCATTTTAGTTATACATTATCAAATGTCTCACTGCATGAATTCTATATATTATAGTTAAAAAGAAAATAGTAATTGCAGTTCACTTTGAAACTGTTACTGTTTTGTGTATGATAGCTACAACGAGTTAAGAGCTCATTTATGTATATACGTATACGTTTAAACCAAGAATTTGTTTTAAAAATGAAGATGAAAGAAATGTGCCTAGCTTCCTGAATTGGTCCATTAAAAGTGACCTAGAAGACATCTCAGACTATTTTTATAATCTATAAGAATGAGTGTTTTGAAGGGTGGATTGCCATATATCACCTTTTTCTGGTTAAATGGCACCTTCTGCATATTACAGTATACTGTTTTTTTCTTTAAATGGCAGATTATGCATGAGGACTCAGAAAACTGTTGGGTTTTAAAATAACTGAATTATCTACTGTTTTAATTACATTATTAGTGGATTTACTGACTTGATAGTTTGGGGTTTTTTTTTGGTGTCCATTTTTGCTGTTGCTATTGTCTGATTTATTTTTTTTAAATCACCTAATGGATGGATCCCCTCATTTGGGGGGAGGATATAATATAAATCTCTTTTCTCAGTATCTTTCTGGCCAGCTCAGAGGTAGCATAGCAACATCAAACCTTTTAGTAGAACCCTCCTAGTAGGATTGCCATATATTTAGTAATCTCTCCACGTGAAATGTATAACCATAATTAAAATCTCTTCATGAAATAGATGCTTGTGTAGAGGAGGAAATATAGTTTGTATTAGATAACATGGACAGAAGACTTAATTGTGAAGGAAAACATTTCAGTACTTTCTTGCAGTATCAAAACAACTGTTGGCGGGTTTGTAGAACTGTAGTTTAATTTCTTAATATGTCTGGCTACTCAACATTCTAACTGTGCTCTCATAATTTTTGTTAAAGAATGTTCCTGATCTTCCAGACACTACAGAGCACTGTAGAACTGACTTATCTCGTTATCTGGCAGCCTTGCATGAGATGTGTGTTGCACATTCAGATGAACTTCGGACACTCAGTAATGAGCGAGGTGTAATGCAGGTAAACTACAATGGTTAACAAAAATCACAGGTACAGATAGCATGTCTGAGTTATTGCTTAATGTGATTATTTTGTAATTTTTCTGTCTCGCAGTATGAGTGATAAATAATGTGTACATTTCACCAGGAGGTTGCTTGTTGTAAAGGTGAAGAAGCTCAAAACTATGAACTAAGTATTTATACAACAAAAACCGAAGATGTTTTAAAGCTGTGGGGTGGGGTTTTTTTCATTTGGTTTTGTTTTGTTTAGTTTCCAGGTGAAGTTTTTAGTTTCTAGAGGAAGCCTAAATCAAATAAATTACTATCTCCTGACAGGCTCTAGTTTTAGGATCTAGTTCTTCTAATTGAGAACTAAATAACTAAATTTACTTTCTTTAGCTTTCTATCACTACTTCATTTCTGCTTCCTGATTTATTATATTTGTAAACAAACATGGCAAACTTCTCTAGCAAACAGTATAAATGGGTGTTCTGTTCCAACTACCGAACTTCTATACAGCTTTTATGAAAACTTATATTTTAAGAGGAAAAAAATTCACATGACTTCATGCATTGTCTCAAAATACTATAAAAGTAATAGACTTGCTTATGGTCTACTAATTATGATGAACTTCAGGTCAGCAATGCTTGACTAGCATACTGTGCTGTGCAGGAGATAATTTGAGTAGTCTTACCTTTTTAATGCTAACAATTTGGGGACAGGGACAGTTGTACTATAGAAAGCCTTTTTGTTCAGAGATGGACTTCCTTAAATTTAATCAGTATCAGCTTAAACTATTTAATGACTCATTTTTTAAGAGGTAGTTTTTATAATAGTTTTTAATATAATTGTTTCAAAATAACTTTTTGTAATCAGGTTTCTTATTATTCTCATGGTTTTTAAAGACTGGGCTTCCTATATCCTGACTCTTTGAAGGCCTTAATTTAAACCCAGATAGATGATAAATCTATATTTGTTTCTCCTGGCAGCAAATGTTACTCAAATAATACATTTATAGACATTATTGTTTTTTAAATAAGAGGATTACTGGGAACTCTTATGGTGATTTTTCAGAAGGTGAAAATATATTTGTATTTCATCACCTTTTGCAGAAGAAAGCTCAAGGAATTAAAAACTAGATAATGCTTCATTATAGCAGTTCAAAACTAATCCAGTTTAATAACTACTACAGTTTACCTCTTCAGTTGGATATGAGGAGGGAAAAAAAAAATCACGTTCAAGTTCATAATTCACTTACAGCTACTGCTAGTTTTGACAAAGCAAAACTGATGGCTAGACTGGGAAGGCAGGATAGTAGAAGTTTTCAGTACTAAATGTCTTGTTACAGATAAGGAATGCCATTTCTTTCACAAGGCCTGTATCTGAAGTACCTAATGATTACAGATGTGATACTGTTTCCTCGATACACTTATATTTCTACTTCAGAGGAGTAATTTCTCCTCATGGGTTTCCATAAAGAAAACTCTCGATTTTTTTTTCCCATTTCCCTCCTGTAAGCGCTCTAATGGTTCGCTCAGCATCATCCTGTTGTACTATACATAGTTCTACTATGATGAAAACATTATTGAACTCCTGTTAACAATACAATTTCTCAGTCTGTTTTATGTATATGTGCAGTTGCATTTGGTTTAGTTTAATGACCAGGTTTTCAGAAAGTTAAAAGAGGGTAGTTCTGCCTGTGCATCATATTATCACCTATTTTTTTGTCACCAGACTTTTTTTTTTTCTCATTTTCTTCCCCCAGTTCTGCACTTTCATATGGGAAAATACCTGAGTATAGATTTTTAGTTCACAGATTATTTTTAACAGATAGGAGAACTCTCATTTTGAAACTCTCGGGTTAAGTTAGCAAGACTTAATAGGTCTCCATGGGTGCAGATAAATTTCATATTGCTGTGTTACAGTTGCCTTTTGAAGTAATGTCTTAGTGACTAGGGAATTGGAGCTAGGGGTGGTGGTGTGGAGGGGAGGGGTTTAAATATATTTTAAATTACCTAATTATGAGTCTGGTAAGTTAATGAAGATGCTTCTCAAGAAAGATGGGGTTTGTTTTTTTCAAGTTGCTAATATAGGGTTGTACTGGGTTTTTTTTTTGTGTTTTGTTTGTTTGTTTTCTACAGCATGTTCTTAAGAAGCTGTTGGCTATTACAGAACTGCTTCAACAAAAACAAAATCAGTATTCAGTGTCTAATAACATCAGGTAGCAGCCCTCTACCTGAATTCTGCATGGATCCAGCATATATAACATGACAACTCACACAAGTATCACTTTTTTTTACTCTTGCCAAAAATAGCGCACCCTGTCACATTCCCAGGGATGTGTGAACTATGTGAACTATGCAAAAAGAAAACAAAGATTCTGTTAGTGAATGGTTGTACCAGCAGCTTTTTAAACTATCTGTGCAGGATATTTGCACTTTTTTCCACTTGGAACCAGTTTTTACAGCCTCTGAGCCTTGGTGTACAGTTTACCTTCTGCAGAGACAATGCTGTGACTGTCTTGAACTTGGAAAATTATTTTCAACACCTGCAATTGCCAAAGTTTTTCTCTCTTGTTGGAAAAGAATTATCAACTGACAAGGAAAGAAATGCATTGTTTTGACAGCTATATGTAACTGGATAACATTCCTTACTGTAATTTCTGACTAGTTACAATTATTATGACTTAGACACTTTCAGCTACTTGAACTTGTATTTACAATTTCCACAGTTTGATGGTTATGGTAAGAAGAATTTTTCCTGTATACCTTTTATACCATGTTGTTTCTCTTGCTGAAATCATGTCAAAATATGCAGAAGGGAACTTGTAAGCTTTATTCCTTAATGTGTGTCACGATTTGACTCAGGATTGGCAATTAAACCAGCGACAACAATGCTCTCAATCCCCTCCCCCTCCCACCCAGGTAGGGAAGGAGAGAGAGAATTAAGGAGAGACTTTCTGGATTGAAAACTAAACTAGACAGCTTTAATTAAACACTAATGACAAAATAAAATATGTACAATTATATACAAGTATGTTCAGGAAAGTGCAAAACCCTATTGCCTCCCTCCACCCCCAGCAACTCCCACGGCACTCTCCTTAGCTGTGAGCAGTTCTGAAATGTCTCTGACTGCTGCTGGAAATACCGGCAGAGCAGACAGGAACTGAGGGTAGAGTTATGAGGGTCAGGAATGCACGAGCCTAGCAATCAGCAGTGATGGATAGACGGAGTCCTCCCCGGATGCCAGCCATGGATGGAAGACAAGGAAGAAGAAGAAGCAGGAAGGAAGTTATCTTCCATGATCTCTGACCTTACACTGAGCTTATATAGATATATGGAATGGAATACTTGGGTCAATTTTGCTGTCCATCTAGTCCACCCCTCCCTACGGGGGTTACAGATACGACTCTTCTGCTCTCGGTAGCATCCCTGAGGTGGCAGAGCAAAGTGACCTTGGAGTCTCTGCAGTAACAAACATTCCAGCGTTATCAGTCCACTAGCTGTAAAACTTGCTGCTAGTCAAAAGAGAGCTTACTGAAGGGGGGGGGGGGGGGGGGGGGGAAAAAAAAAAAAAAAATCAGTAAAACGAAAATTGGCTTCATCCTGACTCAAACCAGGACAACGTGTCACAGATTCAGTCTAAATAATTCTTCCATCAATGACTGTGTATCCATCCAGGTAAATTACAATGCTTTTGTAAATCGTTTGCGACAGTGAATAATCAGATTCAGTAAATTTATTACCGCTGTATCAGGCATGCATTCATTCATTAAATAATTTTATAAAATATGTATTGGTTGGTCTTGTGTGTAATGTAAGGCTACCATGAATCTTATTTTTAAACATGAAAAATAAGTTTTTAAAATAATCAAGCTGCTGATAGACTAGTCTATACTGTAGGTAAATCTCAAAGTTGCATTTAAGTATATATTACAAAACTAACACCACTACTTATTTCCTAAAACAGTATGGGAAAATTAATATTGTAGTTTACTCCCCACCAGCAGCTTAAGCACCATACAGCTACTTGCTTACTCCCCTCTCTCCTCACCCCCTCACCCCGCTCCCCCCAAAAAAAACCCAACAAACAGGACAGGGGAGAGAATACAAAGAGCAAAATCAAGAAAACTCAGGGGATGAGAAAGGAAAGATGAAGACAAGAAAAGCAGAACAAGCACTGCAAAGGCAATCACTCACCACCTCCTACAAGTAGATTGATGTCCAGCCAGTCTCTGAACAACAGCTACCTCCCCCCCAAACAAAAACCCCTTCCCTCCACTTTAATTGCTGAGCATGACATTACCACAGAATCACAGAATCCTAGGGGTTGGAAGGGACCTCGAAAGATCATCTAGTCCAACCCCCCCTGCCAGAGCAGGGTCACCTAGAGCACATCACACAGGAACTTGTCCAGGCGGGTTTTGAATGTCTCCAGCGAAGGATACTCCACAACCTCTCTGGGCAGCCTGTTCCAGTGCTCTGTCACTCTCACAGTAAAGAAGTTTTTTCTGATATTTACATGGAACCTCCTATGCTCCAGTTTGCACCCATTGCCCCTTGTCCTATCACTGGACATCACTGAAAAAAGCCTGGCTCCATCATCCTGACACTCCCCCTTAACATATTTGTAAACTTTGATGAGGTCACCCCTCAGCCTCCTTTTATCCAAGCTAAAGAGGCCCAGCTCCCTCAGCCTTTCCTCATAAGGGAGATGTTCCATTCCCTTAATCATCTTTGTGGCTCTATGCTGGACTCTTTCAAGCAGTTCCCTGTCCTTCTTGAACTGGGGGGCCCAGAACTGGACACAATACTCCAGATGCGGCCTCACCAAGGCAGAATAGAGGGGGAGGAGAACCTCTCTTGACCTACTAACCACACCCTTTCTAATGCACCCCAGGATGCCATTGGCCTTCTTGGCCACAAGGGCACATTGCTGGCTCATGGTCATCCTCCTGTCCACCAGGACCCCCAGGTCCCTTTCTCCTACACTGCTCTCCAGCAGGTCAGCCCCCAACCTATACTGGGACATCGTGTTGTTCTTCCCCAAATGCAAAACTCTACACTTCCCCTTGTTGAATTTCATCATGTTTCTCCCCGCCCAACTCTCCAGCCTGTCTAAGTCTCTCTGAATGGCAGCACAGCCTTCTGGTGTGTCAGCCACTCCTCCCAGCTTAGTGTCATCAGCAAACTTGCTGAGGGCACACTCTGTTCCCTCATCCAAGTCGTTGATGAAAATATTGAATAGTACTGGTCCCAGTACCGACCCCTGAGGGACTCCACTAGTCACAGACCTCCAACTAGATTCTGTCCCATTGACCACAACTCTCTGACTCCTTCCTTTCAACCAGTTCTTGATCCACCTCACTACCTGATCACCAAACCCATACTTGATCAACTTATCTACAAGGATGCTATGGGAGACGGTGTCAAATGCTTTATTGAAATCAAGATAAACCACATTACCACTCTACCATCATCTATCCACCTAGTTACTTCCTCATAGAAGGCTATAAGGTTGGTTAAACATGATTTCCCCTTGGTAAAACCATGCTGACTGCTCTTAATGACCCCCCCCTCATCCTTGATATGCCTAGAGATAGTGCCAAGAATAAGTTGTTCCATCACCTTTCCAGGGATGGAGGTAAGGCTGACCGGTCTATAGTTACCTGGGTCCTCCTTCTTGCCCTTTTTGTAGACTGGCGTGACATTTGCTATCCTCCAGTCCTCAGGCACCTCTCCTGTTACCCATGACTTACCGAAGATGATGGAGAGTGGCCTAGCAATGACCTCCGCCAGCTCCCTCAGCACCCTCGGGTGCATTCCATCCAGACCCATCGATTTATGGATGTCCAGATTGCTTAATTGATCCCTAACCCAATCCTCACCTACCAAAGCAAATTCCTCCTTTATCCTGACTCCTTCTGGGGCTATAGGGATCTGGGGCTCCTGGGGAGAGTCTGCAGGAGTAAAGACAGAGGCAAAGAAGGCGTTCAGCACCTCTGCCTTCTTTATATCCTCTGTCACCAGGGCTCCCACCTCATTCAGCAGTGGGCCTATATTGCCTCTAGTGTTAGTTTTATCTGCAATGTACTTGAAGAAGCCCTTTCTATTGTCTTTGACCTCACTTGCAAGATTACGTTCCAAGGAGGCCTTAGCTTTCCTCATTGCCTCCCTACATCCTCTGACAACAGTCCTATATTCCTCCCAAGTGGCCAGCCCCTCCTTCCATGATCCATAGAGTCTCTTTTTCCACTTGAGTTTGCCCAGCAGTTCCTTGTTTAACCATGCTGGTCTCCTGGCTCCCTTACTTGATTTCCTACCCATTGGGATGCTCTGATCCTGAGCTTGGGAGAAGTGGTCCTTGAATATTGAGCCCCTTTACCACCTAGTACCCTTTCCCATGAGACTTCCCTTAATTGTTTGAAGAGGCAAAAGTTGGCCCTGCGGAAGTCCAGGGTTGTGGTCTTGCTAGGTATTCTATTCCTCCCACACAGGATCCTGAACTCCACCATCTCGTGATCACTGCAGCCAAGTCTGCCATTGACCATCACCGCTTCAACCAGACCCTCCTTGTTGAAGAGTACGAGATCCAGCAGTGCTCCCCTCCTAGTTGGTTTGTCCACCATTTGCATTAAGAAGTTATCATCAATGCACTGGAGGAACCTCCTAGACTGTGAATGGCTGGCTGTGTAGGCCTTCCAGCAAATATCGGGGTAGTTAAAATCCCCCATGAGGACCAAGGCCTGTAATTGCGAGACTGCTTTCAGCTGCCTGTAGAAAGCCTCATCAACTCCTTCATCCTGATCAGAAGGTCTGTAATAGACCCCCACAACTGTATCACCCATGCCAGCCTGCCCCTTAATTCATACCCACAGACTTTCCCCTTGCTCCTCATCTGCCCCTGGACAGAACTCAATACATTCTAGTTGCTCTCTCACATAAAGAGCAACTCCACCACCTCGCTTCACTGACCTGTCTTTCCTAAAAAGCACATAGCCATCCATGACTACATTCCAGTCATGTGAGCTGCCCCACCATGTCTCCGTAATTGCCACCAGACCATAACCTTTAGACCGCACACAGACCTCTAACTCCTCCTGTTTATTCCCCATGCTGCGTGCATTGGTGTACAGGCAATTCAGGGAGCGAGCTGAACACGCTGGTGGCACCCTTGGGAGGCGGGAGGCCTTCTGGTCTTCATTAATACTAGAACAATGCCCCACTAGTTCAAACCCAGCTACAATCCCCTCCCACTTCGAATCTAGTTTAAAGCTCTGTGAATGAGCCCTGCTAACTCTTGCCCTAGTACCCTTTTTCCCCTGCAGGACAGGGTCTTCCCATTCAATGCCAGCAGGCCCAGTGTCCTGTACATCAAGCCATTCAGTTTTGTCCCCTACCCCCTTCAAGTCTAGTTTAAAGCTCTCTCAATGAGTCCTGCCAACTCCTGGCCAAGAATCCTTCTCCCCCTTGTTGATAGCTCTATGCCATTTTTTGCTAGCAGACCCAGTGCCATGTAAACATCTCCATGATCGAAAAACCCAAAGTTCATCCGACGGCACCAGCCTCTAAGCCAGTTGTTGATCATTTGTGTTTTCCTAGTCCTTTCAACTTCTCCTGACATTGAAGGAACTGAGGAAAAGATCACCTGTGCTCCCAATCCCACAAGCATTTGGCCTAGTCTTCTGAAATCCCTTTTCATCGCCCTAGGACTTGTCTTGGCAACCTCATCAGTACCCACCTGCATGACCACTAGCGGGTAGGAATCAGAGGGCTGCACCAGGCCTGGGAGTTTCTCAGTAACATCACTAACCCAGGCCCCAGGAAGGCAGCAGACCTCCCTGAGGGTTGGATTTGGTCAGCATATAGGGCCCTCAGTTCCCCTCAAAAGAGAATCTCCCACAACAATTACCTTCCTCTTGTTCTTAACAGAGGCAGTCCTGATGCATGGGGCAGACTGCCTCAGCAACTCCCTGGACAGTCCTTTGTCAGTAACCTCAGTTACCTGATTTTCCTGATCCAGGGCCTGTTCTGTGGGGTACACGTGGAAGTGAGAGAAGCCTGGAGCAGGTTCACCTGTTGCCTCCAGCAGGGACCCTCTTCCAGTCTCCCTCTTCTCTCAGGTCCCCTACCTCTGCCTGGTGACAGGAATGCAGAGGATCCTTTACTTCTCGTGAAACCTCTCCCTTGGGGCTTTGTCTCAAGGATGGTAGGGTATTACTCCACCAATCTATTTCTCTTTCACAATCCCAGATACTTCATAATCTTTCTACCTCCTCTTTCAGCTCAGCCACTAGGCTGAGTAAATCATTCACCTGGTCACAGCATACACAGGTGGTCTCTCTGCTATCCTCCGATATGACTGCCAGGCAGAGGCATTCTGTGCAGCCAGAGACCTGGACAGCTGCATTCTTGAGAGGGACCTCTGTCTGGGTTGCCACTGTCCTCCTTGCAACAGTGTTTGCCCGAGTGGATACCATGGCTAGGTCCTCTTCAAGGAGGGGACGATCACTAGCCGAGTTCTTACCCTGAACCAAGCACCCTGCTCCACGCAAACTGCCGCGCCGCGCCGCGCCGCGCCGCGCCCTGTTTGCCTGCTCCTGGTCGCCAGCGCTCCCTAGGGGCTGCTTTTCTACTGCCGCCGTCCCTTTGTCTCCACCCACGGTGAGTCAGAGCTGCCGCTCCCCAGAAGCTCTCACTCGCCGCCCAGAGACAGGGGCTGGGACTGACTCCCTCCTCCTCCCCCTCCCCCCCCCTCTCTCTCACCTTCTCTTCCTCGGTCTTGCCGAGGTTTTCCTTGCAGTTTAGCTGCTGCAGAAGGGGTCCACCGGCACAATCCCTCGTTCTGGTGTCCCTCACCTCAGTGGCTTCCCCGAAATTCCATTATATGGAATGGAATATCTGTTTGGCCAGTTTAGGTCAGCCATCCCAGCTGTGTCCCCTCCAAACTTCTTGCTCACTCGTCAGCCTACTCCCTGGCGGGGCAGAGTGGGAAAAACAGAAGCCCTGGACATTGTGCTAACACTGTTCAGCAATAGCCAAAACACTGCTGTGTTGTCAAAATTGTTATAATCACAAATACAAAACACAGCACCATATGGACTGCTATGAAGAAAGTTAACTCCATCCCAGCCAAAACCAGTACAATGAAATACTTTGACCTGTCTTTGGACAGCATATAACTACTTGAAGTTTTAGGGTTTTTTTAATTATTCTCAGTAGTCCTCATATACATTAGTCACAGTAATCTAATCTGAGATTATAGCTGCAGGATCAGTAGTTGCAGCAACAGATTAAGTCACACAACTATGATTTATGTTCCACACTGTAGATGCTGCAGTCTGTTTTTAACAGTACATTTGAGAAGAATGTTGGGAATGCTGTAAATCATAGAATCACAGAATAATTCTGGTTGGACAAGACCTTTAAGATCATTGAGTCCAACCCTAACCTAACTCTACCAACCATTAACCTAACTCTACCAAGTCTGATGCTTAAACCATGCTCCTAAGCACCACATCTATATGTGTCTTAAACATCTCCAGGGATGGAGACTCAACTGCCTCCCTGGGCAGCTATTCCAGTGCTTAATTACCCTTTCAGTTAAGAAATTTTTTCTTATATCTAATCTAAACCTCCCCTGGTGCAACTTGAGCCCATTTCCTCTTGTTCTGTCGCTTGTTACTTGGGAGAAGAGACCAACTCCCACCTCGCTACAACCTCCTTTCAGATAGTTGTAGAGAGCGATAAGGTCTCCTCTCAGCCTTCTTTTCTCTAGACTAAACCCCAGTTCCTTCAGACTCTCCTCATAGGGCTTGTACTCCAGACCCTTCCACCAGCTTCATTGCCCTTCTCTGGACTTGCTCCAGCACCTCACTGTCTTTCTTGTAGTGGGGGGGCCTAAAACTGAACACAGTACTTGAGGTGTGGCCTCACCAGTGCTGAGTATGGGGCAATGTTATAAGCATTTAAGGTTCTCTTAACATTCTATGAACCTTAAGCACTGCCCTCAGGGACAAAAGAGCTGAACAGAGCTGGCAGCTCTTGCAAGAGCTCTTAATTCCCACATGTAGGAAATTGGAAAAAGAAGACAGGAGACCAACATGTCTGTCCCGTATGGGACAAGATAGCAGATGAGATGTATAAGCACAAAACCAAGATTTATTGTAAATACTAACAAGATCTTAAAAATTGGACTAAAAGGCACAAATCGGATTACCTGAATGTTAGGATATCAGGGTGTTAGGGTATTAGGGTAACAAAACAATAAGGCACCTTAACAACAGAATGCACGAATAACCAATAACTATTACACAAAGGCTAATTGTTTGAGTGATAACAACTTATTAATAGGTCTTATAATAGATCTAGAAAACTGATTGAAATAATACCTTAAGGCAATGTGGTTGGACAATTATTGCAATCTTCTCTCATGTTTAAAAGGCTCCTAAAGTCTTAAAGTTCCAAACCTTAAAAGTTAAAGCTTTCTTTAAGATTTAAAGTTAGCTAATGCAGATATGAATAAGAATTCATATATATAGGGATTTGATATTTCTTACCCTTCCTCTGAGTGTGGCAGGGTGTCCCTTTCTCTCAACCTCTTGAGAAGTAACCACTCAAGCAGGCATCCCTGCTGGACGGGAGAAGGTCAAGCACTAGGCTTTTATAGAATAAAGTGATTGGCTGCTGTTGTTTAACTACTTAGCCATACCTCCAAAATCCCCTATTGGAGAACAAAAAGGAAACAGAGGGGAAAAAAACCAAGAAAGCCTTTGTTCTTACCAAGCAAATTCTTTATCTATCCATTCTTGTTTTGTCTCCATTTGGCCTAGCTGGGGCCAAGCTGGACTCCATGTTCTTCAGTGTAGGAGAGTAGCTGGCATCATAGACATAAACTTGGCCTTCTATTTGTACTTTCAAGATTGTTACCAATTCAGAGTTCATTTTGCCCTTTGCTTTCCCTTGGGAACCCTCCATCTCCTCGCTAAGGACAGTGAAACTGAGACAGAGAGAAATTGAATCACCAAGGGAAACTGAGGCAGGCACACTGAGGCAGAGTACTCTGCTACACTGGCTCAGTAAGGACCTTCTGGAAAAACTAAAGTGTAAGGGGGAAATGTACAGGCAGTAAAAGCAGGGACATGTATCCTGGAAAGAATATAGGGATGCTACCCAGAGGTGTAGGAATGTGATCAGGAAAGCTAAGAAACAACTGGAGCTGAACTTGGGAAAGGATGCAAAGAATAACAATAGGGGCTTCTACAGGAATATTGTCCAGAAATGGAAGATTAAATAGAATGTACTCCCCACCCCTGATAAATGAGACAAAAGAACTAGTGACAACAGACATGGAAAAGGCTGAAGTACTCCACAATTTTTTTGCCTCAGTTTTCAATGGTAATCTCTCTTCCCACAGTTCTTAAGCCCCTGAACGTCAGGGCAGGGACTGGGGAAATGAAGTCCTTTCTATTGTAAGAGAAGATCAGGTTTGATACCACCTGAGGAACCTGACCACTGTCACGGATTGACTCAGGATTGGCAATTAAACCAATGACAACAATGCTCTCGATCCCCTCCCCCTCCCACCCAGGTAGGGAAAGAAGAGAGAGTGCACCAGTGTCCACCAAGGCTTTATACTTTTGTGGTTCTAATGTGCCAGGCCACCAAATCCACACAGTCCAATAAACTCGGTTGTCCCTCTCCTCCTCCTGGCCGGAGGCAGGGCACCTCTAATGTTGAGCATATGAGCTCAATGCACCATCCTGGTGGAAGGACTGGTCGCTGGAGACTGGAGCAACCTTCTTCCTGGAAGGACCGTCTCCTGCTTTTTTTCTACCTAGCAGCTCATGTACGCTTATCTGCAGAATAGCAGTAGGTTTATTGTCCTAGGTTCTCATGTCCTCTTTATAATAATCACACAAGAGACCCCACAGGTGACATCGAAGTGGGTCCCATCTGTCTCGCTGCCGTCTCGTAGCAGGGCGTCTCCTCTTAATGGCTGCAACACAAGACCAATTGTCTCTAGGGAGATACTGGGGTTTACCTTCCCATCTGTTTGGCATCTTATTCCTTCTGCTAGTCATTTGTTCAATGGCTGAGGTGTGGAACTGATGGGGATCAGAGATCATGTCTTCGTACTGTCGTGCTTTCAAAGCCAATTCACGCACAGTTGGTCTTAAGTAGTCATCAATGCATCCCATGAAGGAGAATATATGGGCATGTGCTGCTGGTACAGCCTGCACAAACCTCTGGAGCATGGGCATGTCACACAGGATGTCATCAGGATTTGTAATCCCTTGTTTATCATAGGTCACCTCTCGCTCAGCTAATTCTCTCAAATACGTGATGGCTCTCTCAAGAGTGGGTGTTCTGCTTCAGCACCAGTCAATGTCACCCTTATGCGGGTATCTCTCCCTTACAGCTGAAAGAAGTCGGCTCCATAGGGTGGTAGTTCCTGTCTTACTACCAAGTGCTCTATCAATACCAGCATCTCTGGCCAGGGATCCCAACTGCCTGGCTTCTCTTTTGTCCACATCATAAGTATCAGCCCCACTATCAAAGCATCAGAGCAACCAAGAAAGAAGCGGCTCACCTTCATTGTGGGTAAAGTCCTTTCTCATGAGGTGCAGTTCCTTTAGAGAGAAAGGTTGGACAAGATCATAATTGTCATCTGCTTGAGAGGGGCCTGCTTTTCTATTTGTTTGAGAAGGACCTTCTCGTCCATCTGCTTTAGAAGTGTCTGCTCCTTTGATTACATCTTTTAACATCACTTTTAAAAAGGGTTCCTCTACTGTTAAACATGTTCTTGTGGTTTCAGATGGCTGTTTCTTTGCTTTGCTCTTGGTCACAGGCTTAACTTTTGCCCATTTGGATCAAGTGGAAGTGGCCTTGGTCTTTGTAGCAGCAGCAGCGGTGGCAGCAACCTTGCCTGTGGGGGAGCAGATTGGGATCATTCTATGCATCCACAGTACATTATAAACATTCAGCAGAAGCATCCATAGTAAAACAATGCTATTTAGATTAAAAGCTGGGAGATTCAGAGAAAACTGAGAGGTAAAACTGACCCTGCTGTTACGATATGTTGCGGACCAATATTAAAGGCTATCGGATGTCTGTTCCCCACACCAACATAGACCTTTCTGTTCACATGAGGATTTGTACTGTACAAATACAGTGCCACCACAGAGATCAGTATCAAAACCCCTGTGATCACTAGATAGATTATTACACAGTTGATTAGGGCTATAGTCCTGTCTATAAACTATAAAACATTAACAAGAGCAGCTACACAGAGCAGTATTATCCCGGCTGCATACCACGTGTACAACTGCATGTTAGGAAAAAGGTCCAGCAGAAACATTGCAGAAAGTGTCTGTTCAGTTTTCAACACCTCAGTATAGTCAGCAGAAGCGTTGCCCATAGCTATCTGACGAATTCCTCTCATCAGAAATGGAATTCTAAACATCCAGCTAATTAGTCAGAATTTATAGCCTGGGCTTAAGATACAGCTTCACTTTTGGGCACCAATAAATTATTGTCATGATTTCACTCAGGATAGGCAATTAAACCAATGACAACAATGCTCTCGATCCCCTCCCCCTCCCACCCAAGTAGCGGAGGAGAGAGAGAATAAGGAGAGAGACTTTCTGGATTGAAAACTAAACTAGACAGCTTTAATTAAATAATAATGATAAAAGAAAATATGTACAAACATATACAAGTATGTGCAGGAATGTGCAAAACCCTGTCACCTCCCCCCACTCCCAGCAACTCCCACAGCACTCTCCTTAGCTGTGAGCAGTTCCAAAATGTCCTGGACCGCTTCCAGAGATAGCAGCAGAGCAAAACAGGAGCTGAGGGGAGAGTTATGAGGGTCAGGAATGCACGGGCCTTGGAATCAAAGGAGATGTCTAGACTGAGTCCTCCCCAGACACCAGCTGTCGTGGACCGAGATAGATAAAGCCGCGACCCACACCCCCACCTCGGGGAATCGAGGGCTGAGGACCGCTCCCCGTCACACTCACAAACAACGCTTAGGAATCAATAGATTTATTAAAGGCACTGAGGGTTTGGCAAGTCCGATATCAAATAACACACAAGGCCTATCTATTTCTCTATATCCACACCTATATATCCATATACCAACAGCTATACAACACTACATCTATATACCAATAACAATACACATAGAAAACAAGAGATAACCTCTCCCCTTCCCCCATGTTCCCGTTCCCGGACAGGGATAAGAGGGAAAGCCTAGAGAGAGCCTTTGGGAAATAGAAGAATATTGAAAAAGAGAAGTGTCTGGTATGTGTGAATGTTACGTAGGAATGTTAGTAAGAAGCCTCGGAATGTAGTTCGCAATTCTCACCACCGGGGTACGGCCGAAGCCAACCCCTGGTCAGGATCCACGTCCTTTCCCTTGAGACTCTGGGCAAACGGTCCGTTCGGTACGCCCACACGCCAACAACCACAGGGAGCGGCGCCGTATAACTTCACGGCAGCCTCCTCAGCGGTACGCTCACCGCAGCGGCTGTATCCGTATGATATTCACAGAGCGCGCGCCTTCTTGCTCCCCTCTTTCCGGTTCCGGCCCCGCCGTGCCTCCTGGGAGCTGTAGTCTGTAGTCCTGTGCGCATGCGCCTGGTACCTCTGTCCTCTCCTCACGAGTGCCGGGGAGGCACCTCGCCGGGACTGGACAGTGAATGTCGCTGGATTAAAGGCCATTATAGAGTCCGTCTCTCACACCAGCCATGAATGGAAGAGAAGGGAAGAAAAGGAAGGGGCTTGACTTCCGTGATCCCTTACTTTATACTGAGTTCTACACAGATGCATGGAATGGAATACTTTGGTTAGTCAGTTTTGCCATTTGTCTAGTCTGCTCTTCCCTACAGTAGGGTTGTAGATACAAGTCTTCTGCTCCTTTAGTATCCAAAATAGTAAATTCAACAAGCAGAGTAGTGTCCATGGTGTCTCAGCAGTAACATAAACATTCAGGCATTATTAGTCCACTACCTGGAAAACTTGTGTGCTGCTTAAAAGAGAGTTCACTGAAGAAAAAAAAATCAGTAAAAGGAAAATTTGCTTTATCCTGACTCAAACCAGGACAACCATACACAAGTCTATGGGACCCAATGAGATGTATCCCAGGGTCCTGAAGGAACTGGCAGATGTAGGCCCTAAACCACTCTTTATTATATTTGAAATGTCAAGGCAGTCAGGCAAAATCCCCGGTGACTGGAAAAAGGGAAATATCATGCCCATTTTTACAAAAGGGTAAAAAGAAGGAGCCTGGGAACTACCAGCCAGTCAGCCTCACCTCCATGCATGGTAAGATAATGGAACAGATCCTCCTGGAAGACATGTTAAAGCACATGGAACACCGGGAGGTGATTAGAGACAGCCAACATGGCTTCACCAAGGGCAAATCGTGCCTGACTAATCTGGTAGCCTTCTACAGTGGATTGACTGTATCAGTGGACAAGGGAAGAGCAACTAATGTCATCTATCTTGACATTCGTAAAGCTTTTGACACGGTCCCCCACAACATTGTTGCTGCTAAATTGGAGAGATATGGTTTTGACAGATGGACTGTTAGATGGATAAGGAATTGGCTGGATGGTGTCGAGGCGGCGTATGGACTTCACACAACTCTATAAGAGTTATAACTGAAGACCTTTATTATTAAAAATGGCGGCAATTTATACCCCTCTGACTCCAGATGGTCCACCCCAGTACAAACCCCGTTGGTTACATACATTCACAGTTCATATATGATTGGCTACGTGTCTTGTCATTTGCTGTCTGTGTCACGATGACCCAGGGCTTTCACTTCCCAGCCGGTGCCTCTCAATTCTTGCTATAACATTCTTTTCTCACTACTTCATGAGATAACAACCGTGGGATACCTACTTGTAGGTCACCTGCTGTTTACTGGTCCCGTGGGACAACGGCCTGTGGGGTACCAGCCTGTGAGACACCAGCTTGTTTATTGATCCCACGGTTTGCTTCAGGGCGCCTGACAATTTGGTCAGCAGCACCTGCAACACTGCTGTTTTAATTCAGGCATATTAATTTTCTATAAATCCCATACTAATTTTCCATAAATCCCATGCTAATTTTCCATAAATCCCCACAGGATGGCTGCGTCCAAAGAGTTACAGTCAATGGCTCAATGTCCAAGTGGAAACCAGTAATGAGTGGTGTCCCTCAAGGGTCTGTACTGGGACCAATATTATTTAATATTTTCATCAATGACATAGACGATGAGATTGAGTGCACCTTCAGCAAGCTTACAGATGACACCAAGTTGAATGCTGCAGTTGATTAATTGGCGGGAAGGGAGACCATCCAGAGGGACCTTGACAGGCTTGAGGAGTGGGCCCATGCGAACCTCATGAGTTCCTTCACCTGAGTTAGGGCAATCCCCAGTATAAGTACAGGCTGGGGGATGAATGGATTGAGACCAACCCTGCAGAGAAGGACTTGGGGATACTGGTGGATGAAAAATTGGACATGAGCCGGCAATGTGCGCTTGCAGCTCAGAAAGCCAATTGCATCCTGGGCTGTATTAAAAGAAGTGCGACCAGCAGGTCGAGAGAGGTGATTCTGCCCCTCTACTCTGCACTGGTAAGACCCCACCTGGAGTACCGCATCCAGCTCTGGGGTCCCCAACATAAGAAGTACATGGACCTGTTGGAGCTGGTCCAGAGGAGCACTATGAAAATGATCAGAGGGCTGGAGCTATGAAGACAGGCTGAGACAGTTGGGGTTGTTTAGCCAAGAGAAGAGAAGGCTCTGGTGAGACCTTAGTGTGGACTTTCAATACTTAAAAGTGGCTTATAAGAAATATGGAGAAAGAATTTTTTACCAGGGTCTGTAGTGACAGGACAAGGGGCAACAGTTTTAAACTGAAAGAGGGTAGATTTAGGTTGGACTTAATGAAGATATTTTTTCAATTAGGGTTATGAGACATTGGAACAGTTTTTAAACTATTGCCAAAGGAGATTGTCTTCAGATACAAATACTCAATCTTTTATAATTGAGTGTATTTTCCTCATGTCAGGTTTACAAGTGCCTAACATTTTTGAATCACAGAATGGTTGATTTTGGAAGGGACCTCTGGAGGTCATCTTGTACAATCCTCCTGCTCAAGTAGGGTAGCCTGGAGCTGGTTGCCTAGCACCATGTCCAGATGGCTTTTGAATATCTCCAAGGATGGAGGCTCCACAACCTCCCTGGGCAACCTGTTCCAGTGCTTGGTCACCCTCACAGTAAAATGGCTTTCCTGGTGTTCAGATGGAACCTCTTGTGTTTCAGTTATTTTTCAGTTTTCAGAATCCAAGGTGCTAATTCTGTTTCCATTCAAATCTTAGTGATTTGGGCCCAATACCTAGTGGTTTTTGAGAGATATAATTCATCTTTCTCATAATTCAGTTGAGAATAAGAATAATTACTTTCCTTTTAAGTCTACCTGCAGATATCAACCCTCGTTATGGAGTCCAGGAAGGTGGTGATACATTCAGAGAGAGAAAGAGTTCACCTCGTTGATGTTCTTGGAAAGTTTTAAAAACCTGGGAGAGGAAAACACAACTCCACAATTGATTACCACATCCCATATTAAAGTGATTTTCCTATTTTTAATTCTACTGTGAGTTTGTCAGTAGTCCTGATTTATGTCTGAAATACTATGCTTTAGTCCTCACTCTGTTGAATACCATAGTGACTTTATGATATTTTACTATTAATTGTCCTAACATTGGAATACCAGTTAGAACCAGGTTCTTACCTCTCTTCTTTATGCTAGGCAGTATTTTAATTTTGATTTGGTCTTGTATTTGGTTTACAGGGCAAGGTTTGGGAAGGTGCCTACAGGGGTGTCTTTTGTGGGAAGATGCCAGAAACTGGCTCTGTGTCCAATAGAGACAGTGCCAGCCAGCTCCAAGATGGGCATATCATTGACCAAAGCTGAGCAAATCAACGATGGTGGTAGCTCTTCTGTGATAACAAATTTAAGAAGGGGTGAAAACTGCTGCACAACAGCAGCCAGGAGAGAGGAGTGAGAATATGCAAGAGAAACAACTCTGCAGACACCAAGGTCAGTGAAGGAGGGAGGGGAGGTGCTGCAGCCCTTTGTGAAGACCATGGAGGACCCTGAAGGAAGCTGTGACCCTGTGGAGACCCCATGCTGGAGCAGTCTATTCTTGAAGAACTGCAACCCATGTGAAGGACTCACATTGAGAAGATCGTGAAGGATTGTCTCCCATGGGAGGGATCCCACATTGGAGCAAGTGTGACGAGGAAGGAGTGGCAGAGACAACATGTGATGAACTGACTGTAACTTCCATTCCCCATCTCCTTGTGTTGCTTCTGGGGAGGAGGTAGAGAAATCAGGAATGAAGTTGAGCCCGGGAAGAAGGGAGGGGTGGGAGGAAGGTGTTTTAAGATTTTTTGTTATTTCTCATTATCCTACTCCATGGTTAATTGGCAATAAATTAAATTAATTTCCCCCAAGTCAAGTCTGTTTTGCCCATGATGGTAATTGCTGAGTGATCTCCCTCTCCTTATCTCAACCCTTGAGCCTTTTGTCATATTTTCTCTCCCCAGTTGAGGAGCTGGGAGCAATAGAGAGGCTTGGTGGGCATCTGCCAGCCAGCCAAGGTCAATCCACTACATCAAGTCATTTAATATTGGATTTTGCATTTGCAGTGACTATCTCCATGGATGTCAAACAACAGGTCAAACAACATCACTGAAAATGGCAAGTATTTAATGAATTTATCCTCAGAATATTGCAATATAATTAGGATCCATTACATTTTTCTGTATTACAGATGGGGACTGAAATGTTTGGGATTAAAATAGTTTACTTACAGAATATTAGAATTAATTGTGTGAACGCTTAAAATGAGGTTGAATTGTTTTGCTTAGCATGAGTGACTGGAGTGCTGAGGCCTTAGGCCACAAACCATAACTGAACTTTAAGTTGAACCTTTGCTTAGTCATGATGAAAAGGCTCCAAAACTGGTCAAAACCAATGGAAAATTACTCAGAAGGACTTTTACACAACAAAGGTTGGCTAACTGAAACTCCAGTTCAAGGAAGTAGCCTACAGAGAAGTAATCCTATCAAAGAACAGCAGAAGATGAACACAGACGACAGCAGAAGATGAATAGAGACCCTCTTGGGGGAGAAGTACAGAGCCAATCAATAAAAAGAAGCAGTAATCACCAGAACCTGATTGGATAAGTGGTCACATGTATGTCGTGTGGACAGGTACATGTAATAGATTGTGAGGCCTTAAAAGGCACAGGTAAACAACCGAGAGGGATCCCTCTCCAGAGGCACCCAGCTTGAGCTGAAATAAACCAACTCTGTGGCAGAACCTAGGGTCCGAATTCTTCTTTACAGTTGGGGGCAAAGACTGGATCCAGCCACACCTAGACATCTCTCTGAGAAGGAGTTTAGAAAGCAAGGGAGTCCAGTATGAAACTTGCAACTCAGCAGGAGAGTCTTCCCAGACTCTTCTTTAATAGATGGCGATCCAGATGGCATCCTAGGGTGCATCTCTGGGACCTTTCATCTCCAAACATCCACATTGCTGGCAGATGCGTGAGGAGGTTGCAGAGAGAAAGAGTTTAAACTCCGACACAGAGACCGGAAAGGAGGTGGCGTTTGAGTCCCTGCACTCCAAGGAGGTTAAGTTTGAGTCCCTGCTCTCTTTTTTAGATGAAAAAGGGGTTTGAGTCCCCTAAGAAAGGAAAGAATGTGGAATGTGGCCAGAGGAGAGAAGGGGATGCCCTTGACTGAAATTCTCCAGAATTGGGAAAAAAATATATGGGACAAAGGAACTTTCACAAAAGCACTATAGAATTGTGTCTAGAGGAATGGCCGTTCATGACCAGAAAAGCAGGGGGAAAAGGATACCTGACCAGGCTGTGGAACATTTTATCAAAATGAGCTAACATTTTCAAGGAAGTCCTTAGAGGATCCTCATCCAGATGAAATGGATTATTAGTTTATATGGGATAATTTGGCTTATGAAAGGAAAAACCCTAAACAAAAATTGGAAAACGAACGATGACAGCAATCTTGGGAGCCACATCAGAAACCGAGAAGGATGCTTCTTCCTACACTGCAGCTTCTCTATTACCTGATTCAGCCACTTTGCTTGCTTCTGCTTCTGATCCCCCACCTCTTCAAACTGCAGAGCTTTATCCTTTGGTTACTTCTGCTTCTGCTCCCCCACCTCCTCAGATATCAGGGCTTTACCCCATTGTCACAGTTTAATGCAGGGATGGCAATTAAACGAATTACAGTAAAGCTCTCTGTCTCCACCCCCTCCCACCCAGATAGGGAAAGGAGAGAGAGCATAAGGAGAGAGGCTTCTGGATTGAAAACTAAACTAGACAGCTTTAATGAAATAGTAGTGATAAAAGAAAATATGTAAAATATATACAAATGTGTGCAGGGGTGTGCAAAACTCCTATCACCTCCCCTCACCTCCAGTAACTCTCACGGCACTCCCCTTAGTTGTGGGCAGTCCTGAAAATTCCCAGACCGTTTCCAGAGCTAGCAGCAAGGCAAACAGGACCTGAAAGTAGAGATACAAGGTTCAGAAATGCATAGGCCTAGGGATCAAAGGAGATGGACAGATGGAATCCTTTTTGGATGCTGGCCATGGACAAAAGAGAGCTTGACTTATACCAAGTGTGGCGTCATTGGAATGGAATACTCCATTTGGCCAATTTTGGTCACCTGTCTAATCTGCTCCTCCCTACAGGAGGGTTGTAAATGTCACCCTTCTGTTCCTTTAGTGTCCGAAGCAGCATATTTGACAAGCAGAGCAAAGTGGCCTTGGTCACTCAGCAATAGCTATAAACATTAGAGCGTGATCAGTCCAGTAGCTGAAAACTTCCTGTTAATTTCAGCAAGTGTGCTGCTTAGATGAGAGTTCACTGAAGGAATGCCCCCGTTCCTGCCCTGCCTTTCCTTTGGAGTGTCAGCCACCCCTCCAAGTTTTGTATCATCAACAAACTTGGTGCAGATAAAATGAGAAGTGTGCTCAGCTCTTTTTGATTATAAGTACTGAATATTGCCCAAATCGTGGGGACACAAAATTGTGGGGACACACAAGTGTTATTGAGAGAACTATGCAGGACAGATGAACAAGAAAAGATTATTCAGAAGGATCTAGAATTAGCTCAAAGAGATGGAGGGGGAAGGAACCCCTGACTAGCAAATGATCCTAATTGGAGTTATCCTGATATAAATGATAAGGCAGCCTGTAATAAAGCCTTACAAAACTTGGTAGAACAATCCGAGCATGTTCTGAGACGGGAATAAACAGGACAAAGGTACAGGAATGTAGGCAGAGGCTGGACGAACAGCCCAGTGATTATTGGGGAAGACTCAGGCAAGCTTTATTAAAATGGTCTAGGACAATTTGGCGCCACCACCTTCCCGCGGCCACCTTCACCGCCGCCGATTCTACACTCAGATCGACAGATGGCGCTCGTTCAGCACCCCCGCGCGGCATCGCGCTACCGCTTGCCTCCGCCGAGCGGCACCATCATCAGCGGGGGCTCTGCGAGGCAGAGAGGGGGACCGCGAGCGCCCCCGTTCCTGCCCTGCCTGCAGTACACGTGACATTAAGGGAAGGAGGAGGAGTGCAGGCAGGGGGCCGAGCGGCTGGGGAGGTGGGGGGAAGCAGCGAGGGGAGCAGCTCCGGGTGCAGCTCCGGGCGTGGGGGGAGAAAGCTGGCTGCCTGAGCACTGCCTGGCGGAAGAGCCTGCCCTTTTGTCAGCCTCGGGTTGTTTGTTGGTTTTTTTTTTCCTTTTTTTCCTTTTTTTTCCACCACCCCCCGCCTCTGCCTTTCCCCTCTTCGCTTGTAGAGCCCCCGGGCGAGCCCAGCGCGGAGCGGCCGGGCAGGGCCGCGGGGCCGTGGCCGGCGGGAGGCACGAGGGGCACGGCAGGCACCCGCGAGCCAGTGGGTGCGGGGGTGTGTGTGTGTGTCCCTTTTTTGGTTTACTTTTATTTTAAGTCCTTAATTAAAAAGTCGTTTCGAGTTATAGAAAGCCCGTGCCTGCCATCTATTGCTCTCGGCTTCTATTTCTAGATCTAAGCCCTTCCATTGCATCGTATGGATAAATATAGGCCAGGGAGCGTTGCAGCCGTAAATACACACAGGACACGAGTGGCAGTCACCGAAGCGCTTCAGCCCGGATGCTGGCAGGGGCGGCAGCACTGGGCAACCCTGGCTTCTGGCCAGGCCCCCCACTGCCCGCTCGGAGCAGTGGCTGTCAGATTGGCCCTGGGGGTGTTGTCCCAAAACTGTGTTTGTCTACCCCATGTGGAGGCCAATAACACACAGAGTTGATGTATTAGCAATTCACTGGCAGTTCTGTGCAGAAAGGGATGCCAAAGGGTATTGTCCCATTGGAACAGACATACATTTATACATTGCAAATTAACGTATTTAGCATATTTGTTGTTTGCTAGGTTTTTACTGGTGCTTACAATCCCTTATGTTAAAGCTGATTGGTGTCTTCATCTAAAGGTACGGTGTCTTTTAATTTTACTGCACAAGCTCAGTGGGTGAGGGTCTTCAAGCAGAGGTAGGTATCTTAACTTTTGGAGGTGTGGTTTTCATATTATAATTAGTCAAGTTCACCTAAAGGACACATTTTAAGCTGATTCATGTGTTATGACCAAGCTTATTGGGCAATCGGCTCACTAAAGTTTCTCGTACCTGGTTTTAGATCTTGTGAGAGACATATAATGGCCTTTACTCCAGCGACATCTACTGATCATTCGTGGAAATGCACCCCTCGCACGCGTGAGAAGAGGCGGGAGGTACCAGGCGCATGCGCACAGGACCACAGACTACAGCTCCCAGGAGGCTAGGCACAGCCGTGCTGGAACCGGAAGGGGAGCCGAAAGGCGCGCGTTGCGAACCCTCACTACGGACACAGTCACCGTGTGTGTGTCGCCGTGGAGGCTGCCGTGGAGCGCTTTTTCCTGTGGTTGTTGGCCGTGTGAACGTACCAAACGGACTGCTTGCCTGGAGTCGCTGAAGAAGGAGAAGGATCCCGGCCAGGGATCGGCTTCGGCCACACCCCGGTGGTGAGACTTGCGAACTTAACTACATCCTGACACTTCCTATTAACACGTATAGACATTCATACATAACATACACTCTCGATTGGTTTCTATAATATTTCCTAAAGTCTCTCTCCAAGCTTTTTCCCTCTTATCCCTGTCCGGGAATAAGAACAGGGGGTGGGGGGGGGAAAGACGGAGGAGGATATTTCTATTGTTTCTTGTGTATTTGTCCTAATATATATATTCTGACATTTGATATTGTTCTGTAGAATCGGACTTGCCAAACCCTCAGTCCTGTTAATAAACCTATTGATTCTTGAGCACCGTTTGTGAGTGTGACAGGGTGTGGTCCTCAGCCCTCGATCCTCTTTTGGAGGGGGAGTGGGTCGCGGCTTTACCCATCTCGGTCCGTGACTGTTAGAGGCATTGTGTTGAAATAGGATGTGTCTCGCCTGAGAGCTCAGAAACAAGATTCAATTGGGTCTGTGGTTGCAACATCAGCCAACTCGCAAGAATAAGGAACAACATGACCCAGCACAGTGAAGAAGACTACGAGCCTTCCTCCAAGAGGCCCCTGCCCATGACCACCAAGAGGCACTGCGCATGCAGGAATGGGCGTAGCTTTATGTTAATGATTCCAGGGAAATGATTAAAATATTATAATGAATTCCGGGAACTAATCTGTATAATCCTGCCTACCTTTTGTATGCTTTAAGTATATGTATGCTTTAAGTGAATAAATATGTATCGCTCTTATCTATTGGAGTGTGTTAGGAGGAACTGTCCCCCACGCACCCAGCACTGCAATAAAGAATACCTGCTTTATAGCTTCACAGGGCTATAGAATTTTCTTCCACGCATCATCAGGGTCTGAGTCACTCTCCCGTGTTGTTCCTGCCTCGGGCCGACTCTCTCCTTGAGCAGTGTCTTCCCCTGTCTCTGAGTCACCATTTCTCAATTTGCAGTCTGACTTCTTTAAATGCTTTCAGTGGATTGTTACCGTAATGACAAGGGCTGGTTCGGATTGAGTGGGGGTGGCTCTGCTTGTTGACAAAGTTCCTCCCTCCTGCGACAGAGTAGAGCCAGGGGGCACAGTTCTCCATGGTGCTGGCACAGGATGGCTGCAGCTTGCAGCAACAGCAACAGCAGAGGCGGGAAGGGCCGTGGGGATTCTTAAGGCGGCAGTGCTTCTGCACAAGTTTTTAACAGTGAACCACCCCTGGAACATATTCAGGCAAAGCGGTAATCAAGTCAAATAATAACAGCCGTTCCCAGGGCCTCCAAACTCTGGTGAGGTGAAATTGCCAGAGAAAGGAGCAGAATATTTTTTTTATAATAACAAGATTATGAAGCAGCACCCAAAGTGCCCAGACAAATCCTTAACCCAACTCATCCCAGCATAAATCATTGCCTGAAAGAAATGGTATGATAACACAGATGGGAGATAGGACAGCATTGCAAAAAGTAACTTTAAAAGACAGTCCAAAAGGGCATGGTATAACATGCCATGCAGAAATGATGTGATGAAAATGATTTGTTTTCATTTCCAACCTTCCAATGTTTCCAAATGAAAAGAAAAAATTGAATTCAAGTGCCTCACGTTGGGCGCAAATTTATTCTGTCTTGGTTTAGTGGTCAGGGATAATGTCGCGGACATTTTATTAGCTGGTACCTTCATCTGAGTCAATTGGGACACAGTATCGGATGGAATATTCCAGGTTCCCCCTTTCCACCTTATTCCCAGGAATTTTACCTCTTGGGATGGTGGTTGCCTTTTCCCTTCAGGGATCTCTAGCTGAATATCAGTTAGATGCTTAATTATAGCATCATAAACGACTTTCACTTCTCCCTCACTCTGACCCCCTATCAGTATGTCATCTATGTATTGATAAACTTTCACTTTGGAATTGTTTTTGATTTCTGGAATGTTTTCCAGTTCACACGCAAGTGCGTGATGGGCCAGCGTGGGTGAGTGTTTATATCCCTGTGGCAACCTCGTGAAAGTGTATTGGACTCCATCCCAAGTGAAGGCAAAATACTTTTGGTCCTCAGTATCAATAGGGACCTGGAAAAACATGTCCTTAATGTCCAGGGCTGCCACCACAGGATGTGCTGCTTCCTGGATTTCTAGCACCAGTTCAGCTATGTTTGGTACGGCTGCAGTGAGGCCTTCTGTATTGGCATTCAATTTCCTGTAGTCTAAAGTTAGTCTCCATCTCCCATCTGGTTTCCTCACAGGCCAGACTGGGGCATTGTATGGTGAATGGCATGGCACTATTATACCTTTTTGTTTTAAATCAGCTATTACCTCCCTGATGCCATCCTTGGCAGCAACTGGAATAGAATATTGTTTTACTTTTGTTGTTTTGCTCTGTGGCAGACGTGGGGCACGTTGTAACAACTTTACTTCCAGTGTTGGTGTGCCAAATGTCCAGTAGCGGCCTCGCTCATCTCTCCAGGCACGACCTGCCAAAACATCCAAACCTAACAAGTTAGGAACATCACCTACGATCATTTTGGTTTGGATTGGTTTGTCATCTCCTGGAAGGTGCATGGTGACCATGGCTGTTTTCTGTAAAGTAGAATTACCAAATGCTCCGCTTACACAAACCGATTTTGCAGAGGTGGTAATACCACAGTACCTTGCCTCCTCAGCATTCAATGTGGACATCTGGGCCCCTGTGTCTACGACAAAAGTAACAGGATAACGTTTTGGACCAACAGCACAAGTGAGTACCAGATCTCCATCCTTATTATACACGAGTCTTAATATGTTTTGCCAATCATTTGGGGGACTAGAATATTCCTGAATTATGGGGTTCCTGGATTCCTGATTTATGTGGGAGTCATGTTGACATTCTGTGCTAGGGCTCTGTGTTTTACCCCTCCTCCGTCGCCTTTTTGACTTACCAGTAGTAGCAGGAGGAGGGAATTCTAGTTTCCCGAACTACTGGACCTTCCCTGTACCTGAGTCTGAGTTCTAGACTGTGACCGGCCTCGGGCCCCAGTTTGTGATCTGGCTCAGGTTCGTGATTGTGATCTGCCTCGAGTTCGTCCCAGCACTTCACGGAAGAACTCAATCAGTTCCTTTAGCTCTTCATTAGGACGAGTCCTGGCTAGGAGCGATGCTGGCATTCCTGCCTGCCTGCCTTCCTCCTTAAGCCTAGCATAAGGCCCCTTGTTATATTGTGTTGAGGAATGCTGTGTATCAAAGGCCTGTCTCCTGGGTGACTTCTGCTGTATTTTCTTCTGTCTATCCCTGTTTACCACATTCCAGTCACCCCGTGACCTCCCCTGTCTGGGAGAGGGGGGGTCTCGGGGTGGCTTAGCAGCAACCTCAGCATAAGACAGTCGAGCAGCCCTTTTGGGTGTAGAAGAGGAGGACTTAGTGTCCTTATATTCACATATCTTAGCGCAATCAATCAGGTTCTGGGCCAGGTCACCCCACGTGACCTGTAATCGTCCGGCTGCAATCTCCTCTCGACATTGCATGGCTTTCACCTGGAGCCCCCCAGAAAGCCCCTTAATCAACACAATCATTCTCCTCTCTTTTACCTGAAGGGACATGGGGCTTGCATGCTCTACTACCAACTCACGATCATAGATCATTTGGAGTGCAGCAGCCCTTTGAACGTTTTCCATGATGTCACAGGGGCTCCCTTTTAGGGCAGTCGGTTCTCCTCGCTCCACCGCCTCACTTTTACCTACGTTCCAGGCTGCACGCTGCGTTAGGGACCATGGGTGATTTGTATTACCGGTTAGTAACACCATTCCAGGTCCCCAAAAACCACGAGCCTCCTGTTCAGTCAACATGATATCGTCCCCTCCTGTGAGTGATACTCTCATGACATAATCAGCTTCTGTTTCGGAAGCCAGTCTGCTATATTTTTCTCTGAGTTTACCCAGATCAATAGGTGAATAGGGCTTTTCCTTTATCTCTGTATCTCTTTGTGCAGCCCCAGCTCTCTGGGTATAGGTAGTTAGCCTAACAGGCCGGAGCACCTTTCTTTCTTCCTGCTCTTCCTCCTCCCCCTCTCCGTACCGTATCCCTGAGCCATACGCACTAGTGTCCAGAAACCCCTGCACGTTTCTCCCTCTTTGGCTTTCCCTTTCTTCCCCAACTTTGCGGGGCGGCTCCGGTGATACGGAGACCCGCTCCTGCTGGGGCTCGTGAAAAGCGCCAATCAGTGCTAGCCTTTCTTGTAACATCCGGTCGATTTCCTGTTTCAAGAGGTCATCGACAACCTGCTTTTCCTGAGGGAGAGCAGGGGGTGGAGGAAGAGGAAGAGGGCCCTGTTGGAGCTGCTGCAATGTTACGTTCTCTTGCTGCAATTTCGAGATGTCTCGGTTCTTTGCCCTGACATCCCTCTCCATGCTCTCCAATGCCTTTAACGTTTTTGCAAGTTCCCTCTGCAGGTCGAGCAGCTTCCCTTCATATTCTGCTCGCATATCAGTATGATCTTTTTTTAACTCCCTGTATTTCCTTTCACGCTCCTTCAGTTCTCCCTGTAGCTGTGTAATCTCTTGTAACCACTTCTCGTCTCCCTCGTTCTGCTCCCTCTTTTGTCTCGCCCCTGTATCTTTCTTCCTCAACTGCGTTTCCTGCTGTAGTTCCTCAAACTCCTGCCTCAGGGTCTTTAGCTCCTGCCTCAGGGGCTCGGACTCCTCTACCTTCTGCCTTAAGGCCATCAGCTCCTGTCTTAGGAGCATCATCACATCCAACAACAGCCGTTCAAAGTCACGGGAAAGGGTTAGGTATGTTCCGGGTGGCTGTGCCAAAACCTCAGCATACGAGGGGCGAGACAAGTCCGCCGATAGCTCGGGGTAGATCGGACTGCTAGGAACACTAGCGCCCGTTGGAGTCACCGCCCCCCCCGCAGGGCTGCCTGACTCAGCGCCAGACGCCTCCTCCGCAGAAGCGTTGATATCAATTAGCGCTTCGCTTGTTTTGTCCTCCATTCTCACTATCACCGCGTCTGTGTGCAGGGGCTACAACAGACCCTCGAATCCTGCCGACTATGCCAATAATGTCGCGGACCGAGATAGGTAAAGCCGCGACTCACACCCCCACCTCAGGGGATCGAGAGCTGAGGACCACTCCCCGTCACACTCACAAACAACGCTTAGGAATCAATAGATTTATTAAAGGCACTTAGGGTTTGGCAAGTCTGCTATCAACTAACACACAGGGTCTATCTCTATATCTATATCCACACCTATATATCCATATACCAACAGCTATACAACACTACATCTATATACCAATAACAACACACACAGAAAACAAGAGAGAACCTCCCCCCTTCCCCCCTGTTCCCGTTCCCGGACAGGGATAAGAGGGAAAGCCTGGAGAGAGCCTTTGGGAAATAGAAGAATATGGGAAAAGAGAAGTGAGTGTCTGGTATGTGTGAATATTATGTAGGAATGTTTGTAGGAATGTTAGTAAGATGTCCGCAATTCTCACCACCGGGGTACGGCCGAAGCCAATCCCTGGTCGGGATCCATGTCCTTTCCCGTGAGACTCTAGGCAAACGGTCCGCTCGGTACGTCCACACGCCAACAACCACAGGGAGCAGCGCCGTAACGGCACGGCAGCCTCCGCAGCGGTACCCTCACCGCGGCGGCTGGATCCGTCCGTGTTCGCAGAGCGCGTCTTCTTGCTCCTCCCTTTTTTTCCCAGTTCCGGCCCCGCCGTGCCTCCTGGGAGTTGTAGTCTGTAGTCCGTGCGCATGCGCCTGGTACCTCTGTCCTCTCCCCACGAGTGCCGGGGGGGGGGCGCATCGCCAGGACTGGTCAGTGAATGTCGCTGGATTAAAGGCCATTATAGAGTCCGTCTCTCACAGACAGGCACAGACAAACACAGCCTCATCTGGATTCTGTTTCTTGGGCTCTCAGGTGAGACACGTTCTAATTCAACACAATGCCTCTAACAAACATTAACAGATTCTACTATTCAGCATCATATAGGTTTAGCAAATTTAACCCTTAAGTCTCTAATTCAATCCCCCCTTTTTCTATTACTGTGCAAATTCTTTTGCACCTAAATTATACAATCCCAAGCATATACAAACCCTACAATTGCAGATAGTAATATTACTGTCTTCATTGTCAGACCCTCTGTACCCTCAGCAGCGGTGGTCCATAAATCCAAGTCCTTTCTTGGTCCAAGTGCTTTCTTCACTCTTGAATAATGAATCCAAGCTGGTTGTTCACCGATCTTGATTGCAGTGTGGGTTGTCAGCAAAACCTGGAAAGGACCTTCCCACTTTGGTTCCAGCGGTGAGCCTGTAAAAGTCTTAACATAGACATAATCACCTGGCAACAAATTATGAATTGATTCGTCTAAACCCCTTGATCCGGTACCCAGCACTTGTGTTGCAAGCCGATACCAAAGGCTACTGGCTGTCAGGATGCTTCCGCGACTTTCCCCCCCACAACAGAGTTTGTGAATGAGACCAAGGGCGCACGCGGGGCCACTGCGGGACCGTATCTTAGAGTGTAGATTGGAATACTCCCTCACCACGCTCAAAAATTGTGACCAATGTTTAAATTACAAATTACTTGGTTTATTAAGGGTTAACACAAAATGAGGGACCAAGGTTCAGGGAAGGTAATCTAGGCATATATCAGGAAGGAAAATCAGGGTTCTATGGTATAAGTAAGTGCACTCCCCACGAGAGAGGTGTAGGATCAATGGAGGAGAAGGGTAGGAGTTGAGCCCGGCAGATAGGTGTGTGTGTGGATGTGTGTGAGTGTGTGTGTGAGTGCGTGTGTATATGTGTACGCGTGTTACCCTCCTTCCGCAGTGAGGATGTGACCGGTGTCCCGGCGACTCGGCGGCGGGGCGACCCCTCCAGCAGGCAACAGGCAGGCATGGCAGGCAGGCACGGCAAGCAGGCACGGCAAGCTTGGTTCTGGTTTGGGAAGTGACTCCTTGCAAGCAGACAGGCTCCGTCGAGCGGCAAGAAGCGATCCCCCGCGAGCGAGCACAGGCCCCCCGCGCGGAGCGGCTGCAATACTCTCAGGCAGCTAAGTCTATCACCAAGTCCGGCAGTCGAAGAAAGTTCTCTGGTTGTGGGGAACAGACTAGTTCTCCCCCCACACAACAGACTGCCTTTCAAGCAAGCGAAGTGCCTCTTGAAACCAAGGACAAACTGAAACAGCCTTGGCAGAAATACAGATAGCAGACTCCCTCTGAGAGACTGGGCACCCGGCCACATATTAAAGGAGAATGTTATCTAAAGGGAGGCGGGCTGTGCCACTGAAGCTGTTGGACCCACTGAGCCACCTGTCAGAGTGCGGCTGTGCGTGGGGGGCAGGTTCTCGCCTGCGGGGGAATCATCTCCCCCTCCCCCTGCCGCTTGAAGCGGAGCCGGGGACTCGCTGCCTCTCTGCTCCCTGCTCGAATTGGAGTCTGGATCACTGCCTGCTGCTGCTCGCCGGTGCCAGGGAAGACTGCCGTGCCGTGGTGTCTACTGGGCTGTGCCTGCCAGAGGGGTCGCTGCCGGGCACACCCCGCCGCCGCGGGCTCGTCCCTACACAGCCGCTGCTGGCTCCCCGGACATTGGTTACATCTTCACTACAGAAGGGGTAACACGGGTACACTTACACACCATGATTGGTATTCAGGCTTCACATCCTACCCTTCCCTTACATTAATCCTCCTACACCTCTTCCGCAGGGAGTGCACTTACTAACTCCATAGACCCCTGATATATACCTAGATAACCTTCCCCGAGCCTTGGTCCTTTAATAAACCTCCTAGTGTGTGAGTGAAATATTGGTCTTTGTGAGCATGGGGGGGGGGGCATTCCACTCCACCCTCTAAGGTACGGTCCCATCTACGAACCTCTCTGCTCCCTGCCGAGAAGTGTGTGTGGGGGGTAGTCGCAGAAGCATCCTGACATCCGATAACCATTAATATTTGTCCGTGACATATCTGGTGCCAGAAGTGGGATAGAAGGTCATCTGGAGCCCCCAAACCACGCTCTCAAAAGCTAATTATTAACAAAACAAAGGAATCAATATGAGCAACGAGAGTATCCCTACAGATGTGGAGGATGCCAGTTGTGCAGAAGACACCAAGGGTCTGGAAAGGTTGGATGTATCGAGCCTTGCATACGAAATATTACAGGAAAATATTAAAGGGCTTACAGACAAAGCACTACAGCAAGAGGCCAGGGAGACAGTTACAGCGAGAGGTTGCTGAGTTAAAGCAGGAGCTTACAGGGAAGGCGTCACAGCGGGATTTTGAGGAGTTACAGGAGAAGCATAGTAGGCTGCAGCAGGACTTTAATGGGTTGTTGCAGAGGCTTGAGGGCAGCTCCACAGGGGTGCAGAAGGAGAAGCGGCATGAAAAATGTAAGCAGCTGCAACATGACTATAAGAAGTTACAGCAGAAATATGATGCACTGCATGAGGAGGCTGTAAAGCTAGATAAGAAATATAGGGGGTTGCACAAGACATATGAGGAAACGCAACAGACCTTACAACAGACCCAATGGGAGAATTTAGGCATGGAACAGGAGATAGAAGGGATGCATCGAGGTGATAGGGTGTCACGAAGAGAGAAAACAAAACTACAACAAGAGAATGAGACATTGCAACAAGAGGTTATCCATCTGCGAGAGCAGCTAAAACAAAAGGTTGCCCCCCCTTCTAGAAGGAGGACGCGCCTGAGAGTGTTCAGTCAGATCCAACACAGGACACAGTAACAGTTTCCGAAGTGCAGGAGGCCGCTGCTCAGTTAGATCCTGATCGAGTAATTAACCGGGTTTTTGAAATGAAAGAATGGTCCTTAAAAGACAAGGTTGCTGCTCTTAACACACTCTTAGAACAGCAGCCAGCCGATGCCTGTCCACCCCCCCGGTCCCCCCCAGGCTAGTGGAGGGTCAGAGGACGTAACTGCTAAGATAGATGAGCTGTGTTCAGAGCTGCAAGAATTGACACGTTGTATTAGATCTCCCCAACGAAGTGTGGAAGTGGATGTCGAGCAGGAGGGAGTGGAACATAGATACGTGCGCCCGGTCAGGACAACTACTTATTCTCAAAAGGCAGGTGCTGCACAGAGAGATACAGAGGTAAAGGAAAAACCATACACTGCAGTGGAATTGGTAAAGCTTAGGAAGCAGTATACCAGGCTTCAGTCTGAGACAGAAGCTGAATATGTCATGGGAGTGTCCCTCACAGGGGGAGATGATATTCTGTTGACTGAACACGAAGCTGGTGGGTACTGGGGACCTGACATAGTCTTAGTGACTGGAAATAGAGATCACCCTTGGTCTCTAACTCAGCGGGCGGCTTTTTGTGTTGGTGGCAGGGATCCCATTAGCAGAGGAGAACCGAAGGCCCTGCGAGGGGACGACTCTGATATTGTGTAAAACGTCCACAGAGCTGCAGTACTTCAGATGATCTATGACCGTGAGTTGGTACCAGAGCAGAGTAGTCCTTTGTCTCTTAGAGTGTGTTGCAGACCGAGATAGGTAAAGCCGCGACTCACACCCCCACCTTGGGGGATCGAGGGCTGAGGACCGCTCCCCGTCACACTCACAAACAACGCTTAAGAATCAATAGATTTATTAAAGGCACTGAGGGTTTGGCAAGTCCGATATCACCTAACACACAAGGTCTATCTCTATATCTATATCCACACCTATATATCCATATACCAACAGCTATACAACACTACATCTATATACCAATTACAACACACACAGAAAACAAGAGATAACCTCTCCCCTTCCCCCCTGTTCCCGTTCCCGGACAGGGATAAGAGGGAAAGCCTGGAGAGAGCCTTTGGGAAATAGACGAATATTGGAAAAGAGAAGTGAGTGTCTGGTATGTGTGAATATTATGTAGGAATGTTAGTAAGATGTTCGCAATTCTCACCACCGGGGGGTACGGCCGAAGCCAATCCCTGGTCGGGATCCACGTCCTTTCCCGTGAGACAGTCTGTTCGGTGCGCTCACACGCCAACAACCACAGGAAAAGACGCTGTATACCTTCATGGCAGCCTCCGCAGCAGTACGCTCACCGTGGCGGCTGTATCCGTATAGTATTCACAGAGCGCGCGCCTTCTTGCTCCCCTCTTTCCGGTTCCGGCCCCGCCGTGCCTCCTGGGAGCTGTAGTCTGTGGTCCTGTGCGCATGCGCCTGGTACCTCTGTCCTCTCCCCACGAGTGCCGGGGGGGCACATCACCAGGAATGGTCAGTGAATGTCGCTGGATTAAAGGCCATTATAGAGTCCGTCTCTCACATCTCACCCCGTGGCTTTTATGACAGCGACTTGGTTCCTGTGTGGTGTATGTTTGTGTCTATATATGTATGTACATCTGTACCCTAGTAGGCTCTTGTCCAAACTCTTACCTCTTTCCCTGTTTGAGACAAACATATATACAATCTCACATATTTCCATATCTATATATCTAAATCAACGTATATATTGTTTTATGCGTGTTTCTGAGGGAACAATTCCCTATATGCAATACGACATATGTACTTATAAACATATATATATAACATACTTATATATATACATATATACTTATAATACATAACAGAAATATAAATAGGAGACCCATAATGAATATATTGGTGCACCATTAGTATCTTATTTACAGACCACAACCCAAAGGGGAAACAGGTATAGGAGACATGATGCTGTATAGTGGGAGGCGTTGTGCAAACCATGGGGTGATCAAGTCCATAGTGTGCACAGGGTACCTCCCCCCTCAAAACCAGTGCCGGGCTGATCAGACCCTATTCTGGCTTGGGATGTCTCCGGTTCTTTGGGTCGTTGGCTTAGCATGTACACATTGTTATACACACAAGTACACAGATACATATTTACAATCTACCCCGAAATCCTGCTTCACTCAACATGAAGTATCCAATTTGTACTGATTTTAAAGTTGTTTGTTATTCATGTCAGATGCAACCCAGGTATTCGAATTCACGGGCGTTTCCAGGGTCTTTTTGACTTTCCCAGTATTTGGCAGGTGAACCAGTACAGTTTGTCCTGGGTGTAGGGAGGTTTTTTGCTTGTTACTAGGCTTTCTTTGTTTCTCCTTTTCTTGAGTGGGTGATGTGGGAAAGAAAGCAGTTAGACGAGGACACCCATTTACCCCCCATCTGTTATTTATGGTGGTGACTGCATATCGCAACCTTTCATCCCATTTGGAGTCCTGTGGGCGGATAAGGCTTTTGATTAACCCGTTAGTACGTTCTACTATCCCATTTGCTTGGGGATAGTATGGCATATGAAATGTCCATTGGATGCCTTCACTTCTCGCCCACTGTTGTACCAGATGTGAAGTGAAGTGAGTGCCATTATCAGACTGAATATGTGTAGGTTTAGGTAATACCCCAAATACCCTTTCCAGGAAGCGAACCGTATTTTCACCATTTGCTTTAGAAACAGCTTCAGCACAAGTTAGACCTGACACCACTTCTACCATCACAATGATATACTGTTTGTTTCCTGATTTGCGGAAAGGACCAATGTAGTCCACCTGCCAAGTAGACCACAAGGACTTTCCCTCTCGAGTATGCAGAGTGTCAGTTGTCAGGGGATGCTTCCCCAACCGGATCTTACACAGATCACATTCAGAAATTATTGTTTTACACTGTTCACGGGTAACAGGCCATCCCCTGGTTTGTGCCTCTTTATACAAATCAAAGACGCCTGAGTGACCCCTTTTACAATGAAGCCATTCAAGCAAGCGCTCCCACTCCTGATTTTCTTCTGCTGTTCTGATTTCCACTACATTGATTTTGGCCAGTTCATCAACATAGTTGTTCCACCTGCTGGCATCATTTTTCAGACTGGTCTGGTGAGCAGGAATCCACCCTACATGAAAGTTAGGATTTTTCTTGGCAATTTTTAGGATCTGTTGCCATTTTTCTTTCTGCCACACTGGCACCCTGTTAATCTCCCAATTGTTCTGTTCCCAGAAAGTTATCCGTTCCACACAGCCCTTGAAGACCGAAAAGGAATCTGTGTAGATGTACACATCGTCCTTGGCGGCCTTTTCCCGTACAAACACATTGAGAACAGCATCCAGCTCCCCTACTTGTGCACTGCCCTTATCATGATTTATTATGCGTTCAGCCGTGGAGGGTTTAACTGCAGCAGATCTGAAAAACCAGGTTTTACCCTCTCTTCGGGCTGACGCGTCTGTGTACCAGGGCCTGAAAGCAGGTGGTCTAAGGAGGATTTAGTCCCACCAGTGGGCTCTGTTTGTTTCCTGAAATGCCTGTATGCTAATGCACGCAGCATGGGGAATAAGCAGGAAGAGTTAGAGGTCAGTGTGCGGGCTAAGGGTTATGATCTGGTAGCAATAACAGAGACGTGGTGGGACAGGTCACATGACTGGAATGTGGCCATGGATGGTTATGTGCTTTTTAGGAAAGATAGGGCAGGGAAGCGAGGTGGTGGAGTTGCTCTTTATGTGAGAGAGCAACTAGAATGTATTGAGTTTTGTGCAGGGGCTGATGAGGGGCAAGTTGAAAGTCTGTGGGTAAGAATTAAGGGGCAGGCTGGTGTGGGTGATACAGTCGTGGGGGTCTACTACAGACCTCCTGATCAAGGTGAGGAAGTTGATGAGGCTTTCTACAGGCAGCTGAAAGTAGCCTCACAACTGCAGTCCCTAGTCCTCATGGGAGATTTTAACTACCCCGATATCTGCTGGAAGACTCACACAGCCAGCCTTTCACAGTCTAGGAGGTTCCTCCAGTGCATTGATGATAACTTCTTAATGCAAATGGTGGACAAGCCGACTAGAAGAGGAGCGCTGCTGGATCTTGTACTAACCAACAAGGAGGGCCTTGTTGAAGCAGTGGTGGTCAGTGGCAGCCTTGGCTGCAGTGATCACGAGATGGTGGAGTTCAGGATCCTGTGTGGAAGGAACAGAATACCCAGTAGGACCAGAACCCTGGACTTCCACAGGGCAAACTTTGGCCTCCTCAATCAACTGTTAAGGGAAATCCCATGGGACAGGGTTCTAGAAGGTAAAGGGGCTCAAGATAGCTGGTCAACATTCAAGGACCACTTCTTGCAAGCACAGGATCAGAGCATCCCAATGGTTAGGAAATCTAGTAAGGGAGCTAGGAGACCAGCATGGTTAAAAAAGGAACTGCTGGGCAAACTTAAGTGGAAAAGGAAAATCTACAGATCATGGAAGGAGGGGCTGGTCACTTGGGAGGAATATAGGACTGTTGTCAGAGGATGTAGGGAGGCAATTAGGAAAGCTAAGGCTTCCTTGGAACTTAACCTTGCAAGTCAGGTTAAGGATAATAGAAAGGGCTTTTTCAAATACATAGCTAACAAAGCTAACACTAGAGGCAATATTGGCCCACTGTTGAATGAGGTGGGAGCCCTGGTGACAGAGGATATAAAGAAGGCAGAGGTGCTGAACGCCTTCTTTGCCTCTGTCTTTACTCCTGCAGGATTTCCCCATGAGCTCCAGACTCATATAGCCCCAGAAGTAGTCAAGATAGATGAGGAGTTTGACATAGTAGATGAGGATTGGGTTAGGGATCAGTTGAGTAATCTGGACATCCATAAATCGATGGGTCCAGATGGAATGCATCCAAGGGTGCTGAGGGAGCTGGCGGAGGTCATTGCTAGGCCACTCTCCATCATCTTCGGTAAGTCACGGGTAACAGGAGAGGTGCCTGAGGACTGGAGGACAACAAATGTCACACCAGTCTACAAGAAGGGCAAGAAGGAGGACCCGGGTAACTATAGACCGGTCAGCCTCACCTCCATCCCTGGAAAGGTGATGGAACAACTTGTTCTTGTCTCTATCTCTAGGCATATCAAGGACATGGGGGTCATCAAGAGCAGTCAGCATGGTTTTATCAAGGGTAAATCATGTTTGACTAACCTCATAGCCTTCTATGAGGAAATTACTGGGTGGATAGATGATGGTAGAGCGGTAGATGTGGTTTATCTTGATTTCAGTAAGGCATTTGACACCGTCTCCCACAGCATCCTTGTAGATAAGTTGATCAGGTATGGGTTTGGTGATCAGGTAGTGAGGTGGATCAGGAACTGGTTGATGGGAAGGAGTCAGAGAGTTGTAGTCAATGGGGCAGAATCTGGTTGGAGGTCTGTGACTAGTGGAGTCCCTCAGGGGTCGGTACTGGGACCGATGTTGTTCAACATCTTCATCAACGACCTGGATGAGGGTATAGAATGTACCCTCAGCAAGTTTGCTGATGACACTAAGCTGGGAGGAGTGGCTGACACACCAGAAGGCTGTGCTGCCATTCAGAGAGACTTAGACAGGCTGGAGAGTTGGGCGGGGAGAAACATGATGAAATTCAACAAGGGGAAGTGTAGAGTTTTGCATTTGGGGAAGAACAACACGATGTCCCAGTATAGGTTGGGGGCTGACCTGCTGGAGAGTAGTGTAGGTGAAAGAGACCTGGGGGTCCTGGTAGACAGGAGGATGACCATGAGCCAGCAATGTGCCCTTGTGGCCAAGAAGGCCAATGGCATCCTGGGGTGCATTAGAAAGGGTGTGGTTAGTAGGTCAAGAGAGGTTCTCCTCCCCCTCTATTCTGCATTGGTGAGGCCGCATCTGGAGTATTGTGTCCAGTTCTGGGCCCCTCAGTTCAAGAAGGACAGGGATCTGCTTGAAAGAGTCCAGCACAGAGCCACAAAGATGATTAGGGGAGTGGAACATCTCCCTTATGAGGAAAGGCTGAGGGAGCTGGGTCTCTTTAGCTTGGAAAAAAGGAGGCTGAGGGGTGACCTCATCAATGTTTACAAATATGTAAGGGGTGAGTGTCAGGGAGATGGAGTTAGGCTCTTCTCAGTGATGACCAGTGATAGGACAAGGAGTAATGGGTGTAAATTGGAGCATAGGAGGTTCAACGTGAATATCCAAAAAAATTTTTTTACTGTGAGAGTGACAGAGCACTGGAACAGGCTGCCCAGAGAGGTTGTGGAGTCTCCTTCACTGGAGACATTCAAAACCCGCCTGGATGCGTTCCTATGTGATGTGCTCTAGGTGACCCTGCACTGGCAGGGGGGGTTGGACTAGATGATCTTTCGAGGTCCCTTCCAACCCCTAGGATTCTATGATTCTATGATTCTATGATTAGTCATCTCACTTTTGTATTCTGGGGCCTCCTTAATAGGACTGGGAGTTTTCATAGTTAACTCTTTTTCCTACATGGACTCTGCAGTATCACCTTTTGTTTTTTAACAATTTTACTGACCTCTGTTAGTGCTGTGCACACTGTTAGCAATCCCTTTTCCAGAGTGGAGTATCGTTTTTCTGAGTCCTTAAAAGATTGTGAATAGAAGCCAATGGGTCGTGTACTCCCACTAGGTCCCCTTTGCCAAAAGTGATATGACAAGGCACTAGCTGAAAATCCCCATTCGATTGTTATTGGATCCTCTGGGTGAAGAGGTCCCAGAGTCTGGAAGGTCTGTGCTTCCAGTATTAGCAGTTCAAGGGCCTCATCATGGAATTTGTTCCATTCCCAGTGATGATTCTTTTTCAAGAGATCATAAAGAGGCCGTGCTATAACAGAGAAATCAGGGATATGTTTTCTCCAATACTGGAGGGTTCCCAGCAATTGTTGCAATTCTTTTTTATTAGCTGGTACCTTCATCTGAGTCAGTTGGGACACAGTATCGGACTGAATATTCCAGGTTCCCCCTTTCCACCTTATTCCCAGGAGTTTTACCTCTTGGGATGGTGGTTGCCTTTTCCTTTCAGGGATCTCTAGCTGAATATCAGTTAGATGCTTAATTATAGCATCATACACGACTTTCACTTCTCCCTCACTCTGGCCCCCTATCAGTATATCATCTATGTATTGATAAACTTTCACTTTGGAATTGTTTTTGATTTCTGGAATGTTTTCCAGTTCACACGCAAGTGCGTGATGGGCCAGCGTGGGTGAGTGTTTATATCCCTGTGGCAACCTCGTGAACGTGTATTGGACTCCATCCCAAGTGAAGGCAAAATACTTTTGGTCCTCGGTATCAATAGGGACCTGGAAAAACATGTCCTTAATATCCAGGGCTGCCAGCACAGGATGTGCTGCTTCCTGGATTTCTAGCACCAGTTCAGCTATGTTTGGTACGGCTGCAGTGAGGCCTTCTGTATTGGCATTCAATTTCCTGTAGTCTAAAGTTAGTCTCCATCTACCATCTGGTTTCCTCACAGGCCAGACTGGGGCATTGTATGGTGAATGGCATGGCACTATTATACCTTTTTGTTTTAAATCAGCTATTACATCCCTGATGCCATCCTTGGCAGCAACTGGAATAGAATATTGTTTTACTCTTGTTTTGCTCTGTGGGAGACGTGGGGCACGTTGTAACAACTTTACTTCCAGTGTTGGCGTCAGGAATGGTCAGTGAATGTCGCTGGATTAAAGGCCATTATAGAGTCCGTCTCTCACAGGGTGAAACCAGACAGATTACCTGTTTTGTTTAAGGGACTCTCTCCAGCACTTAAAATGGAAACCATTCAATATCGGAAGGAGATCCAAAGGGGCAACCTACGCCTTACATGGGCTGCATTAGCTAAATAACTGGTGGAATGTGGGAAGTTATATGGTGAATCTGGCAGTACCGGCAAATCTTCTGCATTCAAACAAGTCATGGTTACTCGACCCTCATATGCTGAGGTGGCTGCTAAGCCACCTCAGAAACCCCTTTCTCCTCAGAAACCCCCTTCTCCTAAACAGCAAGGGAAATCACGGGGTGACTGGACAGTGTTGGATAGAGGTAAGCAGAATGATAAACCAAGGGGTTCACCAGGGAACCAGCGCCCCGGGGAGCAACAGACTTCATCTTGGGGTGATAAAAGACCATATGCTAGGCTTAAGGAGGAGGCCAAGCATTTAGGGGTCCCATCTGTACTTCTGATGGGGACTTATTGTTATAGACAGCTAAAGGAATTGGTTGACTGCTGGCGTGACTTGTTTGGGTCGAGACAAAGGCAGTCTACAAGGCCCAGGTCACTGTCGAGGTCCAGAGGAAGGTCTGAGTCCAAAGGGAGATCTGGAGGGGGGTCAAGAGTAAGAACCCTAGCTGTTGATTCCAAAAACTGAATGACCCTCTTTCTGCCGACAATAGAAAGGCTAAAAGACAGCGGAGGAGGGGAAAAACACAGACTCCCAATACAGAGAACGAAAATGCCTCTCAAGTAAACAATAAGCCTTAAAACTCCCAAACCTCCAAAGGATTGGCAAAATGTATTAAGATTAGTTTAAAACAAAGACGGGGACATGGAAATTACCTGTGCTGTGGGACCTAAACATTATCCTGTCACTTTTGTAGTAGACACAGGAGCGCAGATTTCTACACTGAAGACAGATGAAGCTGAGCATTGTGGCATTACCCTATCTTCAAAGCCAATACATGTAAGTGGAGCATTTGGTAACCCTCTTTTGCAGAGAACGGCTAAGGTCACCATACACCTTCCAGGAGGAGACAAACCGATCTGGACCAAAATGATTGTGGGTGATATTCCTTACAATTTGGTAGGAATAGATGTTCTCACGGGCCGAGCGTGGAGAGATGAAGAAGGCCGTTGCTGGAATTTTGGCACACCGACACCAGAGATAAGGTTGTTACAGTGTGCTCCGCACCTGCCACAAAGCAAAATAACAAATGTGAAACAATATTCCATCCCAATTGCTGCCAAAGATGGCATTAAAGAAGTAATTTCTGATTTGAAGCAAAAGGGTATTCTTGTGCCCTGTCATTCACCATTTAATTCCCCAATTTGGCCTGTGAGGAAACCAAATGGTAAATGGAGAATGACAGTGTATTACAGGAAACTAAACGCCAATACAGAGGTACTCACAGCTGCTGTACCTAACATTGCTGATCTGGTGCTAGAAATCCAGGAAGCAGCACACCCGGTTCTGGCCTCCCTGGATATAAAGGATATGTTTTTCCAAGTCCCTATCGATCCTGAAGACCAAAATCGTTTTGCCTTCACTTGGGATGGGGTACAGTACACCTTCACAAGGTTGCCCCAGGGATATAAACACTCACCCACACTGGCCCATCACGCACTTGCGTGTGAACTGGAAAACATTCCAGAAATCAAAAACAATTCCAAAATAAAACTCTGTCAGTACATAGATGATGTGCTGATAGGGGTCCAGAGTGAGGGGGAGGTAAAAGCAGTTTATGATGCCATAATTAAGCATTTAACAGACATGGAGATAGAAATCCCTGAGGAAAAAAGGCAACCTCCGTCCCAAGAGGCAAAATTCCTGGGAATAAGGTGGAAGGGGAGAATGTGGAATATTCCTTCTGATACTTTGTCTCAATTGAAGCAGATAAAGGTACCAGGCAACAAAAAAGAACTGCAACAGGTATTGGGAACCCTTCAGTACTTGAGAAAGCACATTCCAGACTTTTCTGTTATAGCACGTCTCCCTTATGATCTATTGAAAAAGAACCATCACTGGGAATGGAATAATTCACATAATGAGGCCCTTGAACTGTTACTAGTGGAAGCACAGACCTTTCAAACTCTGGGACCCCTCCACCAAGAGGATCCAATCATAATAGAATGGGGGTTCTCAGCCAGTGCCTTATCATATCACTTTTGGCAAAGGGGACCTAATGGGAGTACGCGACCAATTGGCTTCTATTCACAATCTCTTAAGGACTCAGAAAAGCGATATTCCACTCTGGAGAAAGGATTGCTAACAGTGTACACAGCACTAATAGAGGTCAGCAAAATAATCAAGAAACAAAAGGTAATTCTGCAAGGCCCTTTTAAAGTGGTTAACCAAGTGCTGTCTGGGAAAGCCCCTCCAGAGGGAATATCCCAAAAGGGTACAATCAGGAAGTGGTATAGCCAAATTGAATATTATTCTGGCCTTTTCAAGCTTGAAGAAGGCCCAGATAAACAATTATGAATACAGGAACAAATTTGATCTACAGAGGAAAAAGATATAACAATGAAAGCTCCCAGGCCTATTAAAGAGGCCCCAGAGTACAAGAGTGAAATGGTTAATACTTGGTTTACAGATGCTTCAGCCCGAAGAGAGGATAAAACCTGGTTGTTTAGGTCAGCTGCAGTTAAACCCTCCACAGCCAAACAAATAATAAATCATGATAAAGGCAGTGCACAAGTAGGGGAGCTGGATGCTGTTCTCACTCTTTCTGTGAAAGAAAAAGCCTCCAAGGATGTTGTGTACATCTACACAGATTCCTTTTCAGTCTTTAAGGGCTGTGTGGAATGGATAACTTTCTGGGAACAGAATAATTGGGAAATTAACAGGGTGCCAGTTTGGCAGAAAGAGAAATGGCAACAGATTTTGAAAATTACCAAGAAAAATCCTAACTTTCATGTAGGGTGGATTCCTTCTCACCAGACTAACCTGAAAGATGAAGCTAGTAGGTGGAATAACTACATTGATGAACTGGCTAAAATCAACGTAGTGGAAATCAGAACAGCTATTACAGCAGGAGAAAATCAAGAGTGGGGGCGATTGCTTGAATGGCTTCATTGCAAAAGAGGTCATTCAGGAATCTTTGACTTGTATAAAGAGGCACAAACCCGTGGGCGTCCTGTCACCCGTGAGCAGTGCAAAACAATCATTTCTGAATGTGATCTTTGTAAGATCAGGTTGGGGGAACATCCCCTGACGACTGATGCTCTGCATATTCGGGAAGGAAAGTCCTCATGGTCCACTTGGCAGGTGGACTACATTGGCCCCTTCCGCAAATCAGGAAATAAACAATACATCATTGTGATGGTAGAAGTGGTATCAGGTCTAACCTGTGCTAAAGCTGTTTCTAAGGCAAATGGTGAAAACATGGTCTGCTTTTTAGAAAAGGTATTTGGGGTCCTACCTAAACCCACAAATATCCAATCTGACAATGGAACTCATTTCACCTCACATCTGGTACAGCAATGGGCCAAAAGAGAAGGTATCAAGTGGACATTTCATGTGCCATACTACCCACAAGAAAATGGGGTAGTGGAACGAACTAACGGGTTGATTAAAAGTCTCATACGCCCACAGGATTCCATATGGGATGAAAGGTTGAGGTATTCAGTCACCACTGTAAATAATAGGTGGGAGATTAATGGGTGCCCTCATCTAGATGCCTTCTTTCCTACGTCGCCTACTCGAGATAAAGAAAAGCACAGAACACCCTACCGCAAAGCCAAGACTTCTCTGCATCCGGGACAGACTGTTCTGGTAAACCTGCCGAACATTTGTAACGTCAGGCTCACCTTGCAGACAGCTGTGAACTCGAATGTTTGGTTTGCATCTGATTTAAATGACAAACAGCATAAAATCAGTATGAACTGGATAATTCATGTTGAGTAAATCAGTGTTTCATTTTTTTCTGTGTTTACATTTCTGTGTACTCATGTCCAATGATGTTAATGGCTATATTTCTAGTCTGACAACTTAAAGAGCCAGAGACATCCCGGTGACAGTATCAGGCCTGATCAACCTGCTACTGGACTCCGGAGGAGTTACTTTGTGACCGCTATGGGACTGATCACCTCATAGCCTAAACAAGGTGCTCCATGATAAAGCCTCTGTTCATACATGCCCTTGAGTTGTTGTCTGTAATATGCTGTATAGTAGTTAAGATGTTATTATCATTAGTTAGAAATACTTGTATATATAGACTCCTGTTTGTATTTATGTATTGTTATATTAATCCCCTGTAGTATGATAGAATGTATCAACAGTATATAGCATTATGACTGGGAATTGATCCCTTATTTATTGTTTGTTGCTATGTTCCTCTATGTTTATTTACATTTATATTTTCCAGCTATACTTGTTTCTATGCCTCTAGTAGGGAGGAGCTAATGTGAGGTTCGACTTAGCCAATTAGCAGTGGCCAAGTGCCCAGTCTTTCAGAGGCATTCCTTTATCCTGCTGTCTGTATTTCTGCCAGTTCTGTTTCAGTTCATCCTTGGTTAAATCACTAAAAGGCACTTCGCTGGCTTGAAAGGCATTCCGCCCAATCTTATATGGGGGGGAAGAAAAAATGGTCTGTTCCCCACATCTCACCCCATGGCTTTTAAGACAGCGATAATATAGTGTCCTTCTTATGTATATATGTATATATGTGTTATGTATTATGTATTCAACTAGGTCCTTGTCCAAACCCTTCCCTCACATTAGATCCTTCCCCTCTTTGGCTATAAGAACAAGTATAACTGGAAATAAAAACTAAAATAAAAAATCCTGGCGATGCGCTCCTCGCACCCGTGAGAAGAGGAGAGAGGTACCAGGCGCATGCACACAGGACCACAGACTACAGCTCCCAGGAGGCACAGCCGGGCCAGAACTGGAAGGGGAGCTTAAAGGCGCGCGCTGTGAACCCCCACTAGCACTCCAGAGATAGCCACCGCCGTGAGTGTATTGCTGCGGAGGCTGCTGTGGAACCGTCGGGCCTTGACGTGCCTGTTTCCCTGTGGATGTTGGCGTGTGAGCGTACCAAACGGACTGCTTACCTGGAGTCGTTGGAGAAAGAGGAGGATCCCAACCTGGGATCGGCTTCGGCCGCACCCCAGTGGTGAGACTTGCGAACTTTGGGTCCTGGCACCCCCCATTAATACTTCTAACATTTACACACACCATACCCTCACTTTCATGATTTCCTATATACACTTAATTTCCTATAATTCCTAAAGGCTCTCTCCAGGCTTCTTCCCTCCTATCCCTGTCCGGGAATAAGACCAGGGGGAAAGGGGGGAATCTCTCTATTGTCTTTTGTATAGTGTTCTGTGTATATTGGTGGCTACAGACTTGCCAAAACCTCGGTGCCTTAAATAAATCTGTTGATTCTTGAGCATTGTTTGTGAGTGTGACGGGGAGTGGTCCTCAGCCCTCAGTCCCCTTTGGAAGGGGTGTGAGTCGTGGCTTTACCCACCTCGTTCTGCAACAGAGGCTGACAGTGGACTATCGTGGTCTGAATGAGGTTACACCACTGCTCAGTGCTGCTGTGCTGGACATGCTAGGACTTCAGTATGAGCTGGAGTCAAAAGCAACCAGGTGGTATGCCACTATTGACATTGCTCATGCCTTTTTCTCTATTCCTTTAACACCAGAGTGCAGGCCACAGTTTGCTTTCACCTGGAGGGGAGTCCAGTACACCTGGAATCGACTGCCCCAGGGATGGAAACACAGCTCAACCATTTGCCATGGACTGATCCATGCTGCACTGGAGAAGGGTGAGGCTCCAGAACACCTGCAGTACATCGATGACATCATTGTGTGGGGTGACACACCAGAAGAAGTCTTTGAGAAAGGTAAAAAGATCATCCAAATTCTTCTGGATGCTGGTTTTGCTGTAAGATCAGCTGGCAAGATGGACATTGCCACATCCCAATGGATGTCATTAACAAGATAACAGCTATGGCCCCACTATCTACTAAAAAGTACACTCAAGCCTTTTAGGGACTGTTGGTTTCTGGAGAATGCATATTCCAGGTTACAGTGAAATTGTGAAACCTCTCTATGAGGTGACCCAGAAGAAGAGTGACTTTAAATGGGGTCCTGACCAACAGAGAGCTTTTGAGCAGGTTAAAAAGGAGATTGTGCAGGCGATGGCCCTTGGACCAGTTCAAACAGGGCCAGACATCAAAAATGTGCTCTACACTGCAGCTGGGTACAACAGTCCTACCTGGAGCCTCTGGCAGAAAGCACCAGGGGAGACTCGAGGTTGACCCTTCGGATTCCGGATCCGGAGCTACAGAGGTTCCGAGGCCAACTACACATCAACTGAGAAGGAGATACTTGCAGCATATGAAGGAGTTAGAGCCGCTTCGGAAGTGATCGGCACTGAAGCGCAGCTCGACTCAGGATCAGCAATTAAACCTGAGACAATCACAACCTTTGTATTCCTTTTCTTGCCTTTGGCCCTATCAGTAGAACAGGCCTGTTCTTTTCTGTCCTTGAGTAATCAGCAAAAGTTGCCTCTGCTGGCTGAAAAGGCATTTTATTTAGTCTTATGTGGGGGGAGAAGACAGACCGTTCTCCACATCTCACCCCGTGGCTTTTAAGGCAGCAGGTTATAATTTAAAGTATTTTATGTTCATCAATATATGTTTCATTCGAGCTCCTGTCCAAACCCTTTTTCTCAACATTGGATCCTTCTCCTCCTCAGGTGTTGAAACAAATGTAAAAACATTAAACTTTTTGTTTAATTATTGATATCAACAAACAAGGGAACAATTCCCAAACAGTATATGCAGTAACATTCCCAACAGTTCAATGTATCATTAAATTGTCATGACTATTATTTTCATTTAAACAAGTGAGTAATACAAAAAGATTAATAAAACTTTGCAAAGCACCAAAATCACAAAACATTCAGTATATTCTCTTTAACTCCCACTACTTCTCAACGGTTATTATACTTCTCTTATTTACTACAAACTGTCTTAATTATTATCCTTTGACCTGGGTAATAGCCCTCGCAGCTTTACGATGTACCACAGCATTTTGATTTGCTTGTTCTGGTGGGAGTCTCTGGCGAAGTCACCTTACTCGAGCACAATTTATCCACAAAGAACAAACAGTAGCTATACACGGGAACAAGATAAAAAATAGGATCATTGAAATTATAACATAAACCCATTCCCTAATTTTGTCAAAAAAGGAAAAGAAAGCAGATCATTTAGGGATTCACAAATCTGAACTGGAGTTTTTGCCACTTCTGTGAGTTCCTTAGAAATGTTCTTAATTATTTATCATCTATTTTAAGACAACAATTAGTTAAGTTCACCTTTGCACAAACACCTCCCTCCGAAGCTAACAAATAGTCTAAAACCAGTCTGTGCTGATATTCAGCCTCCCACAATTGAGTCAGTTCCTCTGCTATCAAGGCCAGGGCTTGGCTAGTTTCATTGGCAACCACTTCTACCACTGCTTGTAGTCTGATAATTCAATGTAAATTGTAAATCGGGTCACATGCTCCATTAATAATCTCATAAGGATTCCATTTTGCTGGATCATAATATTTAATAATCCTTTCTGGGGTCCATTTCTCTCCTTTCCATTTTTGAGAGCTAGATTGTGCCACATCCAAATTTATTATTGTCTTGAGCCGATATCAAAAGCCACCGGCTGTCAGGATGCTTTTGCGACCTTCCCCCCCCCTCCACGGAGGGGTTTGTAAATGAGACCGCATGCACGGCCACTGTGGGGCCGTGTTGGAATGCCCCCAACCATGCTCACAAATTGCTACTGAGACCAATGTGTAACTAACAGGTCTATTAAGGGTTAACACAAACTGAGGGACCGAGGTTCAGGGAAGGTAGTCCACCAAAGTACTATGGTATTAAGTGCACTCCCCGTGGAAGAAAGGTGGGAAGGATTAATGGAGAGAAAGGGCAGGAGTTGAGCCTGTATATGTATTTGTATATGTGGATGTGTGTGTGTGTGTGTGTGTGTGTGTGTGTGTGTGTGTGTGTGTATGTGTACGTGTGTTACCCTCCTTCCGTAGCGAGGATATGACCAGCATCTGGGTGACCGGCAGCAGCAGCGGGGTGAGGCAGCAGCGGGGTGAGCCCGCAGCGGCGGGGCGACCCCTCCAGCAGGCACAGGCAGACACGGAAGGCAGACTCGGCACAGCAGACACCACGGCAGGCAGGCTCCCCAGGCACCGGCGAGCAGCAGCAGGCAGCGATCCAGGCTCCGCTTTGAGCAGCGAGCAGGGAGCTGGCGATCCCCCGCGGGTGAGCACAGGCCACCCGAGCGGAGCGGCTGCAGTGCTTGCAGGCAGGCTCAGTCGATTACAGAGTCCCACAGATGGAGGGAAGTTCTCTGGTTCACCGGCACCGCCCACCTCCTTTAACTTGTGGCTAATTGCTCAGTCTTTCAGAGGCAGTCTGCTATCTATATTTCTGCCAAGTTTGTTTCAGTCTGTCCTTGGCCAAATCAGCAAAGGCACTTCGCTGGCTTGAAAGACATTCCATCTTGTGTGGGGGAAAAGGAAAAATGGTCCGTTCCCCATAATTATGGACCTCCTTGCTCTAGTCAATTTTAAGTGCGGTGTAATGTCATTTGGTAAGACTGTAAAATAATGCCGAATTACCCCCACATAGCACATACCTGCCCATGTCTGTGGTAGTTTTCGGTAAGCCTTATGACCACAAATAAAAGAATGTCCCTCGATAGCAAACATATTACCTTGAAAAGAATGGCTATCATAGTAATAAGTCTCTTCCCAGCGAGTGGGAGTCGTGGTTTCAGGAGACTGCTTACGTAGCCATACTCCTTCTGTAAGATTGCATTTGACCTGAGCATGATGATTTTAGAATCATCAATTGTTGACCAATTATACTTAAAGGTAACAGGGTAGCTGAATTGGTCCTGCCAAACAATGCTGTAACGCATTGGTTTATGTTCTGGGTCATAACTCTCTGTCGTGGACTGAGATGGGTAAAGCCGTAGAGCGCCTTTCCCTGTGGTTGTTGACGTGTGAACATACCGAACGGACTGCCTGCCTGGAGTCGCAGAAGAAAGGAGGAGGATCCCGACCAGGGATCGGCTTCGGCCGCACCCCGGTGGGGGTGAGTGTGACAGGGAGTGGTCCTCAGCCCTCGATTCCCTTTTGGAGGGGGAGTGGGTCGCGGCTTTACCCATCTCAGTCCGCGACACTCTCCTCATAGACTTGTCTAATAACATCATCATGCAAGGGTCTCTTGGAGCAGTCCACTGTAACAAGTGTGTATTTACATTTTGAATAGCCTAAAGCCTTTGCATTTCCTTCTCTGATTTCTGTATCCGTCAACTTCCTTTTGATACAAAACTCTCCCTCTGGGCCATGATGGAGATCCCAAGCAGGGGCATCTTCTTCCCATAGAATGGGGTCCCTATACATTTGTTTCATGGAGTTAGGATGTAACATCCATTTAGGGTGGACAGGGTGTGCCATCGAGGGCCACTGTTTGAATCCCTGATGTGACCCACACACTCATCAGTTCTTTAAACTGAAATTTTGTCCTAAGTTAATGAATGAATTTCTGTCCCTGGGTTCATGTACTAGTGTGTCCTTTGGCATATTAACCAGTCTAAGTGTTACCCATCCTATACAATACATTGCAAACAACAACTCAAAGGCAAGCATAGAAGGAGACATGATGTCATAGAGTACCCTGTTTAGGCTAAGGGGTGATCAGTCCCTTAGCTGGCACAAAGTAACTCCTCCAGAGTCCAGTAGCATGTTGATCAGGTCTGATACCGTTGCTGGAGTGTGTCTGGCTCCTTAAGTTGTCACGACCTGCAATATATTAACTAACATCACTAGACACAAGTACACAGAAATAATTTATTTTTCCCAAAAGAAAACACTAAGTTACTTAGCATAAATTATCCAGTTTGTACTGATTTTATGTTGTCTGTCATTTAAGTCAGATGCTACTCATATATTTGAATTAATTGGTGTTTGTAAGGTAAGCTTGACCTTCCCAATATTTTGCAGGTTTGCCAGAACAGTTTGTCCTGTTTGAAGAGAGGTTTTGGATTTTTTGAAGGATCTTTTGTTTTCTCTGTTAACTTGAATAGGTGACTCAGGGAAAAAAGGGTTTAAGGGGGGGCACCCATTTACCCCCCACCTAGTGTTTATGGTAGTGATTGCATACCTCAATCTCTCATCCCATTTTGAGTCCTGTGGGTGAATTAGACTTTTAATTAATCAATTTGTGCCCTCTACTATCCCATTAGATTGTGGGTAGTATGGGACATGAAATGTCCATTTAACACCTTCCCTTTTAGCCCACTGCTGTACGAGATGTGAGGCGAAGTGGGTTCCATTGTCAGATTGAATATTTGTGGGTTTAGGCAGAATCCCAAATACTTTTTCCAAAAAACAAACCGTGGTTTCCCCATTTGCTTTGGAAACAGCTTCAGCAAAAGTTAATCCTGATACCACCTCTACAATCACAATGATGTATTGTTTCCTGATTTTCGGAAATCCGTTCCCCACAGGGACCAATTGTTGCGATCCGGGCTTTTGTATGTAAGTGTATGTGTGTGGTACTATGTGTGGGCGGAGCGTATGCTAAGGTCCCGCCCCACGCACACGGTTTGATTAAAGCCCAAAATCACAACGTTCAGGGGACTCGAGCGGTTAGTCCCGTAATGATACCTCCGGTGCACCCCCGCCACTACAGCTATTTTAATGGATATTTGCTGTAGAAATAGAAAACTCCACACTCGGGAAGTTTAAACTATGTGCTTGCTTTACTTTACAATTAACTCAGAAGGCACAATATAACTAATACAAGAATTAGCAACCACTTATCAGCTACAAAATGTATGGGGAGGGGCACCCGCACCGAATTAGGGAAGGTAAAGGAAAAGATAAAAGGATCAGAGAGAGTCTCCCAACTCCCCCCCTCCTCCTCCCACCTCCCAGGGTAAATTAGAGTAAGGGAAGAGCGGATGGGAAAGGCGGTCTTTAGGTAATTGTCTTACACCTCGTATCCCGGCGGAGTCAGGGACCAGCCCTGGCTCTTGGTGGCCCGCTCCTCCTCACAGATCTTCAGGGGAAGAGCACCTAAGGCCTCAGCTCCAAGAGCCTTTAAAAAGGCTTTTAGCCTGTGCTCGATTCCCCACGGTGTGGTGAGCAGGACGGTGCGCGGCTTCAGATGGGCGGCGGGCGGGTACGGACAGGCGGGGCTGTGGGCGGCTCCGGCGGCAGGCGGCAGCAGCTTCAGACGAGTGCGGCGCGGCTGCCCACGGCGGCGGCGCGGCTCTGGCAGCAGCGGCACGGCTGCCCGCGGCGGCTGCAGATGGCGACGGCGCGGCTTTTCCCCCTTCTTCTCCTCTTCTTCTGGCGACTCCGGACTTCTAACGGCGCGCAGGCTGTGGAGGCGGTCGCCTTTATTGGAAAAATGCCAGGCGGAGCCCGGCTTCTGATTGGTCTATCACTTTTCAATCCGCCCTGCCATTGGTCCCTGGCGCTGAGGCGCCGAAAGTCCTTCGGAGCCTGGTACATTGTTGTTTTTTTTTTTCTTTTCAGTCAGTCCTCATTTAGGTCCGCCTTTTAACCCTTTCCTGCCTCTAACCCTTATTGCCATGAGAATCATATATATAGTTTATGTGGGGCATATCTTTAATGTCCATAGGGGCTGTCCCCCACACCAATGTAGTCCACTTGTCATGTGGACCACAAGGGTTTTCCTTCCCTGATACGCAAGTTGTCAGTTGTTAGGGGATGTTGCCCAAGTCTGATTTTGCAAAGGTCACATGAAGAAATTACTGTCTTGCACTGCTCACGGGTGACAGGCCACCCACGGGCTTGTGCTTCTTTATATAAGTCAAAGATTACTGAATGACCTCTTTTACAGTGGAGCCATTCAAGTAATCTTTTCCATTCCTGAATTTCTCCTCCTGTGATAGCTGATCACATTGATTTTAGCTAGTTCATCAGCGTAGTTATTACACTTACTAGCTTCATCTTTTAAATTAGTTTGGTGAGAAGGTATCCACCCTATATAGAAGTTAGGGTTCTCTTTAGCAATCTTTAGTATTTGCTGCCATTTCTCCTTATGCCATACAGGCACCCTGTTAATTTCCCAGTTATTACTTTCCCAGAAAGTAATCCACTCCACACTGTTGGGATTTATGGAAAATTAATATGCCTGAATTAAAACAGCAGTGTTGCAGGTGCACCCTGAAGTAGCCCGTGAGATCAGTAAACAAGCGGATGTCTCACAGCCTGGTACCCCACGGGACCAGCAAACAGCAGGTGTCCTATCTCACGGTTGTTATCTTATGAAGTAGTGAGAAAAGAATGTTGTAGCAAGAACTGAGAGGCACCGTCTGGGAAGCGAAACACCTTGGGTCATCATGACACGGACAGCAAGTGACAAGACACGTAGCCAATCATATATGAACTGTTGTGAGAGACGGACTCTATTATGGCCTTTAATCCAGCGACATCTACTGACCATTTCTGGTAATGCACTCCCCGGCACAAGAAGAGGACAGAGACACCCGACGCATGCGCACAGGCCCAGACTACAGCTCCCAGGGGGCCCGGCGAGGCCGGAACCGGAGGGGGAGCGAACGGGCACGCCTTGTGCACACTTTTTCGGTGTAGCCGCGCGGTGTGGACATCGCTATGGAGGCTGCCGTGTAGCCGCTGCGCACCTTTCCTCTGTGGTTGCTGGTGTGTGAGTACGCTGAACGGACTGCCCGCCTGGAATCGCTGGAGAACAAGGGTCCCGACTAGGGATCGGCTTCGGCCGCACCCCGGTGGTGAGATTTGCGAACTTGACTACACTCTGACGTTTCTTACTAACATTTACAGACATTTACTCATTCACACACACCTCTACTATACACTTACTTGCTTTAATCTCCCCAAAGGCTCTCTCCAAGTTCTCTCCCTCATTTTCTGTCCGGGACCGAGATTGGGGGCGGAGATTGGGAGGGGGATAGGATTGTTTGTATTGTATTGTATTGTTATTGTATTGTATTGCATTATTCTTCCCTACGATTGCTGTTACTCTGTAGTTCTGTAGCAATAACCCCGCCTAGACAGTAGTGCCTTTAATAAACCTATTGATTCTTAAACATTATTTGTGAGTGTGACAGGGAGTGGTCCTCAGCCCTCGATTCCCTTTGTGTAGGGAAGTGAGTCGCAGTTTCCCATCTCGGTTTGCGACAACTGTGTATGTGTGTAACCAACGGGGTTTGTACTGGGGTGGAACATCTGGAGTCAGAGGGGTATAAATTGCCACCATTTTTAATAATAAACGGCTTTCGCTTGATCACATTGATCGTGGTGCGTTAGTCTGTGCTCTCGCCGCAACAGGGACCCTCAGTTTCCTCAATTACTGCAGTAAGGCAGTTGAAAGTAGGACTGTAAGGGGGCGGGAAAGCCGGCCGAAATTATTCCTTGCTGCCCCGGCAAGAAGTCTTGCCAGCAGGGCAAGAAGAAATTCCTTGCTGTCTCAGCAAGATGCCTTGTCGTTTTGACAGGAAGAGGAAGCGGCTAGCCAAGAGGAGCAGCCGGGATCGGAAAGGGGTGCGCACCCAGAATTACGGAATCTCGCCCTGATCAGGTGAGCGGTTGGGGAGGAAGATGGGGTTGGACAAAAAGCAAGAGGCTGTCCTAAATCTCCTCCAACATATGCTCTCTATGAGAGGAATTAAATATGATTCCCCCGCGTTAAAGGGGATGATGAAGTGGATATGGAACAAAGGACTGATCCCTGAAATAAATGTAGCGTTTGAACTCTCTGTCTGGGAAGTCATAGGAAAAGCAAGTAAATATTCCACCCTTTGGAGGCTGCTAAAAGAGACTGTGAGCTCACTGAAAGAGGAACGTGAGGCAGCTGCGTCTGCGTTTGCCGCTCTCACTCTCAGTGTCTCCAATCACGCTAGCAGTATTGTTAACTCCTCCGCTGTCTCGCCGCCGCCGCCACCCCCTCCTCCTCCTCCTCCTGACACAGCCCTGACAGGTCCGTGCGCTGCCGTCTCCAAGGAGCCGACGCGAAACTCGGAGCCGCAAGAGATAGGCGATGCGCTGCTAGAAAAGATCCGCCGAGTGCTATTGAAGGAGTGTCCGCCCATTTGCCCGAGCTGCACCAATCACTGCCCGTGTGGCCCGGAACTGCACCGAAAAGGGCCACGGAAGAAGGTCAGCAACGCGACCTCACCGGAAGGAAGAGATCCTGCAGATTTGTATCCACCCTTGCCCGGCGTTGCTCGTGACTGTGGGGAGTTAGGGAGTGAATCTAGCGCGCGGGGGGTGGGATAACGGAAACATGCGTACGATCCGAGAAGGAGGTGGGGGGAGCTGTGCGCTGCTGCCTGGGGGGTGGGAGAGTTGCTTGAGTTGGGTTTGATTTCTGTGTGTATGGTATCTTTGGTAGACAACGGTTGTAATCAATCTGCTTTAACGTATGGGTTCCAAGCATCGTTTACACAAGCTCTGTTAGTGTATATGCAGGACAATGAGATTGCGGTGTGTGTGTGTTTTGAGCTGGCTTTTGGAAATGTAAATTTAGCCTGCCTGGAGGCAATTACCCTGATTAGGCGCTTTGCTAACTCAATTGCTGAGCTGTTAAAGGTGTGTCAGAATGTGAGCTCAGGGTCCTTTAGGGTAGCTCTGCTGGCTGAGGTCCTTGCTCAGCAGCTTACGGTAGGCAGAGTGGGTTTGAAGTGTTTTGGTTGTGGAAAAGTGGATCAAATTAAAAAGGAATGTCTGACCGGGGGGGCGGTCAGAAAAGACGTAATAACTGTCAGCCGATATGGATATGCAGCCCCGCACCCCCAGCCTGGAAGAGGGAGCGGCGGCTGCGGAACACCGCCCAGCCCCGCCCCCCCCCCTTTTTTGACCTGTCGCGAGCCGGAGGCTACAGAGAAGCGCCTTCTCCCCCGGCTCGCCCCCGGCCCCGCCGCATTCTTTTCACCTCTCGAGCGCTGACGGCGTCTGGCCGCTGCTGCGGTTTGTTTTTGTTTGGTTTGTTGTTTTGTTTTTTTTTTTCTTTTTCCAGCAGAACTCCTTTTGTTTCGCAGTAATGACAGCAGGGGACCCTTTTCGAACTTGTTTACTGGGGCTCCCTTTGAGTACTTTTACTTCCTTTGCTAGGTATGTTAAGGATAAAACTGAAAACTAATAAAAAAAACAGGAAAAAAAAAAAGGGAAAAAAAAGAAAAAATAAAAGAAAAGAAACGAACAAAACGAAATAAGCTTTTAGATGAGGTAACAAGTGTTTCACGAGTAGCTTATATGATTGCAGTTTTTAAATGTCACTGACTTTGACCCACAGGAGATGGATCTATTAGGTTCCTTTCCTAGTAATATGCCATGCTACAAAATAGAACAGCTATTGATTTTTTTTTATTTTTACTATTAGCACAAGGACATGGATGTGAGGCTTTTGAGAGTGTGTGTTGCTTGAACCTGTCTGACCATTCTGAGCCTATAACAGAAGAAGTCCCGGGATCTTTAACATCTCACAAAACAATTAACTCACTCAAGTGTAGGCCTTGATGGACGGCTGGCAGATTGGGGTGTTACTGAATGGTTGAAAGATTTTATGGTATATGGACTTATCATACTAGTAGTACTATTGGTTGTGCTCTCTGTTGTACCATATATTTAAAAAATGCTTAACTACATGCTAGATAAAGCTGTAAAGAAGATAGGGGTCGTTCACGAGGAAAAAAAAAAAAAGGAGAGAGAGAAAAGAAAAAGGGGAATTGTAGAGTTCTTTTTGGAGGAACACGGTCACGGGTATTTGGCTATGAAATAGAAATAATTAAGGTGAATGGACAATACTGAACAGAGTGAGACAGCTTGTGGCATATGTTGGCCCCATGTGTCACAACCTTGTTCCACTGTAAATGTGCACCCTGGGCAGGATGACTTGCGACACATGTTGGCCCCATGTGTCGGAACCTCATCCTCCTTATAAAAGGTATGTGGACTGAGTTTCTATCAAACACCGTAGTTTGTAATAACAAGAGTTTATTGCATTTTATATTATGCACCTTTTATTTTTGTATTGTGTTTTATTGAATAACCTGTTGCATTGATATAACCTGTGTGTGCCTTGCTACTTATATTGACTAACCTGTTGCATTGATATAACCTGTGTGTGTTTTGCCACAGTAGCAGTTTGTTACTGGATGAAGAAGGTGAAGGGACTAGGGCTGACCAAGCATCTCCTACTATCATCGAGGGCAAGGCTGGGTTGGTCTCTGTATTTGCCACCAAGAAGAACCTCGAGCTCCGCTGCTGGCTGCAATCCAGTATGCATTGAGTAGTGGAGACATATGCCATACCAGACCTTGATGTGAGGGATGGCCTCCTCTATTACAAGAGGGCCATCCAGGAGGGCAGGCCACAAGGCCTGTGATTGACACAAATTGATACACCAAAGCCTGGATTTTGCTCACCTTATTACTAAAACAAAAAGGGGGAATTGTTGGGATTTATGGAAAATTAATATGCCTGAATTAAAACAGCAGTGTTGCAGGTGCTGCTCACTAAATTGTCAAGCACCCTGAAGTAGCCCATGAGATCAGTAAACAAGCGGATGTCTCACAGCCTGGTACCCCACGGGACCAGCAAACAGCAGGTGTCCTATCTCACGGTTGTTATCATGAAGTAGTGGGAAAAGCATGTTGTAGCAAGAACTGAGAGGCACTGGCTGGAAAGCGAAACACCTTGGGTCATCACAACATGGACAGCAAGTGACAAGACACGTAGCCAATCATATATGAACTGTGTATGTATGTAACCAACGAGGTCTGTACTGGGGTGGAACATCTGGAGTCAGAGGGGTATAAATTGCCACCATTTTTAATAATAAATGGCTTTCGCTTGATCACATTGATCGTTGTGCGTTAGTCTGTGCTCTCGCCGCAACACCACACAGCCCTTGAAGACTGCAAAGGAATCTGTGTAAATGTACACAGCATCCTTAGAGGCTTTTTCTTTTACAAAACATTAAGGATGGGGTCCAGCTCTCCCAATTGGGTGCTACCCTTATCTTGATTTATTATTTGTTTGCCTGTGGAGGGTTTAATTGCAGCAGATTTAAACAACCAGATTTTCCCCTCTCTGCGGGATGAAGCGTCCGTAAACCAAGCATTTACCATATCACTTTTATATTCTGGGGCCTCTTTAATAGGACTAGGAGCTTTCATTATTAATACTTTTTCATTTATAGATTCAATTTGTTCCTGAATTTTTAATTGTTTATCTGGGACTTCTTCAAGTTGGAAAAGCCCAGAAAAATATTCAATTTGGCTATACCACTTCCTCATGGTTCCTTTTTGGGATATCCCTTCTGGAGGGGCCTTTCCAGTCAGCACTTGGTTAATTACCTTGAAAGGGCCTCGGAGGATTACCCTTTGATTTTAATAATCTTGCTGACTTCTTTTAGTGCTGTACTCACTGTTAATAACCCTGATGAGGCGTTTCAGAAACGGACTTCAACACAACTCTATGAGAGTTATAACTGAAGACCATCCTTCAGGATTCCATAGTTTTGTTAGATGGTTCCTCCTTTGGATTTGAGTCAGTGTGTGGTGGTCTGAAGGTTATGGTGGGCATAAATCACGCAGTCATCAGGTCCGTTAGAAAGCAGGAGCAGAAGCAACTTTATTTCTTGTCTCTCTCTACATTTATACTGTGTCCCTCAGATTATACAATCATGCTATTCGTTAACCTACTGTTCATGCACACCTATCTTCAGTCTGGAACGCTTCTCTGAATCCCCAGCCGGTGCCTCCCAATTCTTGCTACAACATTCTGTTTTCCCGCTGCTTCTTGAGATAACGGCCGTGGGACACCAGCTTGTTTACTGATCCCACGGTTTGCCTCAGGACAAGGCGATTAGGTCAGCAGCACCTGCAAGACTGCTGCCTTCTTCTAATTCAGGCATGCTGATTTTCTATAAACCCACATAACCCCTTCTCCAGAATGGAGTATCATTTCTCTGAATCTTTAAGTGATTGAGAGTAAAAGCCAACTGGTCGGGTGCTCCCATTAGGTCCTCGTTGCCAAAAGTGATATGATGAAGCACTAGCTGAAAATCCCCACTCTATTACTATTGGATCCTCTGGGTGGAGAGGTCCCAGAGTTTGGTATGTCTGTACTTCCAATAATAATAGTTCGAGGGCCTCATCATGAGACTGATTCCATTCCCAATGACGATTCTTTTTTAAAAAATCTAAGAGAGGACGTGCTATGATGGATAAATCTGGGATATGCTTCCTCCAAAACTGGAGGGTCCCCAGTATCTCCTGCAGCTCTTTCTTATTGGTGGGTATTTTTATCTCTCCCAGGTGAGACAAGGTATCGGGAGGAATGGTCCAGGTTCCCCCCCTGTCGCGGACCGAGATGGATAAAGCCGCGACCTACTCCCCCTCCAAAAGGGGATCAAGGGCTGAGGTCCACACCCTGTCACACTCACAAAGAACTATAAAGAATTAATAAGTTTATTAAAGGCACTGAGGTTTTGGCAAGACTAATTCTATAGAACAATATCAAAGTATATCAGAACAACATATAATAACAATGGGAATATCCTCCTCCGTTTCCCTTTCCCCCCCCCCGCTCCTAATCCCGGATATGGATAAGAGGGAGAAAGCTTGGAGAGAGCCTTTAGGAAATAGTATAGAAAACTGATCCAAGGTGTATGTTGTGTATGAATGTCTATAAAAGTTAATATGAAGCGTAAGGATGTATATAAGTTTGCAAGTCTCACCACCGGGGTGTGGCCGAAGCTGATCCCTGGCCGGGACCCTCCTCCTTCTTCAGTGACTCCAGGCAAGCAGTCCATTTGGTGAGATACACGACCAGTAACCACAGGAAAGGCGCTCCACGACTCCACGGTAGCCTCCTCAGCGACACACATACACGGCGGCTGTGTCCGTAGTGAGAGTTCGCAGCGCACGCCTTTTTGCTCCCCTTCCGGTTCCGGCACGGCTGTGCCTAGCCTCCTGGGAACTGTAGTCGGTGGTCCTGTGCGCATGCGCCTGGTACCTCTCTCTCCTCTTCTCACGAGTGCGAGGAGTGCATTACTACGAATGGTCAATAGATGTCGCTGGATTAAAGGCCATTATAGAGTCCATCTCTCACATCCCCTTCCACCTTATTCCCAAAAATTTTGCCTCTTGGGATGGTGGTTGCCTTTTCTTCTCAGGGATTTCTATTTGCATATCTGTCAAATACCTAATTATGGCGTCATAAACCACCTTTACCTCCTCCTCACTCTTGCCCCCTATCAGCACATCATGTATGTACTGATAGACTTTAATTTTGGCATTGTTTTTGATTTCTGGAATGTTTTCCAGTTCACGCGCAAGCGCATGGTGTGCCAGCGTGGGTGAGCGTTTATATCCCTGGGGCAACCTTGTAAAAGTGTACTGTACCCCATCCCAAGTAAAGGCAAAATATTTTTGGTCCTCAGGATCAATAGGGATTTGGAAGAACATGTCTTTTACATCAAGTGAGGCCAGCACTGGGTGTGCTGCCTCCTGGAGGCACACAGACGCAGCGATAGCGAGAATGGAGGACAAAACAAGCGAAGCGCTAATTGATATCAATGCTCCTGCGGAGGAGGCGTCTGGCATTGAGTCAGGCGGCCCTGCGGGGGGAGCGATGAGTTCAACGGACTCTAGTGTATCTAGTCTGATATACACCACGCTACCAGCAGAACTTGCTCGTCCATCATATGCTGAGGTTTTGGCACAGCCACCCAGGTCTTACCCCCTTCCTTCCTACACCCGTGACTTGGAACGGCAGGTGTTAGATGAAACAGAGTCCTTAAGACAGGAGGTAATGTCCCTAAGGCAGAAGGTAGACGAGACAGAGCCCCTAAGACAGGAGCTAAAGACCCTGAGGCAGGAAGTTGAGGCACTACAGCAGGAAGCGTAGTTGAAAAGGAAAGACACAGGGGCGAGACGAAAGAAGAAGCAGAGTGAAGGCGATGAGAAGTTGTTACAGGAGATTACACAGTTAAAGGGAGAAAAACAGGAGCGTGAAAGAAAATACAGGGAGTTAAAGAAAGATTATACTGACACGCGAGCAGAATACAAAAGGAAGCTGCTTGACATGCAGAAGGAACATACAAAGGTATTAAAGGCATTGGATGACATGGAGAGGGATGTCAGGGCAAAAAACCGAGACATCTCAAAATTGCAGCAAGAGTATGTAACATTGCAGAGGGATTATGAACGGCTCAAACAGGGGCCTCTTCCTCCACCCCCTACTCCCCCACAGGAAAAGAAGGTTGTTGATGACCTCTTGGAGCAGGAAATCAACCGGATCCTACATGAAAAGCTAGCACTGATTGGTGCTTTTCACGAGCCCCAGCAGGAGCGGGTCTCCAAATCTCCAGAGCCATCCTCCAAAGTCGAAGAAGAAAGGGAAAGTCAGAGAGAGAAAGACATACAGAGGGCTCTGGATATTTTAACGTATGAATTAGGGATCCAGTATGGAGAGGGGGCGGAGGAAGAGCAGGAAGAAAAAAAGGTGCTCCGGCCTGTTAGGCTAACTACCTATACCCAGAAAACAGGTGCTGCACAAAGAGATACAGAGATAAAGGAAAAGCCCTATTCGTCTATTGATCTGGGTAAACTCAGAGAAAAATATAGCAGACTGGCTTCAGAAACAGAAGCTGAATATGTCATGAGAGTGTCACTCACAGGAGGGGACGACATCATGTTGACTGAACGAGAGGCAGATGGTTTTTGGGGACCTGGAATAGTGTTACAAACTGGAAATACAAATCACCCATGGTCCCTAACGCAGCGTGCAGCCTGGAGCGTAGGTAATACTGAGGCAGTGGAGCGAGGAGAACCGATTGGCCTACAAGGGAGCCCCAATGACATTATGGAAAACGTTCGTAGGGCTGCTGCACTCCAAATGATCTATGATCGTGAGTTGGTAGTAGAGCATGCAAGTCCCATGTCCCTTCGGGTAAAGGGGAGGAGACTGATTGTGTTGATTAAGGGGCTATCTGGGGCGCTCCAAATGAAAGTCATACATTGTCAAGAGGAGATTGCGGCTGGACGGTTACAGATTATGTGGGGTGACTTAGCCCGGGACCTGGTTGATTATGCTAAAAAAGTTGAATATAAGGGCCCTAAGTTCTCCTCTTCTACACCCAAAAAGGCTGCTCGACTAGCTTATGCTGAAGTTGCTGCTAAGCCACCCCGAGACCCCCCCTCTCCCAGACAGGGGAGGTCACGGGGTGACTGGAATGTGGTAAACAGGGATAGACAGAAGAAATCACAGCAGAGGTCACCCAGGAGACAGGCCTGTGATACACAACATTCCTCAACACAAGATAACAAGGGGCCTTATGCTAGGCTTCAGGAGGAAGGCAGGCAATTGGGAGTGCTAGCTTCACTCCTAGCCAAGACCTGTCCTTATGAGGACCTAAAGGAACTGGTTGATGCTTTCCGAATGAGGGAACAACTACGAGGCAGATCACAATCACAAACCCGAGGCAGATCACAAACCGGGGCCTAAGGCCGGTCACAGTCTAGAGCCCGGGATAAAGCACAGGGAAGGTCCAGTAGTTCGGGAAACTAGAATTCCCTCCTCCTGCTACTACTAGTAAGTCAAAAAGGCGACGGAGGAGGGGTAAAACACAGAGTCCTAGCACAGAACATCAACATGACTCCCACATAAATCAGGAATCCAGGAATCCCTTAATCCAGGAATATCCTAGTCCCCCAAATGACTGGCAAAACATATTAAGACTCGTGTATAATAAGGATGGAGATCTGGTACTCACTTGTGCTGTTGGTCCAAAACGTTATCCTGTTACTTTTGTTGTAGACACAGGGGCCCAGATGTCCACACTGAAAGCCGAGGAGGCAAGGTATTGTGGCATTACCACATCTGCAAAATCGGTTTGTGTAAGCGGAGCATTTGGTAATTCTACTTTACAGAAAACAGCCATGGTCACCATGCACCTTCCAGGAGATGACAAACCGATCCAAACCAAAATGATCGTAGGTGATGTTCCTAACTTGTTAGGTTTGGATGTTTGGGCAGGTCGAGCCTGGAGAGACGAGCGAGGCCGCTACTGGACATTTGGCACGCCAACACTGGAAGTAAAGTTGTTACAACGTGCCCCATGTCTGCCACAGAGCAAAACAACGAGAGTAAAACAATATCCTATTCCAGTTGCTGCCAAGGATGGTATCAGAAAGTATATATATCAGGATCCCCACAATTGCCCCTTCTTCTTGACCTATACTCTGACCCATGCTACCTTCGGCTGCTCACCTCACTGGGCGAGTTTCCGTTGCAACGTCCCTCTTTATTCCAGGTCGTCCTCCGACCCCCTTGCACCCGTCCAGCCGTGCAGTTCCCAGCCGGTCCCGCGCCTCTCCTCCGCAGTAACTCGATCACATCGGGGTCACCACTTGTTGGGGCGCCTCACAAATGGACTTCACACAACTCTATAAGAGTTATAACAGAAGACCTTTATTATTAAAAATGGCTGCAATATATACTTTTCTGACTCCTAATCACCCGCCCCAGTACAAACACCATTGGTTACATGCATTCTCAGCTTATACATGATTGGCTACGTGTTTTGTCACTCGCTGTTCGTACCCCTTGGCGCATGCGCTGTTGCACCCCTATGTCATGATGACTTAGGACTTTTACTGTTTTCCACTTCTCTCACTTCCCAGCCGGTGCCTCTCAATTCTTGCTACAACATTCTATTCTTGCTAGCTCCTGAGATAACAACCGTGGGACACCAGCTTGTTTACTGGTCCCACGGTTAGCCTCAGCAGCACCTGCAGCACTGCTGCCTTCTCTAACTCAGGCAAACTAATTTTCTATAAACCCACAATTACTTTTCTATAACCCCACATAAACCCACAATTACTTTTCTATAACCCCACAAGTGTCTTGGGATAACATCCTGGAGGGTAGAGGGGCCCATGAAAGCTGGCTGATATTTAAGGATCACCTTCTCCAGGCCCAAGAGCGTTGCATTCCATCTAAGAGGAAGTCAAGTAGAAACTCCAAGAGGCCAGTGTGGATGAGTAAGCAGCTCCCAGAAAAGCTCAAAATTATGAAGGAAGCTTACAGGGGGTGGAAGTTAGGGCAGGTATCCTGAGAGGATTACAGAGAGGTTGTCCAAGCAGGTAGGGATCAGGTTAGGAAAGCCAAATCCCTGCTAGAATTAAATCTCGCCAGGGATGTTAAGAAGAATAAAAAAAGCTTCTTTAGATATGTTGGGGTAAAAAGGACAACCAAGGAGAGTGTAGGCCCTCTCCTGAAGGAAACGGGCGAGGTAGCAACACAGGATATTGAGAAGGCTGAGGTCCTCAATGACTTCTTTGCTTCAGTCTTCTCTGGCAAGTGCTCCAGTCTCAGCACAAAGGCCACAGCAGGTGAAGGCAGGGACTGGGAGAGTGGATTACCCCCCACTGTAGGAGTAGAGCAGTTTCATGACCATCTAAAGAACCTGAAGGTACATAAATCTATGGGACCTGATGGGATTCACCCAGGGGTCCTGAGGGAGTTGGCAGACACAATTGCTAAGCCTCTGTCCATCATATTTGAGAGGTCATGGAGGTCTGGTGAGGTTCCCGCTGATTGGAAAAAAAGGGAACATAGCCCCTATTTTTAAAAGGGGGAAAAAGGAAGACCCAGGGAACTACAGGCCGGTCAGTCTCACCTCTGTGCCTGGCAAGATCATGGAGCAGATCCTCCTGGAAAGTCTGCTAGGGCACATGGAAAATAAAGAGGTGATTGGTGACAGCCAACATGGCTTCACTAAGGGCAAGTCGTGCCTGACCAATCTAGTGGCCTTCTACAACAAGGTAACAGAAATGGTGGATGGTGGCAGAGCAACTGATGTCATCTACCTGGATTTGTGCAAGGCGTTTGACACTGTCCCACATGACATCCTGGTCTCCAAACTGAAAAGGCATGGATTTAACAAATGGACCACTCGGTGGATAAGTAATTGGCTGGATGGCCACACCCAGAGAGTTGTGGTCAATGGCTCAATGCCCAAATGGAGGCAGGTGACGAGTGGTGTCCCTCAGGGGTCAGTATTGGGACCAGTGCTGTTTAACATCTTTGTTGGAGACATGGACAGTGGGATTGAGTGTATCCTCAGCAAGTTTTCTGATGATAAAAAACTGTGTGGTGTGGTTGACACCCTAGAGGGAAGGGATGCCATCCAGAAGGACCTTGACAGGCTTGAGAGGTGGGCAAATGCCAACCTCATGAAGTTCATCAAGGCCAAGTGCAAGGTCTTGCACCTGGGTTGGCACAACCCCAGGCACAAATACAGGCTGGGGGCTTGTGAGAGACGGAGGGAATAGCCCAAAAGGGGACAATCAGGAAATGGTATAGCCAAACTGAGTGCTACTCCGGCCTTTTCAAGCTAGAGGAAGGCCCGGACAAACAGCTAAAAATCCAGGAACACATTGAGTCCATGGAGGAAAAAGAGTTAACTATGAAAACTCCCAGTCCTATTAAGGAGGCCCCAGAATACAAAAGTGAAATGATTAATGCCTGGTTCACAGACGTGTCAGCCCGAAGAGAGGGTAAAACCTGGTTTTTCAAATCTGCTGCAGTCAAACCTTCCACGGCTGAACGCATAATAAATCATGATAAGGGCAGTGCACAAGTGGGGGAGCTGGATTCTGTTCTCAATGTGTTTGTACGGGAAAAGGCCGCCAAGGACGCTGTGTACATCTACACAGATTCCTTTTCGGTCTTCAAGGGCTGTGTGGAATGGATAACTTTCTGGGAACAGAACAATTGGGAGATTAACAGGGTGCCAGTGTGGCAGAAAGAAAAATGGCAACAGATTCTAAAAATTGCCAAGAAAAATCCTAACTTTCATGTAGGGTGGGTTCCTGCTCACCAGACCAGTCTGAAAAATGATGCTAGCAGGTGGAACAACTATGTTGATGAACTGGCCAAAATCAATGTAGTGGAAATCAGAACAGCAGAAGAAAATCAGGAGTGGGAGCGCTTGCTTGAATGGCTTCATTGTAAAAGGGGTCACTCAGGCGTCTTTGATTTGTATAAAGAGGCACAAACCCGGGGGTGGCCTGTTACCCGTGAACAGTGTAAAACAATCATTTCTGAATGTGACCTGTGTAAGATCCGGTTGGGGAAGCATCCCCTGACGACTGACACTCTGCATATTCGGGAAGGAAAGTCCTTGTGGTCCACTTGGCAGGTGGACTACATCGGTCCTTTCCGCAAATCAGGGAACAAACAGTATATCATTGTGATGGTTGAAGTGGTGTCAGGTCTAACCTGTGCTGAAGCTGTTTCTAAAGCAAATGGTGAAAATACAGTTCGCTTCCTGGAAAGGGTATTTGGGGTATTACCTAAACCTACACATATTCAGTCTGATAATGGCACGCACTTCACTTCACATCTGGTACAACAGTGGGCGAGAAGTGAAGGCATCCAATGGACATTTCATATGCCATACTATCCCCAAGCAAATGGGATAGTGGAACGTACTAACGGGTTAATCAAAAGCCTTATCCGCCCACAGGACTCCAAATGGGATGAAAGGTTGCGATATGCAGTCACCACCATAAACAACAGATGGGGGGTAAACGGGTGTCCTCGTCTAACTGCTTTCTTTCCTACATCACCCACTCAAGAAAAGGAGAAACAAAGAAAGCCTTGCAACAAGAAAAAAATCTCCCTACACCCAGGACAAACTGTACTGGTTCACCTGCCAAACATTGGGAAAGTCAAAATGACCCTGCAAACGCCTGTGAATTCAAACACCTGGGTTGCATCTGACATGAATAACAAACAACTCAAAATCAGTACAAATTGGATACTTCACGTTGAGTGAAGCAAGACAGATTGTAGAGATAGGTTGTAACTGTGTATCTGTATACTTGTGTATATAGCAATGTGTATATGCTAAACCAACAACCCAAAGAACCGGAGACATCCCAAGCCAGAATAGGGTCTGATCAGCCCGACACTGGTTTTGAGGGGGGAGGTACCTTGTGCATACTATGGACTTGATCACCCCATGGTTTGCACAACGCCTCCTACTATACAGCATCATGTCTCCTATACCTATTTCCCCTTTGGGTTGTGGTCTGTAAATAAGATACTAATGGTTGTGGGTATTTAGGGCCCGGCGGTCGGAAGATCTTGCGCTGTACGGGAAGACAGGACCCCCCCCCCCCGGATAGCCAATAGCGTTAGGCCAGTGACGTAAGCAGACGGAAGTGACGCTGTAAAACCCAAGTCATATATTGCTGCGTCGCGCCTTAATAAACGCCACTTGCCATCCACCACATTGGTGTCAGTGAGCTGATGGCCCGCGCGGCCTGGGGTTGGTCGCCGTGCCGTTCCTGAACCAGGTCGTCACGCCTTTTCAGAAGGCAACAAGTGGTGCCGAAACCCGGGAGCCGGAAACGGGACCGGAGCCGAGATCGGGAAACTCGCCTGGAATCGGGTGAACGGCGGCCGGAGCGGCAGGACCAGCCCGGCGGGGAGGACGCTCCCAGATTGACAAGGAGGATGGAAGCCCTTGTGAAGGTTGTATCGCAATTACATAGGCAGTGGAGTATTGATTGCAAGCCTAGAGATTTTACTCTCGCCGTTGCGAGGCTTTTACAAATTGGGGTCATTGACCAGCCGGTGGATATTCCCCACCCTGAGGTGTGGGACAAATGCACTAAAGCGTTAGCCGAGGAGACGATGTCCTCGGGTTGTGGGAAAAACCTTAAGTCGTGGGGGAGAGTCGTACAGGCCCTGCGGAAGGCCAGACAAGAACAGGAGACCTGGACGGCGGCAAAGAACTGTTTGTTGGCCACCCCGAAACTGGGAGTCGGGGCAGCCACACAGACTCCGCACCCCCCAGGCGATGACGACTTTACCGAGCCTGGGGATCCGCGGGGAAGCGGGTCACCAACACCCCCGATACCGGAACGCCCGCCCGCTCAGGCCCCCCCCGCGCAGCCCCAGCCCCGATCTGCGGGAGGGCGACGCGCCCCCTCGGTCCCCGGACCCTGACCCACTTACGGAGGGACGGGAATGATCTGTAGCCTTCTGGGGTGGGTTAGCCGAGGAGGCCAGGGGCACTGACGCCCGGGCAAGACCGCCGCCATATGCGCCCCAAGATGGCGCCGGACGGAGAAGGGAAGGGCGGGGCGAGGATGTGCCCGGTGGGAACAGGGAGAAAGCGCTAGAACCAACAAGCGCATCCGATCGGGAGGAGGAGGGGAGCGCGGGTGAGGGGCGGAGAGCCAATCAGAGCAGCCCTCTGAAAAAATGCCCTTCTAGGGCAAGCACCCCGCCGAATAGAGGACGGGACGAGCCAAGAGGGAGGGAACAGCCCGTCCGCAAGGGAAGTGACCGGGGCCGGAGTGAACCCCGCAAGGGAGGCAGGCGGGACTGGAGCTCGGCCGGGGGGTGCTGGAGCCCGGAGGTGACCAGCCAGTCGAGCTCCGACTCCGGATCAGATGCTGGCTGGGACGAGTGGCTCGTTACAGCTTCAAATTCAGAGGAGGAGGAAATGGGAGTGGATACAATTAAAAGCCAAAATATTCCCATCCAAAATAAAAATAAAATCCGAAGTAAAAAGGGACCACGAGGGGAAGAACTCCCTCTCACTGATTGGAGAAAAATAAAGATTGCTTGTGCCGATTGGGCCCCATCAACCATGCTAGCGTTCCCGGTCCGGGTGATGGACGGGGGACAGAGAGTCTACTCGCCAGTAAACCCTAAGGATATACAAGCAATTGTTAAGGCAATTGCAGATAAAGGGTTTAATTCTGCCATGGTCTCCACCCTCATAGATGGTGTTTTTTGGGGGAGATGATATGCTCCCATTTGATATCAAACAAACTTGTAGATTGATCTTTGATGGGGCAGGGATGATTGTTTTTAAACAAGAATGGGAGGACAACTGTGCAAGGCAGCTGGCCCAAGCAACCGGGGCGGATCACCCACTACATGGCTCCAGCTTGCAGAGCTTGATGGGTACAGACCCAACAATGATTACCCCCCAAGCGCAGGCCCAGGGCCTGCGGACCCATGAAGTTATAACAACTACTCGTGCGGCCAGAGAAGCCATTCGTGCAGCCTCTAAAGTTATTGTCAAGCCATCACCATGGTCCACAATTAAGCAAAATGAAAGTGAGAGCTTTACACAATTTGTGGATCGCCTCCAGGCAGCGGTCGACTCCTCGACCCTGCCCACAGAAGCAAAAGGCCCGGTTGTTGCAGATTGTTTACGCCAGCAGTGTAATTCGGCAACCAAAGAAATCCTACGATCACTGCCAGTGGGGTCAAGTATCGCAGACATGATTAAGCATGTCGCGAAGGAAGAGCATTTAAACCCGATTCAGGTGGCCGTTAGCACTGCAATAGCCAGTGTGATGGCATGTTTTAGATGTGGCCAGGCGGGCCATGTGGCAGCAAACTGCCCTCACTTGGGGGACCCACCAACAGCGCTCCTTCCACGCCAAAGTCGACCCAAAGGACCATGTTGGACCATGTGGGAAGAAAGGACATCTTGCCAGGGAATGCATACCTAAAAACCAGGGAAATGGGAGGGGGAGAGGGCACCAAGGCTGCACACAGCCCTCTTCCACTTGGGACATGAGGCGGCCCAACTATGTCAACCCTGGATGGGGCGAGGCGCTCCCGAACCTGCTGCCCCCTCGAGAAGCAACCAACTTTATGGTTCAACCGGCGATCCAGCCGAACCTGTCCCTATCCCAAGGACAGCAAGGACCACCCCCTGGGGACGAGACCCCAGGGTGGCCCTGGCAGTAAAGTGTGACAACCCACCAGTGGTGTGGGGGATCTGTTCCCTCTATAATACCTTAAATGGCACCGCCATTAGTGTTCCCTTTTTGATCGATACTGGAGCAGATGTTACAGTTATTCCTGAAACAAGCTGGCCCCCGCACTGGAAATTGGAAGACGCCCCCATGGTGGGTGGAGTCGGGGGATTAACCCGGGCTAGGAAGAGCGCTCAATTGGTAGCAATCACGCTTCACACTGAAAAAGGACCAGAGAAAACCATCACCCTCTTCCCATATGTCATGTCAGGAGTCCCACCCCTGTTGGGAAGGGATGCTCTAGCCCTATTAAAAGCCAGGGTGACAAATTTACCGTGAGGGCCACTGCCACACACCCATTTCCACCAATTAGACTGATGTGGAAATTGTCCGACCCAGTGTGGGTCGAGCAGTGGCCCCTGTCAAAGCCTCGAATGGACGCTCTTCTTGAGCTAGTCAATCGAGAACTACAACGAGGTCATATAGAGCCTTCTACCAGCCCATGGAACACCCCAGTTTTTGTAATACCCAAACGAACTGGCGAGGGGTTTCGCCTCCTCCATGACCTGCGTGAAGTAAATAAGAGAATTCAACCAATGGGTCCCGTCCAAACGCTGCTGCCCATGAACTCTATGATACCAGAAGGACAACCTTGTGGTGTCCTCGATATTAAGGACTGTTTCTTTTCGATACCTCTACATGAGGAGGACAAGGAGAGGTTTGCTTTTTCTGTCGTGTTCCCAAACAGCCAACGCCTCAACCTACGCTTTCAGTGGAAAGTGCTGCCTCAAGGAATGATCAATTCACCTACCATCTGCCAGATTACAGTGGATCGGGCATTGGCACCGGTTCGGCGCAGTGACCCGACCGCGACTATCATTCAATACATGGACGATATTTTGATCGCCGCGCCATCAGGAACTCGGGTGGACCAGCTGGTAACAACTGTTTCCCTGTTTAACAGGGCCATGTGTAACCTTTTTGGGAGTGGGGATCACAAGTTCTTACATAACACCCCCCCAAATAAAGATCCGTCGGGACATCAAAACACTCCATGATATGCAACAATTGGTGGGATCCTTGCAATGGCTTCGCAATATTGTCCTGATACCTCCTGAAATCATGGCCCCCCTGCACGACCTTCTGAAAGGAAAGAACCCATGGGAACACAAAACTCTGACAACGGAAGCAATGAATTCTCTTGATTTTATCGAGCAACAGGTCTCATCAAGCACGCTCGCCAGGTGGAACCCGGGTGTACCACTCGATTTGTATGCACATTTCATGGAAGGAGGGGGAGTAGGGGCACTGGCCCAGGGGCCCCCTGAAAAAGCCCAACCAATACAATGGATAGTCCTGGGAAAACCGTCACGTGCATTCTCTCCAGGAGTGGAGTGCCTTGGTAATCTCATCATGAAAGGCAGAAAACTCGCCCTAAGACATCTAGGCATCGAACCTGCCAGGATATACCTACCCTTCCGAAAACAGCTCTCAACGCAATCAGTGGCGATGTCAGAGTATCTAGCTATAGCTCTCGCCGGATTTGGTGGAGAAGTCCGGTACGCCACCAAGCCCCCCTGGACTCAAATGCTGGCAATTGTCAACATCGACCTCCCACAGAAGATCATGGACCGACCCCAACAGGGACCAACGGTTTTCACTGACGCATCCTCAACGGCCTCAACTGCAATGACGGTATGGCAATTGGGAGAAGAATGGCACTGTATTAAAATGACCGACTGTGCGCTTTCAGTCCAGCAGCTGGAAGCGATGGCCGTGGTGCTGGCGTGCGGCCTGTTCCCAACAGAACACCTCAACATAGTGACTGATTCAATGTTTGTGGCCAAGCTTTGCTTAGCCATGTCAGGACCTGGCGTGTCAACATCCACAACAGCCCTAATGCTAGAAGAAGCACTCTTTTCCCGAAAGGGCACCATATCGGTCATCCATGTCAACAGCCACAACCCAATCAAAGGATTTTTCCAAACCGGCAACGACAAAGCAGACGCCGCTGCAAAAGGATTGTGGACGCTAAGAGATGCCCGTCAGCTACATGAGTCCCTCCACATCGGAGCTAAAGCGCTAGCAAAGAAGTGTGGGATCTCAGTTGCTGACGCGAAACATGTAGTAGCCACGTGTCCCCACTGTCAGAAAACACCACTGTGGTCCAGTGGAGTCAACCCCAGAGGTCTTAAGGCCTCCGAGGTGTGGCAGACAGATTTTACGCTCTGTCAGTTGCTGAAACCTCGAGCGTGGCTAGCGGTAACTGTAGACACATATAGCGGGGTGATCGTAGCCACACAACACCTTAGAACTGACTCCAAAGCGACCATCCTACATTGGTTAACGGTCATGGCGTGGCTTGGCGTCCCTAATCAGATCAAAACGGACAACGGTCCGAATTTCGTCTCTAAATCAGTCCAGGTATTTGCTCAGAAATGGGGTATCACCCTAACACATGGCATTCCGTATAACAGCACAGGACAAGCCATAGTCGAACGAGCAAATCAAACTCTGAAATCTAAATTAGAGGTGCTGGCAAAAACAGAAGGTTTTGCCAACACCATTCCCCCAGGAGACCAAGCACGCCTGCTAGCGACCGCTCTTTTAGCATTAAATCAGTTCCCCAGGGGAGATGAGGTGAAAAGCCCTACCCAGAAACATTGGGCCACTCGAGCTCTGGAAGAAGGGCCGTTGGTCATCATTAGAAATGAGCTGGGAGAATGGGAACAAGGGTGGAGGCTAGTCCTTACAGGGCGAGGGTATGCTGCTGTCAGAAAAGATGGAAAGATCAAATGGTGTCCGCTTAAATCCATTAAACCTGATCTCCTGAATAAAACTAATGAAAACTGTTGAGTTTTTGTCCACAGGACCGGATTGCCGGATGCCCTCGTAACCCGTACGCCCCGGTGGCAAGAGAGGATGACAAGTCGACAGGCATCCTGTCCATACCTGAGAGTTCCGCACCGGCAGAATCCAAACAACGACCAAGAGCCGGCTAGAGAAGGTTCCAGCAGTTGCTTTAAGAATGTTTTGTTCAGAATATCCGTTAGTTAGCCCCAGTTATATCCTGTTACTCCCAGTTATTCCCCAGTTACCTCTTGTTCAGTGTGTTTTATATTTTCTATTCAAGTTTGCGATATATATTTTTAAGATGGTTCTAAAGTATAGGATAGGAACAGGATATGTTTTATATCCAAAGTTTTGATATATTTTAAGATTGTTATATTTCAACCAATTTAGTTATGCATAGGGAGGGGGGAAATGTGGGTATTTAGGGCCCGGCGGTCGGAAGATCTCGCGCTGTACGGGAAGACAGGACCCCCCCCCCCCCCGGATAGCCAATAGCGTTAGGCCAGTGACGTAAGCAGACGGAAGTGACGCTGTAAACCCCAAGTCATATAATGCTGCGTCACGCCTTAATAAACGCCATTTGCCATCCACCACATTGGTGTCAGTGAGCTGATGGCCCGCGCGGCCTGGGGTTGGTCGCCGTGCCGTTCCTGAACCAGGTCGTCACGCCTTTTCAGAAGGCAACAATGGTGCACCAATATATTCATTATGGGTCTCCTATTTCTATTTCTGTTATGTATTATAAGTATATATATATATATATAAGTATGTTATATATATATGTTTATAAGTACATATGTCGTATTGCATATAGGGAATTGTTCTCTCAGGAACACGCATAAAACAATATATATATGTTGATTTAGATATATAGATATGGAAATATGTGAGATTGTATATATGTTTGTCTCAAACAGGGAAGGAGGTAAGAGTTTGGACAAGAGCCTACTAGGGTACAGATGTACATACATATACAGACACAAACATACACCACACAGGAACCAAGTCGCTGTCATAAAAGCCACGGGGTGAGATGTGAGAGACGGACTCTATAATGGCCTTTAATCCAGCGACATTTACTGACCAGTCCTGGCGATGCGCCCCCCGGCACTTGTGGGGAGAGGACAGAGGTACCAGGCGCATGCGCACAGGACTACAGACTACAGGTCCCAGGAGGCACGGCGGGGCCGGAACCAGAAAAAGGGAGGAGCAAGAAGGCGCGCGCTTTGCGAATACTATACGGATACTATAAGGGTGGTGAGGAACTGGAATGGGTTGCCCAGGGAGGTTGTTGATGTCCCATCCCTGGAGGTTTTTAAGGCCAGGTTGGACGAGATTTTGTGCAACCTGGTCTAGTGGTAGGGTTCCCTGCTCATGGCAGGGGGGTTGGAACTTGATGATCTTTAAGGTCCCTTCCAACCTTAGTGATTCTATGATTCTATTAGGAAAGCTAGCAATAAAACAAATAATGTGCCAATTTACGATTTTATTCATGAACTCAGATTCCAGCCTAATCAACTAAAAATCTTTTCTATCCTCTGACATATCTTCTCAGATTTTCTGAGTATCTTCTCCAATCTTCCCTAATAATTCTAAGTCATGTTCCACATCCTGAGTTACATTTGGAATGTGTATACATCAACGGTCCACTCTGCCTTTTAGGTATCCACAAACACCATGCTCTTTCAGTAAGAGTAAATCTAATGCCATTCTATTCTGTAAAGTCATTCTTGAGGTTGCCTGTAACTTCAAATTTAATTCTCTAAATCCCTTCTTGGTGATGTTCACCAGTTTTTCCACCTGTCCAGTCAGTCGATAGAGACATTCCCCGTGTCCTGGGTTCTATATGATGCTATGGGATTTAAGAGAGATTCTAGAGCCCAGACAAGTTTTACTCCTGTCAATGGTTCATTCCATGTTTCATCTGTTTCTGACCTCTTTACTCGCTTTATTTCCAAATTTTCTAGGGATCCCTTAAAGGGGGATTTTTTCCAAATTGGGCACAAAGTTGGCATACCTAAGGTGATCTCTTTTACTTTTCCATCCAGAGGCAGATGCGTTGTCCCAGTTCCATCACTCGTTGCCCAATCTAAATGTCCTGGGCTCTGAATTGTAGACCTTCTACAGCTAAATATTGTTCCTCTTTTGGGTATATAGGTTTTAGTTAAATTAAGGCTATTCTTAAGTCCTTGACATAGACACCCATATTTTAAGGCCGCAGCCAAAGGGGGAATTTTCTGAATTACTAGGTACACAGTACTACAGTTGTATACTTTTTCACATTTCCACCAAGACACTAACTTTTCCTTTTCTCGCAGTGTACTTCCTCTATCATTTGTCGATGAAAACACTGCAAAAGCTGTCCTGTCCCAAGTAAAGCACCCGGAGGCTCTAGCCATATACTGAAATTGAGAGAATATAGTCATGGACCATATAGAATCCCATTGCATCTCTGTTTCTTGTATATTCTGATTTGTTTCTTGACATCTATATTCCATAATTATTTGGCTAACATTTCTCTTAATTGGTTCAGTGTAAGAACAATATCCTCTATTTCTTTCATCACAGGTTGGTCCACTACAAAGAAAATGCATCTGAGCTGATAGATCTCTTATTGATTCAAAAAAACAATTTGGTAACTTCTGGCAATCAGCTCTGTTCCCTGGATATTTCCATTTCTTTTGAATGTTTTCTACTTGTTCTTGCCATTCAACAATGAGGACTTGCTTACAATGGGTAGTCTCATTTTTGTGCTCTCTACTGGTTAAATTAATTGTTAACATTCCCCATGGAACAGATTAATCTACTGCTCTTGGCATTGGTAAACAAGCAGTAATCTGTGTTACATTCTGCAAGTTGGCAAATTCTTTAATCCAACCATTAAATTTTCTTCTGGTGCTTTCATTGGGAGGTGTATCAGCTGATCCGTTTCTACCTGTCTTTTATTTCTCACCTTCAGATCTAACTTTTCCTCATAATTCTCAGTCCCATTTTGTCTCTCAATTGCTGTCTCAAACCAGGCTCCCACTAGCATCAGTCTCCAAATAAAAATCAGACCTATAACAACAATCCCAAACTGATATGTAAAATTAGAAATGTTCCAGAGTTAATATTAAAGTCTCTGGATCTCTATTGATGATCTTCCATGAAGGGAGCCGCTTCTTCACTCTGGTGTAGTGTATTGTCCTGGTTTGAGCCAGGGTGAAGCGAATTTTCTCTTTGCTGATTTTTTTTTCTTTTAGTGAACTTTTTTTTAGCAGTGCCAGTGGACTGACAATAACCAAGGTCACTTCTGAGTTTCTGCAGCCTCCCCCCCCATGGGGGAGCAGATGAGACTGAAGGCAGGATCAGCAAATCAGAATATTCCCTTCTCATAATATTTTCTCTATTTGGCTTTCGGTATAGGTTAAGACATCATGGAAGTCAAGCCTTTTGTTTCCTTTTTCTCTCTCTTTTTCTTCTTACTGTGGCTTCTATCGCCCTCTCTTTGGCTCTCTCTTTTTTTTTCCCATTTTTTTCTTCATAGCCGACATCCAAGGACCCTGTCTGTGCACCTGGACTCTCCCCCCCCTTCAGCTGGGAGTCACCAGGAAGAAGAGTTGCTGTGAGAGTCGCTGGGGGAGGAGGGAGGAGATCAGGTGTTGCACATCCCTTTATAAATATATATATTCCCTTATCACTAAAAATTAAAAACAATCTGTTTCACTTTTCAACCCAGAAAGCCTCTCATTCTCATTTATTCTCCCTCTTTCCCTACCTTGGGGGAGAGAGGGGGAATCGAGAGCATTATTCTTATTGGTTTGACTGCCAACCTGGAGCCAAACCGTGACATGTAGTCTCCAGGTTGAAAATCATGTACTGGATTCTCTAAGGACAGAGGTCTGTTCCACACCACTGCATCCCAGATTGCAGTTAAGGTTTTTCCTGGAGAAAGCAGATAGTTAACACATCTTGTTTTCCTTTTACATGCATGTTTGGATTTGGTTCTGGGGATTCATATGGTTTCCCATATAGTGATTCATAAGGACTGACTGAGGTGCCGCTTTTTGGCTGTACCCTGATCCACAACAATGTCAATGGGAGTTCCTGGGGCCACTTCAAATTAGTTTCTTGGCATATTTTGCTAACTTTCCTTTTTAGTGTCTGGATTCATTCTTTCTACTTTTGCACTAGATTGTGGCCTCCATGGTGTATGTAAATGAAGTGGTGCCAGACAATGCTTTTGCCTCTATGACTGAGTTTGCAGTTGTTACCGCATATCCAGTATATCGAACTCCATGTTCCACAAAACTGCTGTCATCTGTGTATAGTTCCCAGTCAGGGTCTTCCAACGGTGTGTCCTTCAAGTCCTCTTGACTGGAATACACATGTTCAATGGTAGTGAGGCAGTCATGTTCCAGCTGTCCTTCTTTCTGTGTAGAACTTAAAAAGACTGCAGTATTTACCAGGTTAGTTGTTTTCAAAATCACGCCATCCTGTTCAGTCAACACCACCTGGTATTTCATCATTCTGCTAGGGGACAACAAATGTCCCCCCTTTTGTTCTAAAACAGTTATTACCATGTGTAGAACACACACTTGTGAGAAGTTGGGATGTGACTGCAAGCAGCTGCAATCTTTTGGAGATGGAATTATGTCCTTAAAAGGTAATGGAATGTAAGTGCAAAGTAAACACAACGTGGAACAGGATGTGAAAGGAGGAATCGAGAGGTACCAGCCGGGGAAACCTGGGACGTGTTCCATATCAAAGATAAGATGTGCATGGACAGAGCGTGAGCAAATAAAGCAGACCAATCACACATTTATATAGTATGCATGAACACTGTATTAGCCAATAGCATTATTGTATAATCTGAATCCAACAGTATAAATATAAGAAGAATAAAGGGGCTTTTTGCTGCTTCTGCTTGCTGACCTGATTGTTGCATGATTTTTGGCCACCATGACCTTTTCACCATCACGACTGGTGACCTGTTGCAGGCCGATATCAAAAGCTACCGGCTGTCAGGATGCTTCTGTGACTTCCCCCCCCACAACGGAGAGGACTGTGAATAAGACCGCACGCGCGGCCACTGCGGGACCATATCTTAGAGTGTAGATTGGAATACTCCCTCACCACGCTCACAAATTGTTACGGAGACCAATGTTTAACTAACAAATTAATCGGTTTATTAAGGGTTAACACGAATTGAGGGACCAAGGTTCAGGGAAGGTAATCTAGGCATATATCAGAAAGGAAAATCAGGGTTCTATGGTATTAGTAAGTGCACTCCCCACGAGAGAGATGTAGGATTAATGGAGGAGAAGGGTAGGAGTTGAGCCCGGTAGATATGTGTATGTGGATGTGTGTGTCTGTGTGTGTGTGCATGCATGTTACCCTCCTTCCACAGCGATGATGTGACCAGCCTCCTGGCAACTCGGCGGTGGGGCGACCCCTCCAGCAGGCAACAGGCAGGCAGGGCAGGCAGGCATGCCAGGCAGGCAGGGCAGGCACAGCTCTGGTCCGGGCAGCGAGTCCCTGCAAACACCAGGCTCCGGCAAGTGGCAAGCAGCGATCCCCCGTGGGCGAGCACAGGTCCCCCCGCGCGGAGCGGCTGCAGTACTTGCAGGCAGCTCAGCTGATCACCGTGTTCAGCAGACGAAGGAAAGTTCTCTGGTTCACCGGCACAGCCTGCCTCCTTTTAGATAACATTCTCTGTTCAACTTGTGGCCAGGTGCCCAGTTTTTCAGCCTGCTATCTGTATTTCTGCCAAGTCTGTTTCAGTTTGTCCTTGGCTAAATCAGCAAAAGGCACTTTGCTGGCTTGAAAGGCATTCTGCCTAATCTTATGTGGGGGGAGAAGGAAAAATGGTCCATTCCCCACATGACCCCAACGTGATCAACTGGACACGATCAACGGGACGTGATTCGGCCATGGAGAGAGCAGCAGTGGTGGAGCCCGGTGTAGCTGTGACAGCAGGAGCACTGTATAGAAGGACCGGTCCGGAATCATAAAGACACCTTTTAAGGTGAGTCACTGGGAACACATTGAGAAAAACATGGGTGCACAGATTTCTATAGAAGAACGCTCCATATTGACAGCTTTAATGAAAATCCTAGAAAAAAGGGGCGTGAAATATGATGATCGGGCAGTTCGTACACTCCTAATTTGGTGCAAGCACAACGGACAAGGGGCAGATGCTATAACAGCATTTCAAATTGACACTTGGGAGACTCTGGGGAAACTTCTTCTTGATGTTGCATCCCGGGGTGATATTATCACCAAAGACTCTTTGACGACGTGGCACCTTATTTTAGAATCCTTAAAGCAGTTGTGTAGTGATAAAGCCATGTCCGCAGCTGCTAGTCAAGCTCTATTCTCACAAGTGGACAATGCCAATGATCCACCAAAGCCTGTGGAGGCCACCTCGGGTGAATTGTCAGATCAGCAACAAGGGCCAATCGAAGTCCCGATAGAATCGCCACAAGACATCCCTCTGCCAGAAGAAACTGAAAGTAGCGATTCCTGCATATCTGTAAACCCCCCTATTGCACCACGTTGTTCTCCTTCTGCTCCCGTTGCCCCTGGCGATACTTCTCCCAAACCTCCAGATGATATATCGGTAACGCAACTGGGAGTTTCGGTTACTATTCAAGACCCGCAACACTTTCGGCAACGGGTCAGCTCCCAGGCTGTGGCCGCCAGAGACACTGCATTAGCGGAGGCTTTGGGGCCACAGTCTGCAAACTCGCGGCGTAAAAGGCACTCCAGTGCTGCAGTCTCCGTGTTCCCTGTTACACGCACTCCACATGGTCAGCCAGATCAATATGACCCTCTCTCCTGGAGTATTTTAAAGGAATTGCAGGCATCATGTATGCAGCATGGGTTGGGTTCTCCTTATTCTCAATCGCTATTATGCATTATGGCAACAGAAGAGTTAACCCCATTTGATATACGTCAGATTGTGGTGGTCTGAAGGTTATGGTGGGCACAAATCACGCAGTCATCAGGTCCATTAGAAAGCAGGAGCAGAAGCAACTTTATTTCTTGTCTCTCTCTACATTTATACTGTGTCCCTCAGATTATACAATCATGCTATCCGTTAACCTACTGTTCATGCACATCTATCTTCAGTCTGGAACACTTCTCTGAATCCCCAGCCGGTGCCTCCCAATTCTTGCTACAACATTCTGTTTTCCCGCTGCTTCTTGAGATAACGGCCGTGGGACACCAGCTTGTTTACTGATCCTACGGTTTGCCTCAGGACAAGGCGATTAGGTCAGCAGCACCTGCAACACTGCTGCCTTCTTCTAATTCAGGCATGCTGATTTTCTATAAACCCACATAACCCCTTCTCCAGAATGGAGTATCATTTCTCTGAATCTTTAAGTGATTGAGAGTAAAAGCCAACTGGTCGGGTGCTCCCATTAGGTCCTCGTTGCCAAAAGTGATATGATGAAGTACTAGCTGAAACTCCCCACTCTATTACTATTGGATCCTCTGGGTGGAGAGGTCCCAGAGTTTGGTATGTCTGTACTTCCAATAATAATAGTTCGAGGGCCTCATCATGAGACTGATTCCATTCCCAATGACGATTCTTTTTTAAAAAATCTAAGAGAGGACGTGCTATGATGGATAAATCTGGGATATGCTTCCTCCAAAACTGGAGGGTCCCCATGTGAGAGACGGACTCTATAATGGCCTTTAATCCAGCGACGTTCACTGACCAGTCCTGGCGATGCGCCCCCTCGGCACTCGTGGGGAGAGGACAGAGGTACCAGGCGCATGCGCACAGGACTACAGACTACAACTCCCAGGAGGCACGGCGGGGCCGGAACCGGGAAAGAAAGGGAGGAGCAAGAAGGCGCGCGCTTTGTGAACACACATGGATCCAGCCGCCGCGGTGAGGGTACCGCTGCAGAGGCTGCCGTGCCGTTGCGGCGCTGCTCCCTGTGGTTGTTGGCGTGTGGATGTACCGAGCGGATCGTTTGCCTGGAGTCTCAGGGGACAGGACGTGGATCCCGACCAGGGATTGGCTTCGGCCGTACCCCCCGGTGGTGAGAATTGCGAACATCTTACTAACATTCCTACAAACAGTCCTACATAATATTCACACATACCAGACACTCACTTCTCTTTTCCAATATTCTTCTATTTCCCAAAGGCTCTCTCCAGGCTTTCCCTCTTATCCTTGTCCGGGAATGGGAACAGGGGGGAAGGGGAGGGGTTCTCTCTTGTTTTCTGCGTGTGTTGTTATTGGCATATAGATGTAGTGTTATACAGCTGTTGGTATATGGATATATAGGTGTGAATATAGATATAGAGGTAGACCTTTTGTGTGTTAGGTGATACTTAATAAATCTATTGATTCCTAAGCGTTATTTGTGAGTGTGACGGGTAGTGGTCTTCAGCCCTCGGTTTCCCCGAGGTGGGGGTGTGGGTCGCGGCTTTACCTATCTCGGTCCGCGACACCCCAGTATCTCCTGCAGCTCTTTCTTATTGGCGGGTATTTTTATCTCTCCCAGGTGAGACAAGGTATCGGGAGGAATGGTCCAGGTTCCCCCCTGTCGCGGACCGAGATGGGTAAAGCCGCGACCTACTCCCCCTCCAAAAGGGGATCAAGGGCTGAGGTCCACACCCTGTCACACTCACAAAGAACTATAAAGAATTAATAAGTTTATTAAAGGCACTGAGGTTTTGGCAAGACTAATTCTATAGAACAATATCAAAGTATATCAGAACAACATATAATAACAATGGGAATATCCTCCTCCATTTCCCTTTCCCCCCCCCCGCTCCTAATCCCGGATATGGATAAGAGGGAGAAAGCTTGGAGAGAGCCTTTAGGAAATAGTATAGAAAACTGATCCAAGGTGTATGTTGTGTATGAATGTCTATAAAAGTTAATATGAAGCGTAAGGATGTATATAAGTTTGCAAGTCTCACCACCGGGGTGTGGCCGAAGCTGATCCCTGGCCGGGACCCTCCTCCTTCTTCAGTGACTCCAGGCAAGCGGTCCATTTGGTGAGATACACGACCAGTAACCACAGGAAAGGCGCTCCACGACTCCACGGTAGCCTCCTCAGCGACACACATACACGGCAGCTGTGTCCGTAGTGAGAGTTCGCAGCGCACGCCTTTTTGCTCCCCTTCCGGTTCCGGCACGGCTGTGCCTAGCCTCCTGGGAACTGTAGTCGGTGGTCCTGTGCGCATGCGCCTGGTACCTCTCTCTCCTCTTCTCACGAGTGCGAGGAGTGCATTACTACGAATGGTCAATAGATGTCGCTGGATTAAAGGCCATTATAGAGTCCATCTCTCACATCCCCTTCCACCTTATTCCCAAAAATTTTGCCTCTTGGGATGGTGGTTGCCTTTTCTTCTCAGGGATTTCTATTTGCATATCTGTCAAATACCTAATTATGGCGTCATAAACCACCTTTACCTCCTCCTCACTCTTGCCCCCTATCAGCACATCATGTATGTACTGATAGACTTTAATTTTGGCATTGTTTTTGATTTCTGGAATGTTTTCCAGTTCACGCGCAAGCGCATGGTGTGCCAGCGTGGGTGAGCGTTTATATCCCTGGGGCAACCTTGTAAAAGTGTACTGTACCCCATCCCAAGTAAAGGCAAAATATTTTTGGTCCTCAGGATCAATAGGGATTTGGAAGAACATGTCTTTTACATCAAGTGAGGCCAGCACTGGGTGTGCTGCCTCCTGGATTTCTAGCACCAGATCAGCAATGTTAGGTACAGCAGCCGTGAGTGCTTCTGTATTGGCATTCAATTTCCTGTAATCAACTGTCATTCTGTAAGGGTTGTGCCCCTTACCACAGAAAATATGCCTCCCATAAAACTATTTCACCATATAAGGGAGACTAAAGGGACGCCGCTCCTGCATGGTTGGTACCTGTGGCACCAGGAACCAGGCTTCTTGGGGAGGGGGGCCTGCTTCCCTGTGGGCGGTCTGTTCTGAGATTCAGGATTGGCTGGGCCAGGGCTGGCATGCAAATGACCAATGCATTGTGGCACCTGAAACTGTGAGCTGGGTCACCCTAACCTAGATGGAAGTCCCCGGATGGTAGAGGGGGGGGGGCTTCTGCCCCTGTTGAGTGAGAGTGGAGATCACTGGTAGCCTAAGGGCATGCCACTCTGCTACTGGATCCTCACAGAACCCGAGGGAGCTGAGGGCTGGAATCCTACTGCTCTTAAAAGAGCAGAGAGCTGAGACCCCTGCCTGCTCCCAAAGAAGACAGGAAGAGAACCAAGCTGACCGGAGCTGCACCAGAGCTGAAGACCTGCACTGGAGCTGACTGGAGCTGACAGGAGCCAGGCGGAGCCGACAGGACTGGAGCCAGGAAAAGCCGAGCTGGCGAGCTGCCGCCAGACCAAGCCGGGCCAGGAGGAGCTGAGCCCCAGCCGAGCCGCCGCCACCCGAGCGCTGCCACGCGCTGGCGCCTGAGCGCTAGCTGAGCGCTGCTGCTGCTGGCCGAGCGTCGAGCACTGCCGCACACCGCTGCCTGAGCCACGAGCGCTGCCACGCCGCTGCCGCCCAAGTGGTGTGTGTTGCTGCCCTCCAGCCCATCTGCCTGCTAAACGCTGATCACCAGCTGCTGGAGTTCGCCCAGGGGCCACCGCTGCTGCTACATTCAACCAGCCAGGAGTGTAAGAACCCCATCTGCAAATCTTTCCTGTTTCCTATAGGGTTTTCTCTCCCTGGGGGGTAGTGGGTGGCCCTTTCTCACACGCACAACAGCGACCCCTCTGAGGGGGAACTGCGACGCACTCCAAATCACTTTCCTTTATTATAATAATCTTCTCCCTATCGTTTGCACTACCTGTGGCTTGCATTATATTTACATTTGTACACCTCTGTTCTGTCTATAAAGCAACAACACATAGAAACCTTCACTCAGTGTCTTCATTCCCTTTTTGAGCAAGAGTGTGTACTACCCGTGGAGGGGTTTCAACAGGTATCAAGTAAAACCAAAAGGGGAGGGGTTAACCGCTCGAACCCCTTTCTCTCCTCTGAACCTTTACACATTCTCCATTTATCATTTGGTTTTATTACAGGCCAGATTGGAGAGTTAAATGGGGAATGACATGGCACAATAATGCCCCATTGTTTTAAATCAGAAATCACTTCTTTAATGCCTTCTTTGGAAGCAATAGGAATGGAGTATTGCAGCACATTTGTGATCCTGCTTTGTGGCAGGTGGGGAGCACACTGTAACAATCTAACCTTTAGTGTGGGTGTGCCAAAATTCCAAAAACGGCCTTCTTCATCTCTCCACGCTTGGCCCATGAGAACATCCATTCCTAATCAATTGTAAGGAATGTCTCCCACAATCATCTCAGTCCAAATTACTTCTTCTTCTCCTGGCAGTTTTAAAGAGACTTTAGCTGTTCTTTGTAAAGTGGAGTTACCAAATGCATCACTTACATATATTGGCTTTAGAGACAGATTAATGCCACATAGTTTGGCCTCATCAGCTTTTAGCGTGGAAATCTGTGCTCCTGTGTCTACCACAAATGTTACAGGATAACGTTTTGGCCCAACAGCACAGGTAAGCTCCAAGTTCCCATTTTTATTTTGAACTAATCTTAGCACATTTTGCCAATCTTTTGGAGGACTGGATTCGGATTGAGGACCTGATTGGTTATAATTTTTCTGCCACTCATTTTTATTTTTAGGAATGGCCTTTTTCAAGGGATCAGTCCAACTGACTGTATTTGGATCTTGTCCTTTTTCCTCCCTCTGCCATCTTTTTGGTTTCTTTTTATTGGCAGAAGTGGCAAAAGGAGGGCTATTTAGTTTCCCGAATTGCTGGATCTTTCCCTTGAACTAGACCTTGAACTGGACCTTGTAGGCCATTTCTCTATTAGTGTTTTTAGGTGACTGTAAGAATAATTCTGAGCCAAAAGCTCAGGTGGGATGTCTATACGCTTGGCTTCCTCCTTAAGCTTAGCATATGGCCTCATATCACTCCATGATGAGGTACGTGTATTTTCAGGGTGTTGGCCCCTATGTGTGCTGTTTAGCTTTTTGTTGCGTTTGCCTCTGCCCACAACTGTCCAGTCACCCCGTGATTCCCATCGTTGCTGAGGAGGTTTCTGGGGTGGTATAGCAGCCACGGCAGCATAAGAAAGCTCTCTGTTGTTTACAGGAGATTGAAGGACTTTAACAGAGGTGGCCTTTTTGGAATGATCAGATTCTGGTATTCCATATTTAGGTCCAAATTCCATCAGTTCTGTTGCCGGGTCAGCCCAAGTGTAATTTCTATTCTGATTGTTTTCGATTCTTCTTTTGATATGAATGGCCAGATTTTTTAACTCTCAAGGTAGCCCTCTAATTAAAACATCCATTCTCTCCAGGTCCACTCTCAGCATTAGGGGACTGTCCTGGTGGGGAATAAGAGCATGATTATGAATCATTTGTATTACACTGGCCTTGTGGACATTTTCTATGAGTCGGGAGGCATCTCCACACAATGCAGTGGGTTCTCCCCTTAAACCAGGCTCAATTAGACCCGTATTAAAGGCAGCTCTTTGTGTAAGAGACCAGGGACCACGGGTATCGCCAGTGGTGAGTATAGCTCCTGGTCCCTAATACCTCTATCTCATTAAGATGAATGCCATCACCGCTGGTGGCAGACACCCTAATGACTTAGTGTCAGTTTCTGTTGGCAGCTTGCTATACTGTTGTTTTAATTGTGCCAATTCCAATGGGGTATAAGGAGTCATTTTATGCCCTGTGCGTCTGCGCCAGGCACCAGGTATATAAGAGTAATCGGTACCAATTACGGGGCATAAACGTTTATGTTCCACTCTCCCCTCCCACTCATCCTCAGCACTATTATAGCAAGATGAGTGAGTTGTGATGTCTTCCACAATTGCAGAAAATCGGTTAAGTATTTCCTCCCAGTTTGTTAACTACATCATGCAGCGCTCTGACTTCCCTTTCCAGCTTGCTATCGGCTGGAGAGGGGGGGGAGAGTGGCTGCGCGGGGGCTTGCTGCTCCTGTTACCACGGCTTTGATTTTAAAATGGAAGAGCGGAGGTTTTCTCCCGTTTTGTGATGGAAATGCACACATTTCTTAGCTGATTGTCCGGGGGAGGGAACCTGCTTCGAACTTTTGGGCTTGCACTTTTTTAGTGTATTAAGGTCGTCTGGGATCTCACTGTCCTGGCTGCTGGAATCTGAGGAATCCTCGTATCTTACCCATTCCTCAAATTCCTCCTCCATCGAAGGAGGGATGGTACTAGTTTCTTTCTCCTTTAACTGCTTTTGCAGCTCTTTAGTTTCTTGCTGCAGCTCTTTGTTCTCTCGCTGCAGCTCTTCCCTGTCTTGTCCCAGCGCTTCCTTATCTCGCCACGCAACAATGGCCAGTATGAAAAAACTGCGGACGTTAAAGAAATCGAGTCCGAATTTTTTAATCTGACTAATAACATCTTTAGGCAAATTGGCACGACTTTCCAGACCCCTGAGGTCTTCCGCAATACTATTGAGGTCTCCCCTCTTGTAGGCATCGTATATCAATGTATAATGCTCCCTGGTTGGAATGTACTTATGAATTTTAAGATGTTCCCAGAAGGGACGCAAGAGCGGGCAATTATGCAGTTCCTCCTTAAACAGAGTGGATGGTGAAGATGACCTTTCCTGAACCTCGGTGCTTTCTGCACAAGCGGTGCTTTCTACACAAGCAGCTTCGGCATTTGTACTCATTTTGGCAGCAATTTTTTCTTTTATTAATTTGGCAATTGAGAGCGTGGTTAGACAGGCTCTAATTTTCTCTCATATCCTACTTCTGACACCAAATATGTCACAGTCCAACGGCTTCAGTAGCAGGCCTCCAGAAGTCAGGATGCTTCCGCAACTTCCTCTCTTATTGAGAGGGATTTTTAAAAGAGACCGAGGGCTGCGCGCAGCGTTCGCCTCACACAGAGGAACAGCCACTTCGGGACTGTATTTTAGAGTGGAAAGAAAGATGCCACCCTCACCACGCCCACAAATTGTTACTGACACCAAATTAAATTTACGAATTAACCAGTTTATTAAGGGAAAAGCCAAACTAAGGGACAAGGGTTCAGGAAAGGTAGACTGATGGATATATCAGGGAAAAGTAATATGCCCTTATTAAACGCACACTCCGAGGGAGGGGTGCAAGGATCAAATGGAGGAAAAGGGAGGAGGATGAGCCCAACGAAAATCCTCTTTCAGAAGTCGCGATATGTGTGCGAATATGAGGACAGGGACCGCGGTGAGGCCAGGGATTTAAGGGATAGGGTGCACGGTTTTGTTACCCTCCCGTGAGGTCTTGGTGTGACTTGCAACTCCTTTTCCGGCAAGCAGGCTCGTGGTGGGGGGGCGGCTTCCCGACAGCAGGCACTCCAATAGTGGAGGTAGCTGTAGCAGCGGTGACCCCAGCAGAGTCCAGCCTCTTCGGTGGTGGCTTCCCCGGCAGCAGTGGCTTCCTGGTAGCGGGGCTTCCGGTAGCGGCAGCGGTGTCCCAGCAGCAGGCAGGTATCTTCCCCAGCTGCGGCGTTCCGGCGGCAGCACGGCAGGTAGGCAGCTCCCTGGCGGGGGGGCAAGCAGGTCCTCCGTGGGTGGCGTCCAGAGTACGCCGCGTGGGACCAGCAAAAGTTGTTGCCTTTTATATTCCAGGCACCCCCGTCTAACTTAGTGCCACTGTTCAAGTTAGTGTTGCAATGCATTCTTCTTATTAACATATTAATAAGGCCCAAAGCCAATTAGCGTTCATGGGTCCAAAGCCAAGGCGAGCATTGTTAGGGGCAGTCCATAACCTTTTGTCCATTTTACTGCCTTTATCACAACCTTTGTATTCCTTTTCTTACCTTTGGCCCTATCAGTAGAACAGTCAGGCCTGTTCTTGTCCAACCTTGAGTAATCAGCAAAAGTCACCTCTGCTGGCTTAAAAGGCATTTTATTTAGTCTTATGTGTGGGGAGAAGACAGACTGTTCTCCACACAGGCTGTCCCGGGTAATGGAGCAGGTTTGCAGGGTCCTTAGTCTCCTTTTTTCCTGGGGAGTATGAATGAAGCTTTAGGACAGAATGTAGGAAATCATGGGTGTCGCGGACCGAGATAGGTAAAGCCGTGACCACACCCCCACCTCAGGGGGATCGAGGGCTGAGGACCGCTCCCCGTCACACTCACAAACAACGCTTAGGAATCAATAGATTTATTAAAGGCACTGAGGGTTTGGCAAGTCTGATGTCAAATAACACACAAGGACTATCTATATATCTATATCCACACCTATATATCCATATACCAACAGCTATACAACACTACATCCATATACCAATAACAACACACATAGAAAACAAGAGATAACCTCTCCCCTTCCCCTTTCCCCTGTTCCCGTTCCCGGACAGGGATAAGAGGGAAAGCCTGGAGAGAGCCTTTGGGAAATAGACGAATACTGAAAAAGAGAAGTGAGTGTCTGGTATGTGTGAATGTTATGTAGGAATGTTAGTAAGAAGCGTCAGAATGTAGTTCGCAATTCTCACCACCGGGGTACGGCTGAAGCCAAGCCCTGGGCGGGATCCACGTCCTTTCCCTTGAGACAGTCTGTTCGGTACGCTCACACGCCAACAACCACAGGAAAAGGCGCCGTATAACTTCACGGCAGCCTCCGCAGCGGTACGCTCACAGCGGCGGCTGTATCCATATTGTGTTCATAGAGCGCGCCTTATTTTTCTCCCCTTCCGGTTCCGGCCCTGCCGTGCCTCCTGGGAGCTGTAGTCTGTGGTCCTGTGCGCATGCGCCTGGTACCTCTGTCCTCTCCTCACGAGTGCCGGGGGGGTACATTACCAGGACTGGTCAGTGAATGTCGCTGGATTAAAGGCCATTATAGAGTCCGTCTCTCACAATGGGCATCCATTATTTCCCCAGATAAATACTAAAGATGCAGCACAATATGATGCTGATAACATTCAATTACCAAACATCAGAATAAAACACACTAAAAGAGATACCATATGAACAAAGAGTATCTCCTGTGACTTGCAGGAGTCATTATAGCCCATAATACACACAGCAAATAATGAAGCTGTGTGTGTTAAAAGAACAAACTGAGCAAACTGCCAGGGAAGCATGAAAAAGATATTAGAAACACACAGTGCACCTCAGCTTCCTGTATTAATATTCAGAATCTTGACAATATAGGTCAAAAACAACATCTGAAGCACAAGAGGTGGGTATGGGAAACTTTCACCAATAGTTGAAGTCCACATCTTTCCCCTCCTGTTAGTCTGGGAGTGGAATAATAATAATAAAAGGCTTTTACATATAGGTTGCAATCCACGAATGGGATGCTCCCTGAATTTCAGTTACCAGTCTGGGCCCGTGCCATTCCTGGTGGGGAAGGGCACACTTTATATTCCTTCCATTTTCAATAATAGGGGAGCAATTCTGCAGCACCTGCTTGAACCTCTCCCAGCTTATTGCTGAGAGGTTACTTCCCGGCTCTGCCCATATTTACTGGGTAGAGAGTTGGTATCCCTGAAGGCATCTACAGTGCCTGATGCTTTTCTTTCTGGGATGCCATTATTGCAGCTCCCAGAACTGCGCATCCCGCAACTGTTTAACAATAGGGGAACAGTCAAGCATAGGCATTTCCCAGGCAGCCACAGCTCACCACTGTTCCGATCTCTTCTGGCACTAAGCTAAGAGATCACCTCATGGCCTCCTTTCCTAGAAATATAAGGAGGAAGTTCACTACCCCAACAGAACTTCCGATACAAAGGGGTATTGTGATGCCAATAAAATATCAAGACCTAAGCAGGGCAACCCAGGGAGATGCAGATTGGAACCCCTTGCTTTCTAAACTCCTCTCAGAGAGGAGCCTAGGTGCGGCTGGATCCAACCTTTGTGGTGACAAGGGAATATATATTTGCAAAGGGATGTGCAACACCCGATCCCCTCCCTCCTCCCCTGACCACTCTCACGGTCTCTCAGCTGAAGGGGGGAGTGCGGGCGCATGGGGGTCCTCGGGTGTTGACTGTAAGGAAAAATGGAAAAAACAAAGAGAGAGATCTGAAGAGAGGGCGATAGAGGTGACAGTAAGCAGAAAAGTGAGAAAAAAGGAAAATGAGAGGCTTGACTTCCGTGATATATTAGCCTATACTGAAAGCCAAATAGAGACAATATTATGAGAAGGGAATAGTCTGGTTTGCTGATCCTGCCTTCAGTCTAATCTGCTCCCCCGTAGTGGGGGGGAGGCTGCAGACAGCCAGAAGTGACCTTGGTTATTATCAGTCCACTGGCGCTGCTAAAAGGTTCACTGAAAGGAAGAAAAAATCAGCAAAGAGCTTGCTCAAACCAAAACAGTGACCTTGTATGGTTATCTTCTTGTCTTGCTGGTCTCAGTTAATTCTTAACTCCAAGGCCTCTAGTTCCTTGAGCTTGTTATCTATTTACATACAAAATGCCTGGAGACTGCTCAGGTAAATGCCAATCAACATGATGATAAAAGGGATGATGGAATATTGCCTGTTGTTTAAGGTGTCAGGCTATTATTTTTCAAGGTATCAACTCCCCCCCTTTTCTTAAGACCTTGGAATTATAAATCCAAGGTCTCAATACTTTGTACCCATACCTTATTTTTATACAGACTTGATCACAACAACTATGACATTGAATCATGATGTAAGCTAAGATACAAACACAGATGATGATGATGATGATGATTATTGTAACAAACAGGTTTTTCAACCAAGTCCGATTTGATAGCCATGAGGTAAGTTTATGCCATATTTCTCCAATGCCCCAGGACACGTTGTCCTTCATAATCTGATGCAAGATTTTGTTTGTTCCCAATTTTCTGCCAAATCTGTGGAGACTCTGCTGCTTTGATCTATAGACATGCTTGCTGTATTTATCACTGTGCAGATGCTGTCCTGAAAGTGGCGTCTGTCACCCAGTGTGCAAAAAACCAATCCACACACAGAGTTGAGATATTTGCTTTAATATCCAGTTCTGCACAGAAAAGGGAGCAGGGTGGTATTCCACAAAGCAAGCTCAGTTTCCCGAACTGCAAGTGCTACTTTTATACCCAAAAACGTGAGAAAGAACTTTAATGTTTTCTATTATTTGTACATGATTGGTCAACTAATTCCTCACTTACATTTGAAGTAGCATTACTCAAAAATTTCACGACACATGCTGTCCTGGTTTTAGCCAGGATGAAACCAATTTTCCTTTTACTGATTTTTTGGGGTTTTTTTCTTCAGCATGGCACAAACAGAGACTCTGTGACCCCCAGTTGCTGATCCGGCAATTGGAGAACAAAGGAGTGATCAGCAGGGCTCACTCACCCTTCAACAGTCCCATATAGCCAATGCGAAAGCCTGATGGTGAGTGGAGGCTGACAGTGGACTATTGTGGCCTGAATGAGGTTACACCACTGCTCAGTGCTGCTGTGCTGGACATGCTAGAACTTCAGTACGAGCTGGAGTCAAAAGCAACAAAGTGGTATGCTACTACTGACATCACTCACGCGTTTTTCCCTCTATTCCTCTAGCACCAGAGTGCAGGCCACAGTTTGCTTTCACCTGGAGGGGAGTCCAGTACACCTGGAATTGACTGCCCCAGGGGTGGAAACACAGCTCAACCATTTGCCATGGACTGATTCACGCTGCACTGGAGAAGGGTGGAGCTCCAGAACAACTGCAGTACATCAATGACATCGTCGTGTGGGGTGACACAGCAAAAGAATTCTCCAAGAAAGGTGGCCAGGACTCTATCTCTATACTGGCTCATGGATGACAGCAAATGCCTTGTGGGGGTGGTTAAAGCAGTGGAAGCAAAACAACTGGCAGCGTAAAGGTAAACCTATTTGGATTGTTGAGCTGTGGAAAGACATTGAGGATATCTGTGGATAGAGAAGCTGGTTGTAAAAGTGCGTTATGTAGATGCACATGGACCTCTGAGTCGAGCCACTGAGGAACATCGACACAACCAACGAGCAGATGAGGCTGCTCAAGTTTTCCAAACAGACTTGGACTGGGAACGTAAAGTCTGGGGGAAAATCCTCAGTTTGACAGTTGGTAAATATAGAGCCTACGTGTAATATATATGGTATGGAATAAGGGGTGGAATGCCCTGGTTTGAGCCAGGATGAAGCCAATTTTCCTTTTACTGATTTTTTTTTTTTCCTTTAGAGAGCTCTCTTTTAACTAGCAGCAAGTTTTCCAGCTAGTGGACTGATAACACTGGAATGTTTATGCTACTGCCGAGACACCAAGGTCACTGCTCTACTTGTTGAAACTGCAGCCTCTTCTGCTACAGGGAGGAGAAGAGTCATATCTGTACACACACACACACACACACACACACACCCCCCGTAGGGAGGAGTGGACTAGATGGACAGCAAAATCGACCAAAGTATTCCATTCCATATATCTATGTAAGCTCGGTATAAGGTCAGGGATGACGGAAGACAACTTCCTTCCTGCTTCTTCTTCCCTTCTCTTTCGTCCATGGCCAGTGTCCGGGGAGGACTCTGTCTATCCATCACTATTGATTCCTAGGCTCGTGCACTCCTGACCCTCATGACTCTACCCTCAGCTCCTGTCTGCTCTGCCACTATCTCTGGCAGTGGTCCGGGACTTTTCGGGACTGCTCACAGCTAAGGAGAGTGCTGTGGGAGTTGGTGGGTGTCGCGGACCGAGATAGGTAAAGCCGCGACCCACACCCCAGCCTCGGGGAATCGAGGGCTGAGGACCACTCCCTGTCACACTCACAAACAACGCTTAGGAATCAATAGATTTATTAAAGGCACTGAGGGTTTGGCAAGTCCGATATCAAATAACACACGTCTCTCACAGTGGGGGGAGGCAATAGGGTTTTGCACATTCCTGCAAATACTTTTATATATTTGTATATATTTTCTTCTGTCATTAGTGTTTAATTAAAGCTGTCTAGTTTAGTTTTCAATCCAGAAAGTCTCTCTCCTTGTTATCTCTCTCCTTTTGCTACCTGGGGGAGAGGGGAGGGGATCAAGAGCATTATTGTCACTGGTTTAATTGCCGATCCTGAGTCAAACCGTGACAACTGTGGATTCCATGGGGTGTGCAAGTCCCATTTGTATTGTAGAAACTTGGACACTCCTTGGACCACTTCTTCAACAAAGTGGGGTCCATTATCAGACGACAGGCCCTCAGGAATCCCAAACCTAGGAATTATCTCTTTCAACAAGATTTTAGTAACTTCCCTGTCCTGATTGGTGTGGCAAGTAAAAGCCTCTGGCCATCCTGAAAAGGTGTCTACCAAAACAAGCAACTACTTGTACTGATTACATTTTGCTAACTCAGAAATATCTATTTGCTAGTATTGCCCTGGAGTGATTCCTCTTTTTACATTTCCTGCTGGGGGTTTTCTTTATATCTTGGGGTTGTTTGTACAACAGATTGTGGGGAATGGACCATTTTTCCCTTCCCCCCCACATAAGATTAAACAGAATGCCTTTCAAGCCAGCGAAGTGCCTTTTGCTGATTTAGCCAAGGATGAACTGAAACAGAACTGGCAGAAACACAGATAGCAGGCTAAAGGACTGCCTCTGAAAGACTAAGCACCTGGCCACTGCTAATTGGCTAAGTCAAACAGAGAATGCTATCTAAAAGAGAAAGCAAGCTGTGCCGGTAAACCAGAGAACTTTCTTCATCTGCCGGACTCGGTGATAGACTGAGCTGCCTGCGAGTACTGCAGCCGCTCCGCGGGGGGGCTTGTGCTCGCTTGCGGGGGATCGCCGCTTGCCGCTTGCCGGAGCCTGTCTGCTTGCAAGGAATCGCTGCCTGAACCAGAACCGAGCTTGCTGTGCCCGATTGCCGTGCCTGCCTGTTACCTGCTGGGGGGGTCGCCAGGACGCCGGACACATTCTCACTGTGGAAGGAGGGTAACACGCGTACACATATACACACACACATATCTGCCGGGCTCAACTCCTACCCTTTTCCTCCATTGATTCTACACCTCTCTAGCGGGGAGTGCACTTACTAATACAATAGTACCCTTGATTTTCCTTTCTGATATATGCCTAGATTACCTTCCCTGAACCTTGGTCCCTCAATTTGTGTTAACCCTTAATAAACCAATTAATTTGTAAGTTAAACACTGGTCTCGGTAACAATTTGTGAGCGTGGTGAGGGAGTATTCCAATCTACACTCTAAGAGAAGGTCCCTCAGTGGCCATTCCTCTGTGAGAGGCGAGTGCCATGCATGCGCCCTCGGTTTCATTCACAAACCTCTCCGTTGTTGGGGGGGGAAGTCGCAGAAGCATCCTGACAGCCGGTAGCCCCCCGATATCGGCCCGCGACACTGATGTTTTATCTTTTCACTATGATGGCTGCTTTAATCTGCATTTTTGGCCTAATGACAGATGTTTTAATGTTGTTCACCAATGCGTCTGCATCCATGTGAGTTTCATCATGTAATCTCTTAAGAAGGGATTCCATCATTTTGGAGGTGGTAAGAACTTGTTGGTTTGGGTTAATCCACCAGTCTTCTTAATCCTTATTTCATTTTTATGTCACCGCCCATTGGTTCTCCTTTTCTGTGTACTGGGGTGGTTTCATATTTACTTCTCCTGTAGGCAACAAGGCCCCAATTATTGGTTTTTGCAGTGCGGCCCTTTTTGCAGCCTGATCAGCCCTTTGGTTTCCTACAGGAATTTCCCCTTGTCCTTTTTGATGTGCCTTACAGTGCATAACTGCCTCCTCTTTTGGTTCCAGGACCGCCTGTAGTAGCTTCAAGATTTCTGGTCCATATTTGATGGGGTTTCCCTGGGAACTCAGAAGCCCCTGCTCTTTCCAAATTGCACCATGGGCATGCATTACTGTGAGAGACGGTTTTGGTCTGTAAATAAGATACTAATGGTGCACCAATATATTCATTATGGGTTTTCTATTTATATTTCTCTTATGTATTATATATATGAGTATGTATATATATATATATATAAGTATATATGTTGTATAGGGAATTGTTCCCTCAGAAACATGCATAAAACATTATATACGTTGTTTTAGATGTGTAGATATGAAATATGTGAGATTGTATATATGTTTGTCTCAAACAGGGAAAGAGGTAAGAGTTTGGACAAGAGCCTACTAGGGTACAGATGTACATACATACATATACAGACACAAACATACACCACACAGGAACCAAGTCGCTGTCATAAAAGCCACGGGGTGAGATGTGAGAGACGGACTCTATAATGGCCTTTAATCCAGCGACATTCACTGACCAGTCCTGGCGATGCGCCCCCTCGGCACTCGTGGGGAGAGGACAGAGGTACCAGGCGCATGCGCACAGACTACAGACTACAACTCCCAGGAGGCACGGCGGGGCCAGAACTGGAAAAAGAAGGGAGGAGCAAGAAGACGCACGCTCTGCGAATACACACGGATCCAGCCGCCGCGATGAGGGTACCGCTGCGGAGGCTGCCGTGCCGTTATGGCGCTGCTCCCTGTGGTTGTTGGCGTGTGGACGTACCGAACGGACCGTTTGCCTGGAGTCTCAGGGGACAGGACGTGGATCCCGACCAGGGATTGGCTTCGGCTGTACCCCTGGTGGTGAGAATTGCAAACATCTTACTAACATTCCTACAAACATTCCTACATAATATTCACACATACCAGACACTCATTTCTCCTTTCCAATATTCTTCTATTTCCCAAAGGCTCTCTCCAGGCTTTCCCTCTTATCCCTGTCCGGGAACGGGAACAGGGGGGAAGGGGAGAGGTTCTCTCTTGTTTTCTGTGTGTGTTGTTATTGGCATATAGATGTAGTGTTGTATAGCTGTTGGTATATGGATATATAGGTGTGGATATAGATATAGAGATAGACCTTGTGTGTTATTTGATATCGGACTTGCCAAACCCTCAGTGCCTTTAATAAATCTATTGATTCCTAAGCGTTGTTTGTGAGTGTGACGGGGAGCGGTCTTCAGCCCTCAGTTCCCCCGAGGTGGGGGTGTGGGTCGCGGCTTTACCTATCTCGGTCCGCGACATTATTGGCGTAGTCGGCAGGATATGAGGGTCTGTTGTAGCCCCTGCACACAGACGCAGTGATAGTGAGAATGGAGAACAAAACAAGCGAAGCGATAATCGATATCGATGCTCCTGCGGAGGAGGCGTCTGGCGCTGAGTCAGGCAGCCCTGCGGGGGGGGCGATGGGTCCAACGGGCGCTAGAAGTCCGATATCTACCAAACCACCGGCGGTACTTCCTCGCCCCTTGTATGCTGAGGTAATGGCACAGTCACCCGGCACATACCCCCTTCCTTTCCCGTACCCCCGTGACTTCGAACGGCGGGTGTTGGAAGTGGTGGTGCCCCTAAGACAGGAGCTAGAGACCCTGAGGCAGGAGGTTGCGACACAGTTGAGGAAGAAAGACACAGGGGCGAGGCGTAAGAAGGAGCAGAGCGAGGGAGACGAGAAGTTGTTACAGGAGATTATGCGGTTACAGGGAGAACAACAGGAGCGTGAAAGAAAATACAGGGAGTTAAAAAAGGATCATACCGACATGCGAGCAGAATACGAAAGGAAGCTGCTTGACATGCAGAGGGAACTTGCAAGGACGCTAAAGACATTGGAGGACACGGTGAGGGATGTCAGGGCAAAAAACCGAGACATCTCGAAGTTGCAGCAAGAGATTGAAACATTGCAGAGGGATAATGAACGGCTCAAACAGGGGCCTCTTCCTCTTCCTCCACCCCCTGCTCCCCCTCAGGAAGAAAGGGAAAGCCAGAGAGGGAGAAACGTACAGGGGTTTCCGGACACTATTATGTATGAATTAGAGAGCCGGTATGGAGAGGGGGAGGAGGAAGAGCAGGAAGAAAAAAAGGTGCTCCGGCCTGTTAGGCTAACTACCTATACCCAGAGAGCAGGGGCTGCACAAAGAGATACAGAGATAAAGGAAAAGCCCTACTCGCCTATTGATCTGGGTAAACTCAGAGAAAAATATAGCAGACTGGCTTCAGAAACAGAGGCTGATTATGTCATGAGAGTATCACTCACAGGAGGGGACAACATCATGTTGACTGAACGGGAGGCAGATGGTTTTTGGGGACCTGGAATGGTGTTACTAACCGGAAATACAAATCACCCATGGTCTCTAACGCAGCGTGCAGCCTGGAACGTAGGTAAATCTGAGGTGGTGGAGCGAGGAGAACCGATTGCCCTAAAAGGGAGCCCCACTGACATTATGGAAAACGTTCGTAGGGCCGCTGCCCTCCAAATGATCTATGATCATGAGTTGGTAGTAGAGCATGCAAGCCCCATGTCCCTTCAGGTAAAAGAGAGGAGAATGATTGTGTTGATTAAGGGGCTTTCTGGGGGGCTCCAGGTACGAGCCATGCGATGTCGAGAGGAGATTGCAGCCAGACGATCACAGGTCACGTGGGGTGACTTGGCCCAGGACCTGATTGATTGCGCTAAGATATGTGAATATAAGGACCCTAAGTCCTCCTCTTCTACACCCAAAAGGGCTGCTCGGCTGTCATATGCCGAAGTTGCTGCCAAGCCACCCCGAGACACCCCTTCTCCTAGGCAAGACAGATCACGGGGTGACTGGAATGTGGTAAACAGAGATAGACAGAAGAAATCACAGCAGAGGTCACCCAGGAGACAGGCCTTTGATACACAGCATTCCTCAACACAAGATAACAAGGGGCCTTATGCTAGGCTTAAGGAGGAAGGCAGGCAGGCAGGAATGCCAGCATCGCTCCTAGCCAGGAGTCGTCCTTATGAAGAGCTAAAGGAACTGGTTGAGTTCTTCCGTGAAGTGCTGGGACGAACCCGAGGCAGATCACAATCACGAACCCGAGCCAGATCACAAACTGGGGCCCGAGGCCGGTCACAGTCTAGAACTCGGACTCAAGCACAGGGAAGGTCCAGTAGTTCGGGAAACTAGAATTCCCTCCTCCTGCTACTACTAGTAAGTCAAAAAGGCAACGGAGGAGGGGTAAAACACAGAGTCCTAGCACAGAATGTCAACATGACTCCCACATAAATCAGGAATCCAGGAACCCCTTAATCCAGGAATATTCTAGTCCCCCAAATGATTGGCAAATCATATTGAGACTCGTGTATAATAAGGATGGAGATCTGGTGCTCACTTGTGCTGTTGGTCCAAAACGTTATCCTGTTACTTTTGTTGTAGACACAGGGGTCCATATGTCCACATTGAATGCTGAGGAGGCAAGGTACTGTGGTATTACCACCTCTGCAAAATCGGTTTGTGTAAGCGGAGCATTTGGTAATTCTACTTTACAGAAAACAGCCATGGTCACCATGCACCTTCCAGGAGATGACCAACCAATCCAAACCAAAATGATTGTAGGTGATGTTCCTAACTTGTTAGGTTTGGATGTTTTGGCAGGTCGTGCCTGGAGAGATGAGCGAGGCCGCTACTGGACATTTGGCACGCCAACACTGGAAGTAAAGTTGTTACAACGTGCCCCACGTCTGCCACAGAGCAAAACAACAAGAGTAAAACAATATTCCATTCCAGTTGCTGCCAAGGATGGCATCAGGGAGGTAATAGCTGATTTAAAACAAAAAGGTGTAATAGTGCCATGCCATTCACCATACAATGCCCCAGTCTGGCCTGTGAGGAAACCAGATGGGAGATGGAGACTAACTTTAGACTACAGGAAATTGAATGCCAATACAGAAGGCCTCACTGCAGCTGTACCAAACATAGCTGAACTGTTGCTAGAAATCCAGGAAGCAGCACATCCTGTGCTGGCAGCACTGGATATTAAGGACATGTTTTTCCAGGTCCCTATTGATATTGAGGACCAAAAGTATTTTGCCTTCACTTGGGATGGAGTCCAATACACGTTCACGAGGTTGCCACAGGGATATAAACACTCACCCACACTGGCCCATCACGCACTTGCGTGTGAACTGGAAAACATTCCAGAAATCAAAAACAATCCCAAAGTGAAAGTTTATCAGTACATAGATGATATACTGATAGGGGGCCAGAGTGAGGGAGAAGTGAAAGTCGTTTATGATGCTATAATTAAGCATCTAACTGATATTCAGCTAGAGATCCCTGAAGGGAAAAGGCAACCACCATCCCAAGAGGTAAAATTCCTGGGAATAAGGTGGAAAGGGGGAACCTGGAATATTCCGTCCGATACCGTGTCCCAATTGACTCAGATGAAGGTACCAGCTAATAAAAAAGAATTGCAACAATTGCTGGGAACCCTCCAGTATTGGAGAAAACATATCCCTGATTTCTCTGTTATAGCACGGCCTCTGTATGATCTCTTGAAAAAGAATCATCACTGGGAATGGAACAAATTCCATGATGAGGCCCTTGAACTGCTAATACTGGAAGCACAAACCTTCCAGACTCTGGGACCTCTTCACCCAGAGGATCCCATAACAATCAAATGGGGATTTTCAGCTAGTGCCTTGTCATATCACTTTTGGCAAAAGGGACCTAGTGGGAGTACACGACCCATTGGCTTCTATTCACAATCTTTTAAGGACTCAGAAAAACGATACTCCACTCTGGAGAAGGGATTGCTAACAGTGTGCACAGCACTAACAGAGGTCAGTAAAATTGTTAAAAAACAAAAGGTGATACTGCAGGGTCCTTTCAAAGTAGTTAATCATGTGCTGTCTGGGAAAGCCCCTCCAGAGGGTATATCCCAAAAGGGGACAATCAGGAAATGGTATAGCCAGATTGAGTGCTACTCCGGTCTTTTCAAGCTAGAGGAAGGCCCGGACAAACAGCTAAAAATCCAGGAACACATTGAATCCATGGAGGAAAAAGAGTTAACAATGAAAACTCCCAGTCCTATTAAGGAGGCCCCAGAATACAAAAGTGATGTTACGGTTTGGGAGACCCCGGCATTGTGTTGGACACCTATCGGAGAGAGAGGGGTCCTTAGCACCCTGAGAGACTGGCAGGGGTCAGTATTCCCACCCACTTCCTGTCACAATCTATAAAAGCCACCAGAACCAGAAGCCGCTCCCCTTTTCTTCCTACTCCTTTTCCCCTGCCGGGTGTGCTGCTGGCTTCCTTCGGCTTCCCACGTGCTCGCTCCAGAATCCAACTACATCGGGTGCTGTGAGGAGCCGTGGACCTCTTCTGGAGTGGCCCTGCGTTCCCCATATCCCTGCCATCCTTGAGATCGGTTTTGTATATTTGTATATAAATATTTACTCACCCTTTCCCCCCCCCCCCTCCGCCTCTGTTTTCTCACTTCCCCCCGCCCCGTTTTACCCTTTTTTTTTGTTGTGTTATAGTAAACTTGTTTCTGGTTTCAATTTCTAAAGTTGAAGTCTCTCTCTTATTCCCCTTTCTATCTTCCCTTGGGAGGGAGGAGGTGGGGGGTAATAGAGAGCAATTCTGTCCTCTGGTTGTCTGCGGTTCACCTTTAATATTTAAACCAGAACAAGTGAGATGACTAATGCCTGGTTCACAGACACGTCAGCCAGAAGAGAGGGTAAAACCTGGTTTTTCAAATCTGCTGCAGTCAAACCTTCCACGGCTGAACGCATAATAAATCATGATCATGATAAGGGCAGTGCACAAGTGGGGGAGCTGGATGCTGTTCTCAATGTCTTTGTACGGGAAAAGGCCGCCAAGGACGCTGTGTACATCTACACAGATTCCTTTTCGGTCTTCAAGGGCTGTGTGGAATGGATAACTTTCTGGGAACAGAACAATTGGGAGATTAACAGGGTGCCAGTGTGGCAGAAAGAAAAATGGCAACAGATCCTAAAAATTGCCAAGAAAAATCCTAACTTTCATGTGGGGTGTATTCCTGCTCACCAGACCAGTCTGAAAAATGATGCCAGCAGGTGGAACAACTATGTTGATGAACTGGCCAAAATTAATGTAGTGGAAATCAGAACAGCAGAAGAAACTCAGGAGTGGGAGCGCTTGCTGGAATGGCTTCATTGTAAAAGGGGTCACTCAGGGATCTTTGATTTGTATAAGGAGGCACAAACCAGGGGATGGCCTGTTACCCGTGAACAGTGTAAAACAATCATTTCTGAATGTGATCTGTGTAAGATCCGGTTGGGGAAGCATCCCCTGACAACTGACACTCTGCATATTCGAGAGGGAAAGTCCTTGTGGTCTACTTGGCAGGTGGACTACATTGGTCCTTTCCGCAAATCAGGGAACAAACAGTATATCATTGTGATGGTTGAAGTGGTATCAGGTCTAACTTGTGCTGAAGCTGTTTCTAAAGAAAATGGTGAAAATACAGTTCACTTCCTGGAAAGGGTATTTGGGGTATTACCTAAACCTACACATATTCAGTCTGATAATGGCACTCACTTCACTTCACATCTGGTACAACAGTGGGCGAGAAGTGAAGGCATCCAATGGACATTTCATATGCCATACTATCCCCAAGCAAATGGGATAGTAGAACGTACTAACGGGTTAATCAAAAGCCTTATCCGCCCACAGGACTCCAAATGGGATGAAAGGTTGCGATATGCAGTCACCACCATAAATAACAGATGGGGGGTAAACGGGTGTCCCCGTCTAACTGCTTTCTTTCCCACATCACCCACTCAAGAAAAGGAGAAACAAAGAAAGCCTTGTAACAAGAAAAAAATCTCCCTACACCCAGGACAAACTGTACTGGTTCACCTGCCAAACATTGGGAAAGTCAAAATGACCCTGCAAACGCCTGTGAATTCAAACACCTGGGTTGCATCTGACATGAATAACAAACAACTCAAAATCAGTACAAATTGGATACTTCACGTTGAATGAAGCAAGACAGATTGTAGAGATAGGCTGTAACTGTGTATCTGTGTACTTGTGAATATAGCAATGTGTATATGCTAAACCAACAACCCAAAGAACCGGAGACATCCCAAGCCAGAATAGGGTCTGATCAGCCCGGCACTGGTGTTGAGGGGGGAGGTACCTTGTGCATACTATGGACTTGATCACCCCATGGTTTGCACAACGCCTCCCACTATACAGCATCATGTCTCCTATACCCATTTCCTCTTTGGGTTGTGGTCTGTAAATAAGATACTAATGGTGCACCAATATATTCATTATGGGTATTCTATTTATATTTCTCTTATGTATTATATATATGAGCGTATATATATATATATGTATGAGTTTATAAGTATATATGTTGTATAGGGAATTGTTCCCTCAGAAACATGCATAAAACATTATATACGTTGTTTTAGATATGTAGATATGAAATATGTGAGATTGTATATATGTTTGTCTCAAACAGGGAAAGAGGTAAGAGTTTGGACAAGAGCCTACTAGGGTACAGATGTACATACATATACAGACACAAACATACACCACACAGGAACCAAGTCGCTGTCATAAAAGCCATGGGGTGAGATGTGAGAGACGGACTCTATAATGGCCTTTAATCCAGCGACATTCACTGACTATTCCTGGCGATGCGCCCCCCGGCACTCGTGAGGAGAGGACAAAGGTACCAGGCGCATGCGCACAGGACTACAGACTACAACTCCCAGGAGGCACGGCGGGGCCGGAACCGGGAAAAAAAAGGGAGGAGCAAGAAGGCGCGCGCTCTGCGAATACACACGGATACAGCCGCCGCGGCTGCCATGCCGTTGCGGCGCTGCTCCCTGTGGTTGTTGGCGTGTGGACGTACCGAACGGACCGTTTGCCTGGAGTCTCAGGGGACAGGACGTGGATCCCGACCAGGGATTGGCTTTGGCCGTACCCCCGGTGGTGAGAATTGCAAACATCTTACTAACATTCCTACAAACATTCCTACATAATATTCACACATACCAGACACTCATTTCTCCTTTCCAATATTCTTCTATTTCCCAAAGGCTCTCTCCAGGCTTTCCCTCTTATCCCTGTCCGGGAACGGGAACAGGAGGGAAGGGGGGAGGTTCTCTCTTGTTTTCTGTGTGTGTTGTTATTGGCATATAGATGTAGTGTTGTGTAGCTGTTGGTATATGGATATATAGGTGTGGATATAGATATAGAGATAGACCTTGTGTGTTATTTGATATCGGACTTGCCAAACCCTCAGTGCCTTTAATAAATCTATTGATTCCTAAGCGTTGTTTGTGAGTGTGACGGGGAGTGGTCTTCAGCCCTCGGTTCCCCCGAGGTGGGGGTGTGGGTCGCGGCTTTACCTATCTCGGTCCGCGACAGGCTTGTTCATGTCAGGTTGGCCTAGAGCAGGAGCTCCCATCAACTCCTTAATTGAATCAAAACTCTTTCTACACTCGGGAGTCCACTCTAGTAAATTTCCTGGGCCTTTAATGGCCTTGTATAAAGGTCTAGCAATTAGACCAAAATTTGGTATCCAGATTCAACACCACCCAGCCATTCCCAGGAATCCTCCCAATTCACATTTGGGATTAGGTACTGCAATTTGGCTTATTGCCTCTTTGTGTTCAGTCCCCAGCTCTTTGTCCTTTTTGATATCTCAGAGCCCAAATACTGGACCTTTTCTTTAGTCACCTGTGCTTTCTTTCTGGACACACTATAATCTGCCAGTCCCAGGAAACTGAGCAAACTGATGGTGGCTTTTAGACAGTCCTCTTCCCTATCGGCACCAATTAGTATGTCATCAACGTACTGCAACAGTGTGATATTTGTTGTTGCCTTGCCACAGCTCCAGTTCCTTTGCTAGTACGTTAGCAAACAAGGTGGGGTTGTTCTTGAATCCTTGTGGAAGCACCGTCCCAACACAGCTGCACTTTCCTCCATGTTGTCAGATTTTCCCATTCAAATGCAAAAATGGTTTGGCTTGCCTCATCCACTGGGATGCAGAAGAAAGTGTCCTTCAAATCCAGAACTGTAAAATAAACATTTGTCTTGGGTATAGATGTAAGCAATGTATATGGGTTGGGAACAACAGGATGCACATCCACAGTTATCCGATTGAGTTCTCTTAGATCCTGAACCAACCTATATTCTTGAGACTGAGGTTTCTTTACTGGTAATACAGGAGTGTTAAATTCAGGTTGGCATTCCCTTAACAGAGCATATTTCAAAAAGGTGTTAATTAATGGTTCCAACCTTTCCCATGTTTAAAATTTTATGGGATACCGTTTCTTTCTTATCGGACGAGCTCCAGGCTTTAACTCTATCTTAACAGGTGTCACGTCCTTTGCTGTACCTGGTTCTTCCAAAGCCCAGACCAGAGGAATCACTGCATCTATCCCTGTGTCTGGAATGTCATGTTCAGGTTCCTCAGTAGAAGGTGCCTCTGGTAGCAGGCAAACCTGTGCCTTCCATGCCATCTCCTGTGGAATATGTAACCGCACAGAGTTCTCAGAAAAGGTTACTTGAGCATTCAATTTGCACAACAAATCACGTTCTAATAATGGCAGGGGACATTCTGGCATATAAAGAAATTAATGAGTTAATTTCTTGTTTCCAATTGTGCTCTCCATTGATTTCAGCAATGGCTTTAAAACTTGCTTTCCGGTTGCCCTGACAATCAGTACTGTAATTATACTTAAAAGTCCCTTATAACTAGTAACTACTGTGTGACTCTGCTATCTAATAAAAATCTATAGTTTCACCCCCCCCAGCTTAATTGGAACCAGGGGATCAGCTGAGGGAATATTAATAATTTCCTCTGGTCCCCTTCCCTTCGAGTCAGATTCCTCTACCACCACCAAATTTACATCAGTTTCTGAATTTTCATGTTCCCTATCCTCCTTGCTCCTGTTTGGGTTCTCGCAATCTTGCACGTCCCACCCTGCCCTGGCCTCTGCTTTTTCTTCCATGTCTCTCACGATTACTCTCAGTTATAGCAGCAGCTAATAATGACACCTGCAATCTTGTGGTTTTTTCCTTTTTTTCTCCTTCTCATCTTGATTATTGTTCCCCTTGTATGCTATTTCAATCTACCGCGAGATCAGCATTCCTCCTGCCCCATCCAATTTCTGCAATTTCCAATATCCGAAGCTGACTGACCAATAAACAGCATGTTAAACATCTTTTGGTTAGTTTCCTCCTCTGCATCCAAATCAGTCCATTTTCTAGCAGTCTCACACAGCCTCTCATCAAAGATTGAGGGTTCCATGTCAGACCCCTGTCTAACCTCATATCATTTTGACAAGTTTTTCTGTTTACGAGTCCCATGCTGAACCCCATACAAGATTAATTGCTGATATCACTTAAGACTGTCCAGGTTCCTTCTGGCGTTAGGATGCCAGTCTGGGTTCTCCCTGATTAGTGCAATTTTGTGGATATTTATGGTCCCCTTCTTCTTTAACTTTCTCCAAAACTATTCTCTTTTCCTCAGTAGCGAGGAGGGTCTGTAAAAGTGCTTGGATATCCCCCCAGGTGGGGTTATGTCTCATCATTATTGTTTTGAGTAGCCGGTACATCCTTTCGGGATCAGCCTGATACAACCCCACAGACTGTTTCCAATTTAACAGGTCCGACAATGTAACAGGGATATGCACATAAACAAGCTCTCCCTCCCCCCTGAATGCTTGCTGCAAAGGGGCTTGAACAGCAGGATGCTGTCTCCTTGTTCTCCCAGCCACCGGACTGCAATCTGTTATCCTCTGATTGTCCGCTCGCCCCTCTTTAATTCCCCTTATATGCAGGTGGTGCATTTTGGGGGGGGTGCTGAGGGTACCAACAACTGCACATCTACATCCTCATCCCCTTTCACCAACTTATAGCAACCTTTCTTACTACTTCTTGATCCTGCATACAAAATATAATCCTCCTTAACACTATATTTGTGAATCTCTGGCCTTCCATACTAAATCAAAAAGCATCCACATACAGCACCTCATCCCACTTATCCATACTACTACAAAACATCATCAACTGAAATATAATGTAATAATTCAAAGTTCCATTTAGTGGCCAACGATTACAACACATTGTAATTTTCTCTTTTGTCATTTGAATGTGTGGGGATTTATGGAAAATTAGCATGGGATTTGTAGAAAATTAATATGGGATTTATGGAAAATTAATATGCCTGAATTAAAACAGTGGTGTTGCAGGTGCTGCTGACCAAATTGTCAGGCACCCTGAAGCAAACCGTGGGATCAATAAACAAGCTGGTGTCTCACAGGCTGGTACCCCACGGGACCAGTAAACAGCAGGTGTCCTACAAGTAGGTATCCCACGGTTGTTATCTCATGAAGTAGTGAGAAAAAAATGTTGTAGCAAGAATTGAGAGGCACCGGCTGGGAAGTGAAAGCCCTGGGTCATCGTGACATGGACAGCAAATGACAAGACACGTAGCCAATCATATATCAATTGTGTATGTATGTAACCAACGGGGTTTGTACTGGGGTGGACCATCTGGAGTCAGAGGGGTATAAATTGCCGCCATTTTTAACAATAAAGGTCTTCAGTTATAACTCTTATAGAGTTGTGTGAAGTCCATATGCTGCCTCGACACTTTTAAGGACTCAGAGAAGCGATATTCCACTCTGGAGAAAGCCTTGCTAACAGTGTGCACAGCACTAATAGAGATCAGCAAGATCATTGAAAAACAAAGGGTAGTCCTACAAGGCCCTTTCAAAGTGGTTAACCAAATGCTGTCTGGGAAAGCCCCTCCAGAAGGAATATCCCAAAAGGGTACAATCAGGAAATGGTATAGCCAAATCGAGTATTATTCTGGCCTTTTCAAGCTTGAAGAAGGCCCAGATAAACAATTAAAAACTCAGGAACAAATTGAATCTACAGAGGAAAAAGATTTAATAGTCAAAACTCCCAGTCCTATTAAAGAGGCCCTGGAGTACAAGAGTGAAATGGTTAATGCTTGGTTTACAGATGCTTCAGCCCAAAGAGAAGGTAAGACCTGGTTGTTTAGGTCAGCTGCAGTTAAACCCTCTGTCTCGGACCGCGATGGGTAAAGCCGCGACTCACACTCCCTCCAAAGGGGACTGAGGGCTGAGGACCACTCCCTGTCACACTCGCAAACAATACTCAAGATCAATAGGTTTATTTAAAGGCACTGAGGGTTTGGCAAGATCATTTCTACAGAACAATATCAAATGTCAGACTATATCTAAGAACAATATATATATATATAAGAACAAACAAACAAAACCACAAGAGAGAGAAAAACAAACAATAGGAATATTCCCCCACCCTCCTAATCTGCAGTTAAACCCTCTGTCTCGGACCGCAATGGGTAAAGCCCACCCTCCTAATCTTAGTCCCTGACAGGGATAGGAGGGAAAAAGCTTGGAGAGAGCCTTTAGGAAGGTTAATAGAAAGTGAGTGTATGGTATGTATGAATGTTTATGAGTGTTAATAGGAAGTGTCAGGATGTGGTTAAGTTCGCAAGTGTCACCACCGGGGTGCGGTCGAAGCCGATCCCTGGTGGAGATTCTCCTCCTTCTCCAGTGACTTCAGCCAGGCAGTCCGTTCGGTACGCTCACACGTCAACAACCACAGGAAAAGGCGCTCTACGGTTCCACGGCAGCGTCCGCAGCGATACACGCACGGCAGCGGGTATATCCGTAGTGAATGTACACATCGCGCCTGTAGCTCCCTTCCGGTGCCGGCACGGCTGTGCCTCCTGGGAGCTGTAGTCTGTGCGCATGCACAGACTGAGCTGTGGTCCTGTGCGCATGCGCCTGGTACCTCTCTCCTCTTCTCACGAGTGCGAGGAGCGCATCACCAGAAATGGTCAGTAGATGTCGCTGGATTAAAGGCCATTATAGAGTCCGTCTCTCACACCCTCCACAGCTGAACAAATACTAAAACATGATAAAGGCAGTGCACAAGTGGGGGAGCTGGACGCTGTTCTCAATGTTTTTGTGAAAGAAAAAGCCTCCAAGGATGCTGCGTACATCTACACAGATTCCTTTTTGGTCTTTAAAGGCTTTGTGGAATGGATAACTTTCTGGGAACAGAACCTTTGGGAAATTAACAGGGTGCCAGTTTTGCAGAAAGAGAAATGGCAACAAATATTGGAAATTGCCAAGAAAAATCCTAACTTTCATGTAGGGTGGATTCCTTCTCACCAGACTAACCTGAAAGATGAAGCTAGTAGGTGGAATAACTATGTTGATGAACTGGCTAAAATCAATGCAGTGGAAATTAGAACAGCTAGTACAGCAGGAGAAAATCAAGAATGGGAGCGATTGCTTGAATGGCTTCATTGTAAAAGAGGTCATTCAGGAATCTTTGGTTTGTATAAAGAGGCACAAACTCATGGATGACCTGTCACCCGTGAGCAGTGCAAAACAATAATTTCTGAATGTGATCTTTGTAAGCTCAGGTTGGGGGAACATCCCCTAATGACTGATACTCTGCATATTCAGGAAGGAAAACCTTTGTGGTCCACTTGGCAGGTGGACTACGTTGGTCTCTTCCGCAAATCAGGTAACAAACAATGTATCATTGTGATTGTAGAAGTGGTGTCAGGTCTAACCTGTGCTGAAGCTGTTTCTAAGGCAAATGGTGAAAACACAGTCTGCTTCTTAGAAAAGGTATTTGGGATCCTACCTAAACCCACAAACATCCAATCTGACAATGGAACTCATTTCACCTCACACCTGGTACAACAGTGGGCTAAAAGAGAAGGTATCAAATCGACGTTTCATGTCCCATAATACCCACAAGCGAATGGGGTGGTAGAACGTACTAACGGGTTAATTAAATGTCTTATACGCCCACAGGATTCCAGATGGGATGAAAGATTGAGGTATGCAGTCACCACTGTAAATAATAGGTGTGGGGTTAATGGGTGCCCTCGTCTAAATGCCTTCTTTCCTACGTCACCTACTCAAGATAAAGAAAAGCACAGAAAACCCTACCGCAAGGCCAAGACTTCTTTGCACCCGGGACAAACATTTCTGGTGAACCTGCCAAATATTGGTAAAGTCAAGCTCACCTTACAAACACCGGTGAACTCAAATACTTGGTTTGCATCTGATTTAAATGACAAACAGCATAAAATCAGTACAAACTGGATAATTCATGTTGAGTAGATCACTGTTTCCTTTGTTTTCTTTTATCCCTGTGTTTTCATTCCTGTGCACTCATGTCTGATGAAGCTAATGTTCATAGCTATATTGCTAGTCTGACAACTTAAAGAGCCAGAGACATCCCGGTGACAGTATCAGGCCTGATCAACCTGCTACTGGACTCCAGAGGAGTGACTTCGTGACCACTGTGAGACTGATCACCTCATAGCCTAAACAGAGTACTCAATAATAATAATGTTCCTTTCCATACTTGCCTTTGAGTTGTTGTCTGTAATATATTGTATAATAGTTAGGACGTTGTTAATATTAGATAGAATTATTCATATATATATATGTTGTTGTTTATATTGTATTAATGCTCTGTATTATTCGTTTGGTATAATAGAATGTATAAACAATCCACACCAAATGTATATAGCATTGTATTTTATAATAGGGAATTGTTCCCTTATTTATTATTAGGGATTACTATCTTTATTTTCTGCATTGAATATTTTGAATTGTTTATCTTTATTTCCCAGTTTACTCATTTTTATACCCCAAGAGGGAAAGGATCTAATGTGAGGTAATGTGGAGGATTTTCTTGCAGAAGCATGGGCATGTGAGCAATCCAGCCTTTGGTATAAAAGCTTAACTGTGTTATAGAGACTTTAGCTGGACTACTGTTACCTCAAGGCCAACGGAGGGATAATTATAGCTGGGAAAGAAGAAAGCTAGCAGAAGAGAAATAACTCCCACCTGCAGAAGAAGGAACGAGATACCAAAGGTGCTGAGATCATGCTATGTAAGGACTTTGTGTGCTTAGGGCTAGTAGCCAATCATGTATTAGAAGCAGGTATATGGACAGTAACAGTGCACTAATCAGACTGAAGCATTATTCGTGTGGACAAAAGCATTTAACCAATAATGGGAGGGCTTACTGTGTGTGTACCGGGCAATGAGGTATATAGCAAGGCATTTGTTTACAATAAACGGCTTTCGCTTGATCACATTGGTCGTGGTGCGTTAGTCCGAGCTCTCGCCGCAACAAATGGCGCCCGAACAGGGACCCTCAGTTTCCTCAATTACTGCAGTAAGGCAGTTGAAAGTAGGACTGTAAGGGGGCGGGAAAGCCAGCCGAATTAATCCTTGCTGCCCCGGCAAGAAGTCTTGCCAGCAGGGCAAGAAGAGAATCCTTGCTACCTTAGCAAGAAGCCTTGTCGTTACGGGAAAAGGACGGCAGGAAGACTGAGCGGCTAGCCAAGAGGAGCAGCCGGGATCGGAAGCGGGGTGTGCACCCAGAACTACGGAAACTCGCCCTGATCAGGTGAGCGGTTGGGGAGGAAGATGGGGTTGGACAAAAAGCAAGAGGCTGTCCTAAATCTCCTCCAACATATGCTCTCTATGAGAGAAATTCAATATGCTTCCCCCGCGTTAAAGGGGATGACGAAGCGGATCTGGAACAAAGGACTGATCCCTGAAATAAATGTAGCGTTTGAACTCTCTGTCTGGGAAGTCATAGGGATCGAACTATGGGATGATATCAGTAGTGGGGGAGCGGCAGCCAAGGAAGCAAGTAAATATTCCACCCTTTGGAGGCTGCTAAAAGAGACTCTGAGAGTAATAACAGCGGAACATGAAACGTTTGCGTCTGCGTTTGCCGCTCTGATTCCCGATGTGTCCAATCACGGTAGCAGCATTGCTAACTCCTCCGCTGCCTCGCCGCCGCCGCCAAATAGTGCCGTTTCTACCTTTTCTACCCAGATTTCCATTCCTCTGTGTCCCGTGCCGCCTTTACCGAAAATGCCTGAGCATGCAGTTGTTATAAGTTGGATTCACGAATTGACGTGAGTCAGAACCAATTACAAAATTTAAAGATTTATTAAGCAAGCGATAGCAAGCAAAACAGCGCTGGGCGGCCGGGGAATTTCTGCTCCACCAACAGCTCACACCCCCCTTCCCAAAGTCACTGCTTTTATACCCTTCGTCCTCCGGGTTACGTGTCTCTGTTAGTGGTGTACTCTGCGCTTGCGCAATTTGTTGCTAGGGGGTCGTTCCTTGTCTTCCTCTGTCTCCTGGTGGTCATGGGATGAAGGCTTCTTGTCTTCCTCACGTCACGTACTCCTCATCTTATACCCTCCCTTTTCTCCCCAGTCCTGGCACATCACCATCCTTCCTTGTAATCCGGCCCCACATAATTTATGTAGCTTTCTGTTATCTGGTTAGCCTTGAATACTTTATGTAGCTTTCTGTTATCTTTGCAAATACTGCAGCTGCACAAAGAGCCTTTATGACTAAAAAAAAAGCAAGTTAGTATACTTAAAAAAACAAGTTAAAGTCTTTTAAAAGTAAGTTGAAATCTTCAATATCCCTGTGGCCAAGTTCTACTAAAACAAAATACATTTGGTGTTGTTATTAGAGCAAATAATTAAGAAATTGGTTTATTTGTTCCTTTTAATAAAGTTTGATGAACAAACCATTTTCAGTTTATCACAATCCCCCCTTTTTCTTTTCACCATTTTGTTCATCAAATCTTTGGAGTTCAGTGTGACTTAGAACTAATGTTTCTTCTATTGTTGATTCCTTGTCTAAGGGCTCGTATTTAGCCCTGATAAGCATCAAGTGAGCAGCTTCCAGTCTACTTTTTACAATTTCGATCACTTTGTTATACAAAGGCCAAACGTTAATAGTATAGCAAATTCATTTTTAGTAAACTTTTATTACTAACCTTACACAACATGTGGTCCCCTATTGGAGGAGATCACTTCTGGCAATCCAAACCTAGGAATTATTTCTTTCAATAAAATCTTACTTATTTTGCTCGATTGGTGCGGCATGGAAAGGCCTCAGGCCAACCTGAGAAGGTATTTACTAACAGCAACAAATACCTGTACCCATTTTGCCATTGATAAGACTGAGCAGCTGGAGTGGGCCTCCACCCCCTCCACCCCTCGATCCTTATCCTTGTCCGAATCCTTTCAGGAAGGCCTTTTGGGATGCAAAAGAGAGGGGTTTACAGTGGACACCCATCGCAGCAAGTATGTGTCCTATGGCTCACCAGCCGCTGGGGAGAGTTGGTGTCACTGAGGCTCCCAAAGCCCATCATTGCAGCCCCCTGTTTTATAGGCCTAGTTTAAGGATGAGAGTCCTTAAAAGTGACAACAGTCATTCAGGTATGTATGGAAATTAATGAATCAAGGTCCGTTTTCCCAGCTCACAGCTGAGGAGTTGGAAAAAGGGCTTAACATTTCCTTTCCCTGTCGCACCAACCACTGGTATAGAAAACTTAAAGGACCCTTGCAAAAATTTAGAACAGCATAAGTAGCTCCTGTATTCACCAAAAATTAACCCTGTCCTTCCAGCTTTATTATTCTGCTGGGGAATTTAATTCTGCCCCCAGTCAGTCTGAGTCCCTATCTTGATTTGTTGTTGATATTTTGGAGCTAGGTTCTAATTTAGACCTAGAGGTGCCCCTGCTGCTGGGGATGGGGACAATCCCTTTTCCAGTGCCCTTCTTGTTTTCAATATGCACTCTGATTTAACCCCAACCGGGCTTGACTGCAGCAGTGCCTCATAGACAATGATCTCATACGTCTCATACTTTTGCTGGCCATGTGTTCTGCTATCCCAGGCTGACCGGCATGTAAACAACATAGTAAATATTTTACAGTTAGCTTAAGGATCCAAATATATCAATGTTCTAGCAGGCTCACACAGTCTCTCAAAAGAGTGAAAATGCTTTGTCAGAGCCCTGTTTAACCTCATACACAAGTTTGTTTTGTTGCTTTGGTTTGCAGGTCCCATATTCCAATCCAGATTCTCCCTAGGCATAAGATGGTTAATATCATCCTGTGGATATTCACATTACACTTCTTTAGCTTTTCCAACTATTCACTTTTAGGACATTTTTGTGCACGTATTGCCTACCTGCCTTGGTGGCAGCTTGCTTGCCAGCTGCAGGCTAGCACATGCGCATACATGGGAGAAGAAAAGCATGCTAGTTTAATAAGTGAAACAACAACTATATCATGAATGCAAAATTCCAAGAACAATTACAAAGAAAACTACCACCCTCAACCAAAAGTCCCCAAAGTCCAAATAGTTGTGTTGTTTTGCTTTCCTCAGCTACCACGCTCCTTGGGTCGATGATGTCTCTGCTTTTCTCCAGCATTCCCTCTTCTGGAATTTTTTGGTATAAGTCCCAAGGAAAATTTTAGTCCTTTGGCTGCAATAGTCCAACTCTGACCAGTGTTGCCCATCCATGGTGATAGCAGAAAGGAACTGTAAAAACTCAACAATCATAACAATTAACAATTTAAACCGAACAACAACTAACAATCAACAATTAACAACTTCTGAACATTTTATAGAGAGGTGGAAGGTTCAGAATTTTCGAGGGGTGAGGGAGACCATCTACAGCAACGACTACAAAACTCACGCAAGTGATTGCAAGGCCAATAGGAGAATAAAATCAACCCAACAACTAGAACAATAAGGAAAGCGAGCATCGCTACGTAGGCATGTACGGTACCCTCCAGGATTTCATTTTTTTTTGCCATGGCACCCTGGATGTCCTTTCTTAAGTCCATGAAGTCCTTTTGTGAGACGCTCATGGTGGGTCGCTGGGGTCCGATGTGCCTGTGATGGTGTGCTGTGGTCTGGTGTGCTGGCTCGGCCTGCGCTTGTCCACCTCGTGCTGGTCTGGCTACGCAGCAGGAAAAAGGATGTCCCCACCCTCGTCCCATCAAGGCGCTTGCGCAGCCAGGGTTTTACCCGCCTTGTGGGTAGTTATAGTTCTTAAGCTAGTTAAGCAAAAATAAGCTATAACATATAATAGGGAATTTGTAAAAATAGCACCTGCTTATACAATTCTTACCATTGATGATTTTCCATTAATTCAGTACAATCTTTACACAATACCATCACAATTATATACTGTTTCTCTTCCCTTACTTACCACAACATCTCAATTTGAGCGTTCTATCTGGCATCATTCACTGCCTGACACGGGAGAGGAGCTGAGGGAGTCCCCGATCAACAGGTCGGTGCGCGCTGGAGTCCACTCCAGTCCCTCATCCCTGCCAGATTCAGCAAGACAAACCAGGCAAGACTGTGGGTTCATCACCCAGTGTGCACTGAGCCAATCAAGCACACAGCTGAGATGCTGTTTTATTCCAATGTAGTACAAGGTTGGGTCAAAGCTGCACTTCAACTCCTGGAATACCAAGTGTTAAATAAAACAATAACAAAGAGCCACAAACTCCAGTAAGCTAGAAAGAGAGAAAAACAAACAAACAAACCCTTTTAAAATGATAAAAGGATGTAATGTCAGTTTACCAATTATAGGAACAATTCTTGCTAAAGAAACACAACAGGCTTAATAAAAACAAACAATAAAGGGAGGGACAGCAAAAAAAAAGAAGCAGTCTTCTTGGTATCCTGGAAAAGATAACCCCATCAAAAACTGGATACCGTTAAAAGGAAGACAAGAAAACTGTTGAAATTCACATTGCTTTCTTTGTTACAGGTCTGCTGCCTTAACCTGTACCTTTAATTTAAAATGGAGAGTTAGTTCCATATGCCCACAGACTGTGAAAATCTTCTCAAACATTTCCAGGTGCTAAACTAAACCCAATTACAATATAGGCCACAGTGGGCCAGAACAGGTATAGTGTCAGGGTGTCTTAGATCCCATCTCTCGCTATGAGTCAGAGGTTAGAAGGATGGTGTAATCCACCATGAATTAATTTGTGCCCACCCCCATGTGCATTTATGGGTGATTGAAGCATCAGGGGCATTTCTCCTAGAAAAGGCAGACCCACTACAACTAGCTATCCTGGGTAATGCAGCAGATTTACAGGGTCCTTAGTCTCCCCTTTTCTGGGCAGTATATATATAATATCCAGTAACCCCCCAGATAACTACTAAAAGATGCAACATAGTATGATGCAATTACGAAACATCAAAATAAAACACACTAAAAAGAGATACCCTATGAACAGAGAGTATCTTCTGTGATTTGTAGGTGTCAATATAACCCATAATACACACAGCAAACAATGAAGTTGTGTGCATTAGAAGAACAAACTGAGCAAACTGCCAGGGAATCATCAAAAAGATATCAGTACATCTAGGGTAGCAGCCCACAAATGGGATGCTCCCTGAGTTTGAGTAACCACTTGTCGCGGACCGATATCAATGGTTATCGGATGTCAGGATGCTTCCGCGACTATCCCCCCCCCTTTCTCGACAGGGAGCAGGGAGGCTCGTGGATGGGACCGTAACCTTAGAGGGTGGAGTGGAAGGCCCCCCCTCCCCCACGCTCACAAAGACCAATATGTCTCTCACACACACGGAGGTTTATTAAAGGACCAAGGCTCGGGGAAGGTTATCTAGGTATATATCAGGGGTCTATGGAGTTAGTAAGTGCACTCCCTGCGGAAGAGGTGTGGGAGGTAGGACGTGAAGCCTGAGTACCAATTATGGTGTGTAAGTGTACCCGTGTTACCGCTTCTGTAGTGAAGATGTAACCAATGTCCGGGGAGCCAGCAGCGGCGGTGACGGGACGAGCCCGCGGCGGCGGGGCGTGCCCGGCGGCGACCTCTCTGGCAGGCGCAGCCCTGTAGACACCACGGCACGACGGTCTTCCCTGGCACCGACGAGCAGCAGCAGGCAGCGATCCAGACTCCGCTTCGAGCGGCGAGCAGGGAGGCAGCGAGTCCCCGGCTCCGCTTCGGGCGGCAGGGCGAGGGGGAGACGATTCCCCCGCGGGCGAGCACCAGCCCCTCCCCCGGGCACAGCCGCACTCCGACAGGTGGCTCAGTGGGTCCAGCGGCTCCACCTGCACAGCCGCCTCCCTTTAGATAACATTCTCCTTTAGCATGTGGCCGGGTGCCCAGTCTCTCAGGGGGAGTCTGCTATCTGTCTTTCTGCCTTGGCTGTTTCAGTCTGTCCTTGGTTACAAGAGGCACTTCGCTGGCTTGAAAGGCATTCCGCTGTGTGGGGGGAGAACTAGTCCGTTCCCCACACCACTTTTGAAACATTTGGCACTGTGGCAGTTAAAAGTACGGTGTTGGCATTCAGTGCCTGTGAGCTGCCACTCCACTGGCCATTTGGCTTTTTAACTGGCCAGGCAGAATTATAGTCTAAGTACACACAAGTGATCTTTTAGGTCTGATTACCACCCTGACTGCTTGTCTTAAAGAGGCATGAACAGCGGGACACTGTCCCCTCATTCTCCCAGCCACTGGACTGAAATCTGTATCCTCTAAATGCCCACTCACCCACTCACCCCCCCCCCCCCCTCGTATTACCAGGGTGGAGAGGGAGAGCTGAGAGTACTAACAGCTGTATATCCTTTACATTCTCATCCCCTTTCACCGATTTAGAACAACTTTCTTTACTAAACTTACATTTTACCATCATAAAGCCACCCACCTCATCCTCCTTTATATTTGCAAAACAACATTAACCGCAATATACTCCCAAACTTATTCCAATATCTCAGAATACCTCCTAATGGTGCACATTTGGTGATGTCACCACTACTCATTTTTAATAACACAAATACAAGACAAGGAAAACAATGAAACCTTTTCAGAATATCACCCTTAGACTGTCTTTCATTTTAGTCAGATCCCAATACACAGAAGCAAAAACCATAGTCAAATAAACAAAGTAAGTAATTCAAAAGACCAAAATTACCATAACCAGACAAATATTAATCAAATCACAAGACAGAAACCATAGTCCGGCAAACAAAAGCACAAATTCCTAGGAACCGAGTTAACCAATCAGGGGAGCCCCATTATGAATGTATATGTCGTTAGTACACTATTATATTACATACAACAACCTAAAGGGATTACAGTGGTGGGAGACATGAAACTGTGTAGTGGGAGACGTTGTGTAAACCATGGGGTGACCAAGTCCATAGTATTCACAAGGTAACCCCCTCCTCAAACCACTGTCGGGCTGATCACACTCTATTCTGGCTTGGGATGTCTCCGGTTCTTTAGGTTGTTATTCAAGCCATCGCTCCCACTCTTGATTTTCTCCTACTGTTCTGATTTCCACTACATTTGGAATTTGTTTAAAAAGTACATCTTTGATCACAGGGACCCCAAAGGGTTCCCCTTTTGCTCCAATAACTTCTATCTTCTCCGAGGATATCTCACACCCCCGGGGCAATCTTTGAACAGTAGATCTCTCTGCTCCAGAGTCCACTAGGAACTCTATTTCTTGTCGCTGGGGACCCACTTTTAATTTTATCAAGGGCTCAGTTTTTACACGGGTCCCCATCAAATAGAGCCCCTGACCCCTCTGGTCCTCCTTAAACATTCTGTCATCCTTCATCCTTTTTCTGCAAACCTTTTTCATATGCCCTGTCTTTCCACAATAAAAACAACTCCTCTTATCATCCTGATAATTATCCCTCCTGGGTAAGTAACTCTTCTGCCCCTCCCGTACTGCCGCAACCAAGATCTGAGCCTGCTTTTTCTAGTTTTCCTCCTTCCTCCGAACATGAACCTTCTGCGCCTTCCTCCTAATTTCTTTCCCACCCCAAACTACCATACAATAATGTCCTATTTTTGCTTTATCCTTACCCCGCCTAGAAGGGGTAATCATCCCAATTTTAATCAGTAGCCCTAGCAGACTATCTGGTGGTATTGGGGGGAGCTCAGAGGTCCCAATCCTAGTATCAGGAGGGTGTCCAAACCCTGTTGCCCCTATCCCAACTCTAGTATTGGGGGGTTGTCCCATCTGAGATTCCAATTCACCACCCATGGGAGCAGAGGGCTTGCTTTTCCTCAGTCCCATCTTCCGGAGTGCCTTCTCACACACACACAGGCATTTCCCCCTGCTCGTGGCCCAGTCCCTCGCGGGAGGTGGGAGCCGCACTACTAAGGGGTCCGCATTCACTTCGTCCTCAAGTGGACGTCTCACACAGGCACACTCCGGGATACCCAACCCCAACCGAACGGATTACCGGCCTATGCTTACTCACTCCTGAGTCTTCGTTCGGGTCTTCGTGCACAAAGTTTACGGGGTTGCCGGCATTTATTTGCTTGCTGTCGAATTTAGGGTTCGTCGGTAGAGGATTTGAGTGCAACGGTTCTCAACAGGGGCCGCTTTTCAGCGGGGCGCCTCCCCCGTGGAGTTCTTACAATCAAATTGCCTCTATCCGAGTCACGGCACCAAAATTGTTATAAGTTGGATTCACGAATTGACGTGAGTCAGAACCAATTACAAAATTTAAAGATTTATTAAGCAAGCGATAGCAAGCAAAACAGTGCTGGGCGGCCGGGGAGTCTCTGCTCCACCAACAGCTCACACCCCCCTTCCCAAAGTCACTGTTTTATACCCTTCGTCCTCCGGGTTACGTGTCTCTGTTAGTGGTGTACTCTGCGCTTGCGCAATTTGTTGCTAGGGGGTTGTTCCTTGTCTTCCTCTGTCTCCTGGTGGTCGTGGGATGAAGGCTTCTTGTCTTCCTCACGTCACGTACTCCTCATCTTATACCCTCCCTTTTCTCCCCAGTCCTGGCACATCACCATCCTTCCTTGTAATCCGGCCCCACATAATTTATGTAGCTTTCTGTTATCTGGTTAGCCTTGAATACTTTATGTAGCTTTCTGTTATCTTTGCAAATACTGCAGCTGCACAAAGAGCCTTTATGACTAAAAAAAAAGCAAGTTAGTATACTTAAAAAAACAAGTTAAAGTCTTTTAAAAGTAAGTTGAAATCTTCAATATCCCTGTGGCCAAGTTCTACTAAAACAAAATACATTTGGTGTTGTTATTAGAGCAAATAATTAAGAAATTGGTTTATTTGTTCCTTTTAATAAAGTTTGATGAACAAACCATTTTCAGTTTATCACACAGTGTTGGCTGCGCCTAAATGAGTGTCCGAAGTATCCCAAACAACTGGGGGGGGGGGCGATGATGCAGTCGTGGCGAGAGTTAATGGCGCAGTAAAAAAGAAGGAGGAAGTTGGGCGTGGCGATGCCGGAGCTGATGGCGTGGTAAAATCGAAAGCGGAATTTGAGCAGGCCGGCACAGAGGAGCCGACGCGAACATCAGAGCCGCAAGACACAGGCGATGCGCTGCTAGATAAGATCCGACAAGTGATATTGAAGGAGTGTCCGCCAGTTTGCCAGAGCCGCACCAATCACTGCCCCTGTGGTCCGGAACTGCAACGGCCGGGGCCACGGAAGAAGGTCGACAACGCGACCTCACCGGAAGGAAGAGATCCTGAAGATTAGTATCCACCCTTGCCCGGCGTTGCTAGTGACTGGGGGGAGTCAGGGAGTGAATCTAGCGCGCGGGGGATGGGACAAGGGAAACATACGTACGATCCGAGAAGGAGGTGGGGGGAGGGAGAGTTGATTGAGTATAGAGCCTTCCCCCCCCGGCTCCCCCCCCCCCCAATCTTTTTGCCCTCTCGAGCGCCGACGGCGTCTGGCCCCGCTGCGGGTTTTTTCTTTTTCCAGCTGGAATCCTTTTGTTTATCAGTAGCGAAAGCAGGGGACCCCTTCAGAGCCTGTTTACTGGGGCTCCTACTGGGGCTCCCTTTGAGTACTTTTGATTCATTTACTAGGTATGTTAAGGATAAAAACTTTTAGATAAGGTAACGAGTGTTTCACCTATAGTTCCTACGATTGCTGTTTTAAATGTAACTGACTTTGACCCACAGGAGATGGATCTGTTAGGTTCCTTTCCTAGTAATATGCCATGCTACAAAATAGAACAGCTATTAATTTTTTTTACTTTTACTGTTAACACAAGGACATGGGTGTGAGGCTTTTGAGGGTGTGTGTTGCATGAACCTGTCTGACCATTCTGAGCCGATAACAGAAGAAGACCCGGGATCTTTAACATCTCACAAAGCAGTTAACAAACTCGAGTGTAGGCCTTGATGGATGGCTGGCAGATTGGGGTGTTACTGAATGGTTGAAAGATCTTATGGTATATGAACTTATCGTACTAGTACTGATATTAGTTGTGCTGTCAGTTGTACCATGTATTTTGAAACTGCTTGACCACATGATAGAGAAAGCAATGACGAAGGTATGGGTAGTTCAGTGAGAGAGAGAGAAAAGAAAAAAATAAATCCTTTTTGGAGGAACACGGTCACGAGTATTTGGCTATGAAATAGAAATAATGAAGGTGAATGGACACTAATGAATAGAGTGAGACAGCTTGTGGCACATGTTGGCCCCATGTGTCACAACCTTGTTCCACTATAAATATGCATCCTGGGCAGGATGACTTGCAACACATGTTGGCCCCATGTGTCGGAACCTTGTCCTCCTTATAAAAGGTATGTGAACCAAGTTTATCTCAAACACCATAGTTTGTAATAGCAAGAGTTTAATGCACCTTTTATTTTGTATTTTGTTATATTGCATAACCTGTTGTATTGATGTAATCTGTGTGTGCTTTGCTACTTATATTGACTAACCTGTTGTATTGATATAACCTGTGTGTGTTTTGCCATAGTTGCAGTTTGTTACTGGATAAAGAAGGTGAAAGGACTAGGGCTGACCAAGCATCTCCTACCATCATCGAGGGCAAGGCTGGGTTGGTCTCTGTGTTTGCCACCAAGAAGAACCTCGAGCTCCGCTGCTGGCTGCAACCCAGTAGGCATTGAGTAGTGGAGACATATGCCATACTAGACCTTGATGTGAGGGATGGCCTCCTCTATTACAAGAGGGCCATCCAGGAGGGCAGGCCATAAGGCCTGTGATTGGCACAAGTTGATACACCAGGGCCTGGATTGTGCCCACCTTATTGCTAAAACAAAAAGGGGGAACTCCAGGAGTAATGCCAAGTGAACGATTGAATAAAGTATTATATGTGTTAAATTATTTGCATTTATCAGGTCAACACCAGGAACCACCTATGCTGATAGATAGCTTAGCTTTAAAAGATGCTCTCAATGAGACAACAACCCAAAATCAAAAAATTTTAGTTGAGTTTAAAAATCTGCAAACTGGTCAATGGGAAGGACCTGCTGAGGTTAAACTAACTGGCAGAGGATATATGTGTTTGCTTACAGGGGATGGCATCCGATGGGTTCCTGCAAGATGGGTGAGCCCGCATATCAGTAACACAGAGCCCTGAGTATTCATACTGTCAACCAAGACCAAAACATTGTACATATAGCAGACAATAGTGATATCCATAGTATAAGGTTTGCTCAATTAGCTAATTGAAGATGAAGGGGATACTAACTTTTGTGTTAAGTGTGGCACTAATAATTGTGTATGGTTTGGCATTAACGAGTATTAGTCCTAGATAAAATATGTGGGTGACTTGGGCAAATTAGACTAGACAGCAATCATTTTGTCTTTTCAAGGCAATAATGGGAGCTGTGATATTGATGATAGTGCTTGAAATTTTACTTGTAATACGTTACTATAGTAAATGGCATGATTTGAAAGGCAGTTAAACAAGTCTGGATTGCTCAAAAGAAAAAGGGGGATTTGTGGAGGATTTTCTTGCAGAAGCATGGGCATGTGAGCAATCCAGCCTTTGGTATAAAAGCTTAACTGTGTTATAGAGACTTTAGCTGCACTACTGTTACCTCAAGGCCAATGGAGGGATAATTATAGCTGGGAAAGAAGAAAGCTAGCAGAAGAGAAATAACTCCCACATGCAGAAGAAGGAACGAGATACCAAAGGTGCTGAGATCGTGCTATGTAAGGACTTTGTGTGCTTAGGGCTAGTAGCCAATCATGTATTAGAAGCAGGTATATGGACAGTAGCAGTGCACTAATCAGACTGAAGCATTATTCGTGTGGACAAAAGCATTTAACCAATAATGGGGGGGCTTACTGTGTGTGTACCGGGCAATGAGGTATATAGCAAGGCATTTGTTTACAATAAACGGCTTTGGCTTGATCACATTGGTTGTGGTGTGTTAGTCCGAGCTCTTGCCACACCAAGGTAAGGTTTTGGACAAGAGCCTGGTTGGATACATGCATACACAACACATACATATATACATAAGAAGGACACTATTATTGCTGCCTTAAAAGCCACGGGGTGAAATGTGGGGAACGGACCATTTTTCCTTCTCCCCCCACACAAGATGGAATGCTTTTCAAGCCAGCGAAGTGCCTTTGCTGATTTAGCCAAGGACAGACTGAAACAGACTTGGCAGAAATACAGATAGCAGACTACCTCTGAAAGACTGAGCAATTAGCCACAAGTAAAAGGAGGCGGGCGGTGCCGGTGAACCAGAGAACCGTCCTCCGTCTGCGGGACTCCGTAATCAACTGAGCCTGCCTGCAAGCACTGCAGCCACTCCGCTCGGAGGGGCCTGTGCTCACCTGCGGGGGATCGCCCCCTCCCTGCTTGCACGCATGTCCGCACGCAATAAAGACCAGATACCGAGTTATATTTTAGATGATTTAACTGCTTGAGAGGAGTCACAAATATGTAGGAGGTAAATTTAGAAGGTAGGATGCAAGGGGTGTGTGGGTATGTGTGTAATAGTTTAGATTGAAAAGAGAAGAAAACTTATAATAGAGGGGGCTGGTATAGCACGGCACGGTTTCCCTCTCAATAGGGTCGACGTTGTGCATAGAAGTGAGGGCCGTTTGCGGTTTTATCTCGGGGAGATATTGCGGTTAGTGATAGAAAAGAAAAATATTGTTATTAAATCTTACAGTCCCGGCAAGCTGCACGTAGTGGTCTGTAGCTTTAAGATGGCGGCGGCTTGCAGGCTCCACGGCAAACTGTAGCGGCGGCTTTAAGACTGCGGTCTGCGTTATAGCAAAGCAGTTCGCGGCAAACGGTAGGCTGCGGGCGTCTTTTCTTCTCCGATGGAAGGAGGGAGAGCGCGCCTTTAGGGGAGATTTACAGCTCTTTCAGGTTCTCTCGAGGTAGTGGGGCTAGCAGATACTGAGCTCACAACTTCTGCTTCAACCCCTGCTCTCGAGTAGTGATTTTATAGCTCTTTTAGGCTTCCCCTTTTGGATTCTCGGGTGGAGACCTAGCCTCTGTAGCCGAGATCCGTGGCTCTTTTACCTCTCCTTCTTTTTTCTCCTCGGTGCATACTAGTGCAGGTAGGTGGGTGAGGCAGCAGGAGGACCAGCAGTGAAAGAGAGAAAGAAGAGCTCTGTGAGCAGTCCCTTTATAGCCCCAGGAGCCTTCTGATTGGTGCATCCCTGGGGCTCGGATTAGAGATGTTAAAAGGAAACTCCCTAATCTTGTGGGTTCCTCTGATTACTATCCACTGCTGATTTTTCAGGTTGGCAGTGATGAAATTATCACAAGAAATGTAAGGGCAATGAAGAGTGACTTCAGGGCCCTAGGACGGCTAGTTAGGGGGTCTGGAGCGCAAGTAGTGTTTGCCTCCATCCCTCCTGCAAGAATGGGTGGGGAGGTATATAGGAAGAGTCTACAGATCAATGAATGGCTAAGAGATTGGTGTCAAAGACAGGGTTTTGGTTTTTTTGATCATGGGATGCTATATGAGACACCTGGCCTGGTGGTGGCAGGTGGGATGCACCTGTCCCAGAGGGGGAAGAGGCTTTTGGGGCAGGACTTAGCAGGGCTCATTGAGAGAGCTTTAAACTAGATGTGAAGGGGGAAGGGGAGAAAACTGGGTCTATTAGGGAGAAGCACAAGAGGAATGTACCAGGGCCTGAAAGCAGGTGGTCTAAGGAGGATTTAGTCCCACCAGTGGGCTCTGTTTGTTTCCTGAAATGCCTGTATGCTAATGCACGCAGCATGGGGAATAAGCAGGAAGAGTTAGAGGTCAGTGTGCGGGCTAAGGGTTATGATCTGGTAGCAATAACAGAGACGTGGTGGGACAGGTCACATGACTGGAATGTGGCCATGGATGGTTATGTGCTTTTTAGGAAAGATAGGGCGGGGAAGCGAGGTGGTGGAGTTGCTCTTTATGTGAGAGAGCAACTAGAATGTATTGAGTTTTGTGCAGGGGCTGATGAGGGGCAAGTTGAAAGTCTGTGGGTAAGAATTAAGGGGCAGGCTGGTGTGGGTGATACAGTCGTGGGGGTCTACTACAGACCTCCTGATCAAGGTGAGGAAGTTGATGAGGCTTTCTACAGGCAGCTGAAAGTAGCCTCACAACTGCAGTCCCTAGTCCTCATGGGAGACTTTAACTACCCCGATATCTGCTGGAAGACTCACACAGCCAGCCTTTCACAGTCTAGGAGGTTCCTCCAGTGCATTGATGATAACTTCTTAATGCAAATGGTGGACAAGCCGACTAGAAGAGGAGCGCTGCTGGATCTTGTACTAACCAACAAGGAGGGCCTTGTTGAAGCAGTGGTGGTCAGTGGCAGCCTTGGCTGCGGTGATCACGAGATGGTGGAGTTCAGGATCCCGTGTGGAAGGAACAGAATACCCAGTAGGACCAGAACCCTGGACTTCCACAGGGCAAACTTTGGCCTCCTCAATCAACTGTTAAGGGAAATCGCATGGGACAGGGTGCTAGAAGATAAAGGGGCTCAAGATAGCTGGTCAACATTCAAGGACCACTTCTTGCAAGCACAGGATCAGAGCATCCCAATGGTTAGGAAATCTAGTAAGGGAGCTAGGAGACCAGCATGGTTAAAAAAGGAACTGCTGGGCAAACTTAAGTGGAAAAGGAAAATCTACAGATCATGGAAGGAGGGGCTGGTCACTTGGGAGGCATATAGGGCTGTTGTCAGAGGATGTAGGGAGGCAATTAGGAAAGCTAAGGCCTCCTTGGAACTTAACCTTGTGTTGCGGCGAGAGCTCGGACTAACGCACCACGACCAATGTGATCAAGCGAAAGCCGTTTATTATTTAAAATGGTGGCAATTTATACCCTTCTGATTCCAGATGTTCCACCCCAGTACAAACCCCGTTGGTTACATACATACACAGTTCATATATGATTGGCTACGTGTCTTGTCACTTGCTGTCCATGTCATGATGACCCAAGGTGTTTCGCTTCCCAGCCGGTGCCTCTCAGTTCTTGCTACAACATTCTTTTCTCACTACTTCATGAGATAACAACCGTGAGATAGGACACCTGCTGTTTGCTGGTCCCGTGGGGTACCAGCCTGTGAGACACCAGCTTGTTTACTGATCTCACGGGCTACTTCAGGGTGCCTGACAATTTGGTGAGCAGCACCTGCAACACTGCTGTTTTAATTCAGGCATATTAATTTTCCATAAATCCCATATTACTTTTCCATAAATCCCAACAATTCCCCCTTTTTGTTTTAGTAATAAAGTGAGCATAATCCAGGGTTTGGGGTATCAATTGTTGTCAATCACAGGCCTCGTGGCCTGTCCTCCTCTCCTGGATGGCCCTCTTATAATAGAGGAGGCCATCCCTCACATCAAGGTCTGGTATGGCATATGTCTCCACCACTCAACGCCTACTGGGTTGCAGCCAGCAGCGGAGCTCGAGGTTCTTCTTGGTGGCAAATACAGAGACCAACCCAGGCTTGCCCTTGATGATGGTAGGAGATGCGTGGTCAGCCCTAGTCCTTTCACTTTCTTTATCCAGTAACAAACTGCTACTATGGCAAAGCACACACAGGTTATATGAATGCAACAGGTTAGTCAATATAAGTAGCAAGGCACACACAGGTTATATCAGTGCAACAGGTTATTCAATAAAACACAATACAAAATAAAAGATGCATAATATAAAGTGCAATAAACTCTTGTTATTACAAACTACAGTGTTTGAGAGAAACTCGGTCCACATAACTTTTATAAGGAGGATGAGGTTCCGACACATGGGGCCAACATGTGTCACAAGCTGTCTCACTCTGTTCAGTATTGTCCATTCACCTTAATTATTTCTATTTCATAGCCAAATACCCGTGACCGTGTTCCTCCAAAAAGAACTCTACAATTTCCCTTTTTTCTTTTCTCTCTCTCCCCCCCCCTTTTTTTTTTTTTTTGTGAACGACCCCTATCTTCTTTACAGCTTTATCTATCATGTAGTTAAGCATTTTTAAAATACATGGTACAACAGAGAGCACAACCAATAGTATTACTAGTATGATAAGTCCATATACCATAAAATCTTTCAACCATTCAGTAACACCCCAATCTGCCAGCCATCCATCAAGGCCTACACTTGAGTGAGTTAATTGCTTTGTGAGATGTTAAAGATCCCGGGACTTCTTCTGTTATAGGCTCAGAATGGTCAGACAGGTTCAAGCAACACACACTCTCAAAAGCCTCACATCCATGTCCTTGTGCTAATAGTAAAAATAAAAAAAATCAACAGCTGTTCTACTCTGTAGCATGGCATATTACTAGGAAAGGAACCTAACAGATCCATCTCCTGTGGGCCAAAGTCAGTGACATTCAAAACTGCAATCATATAAGCTACTCGTGAAACACTTGTTACCTTATCCAAAAGCTTATTTCGTTTCGTTCGTTTATTCTTTTTTTTTCTCTTTTTTTTTTCTCTTTTTTTTTTTCTCTTTTTTTTTTTATTAGTTGTCAGTTTTATCCTTAACATACCTAGCAAAGGAAGTAAAAGTATTCAAAGGGAGCCCCACCAAACAAATTCGAAAAGGGTCCCCTGTCGTCGTTACTAAGCTGCTGGAAAAGGAAAAAAAAAACAACACCCAAACAAAAACAAACCGCAGCAGTGGCCAGACGCCGTCAGCGCTCGAGAGGTTAGAAGAATGCGGCGGGGCCGGGGGCGAGCCGGGGGGGAAGGCGCTTCTCTGTAGCCTCCGGCTCGCGACAAGTCAAAAAAAGGGGGGGGGGGGCTGGGCGGTGTTCCGCAGCCGCCGCTCCCTTTTCCAGGCTGGGGGTGCGGGGCTGCATATCCATATCGGCTGACATTTACTAAGTCTTTTCTGACCGCCCCCCCGGTCGGACATTCCTCTTTAATTTGATCCACTTTTCCACAACCAAAACACTTCAAACCCACTCTACCTACCGTAAGCTGCTGAGCAAGGGCCTCAGCCAGCATAGATACCTTAAGAAACTCTGAGCTCACATTCTGACACACCTTTAATAGCTCAGCAATCAAGGTAGCAGAGCGCCTAATTGGGGTAATTGCCTCCTGGCAATCAGCATTTACATTTCTAAAAGCCAGCTGAAAAAACAAACATGCCACATTCTCATTGTCTACCTGCCTTGTAAGAGCTGTCTGAAGCCAATTTATAAAAGAAACATAGGCCTCCTGTCCTGCATATACACTACCTAACAGAGCTTGTGTAAACGATGCTTGGAACCCATACGTTAAAGCAGATTGATTACAACCTTTGTCTACCAAAGATACCATACACACAGAAATCAAACCCAACTCAAGCAACTCTCCCACCCCCCCAGGCAGCAAAGTTCACCTCCCCCCACCTCCTTCTCGGATCGTACGCATGTTTCCGTTATCCCACCCCCCCGCGCGCTAGATTCAATCCCTGACTCCCCCCAGTTACTAGCATCGCTGGGCAAGGGTGGATACAAATACTCAGGATCTCTTCATTCCGGTGAGGTCGCGTTGCTGACCTTCTTCCGTGGCCCTGTTCGGTGCAGTTCCGGGCAACACGGGCAATGATTGGTACAGCTCGGGCAAATGGGCGGACACTCCCTCAATAGCACTTGTCGGATCTTTTCTAGCAGCGCATCGCCTGTATCTTGCGGCTCCGAGTTTCGCGTCGGCTCCTTGGAGACGGCAGCGCACGGACCTGTCAGGGCTATGTCAGGAGGAGGAGGAGGAGGGGGTGGCGGCGGCGAGACAGCGGAGGAGTTAACAATGCTGCTAGCGTGATTGGAGACACTGGGAGTGAGAGCGGCAAACGCAGACGCAGCTGCCTCACATTCCGCTTTCAGTGAGCTCACAGTCTCTTTTAGCAGCCTCCAAAGGATGGAATATTTACTTGCTTTTCCTATGACTTCCCAGACAGAGAGTTCAAACGCTACATTTATTTCAGGGATCAGTCCTTTGTTCCATATCCACTTCATCATCCCCTTTAACGCGGGGGAATCATATTTAATTCCTCTCATAGAGAGCATATGTTGGAGGAGATTTAGGACAGCCTCTTCCTTTTTGTCCAACCCCATCTTCCTCCCCGACCGCTCACCTGATCAGGGCGAGTTTCCGTAGTTCTGGGTGCGCACCCCCCTTCCGATCCCGGCTGCTCCTCTTGGCTAGCCGCTCAGTCTTCCTGCCGTCCTTTTCCCGTAACGACAAGGCTTCTTGCTAAGGTAGCAAGGATTCTCTTCTTGCCCTGCTGGCAAGACTTCTTGCCGGGGCAGCAAGGATTAATTTCGGCCGGCTTTCCCGCCCCCTTACAGTCCTACTTTCAACTGCCTTACTGCAGTAATTGAGGAATCTGAGGGTCCCTGTTCGGGCGCCATTTGTTGCGGCGAGAGCTCGGACTAACGCACCACGACCAATGTGATCAAGCGAAAGCCGTTTATTATTTAAAATGGTGGCAATTTATACCCTTCTGATTCCAGATGTTCCACCCCAGTACAAACCCCGTTGGTTACATACATACACAGTTCATATATGATTGGCTACGTGTCTTGTCACTTGCTGTCCGTGTCATGATGACCCAAGGTGTTTCGCTTCCCAGCCGGTGCCTCTCAGTTCTTGCTACAACATTCTTTTCTCACTACTTCATGAGATAACAACCGTGAGATAGGACACCTGCTGTTTGCTGGTCCCGTGGGGTACCAGCCTGTGAGACACCAGCTTGTTTACTGATCTCACGGGCTACTTCAGGGTGCCTGACAATTTGGTGAGCAGCACCTGCAACACTGCTGTTTTAATTCAGGCATATTAATTTTCCATAAATCCCATATTACTTTTCCATAAATCCCAACAACCTTGCAAGTCAGGTTAAGGATAATAGAAAGGGCTTTTTCAAATACATAGCTAACAAAACTAACACTAGAGGCAATATTGGCCCACTGTTGAATGAGGGGGGAGCCCTGGTGACAGAGGATATAAAGAAGGCAGAGGTGCTGAACGCCTTCTTTGCCTCTGTCTTTACTCCTGCAGGATTTCCCCATGAGCTCCAGACTCATATAGCCCCAGAAGTAGTCAAGATAGATGAGGAGTTTGACATAGTAGATGAGGATTGGGTTAGGGATCAGTTGAGTAATCTGGACATCCATAAATCGATGGGTCCAGATGGAATGCATCCAAGGGTGCTGAGGGAGCTGGCGGAGGTCATTGCTAGGCCACTCTCCATCATCTTCGGTAAGTCATGGGTAACAGGAGAGGTGCCTGAGGACTGGAGGATAGCAAATGTCACACCAGTCTACAAGAAGGGCAAGAAGGAGGACCCGGGTAACTATAGACCGGTCAGCCTCACCTCCATCCCTGGAAAGGTGATGGAACAACTTGTTCTTGTCTCTATCTCTAGGCATATCAAGGACATGGGGGTCATCAAGAGCAGTCAGCATGGTTTTATCAAGGGTAAATCATGTTTGACTAACCTCATAGCCTTCTATGAGGAAATTACTAGGTGGATAGATGATGGTAGAGCAGTAGATGTGGTTTATCTTGATTTCAGTAAGGCATTTGACACAGTCTCCCACAGCATCCTTGTAGATAAGTTGATCAGGTATGGGTTTGGTGATCAGGTAGTGAGGTGGATCAGGAACTGGTTGATGGGAAGGAGTCAGAGAGTTGTAGTCAATGGGGCAGAATCTGTTTGGAGGTCTGTGACTAGTGGAGTCCCTCAGGGGTCGGTACTGGGACCGATGTTGTTCAACATCTTCATCAACGACCTGGATGAGGGTATAGAATGTACCCTCAGCAAGTTTGCTGATGACACTAAGCTGGGAGGAGTGGCTGACACACCAGAAGGCTGTGCTGCCATTCAGAGAGACTTAGACAGGCTGGAGAGTTGGGCGGGGAGAAACATGATGAAATTCAACAAGGGGAAGTGTAGAGTTTTGCATTTGGGGAAGAACAACGCGATGTCCCAGTATAGGTTGGGGGCTGACCTGCTGGAGAGTAGTGTAGGTGAAAGAGACCTGGGGGTCCTGGTAGACAGGAGGATGACCATGAGCCAGCAATGTGCCCTTGTGGCCAAGAAGGCCAATGGCATCCTGGGGTGCATTAGAAAGGGTGTGGTTAGTAGGTCAAGAGAGGTTCTCCTCCCCCTCTATTCTGCATTGGTGAGGCCACATCTGGAGTATTGTGTCCAGTTCTGGGCCTCTCAGTTCAAGAAGGACAGGGATCTGCTTGAAAGAGTCCAGCGCAGAGCTACTAAGATGATTAAGGGAGTGGAACATCTCCCTTATGAGGAAAGGCTGAGGGAGCTGGGTCTCTTTAGCTTGGAAAAAAGGAGGCTGAGGGGTGACCTCATCAATGTTTACAAATATGTAAGGGGTGAGTGTCAGGGAGATGGAGTTAGGCTCTTCTCAGTGATGACCAGTGACAGGACAAGGAGTAATGGGTGTAAATTGGAGCATAGGAGGTTCAAGGTGAATATCCGAAAAAATTTTTTTACTGTAAGAGTGACAGAGCACTGGAACAGGCTGCCCAGGGAGGTTGTGGAGTCTCCTTCACTGGAGGCATTCAAAACCCACCTGGATGCATTCCTATGTGATGTACTCTAGGTGACCCTGCTCTGGCAGGGGGGGTTGGACTAGATGATCTTTCGAGGTCCCTTCCAACCCCTAGGATTCTATGATTCTATGATTCTATGATCTTTTGAATCCATTTCTTTGCATATAGTTCCAGCCAATCAGATAGCTACTTAGCTAGCTGCAGAGTTCCATCCAGGGCTTAGCAGCAGTCTTGGTCCAAGACTTGTCCAGGCTTGTCCTGGACTTGTCCTTGACTTGTCCTTGACTGAGTAGTAGTTCCTGGTGCAGCCCTATTGTCTCCTTTACCAGGTGAACAGTTCTTTATGGGAGACAATTTTCCCTTGGTGAGGGGTAAAACCCTCACACATCACCCGGTGGCTCACAAAGGAACTATGAAACATTATATAGAACCATAATATTTTATATAACATGTAAACAACATTGACTGTAGCTTATTCTTGAAGAAATACATTTTAATCCACTTAGCTTCAGTAACCTCAGAAAGTATATCGACTCACAACTTTAATCACCATAGTACAACATCAGTTATGTTCAAGAACACTACTTTGAATAAATATTTATCTACTAGAACACTACTTTGAATAATCATTTATCTACTTGTTGCAATATGCATCACTGCATAGGTAGATTCTCTTCCTCCTTTCTGAGTCTCATTCCTTGCGACTCATGCTGTTCCTTTGGTATAATTGCTGTAACATATGTTGCATAAAGAGACAATACAAGGGAAACACAGAATAATACAATTCCAACAATCACATAAAACCAATTCCCCATTTGATCTAAAAAAGAATAGAAATTAGGCCATGTATTTGGGATGTACCTCATGTGCCATCCAAGGCCATTAATTAAATCCCTGGTGGCTTCCACATATCCAACAATCACTAAGTTTGAGGATGTTACTGATGTTTTGTCCTAAATTTATGAAATTATTCTTTTCCCAGGGTGTGTGTATCAGAGTGTAATCTGGCAGTTTCACTAAATCAGAGGTTAAAGGTGGTATACATTGTAACAGTGTTGTTGATATAAGAATCAAGTATGAGGGGTGTTTCATGATGTTAACAGGCTGCATTCTGTGCTTCCAAAGTGCTCAGTTTCGGTTGCACCAAATGTAGCTGCTCTCTTGTTTTCCTTTAGGAGAGGTGAGCAGTCTCTTCCAAGGTCAACAAGACAGCCTTCCCTTGAAACAGTATTACAATCACAAAACTGCAATGATACTGTGTTTTCCCGAAAGAATCAATAAGAGTTGGCAGTGGACAGTCATTCCCAGCGGAGTCCCTTAGTTGTAACTGTTGGCTTCTGGATCTTTTAAGAGGATTAAAAACATTATTTTTAAACATAAATAAAAGGTTATTCAACACAAACAATCCATCTGGTGCTAATTTTATATTGCTTGTCATTGTAATGTTTAGCTCTCCATGTATTTTGATTCAGTGGCATGTCCAGTATCAATTTAACTTTCCCAACATTGGGTAAATTAACCAAAACAGTTTGTCCAGTTTCAAAACCATCCTTAGACCTTCCTTTCTCTCTCACCCCGTGATTCTTTGAATGTGGTTGGCTGATAGGTGGGGTTGGGTAAAAAGCATTGAGTCTAGGACATCCGTTCGCTCCCCATCTGTTGTTTACAATTGTTAGGGCTTGACTTAATCTTTTGTCCCACTGTGTGGCTTGTGGCTTTAGAATACTTTTTATAAGACCATTAGTACGCTCTACTATTCTGTTTGCTTGATAGTAGGGTGTGTGTAAAGTCCATTTAATGTTTTCCTGTTCAGCCCAGTGTTGTACCAAACGTGAAGTGAAATGAGATCCTTTATCTGATTCTGTGTTCCTAGGTTTTGGTATTATGCTGAACAAGTTATTTAAAAAAGATACAGTATTTTCACCTGTGGCTTTAGGAAGTGCTTCTGCATAGGTCAAACCAGAGATTACTTCCACTGCTACAAAGACATATTGTTTTGCATTTGATTTCCTAAAAGGTCCGATATAATCTATTTGCCAGCAGTCCCATAAACTTTTATTATCTCTGATATGCAGCTGTTCTTCAGTTAGAGGATGTTGTCCCAACCTTATTTTACATTGATCACATGCTGAAATTATAGTCTTGCATGCCTCCTTGGTGACAGGCCATCCCCTAGCTTGTGCCTCTTTATAAAGGTCGTAGTTACCTGAGTGACCTCTCTTACAGTGTAGCCACTCAAGTAACCTTTTCCATTCAAAGTTTTCTCCTTCAATTGCAGCTTTCCTGATTTCAATTAAATTTAGTCTTGCCAATTCGTCTACTTCATTGTTAAATTTAGCTGCTTCATTTGTTAAATCTGATTGATGTGATGGAATCCATCCTACATATAGTTTGGAATGCAATTTAGCTGCCTCTAATATTAATTTCCATTTATCTGATTGCCATACTTGGATTCCATTGATCTGCTGTCGCGGACCGAGATAGGTAAAGCCGCGACCACACCCCCACCTCGGGGGATCGAGGGCTGAGGACCGCTCCCCGTCACACTCACAAACAACGCTTAGGAATCAATAGCTATATTAAAGGCAGTGAGTGTCTGGTATGTGTGAATATTATGTAGGAATGTTAGTAAGAAGCGTCAGAATGTAGTTCGCAATTCTCACCACCGGGGTACGGCTGAAGCCAAGCCCTGGGCGGGATCCACGTCCTTTCCCTTGAGACAGTCTGTTCGGTACGCTCACACACCAACAACCACAGGAAAAGGCGCCGTATAACTTCACGGCAGCCTCCGCAGCGGTACGCTCACAGCAGCGGCTGTATCCGTATTGTGTTCACAGAGCGCGCCTTATTTTTCCTCTTCCGGTTCCGGCCCTGCCGTGCCTCCTGGGAGCTGTAGTCTGTGGTCCTGTGCGCATGCGCCTGGTACCTCTGTCCTCTCCTCACGGGTGCCGGGGGGTACATTACCAGGACTGGTCAGTGAATGTCGCTGGATTAAAGGCCATTATAGAGTCCGTCTCTCACATCTGCCAATCATTTTCTTGCCAATAGGAGATCCACTCCTGTCTCTGGTTTATTTTTCGATTCTGAGTCAAACCTTGACAACAATTTATTGGTTTACCTTTGCCTGAAGCAGGATAAACCCAAACACTTGTACCCAAAAGGTTTCTTTCACATACCACTGGGACTTTATCCTCATCTGCAGTGTGTAGAAATTCTGACTGAGCAGGACCAGCCTGATTGATGGATCCCCTGGTATTAACTAACCAGGTGGACTTTGCCAAATTTTTGTCCCAGTTTTTGAAAGTTCCACCACCCATTGCCTTCAGTGTAGCTTTTAACAGACCACTGTACCTTTTGATTTTCCCTGAGGCTTGTGCATAGTATGGGATATGGTATATCCACTCGATACCATGTTCTTTGGCCCAGTCAGTCACAAGACTGTTTTTTGAAATGAGTCCCATTGTCTGACTCAGTTCTTTCTGGAGTACCATGTCTCCACAAGATTTCCTTCTCCAGGCCCAGGATAGTATTCCAGGCTGTGGCATGAGGCACAGGATATGTTTCCAACCATCCTGTACTTGTTTCCACCTTTGTAAGCACATAGCGCTTACCCTGGCAGGTCTGAGGCAGTGTGATATAGTCAATTTGCTGAGCCTCCCCACACCTGTACTCCCCTCATACTACAAAGGTTTTAACCTTTTCACCTGCTTAATTGCAGCACATATTTCACAGTCGTGGATAACTTACGCAATAGCATCCATGGTTAAGTCCGCCCCTTGGTCAGGAGCCCATCTGTATGTTGCATCTCTGCCCTGATGACCTGAAGTGTCATGGGCCCATTGAGCTAAAAAGAGTTCACCCTTATGTTCCCAGTCTAAGTCTATTTGGAACACTTAGGCAGCCTCATCTGCTCGTTGGTTGTGTCAACGTTCCTCAGTGGCTCAACTCAGAGGTACGTGTGCATCTACATGACGCACTTTTACAACCAGTTTCTTTATCCGAACTGCAATGTCTTTCCACAGCTCAGCAACCCAAACAGGTTTCCCTTTTTGCTGCCAGTTGTTCTGCTGCCACTGCTTTAGCCACCCCCACAAGGCATTTGCTACCATCCATGAGTCAGTGTAGAGATAAAGTCTCGGCCACCCCTCTCACTCAGCAATGTCCAAAGCCAGCTGGATGGCTTCCACACAGTCAAGTGAACTCGGTTGTCCCTCTCCTCCTCCTGGCCGGAGGCAGGGCACCTCTAACGTTGAGCATTTGAGGTTGAAGCACCATCCTGGTGGGAGACTGGTGCAACCTTCTTCTTGGAAGAACCATCTCCTGCCTTTGTTCTATTTAGTAGCTCTTGCACGCGTATCTGGAGAATATCAGTGGGTCTCTTGTCCCAGATTCTCATGTTCTCTTTAAAATAATTATGCAAGAGTGACCACAGGTGGCGTCAGAGTGGGTCCTGTTTCTCTTGCTGCTGTCTTGTAGCAGGACGTCTCCTCTTAATGGCTGCAACACATGACCAGTTGTCTTTAGGGAGTTCCTGGGGTTTACGTTCCCATCTCTTTGGCATCTTATTCCTTCTGCCAGTCATTTGTTCAATCGCTGAGGTGTGGAACAGATGGGAATCAGAGATCATGTCTCCATACTTTCATGCTCTGATAGCCACTTCACGCACAGTTGGTCTTGCATCATCATCAATGCATCCCACGAAGGAGAATATATGGGCATGTGCTGCTGGTACAGCCTGTGCAAACCTCTGGAACATTTGTGTGTCACACAGAATGTCATCAGGATTTGTAAGTCCATTGTTATCATAGATCACCTCTCACACAGCCAATTCTCTCAAATACATGATGGCTCTCTCAAGAGTTGGTGTTCTGCTTCGGCGCCATTCGATGTCACCCTTATGGGGGTATCTCTCCCTCACAGCTGAAAGAAGTCGGCCCCACAGGGTGGTAGTTCCTGTCTTACTACCAAATGCTCTATCAATACCAGCATCTCTGGCCAGGGATACCAACTGCTTGGCTTCTCTCTCGTCCACATCATAGGTTTCGGCCCCACTGTCATAGCATTGGAGCAACCAAGGAAGAAATCCCTCACCGTCAATGCGGGTAAAGTCCTTTCTCATGAGGCGCAGTTCCTTTAGAGAGAAAGACTGGACAAGATCATCGTCATCATCTACTTGAGAAGGGCCTGCTTTTCTATCTGCTTGAGAGTGGTCTGATTTCTTATCTGCTTGAGAAGAGCCTGCTCCTTTATCTGTTTCAGAAGTACCTGCTCCATCATCTGATTTAGAATTGTCTACTTTCCCAGTTTCAGACTCTAACACAGCTTGAAGAAACTCTGGATTTCTCAGACGGGCGCGGGTAAAAAGGCCGGAGTGTTTCACCTTTGCTTTGCTCCTGGTCACAGGATTCACTCTTAGTTTGTATCGAAGGGGATTGGCCTTAATCTTTGCAGAAGCAGCTGTTTTGGTAGCAGTATCAGTGTTGGCAGCAGCAGCTGTTTTTGTAGCGGTACGAGTGGCGGTGGCAGCAGCAGTGATGGTACCAACATCATGGGTGGCAGCAGCCTTGCCTGTGGGGGATTGGCAGTGAGTAGAACAACATCTCACTTTACGCATCCACAATACTCTATAAACATTTAGCAGAAGCATCCCTACTGAAACAGCTGGCGATTGTGAACCTCCTTCAGGAAAGAGTTAGCTATCCTTTGTACAATACCCACGACATATAAAGAATCTGCAACAATATTCAAAGGCTCTGAGGGAAAAAGCAAAAAGGCATGGAGCACAGCAGACAGTTCCACCACTTGAGTGGAACCTGCCACTGTAATTACTGATGAATGCCAATCCTTACCTGTTTCTGGTCGCCAAACCACCACAGCCTTGTGTGATCACCCTGAGCCATCAACAAACACTGTACGGTCACCTTCCAGGGGTATCACAAACACCAATATATGGGGCTGCAAAGGCAGATCTGACAAAGAATGTAGCAACTTGTGCTGTGTGAGAGAAAATTTACAAATGTTTAAATAATCAGCGAGGGCATCTTGTAACAACAGCGAGTCATGCAACAATGTGTCAAAGACCTCCTTAGTGAATGTGAAATAAATACAATCAGGATCCTTTCCTGACAGTTGCTGAACTCTCAACCTGCCTTGGGAAATCACGTTGATGACCATGTCCAATGCAGTAGTCACTGTTCTGGTAAAGGCATGTGACAGAAATACCCATTCCAAGACAAAGAGACTCATGTCTGTCTCTCTCCATTGACCAATCAGTCCATATGGTTGGAATGAACTATAAATCACAAACAGAGAGATGGGCAAAGCAGATTGTAACCTATGCACATAAGAAGATGCAATTTTGTCAGCCACATGGTCCAATGCTTGTTTCGCCTCAGCTGTGAGGCGCTGAGAGGACGTTAAGTCAGCCCCACCTTTCAAGAGTGAAAAAAGTAGAGACAATTCCTCTGTGGTGATTCCCAATAATGGTCTAATCCAATTGATGGTCCCTAACAACTTCTGCAGATCATGTACATTATTTATGGAGGTAGCAATATGGAGACATTGAAGGAAAACTGTACCTGCATACAGCCGCCAACCCAAATATTTCCAGGGAGCTTCCTTTTGGATTTTTTCAGGTGCCATTTGCAAACCATAAGTTTCCAGAGAGTGCTTCAACTGAGACAGCACCTGTAGCAAATCTGCTTGCTGTTTAGCAGCTAACAGTATATCATCCATATAGTGATAAATTGTTACTGGTGGGAATTTTGCCTGATAGGAGAAATGGCACCATCCACCACAATCTGACATATGGTGGGACCGTTCATCATTCCTTGTGTCCCGGGCTGATATCAAAAGCTACCGGCTGTCAGGATGCTTCCGCGACTTTCCCCCCACAATGGTGAGGTTTGTGAACGAGACCACATGTGCGGCCACTGCAGGACTGTATCTTAGAGTGTAGATTGGAATACTCCCTCACCACGCTCACAAATTGTTACCGAGACCAATGTTTAACTAACAAATTAATTGGTTTATTAAGGGTTAACACGAATTGAGGGACCAAGGTTCAGGGAAGGTAATCTAGGCATATATCAGAAAGGAAAATCAGGATTCTATGGTATTAGTAAGTGCACTCTCCGCGAGAGAGGTGTAGGATAAATGGAGGAGAAGGGTAGGAGTAGAGCCCGGTAGATATGTGTATGTGTGGATGTGTGTGTGGATGTGTATATATGTACGCATGTTACCCTCCTTCCGCAGGGATGATGTGACCAGCATCCCGGCAACTCGGCGGCGGGCCGACCCCTGTGGCGGGCAACCCAGTGGCGGGTCGACCCCTCCAGCAGGCAACAGGCAGGCACAGCAAGCAGGCAGGCACGGCAGGCAGGCACGGTGAGCTCAGTTCTGGTTCGGGCAGCGACTCCCCAGAAACAGCCAGGCTCCGACAAGCGGCAAGCAGCGACCCCCCGCAAGTGAGCACAGGCTCCCCTGCACGGAGCGGCTGCAGTATTTGCAGGCGGCTTAGCTGATCACCGTGTCCAGCAGACAAAGGAAAGTTCTCTGGTTCACCGGCACAGCCCGCCTCCTTTTTCATAACATTCTCTGTTCAACTCGTGGCCAGGTGCCCAGTTTTTTTCAGAGGCAGCCTGCTATCTGTATTTCTGCCAAGTCTGTTTCAGATTATATTATATTATATTATATTATATTATATTATATTATATTATATTATATTATATTATATGCATATTCAGTTTATAATATATGCATATTCGGTCTCATACTACTCTGCCTGGACCAATAGCAGAGGGTAATCGTGTTGCAATCTCACTATGGCAGTTTCAACCTCTCAAGCCTTTGAGCGAGCACGTCTGTCTCATGATTTCTTTCATCAGAATGCTAGTTCCCTTCGCAAAATGTTTGGCCTTACCATGGAGCAGGCTAGGGACATTGTACGTGCCTGTGCCGATTGTCAACAGCTAACTCCAGTGTCTGTTACTGAAAGCGTGAACCCTAGGGGATTACATGCCAATGAACTGTGGCAAACTGATGTCACGCATTGTCCTGCTTTCGGTCATCAGAAGTATGTTCATGTTACAGTAGACACCTTTTCTGGCTTTGTGGCTGCTACTGCGGCCTCTGGAAAAAAACCTCGAGATGTCCGAAAACATTGGCTTCATTGTTTTGCAGTTTTAGGGGTGCCTTATAAAATCAAGATGGACAACGGTCCTGCCTATGTCTCTCGGCCCACGCAATATTTTTTACAGCAATGGGGGGTGTCCCATGTAACAGGTATTCCCCACTCCCCAATGGGCCAGGCTATTATTTAACGTATCCACAGCACCTTGAAAGCTATGTTGTTAAAACAAAAAAGGGGGAATCCCCTTTCACCACAGGAGCATTTAGATACAGCCACATATGTACTTAATTTTTTTAATCATTCTGGCACACTTCTGCTGACATTGGCGGCCGAGCGTCAATTTGGGCATGCTCCAAATTTTGCTGCTAGGCCCAAAGTCTGGTATCATGAACCAGGGAATCCTGAATGGAATGGTCCAGTACAGTTAATAACTTGGGGGAGAGGGTATGCATGTGTTCTTCTGCCCTCAGGACCTCATGGGTTGCCAGCAAAGAATGTGAAACTCTACCATGAGCTGGAGCGACAAACTCCAGAACCCAATCCCCGAGAGAAGTCTCCTGCAGATCAAGATGAGACCTCCTTGCCAGAGACCTAAGCCACGTGAAGGAGTAAATGATGTACTGTGGGGATCATCCATATCTGTTCTTATTAGCAGAAGACTTGGACTATAGTGAATTGTAACAGTTATTTTTGTATCAGTGTGTGAAACTTGCCTATGAGAATCTCCTTTATCTTTCTTTTACGGTTATTCTCTTTATAATATGCGACCTGGGTGGGACGACTTGCGGCACATGTTGGCCCCATGTGTCACAACCTCGTCCCACTGTAAATATGCATCCTGGGCAGGATGACTTGCAACACGTTGGCCCCATGTGTCGGAACCTCATCCCCCTTGTAAAAGGTATATGAACCGGGTTTCTCTCCAACACCGTAATTTGTAATAGCAAGAGTTTATTGTACTTTTTCGTTTTTAATTTTGGTCTTATTTTCGAGCAAAATTCTTTTGTTATGAAGAGCTAATTTTTTTTGTTGAATAACCTGTTGTATTGATGCAATCTGTGTGTGCTTTGCCACAGTAGTGACTTGTTACTGGATGAAGCAGGTGGAAGGACTAGGCCTGGCCAAGCACCTCCTACCATAGTCAAGGGCAAGACTGTGTTGGTCTCTGTGTTCGCCACCAAGAAGAACCTCGAGCTCCACTGTTGGCTGCAACCCAATAGGCATTGAGCAGTGGAGACATATGCCATACCAGACCTTGATGTGAGGGATGGCCTCCTCCATTATAAGAGGGCCATCCAGGAGGGGAAGGCAGGCCGCAAATCCTGCAGCTGGCATGAATCACTGAATGGTGTCATCTGGACATCCATTTAATGATTGCAGTACACCAAAGCCTGGCTTATGTCCACCCCCATCTTGAGTGGCCATTGAAAAAACAAACAAAGGGAAATGTGGAGAATTGTCAGGGGAAAAGAAAAAGGGGCCTCCATTGGCTGTTAGGGAACAGATAGGAACAGCAGCAGCACTGGGAATGTAGAACACTGCTTATCATATCCTTGATGTGTGATTGGTTACATCCTGGGAACCTAAGGACTCTGTGTGTGTTAATGAGCAAGTGTGAGGTTGTTTACATCTCTCTGTGTTCCAGTTGTTTGCTCTCTGTTCCCACGGTAAAGCTTATAGAGGTGATTTTCCCAAAATAAAGTCAGTCCATCTCCTCTTATCCTGGAGTTCGTGTCTCTGTCCACCACCACATTACTCAGCTCTCGTGAGACCCCACCTTGAATACTGTGTCCCATTCTCTCAGAACTCGTGGATGCATCCCATCAAGGCCCATGGATTTATGGATGTCGAGTTTGGCTCTAACCAGGTCCTCCTCTCCTGAGGGGAAAGTCATCTTTTCTCCAGATCTTATCTCTGGGGTCTGGTATTTAAGAGGGCTGGCTTTTGCAGTGAAGACAGAAGCAAAGAAGGCATTCAATAACTCCGCCTTCCCTGTGTCTTCAGTCACAAGGGCACCCATCTCATTTGTCAGTGGGCCTACATTTGCCATATTCCTTTTTTTATTGATGTACTGGAAGAAGCTTTTCTTGTTGTCCTTGATACTCTTCACTAGCTTTAGTTCCAGGGCCTTAGCTTTCCTCGTTGCATCCCTACATTCTCTGACACCATTCCTGTATTCCTCCCAAGTGGCCAGACCTGTTTTCCACATTCTGTAAATTTCCTTCTTTCCTTTAATTTTTTCCAGGAGACCCCTACTCATCCACGCAGGTCTACTACCTTCTCTGCTTGATTTCTTTCTCATCGGGATGCACCAGTTTTGAGCTTGGAGCAAGTGGTGTTTGAAAGTTGCCCAGCTTTCATGGGCATCCATATCTTCCAGAGTCTTGACCCATGGTATTCCACCAAGTAGATCTTTGAAGAAGTCAGATTTTGCATTCCTGAAGTCCAGGGTTGTAGTCTTGCTCATTTCTCTCCTACTTCCACACAAAATAGTAAAGTCCACCATTTCGTGGTCACTACAGCCAAGTTTGCCCCCAACCTCCACATCCCCAACAAGACCCTCTTTGTTAGTACCAGGTCAAGCAGTGCATGCCCCTCATAGGTTCCTCAACCATCTGCATCAGAAAGTTGTCATCAACACTCTGCAGGAGCCTTCTGGACCATGTGTGCCTGGCTGTGTTGCCCTTCCAGCAAATATCTGGGTGATTGAAATCCCCCATGAGAACCAAGGCCTTTGATAGTGAGGCTACTTTCAGCTGCCTGTAAAAGGCCTCATCGACTTCCTCATCCTGATCAGGTGGCCTGTAGTAGACACCCACAACAGTGTAATTCATGTTGGCCTGCCCCTTAATTCTTACCCATAAGCTCTCTACACATTCTTCCTTCTCCCCTGGCCAGAGTTTGGTACATTCCAGGTGCTCTTTCACATAAAGAGCCACTCTGGCACCTCGCTTTGATGACCTATCTTTCCTGAACAATACATAGTCATCCATGACAGCGCTCCAATCATCTGAGCTATCCCACCATGTCTCAGTGATTGCAATGAGATCATAGCCATGCGACTGTATGCAGATCTCTAGTTCTCCCTGTTTATTCCCTATGCTGCATGCATTAGTGCATAAGCATTTCAAAGAGAGAAAAATACTAGCATGCTGCCCCACAGGTGCTGAGCCACAACACCCAGGCACCTCTCTAGGAAGCCCTGCTGTATCCCCATCCCCCTTTGAATCTAGTTTAAAGCTCTCTGGATGAGCCCTGGTAACTCTTGTCCTCTTGTTGCCCCCAGACTCATTTCCAGTGGGCCTGGTTTTATCCCCTACCCCCTTCAAGCCTAGTTTAAAGCCCTCTCAATGAGCCCTGCTAACTCCTGGCCAAGAATCCTTTTCCCCCTTGTTGATAGTTCTATGCCATTTTTTGCTAGCAGACCCAGTGCCATGTAAACATCTCCATGATCGAAAAATCCAAAGTTCATCTGATGGCACCAGCCTCTAAGCTATTTGTTAATCAGCCGTGTTTTCCTAACCCTTTTAGCTTTTCCTGCCACTGAAGGAACTGAAGAAAAGACCACCTGTGCTCCTGATTCTGCAAGCATTCGGCCCAGTTCTCTGAAATCCCTTTCCATCGCCCTAGGACTTGCCTTGGCAAACTCATCAGTGCCCACCTGCATGACCACTAGTGGGTAGTAATCAGAGGGCTGCACCAGGCCTGGGAATTTCTTGGTAACATTGCTAACCCAGGCCCCAGGGAGGCAGCAGACCTCCTGTGGGATGGGTCTGGCTGGCATATGGGGCCCTCAGTTCCCTTCAAAAGAGAATCTCCCACAACAATTACCTTCCTTTTGTTCTTAACAGAGTCAGTCCAAATGCACGGGGCTGACTGCCTCGGCAACTCCCTGGACGGACCTTTGTCAGTAAGCTCAGTTACTTGGTTTTCCAGATCCAGGGCCTCATACCTGTTCTGTAAGGGCACACGTGAAGGTGACGGAGGCCAGGAGCGGGTTCACCTGCTGCCCTGAGCAGGGACCCGCTTCCAGTTCCCCTCTTCTCTCAGGTCCCCTACCTCTGCCTGGTGACAGGAGGGTAGAGGATCATCTACTTCTCGTGAAGCCTCCACCATGAGGTAAAACAATGTCGAGTGTACTTTCAGAACAACCCTAAGATGCAGAAGAAACCTCCTCCAGGACAGATAAAAAGAGGTCAAGCTCCCGGGGAGCATTGGCAAATAGATTTTTCTGACTTACCAAGGCGCAATAAGTTTAAATATCTTTTGATATTGGTAGATACCTTTTCTGGTTGGGCGGAAGCTTTCCTGTGTCAAACCAACAGAGCCACGGAAGTAGTTAAGGCATTGTTAAAGGAGATAATTCTAAGGTTTGGGATCCCTGAGGGCATAGCCAAGAGAAGTTGTGTGTGGAAGATTTTCTTGCAGAGCATGGGCATGTGAGCAATCCAGCCTTTGGTATAAAAGCTTAACTGTGTTATAGAGACTTTAGCTGCACTACTGTTACCTCAAGGCCAACGGAGGGATAATTATAGCTGGGAAAGAAGAAAGCTAGCAGAAGAGAAATAACTCCCACATGCAGAAGAAGGAACGAGATACCAAAGGCGCTGAGATCATGCTATGTAAGGACTTTGTGTGCTTAGGGCTAGTAGCCAATCATGTATTAGAAGCAGGTATATGGACAGTAGCAGTGCACTAATCAGACTGAAGCATTATTCGTGTGGACAAAAGCATTTAACCAATAATGGGGGGGCTTACTGTGTGTGTACCGAGCAATGAGGTATATAGCAAGGCATTTGTTTACAATAAACGGCTTTCGCTTGATCACATTGGTCGTGGTGCGTTAGTCCGAGCTCTCACCGCAACAAATGGCGCCCGAACAGGGACCCTCAGTTTCCTCAATTACTGCAGTAAGGCAGTTGAAAGTAGGACTGTAAGGGGGCGGGAAAGCCGGCCGAAATTAATCCTTGCTGCCCCGGCAAGAAGTCTTGCCAGCAGGGCAAGAAGAGAATCCTTGCTACCTTAGCAAGAAGCCTTGTCGTTACGGGAAAAGGACGGCAGGAAGACTGAGCGGCTAGCCAAGAGGAGCAGCCGGGATCGGAAGGGGGGTGCGCACCCAGAACTACGGAAACTCGCCCTGATCAGGTGAGCGGTCGGGGAGGAAGATGGGGTTGGACAAAAAGCAAGAGGCTGTCCTAAATCTCCTCCAACATATGCTCTCTATGAGAGGAATTCAATATGCTTCCCCCGCGTTAAAGGGGATGATGAAGTGGATTTGGAATAAGGGACTGATTCCCGACGTAAATGTCGCGTTTGAACTTTTTGTTTGGCAAATCATAGGGAAAGAACTGTGGGATGATATCAGTTATGGGGGAGCGGCAGCCAAGGAAGCAAGTAAATATTCCACCCTTTGGAGGCTGCTGAAAGAGGCTTTGAGCTCACTGAAAGCGGAGCGTGAGGCAGCCGCATCTGCGTTTGCCGCTCTGACTCCCGATGTCTCCAATCACGCTAGCAGCATTGTTAACTCCTCCGCTGCTTCGCCGCCGCATGATAGTGCCACTTCTACCTTTTCTACCCGGATTTCCATTCCTTTGCGTCCCGCGTCGCTTTTGGCGAAAATGCCTGAGCATGCAGTGTTGGCTGCACCTAAATCAGTGTCCGAAGTATCCCAAACAACTCAGGGAAGCGATGATGCAGTCGCAGCGGGAGTTAATGGCGCAGCAAAAAAGAAGGCGGAAGTTGGGCGGGGCGATCCGGGAGCTGATGGCACAGAGAAAAAGAAAGAGGAAGTTGAGCAGGGGGGGCTGAGGTGCCGGCCCAAGAGCATATACCCACCGCTACCAGAGTCTCCTTTCTCTCCCGCGGAATCGAGCCCCAGTACCGAGGCATCAGTGGCAGTAGAAGGTCTACTGCAGGAGGTGCTGGAGAAACTTAATAATCTGGACGTGCATCCAAAGCAGCATATCGAAGAAGGAATGTTGCCTTGCGAACCTGCACCGGAAAAGGCAGTAATTCCACCACCGGTCCCGACAGCGATGCCGCCATTCCATCCCGGTCCCCCGACGGTCACATCAAATCAGCAACAAGTCCCGGAGTCTCTGCTTGCACCACCACCGTTCTCATCACTGCCTGCAGCTGTTGAAGATCCCAGTCGAAGATGGAGGGGTGTGATCCGCGATGCTATCGTGGAAGTGCATTTCTTGCCGCAAGCGTTTCCTGTCATACCGCAGGCAGGGGGGCAGGGGTTAAAGTGGGAGGCTTTTGATTGGAAAGTATTAGAACGGGCACGGGCTGCTGTTAGTCAGTATGGGTTAAAATCTTCCATGACTCAACAAATTATACAGTATATTTTCACTGCTGATTTATTGATTCCACAGGATAGTCAACAAATTGCTAATGTATTGCTGTCTCCATCTCAACAGTTGTTGTTTTACAGGGCCTGGCAAAATCTGTGTGACAGAGTCGGCAAAACCTAGGCAGCAAAATGATCCTCTTTATGGAGTTCAAACTCAGATGCTAATGGGTCAAGGACCGTGGAGTAATGGTAATCTTCAAATGCAGCTCTCTGCTGAGGTGTTGCAACTATCCCAGCAATTGGCTTATCAAGCAATTATTTCTATACATGAGCCAGGGATGACTCATTCATTTGCCCAAATTCAACAAGGTACCAATGAGTCGTATTCAGATTTCATTAATCGCTTGCACCAGGCTATCAATAGACACCCCGACTTAGAGGAGGGGATGAAAGCCAAAATGCTTAGAATGTTAGCCTTTGACAATGCAAATGACAGAACTAAGCAGGTGTTGGGAACGCTGCCAAAAAATGCAGAAGTAGCAGATATGATAGAGATGACAGAGCGAATAATGAACACAGATACAGCTGCCTATGTTGCTGCTGCTATAAAGGGTGCTGTTAGACCATTGCTTGACAAGGGCCTGAACACACAAAAGGACAAGAGATGTTTTAATTGTGGTAAGGAAGGTCATGTCAGAAGTCAGTGCAAAGTTCTATTCAAAAGGAAAAAGTGGTGTAGGATCTGTAAGAAGGATAATCATAACACTGTTGATTATAGAAGAAAGGAAAACTGGGATATGAGCGCGAGACCTCCGCGCGCTATGACACAAGTACAGGGGGCTTGGGCTGCGTCAGCACACCCCCCGATGGTAGTCTCTGCACCCTCCACTCAGCCAGAACTGGAAGTGCCAGAGTGGACTTGGAAACAGCAGTAGATACCACTCTAACATCGACGGCGGTACAACTAATAAGTAGCAATGTTAGTGGCCCTTTAGGTAACAACTTATGTGCATTATTGCTAGGAAGGTCATCCACCAGTAGACTGGGAATTTTTGTACTGCCCGGGGTAATTGATGCTGATTATACTGGGGTAATCAAAATGATGGTATGTACACTAACACCACCTGTTTTTATTCCAAAAGGTAGTCGGATTGCTCAATTAGTACCATTTAAATCTTGTGTGCTGAGGACAGGACAAGCAGAACGAGGAGACGGAGGTTTTGGTTCCACAGGGCAACCGCAAGTATATTTTGCAATGGACATTACACAACACAAACCTGAGCAAATGGTGACCATGATTGCAAACAATGGACAGAAATTATCACTTAAAATGCTATTAGATACAGGTGCAGATATTACCATCGTATCTGCTACTCACTGGCCTTCCGAATGGCCAACAATTACTCCTTCATTTGGAGTTGCTGGCATTGGGGGAACACAGGTCACAAAAGTTAGCAGGGATGTAATTGCTTTTCAGTTTGTGGATGGTACAACTGTCTCCACTCGACCATATGTGATGCCCACACCTCCACCATTGGTAGGGCTCATCGGTCATGATTTGCTCAGTCAAATGAAAACTCAGATTGTTACTCAACCTTTTTAGGAGCGGCCACTGATGAGCAGCCGATCCTAAGGCTTAGCTGGAAGTCAAATGATCCAGTCTGGGTCGATCAGTGGTCGCTCCCAGAACAAAAGCTGCTTAAGTTACAAGAATTGGTGGATGAACAATTAAAAGCAGGACACATTGTACCGTCTACGGGTCCATGGAACACTCCTGTATTTACAATTCCAAAAAAGAGTGGTAAGTGGAGACTTTTGCATGATCTGCGGGCAATTAATGCAGTAATGAATGACATGGGTGCCCTACAACCAGGATTGCCATTTCCCATGATATTACCTGAAAATTGGGATTTGTTGATCATTGATTTAAAGGATCGTTTTTTCAGTATCCCACTACACAAAGATGATGCAGAGAGATTTGCATTTTCTGTGCCATCTATAAACAAAGCTGGACCAGCTAAGCGCTATCATTGGGTGGTGTTGCCACAAGGAATGAAAAATTCACCTACAATGTGTCAAATTTTCGTTGCATGGGCTTTAGAACCAGTGAGAAAACAATTTCCACATTTGTTGATTTATCATTACATGGATGATATATTGGTGGCTGGAAAGAACTTGAATTCAGTACGAATTTTGCGCGAGCTTACTGTCACTTTAGAAGCTCGTGGCCTAAAAATTGCCCCAGAAAAGATACAACAACAGGAGCCTTGGCAGTACTTGGGGTGGACTATAACACGCAGCATGGTAAAACCACAAAAAATAGAACTCAGAACAGAAATCAAAACATTGAATGATGTGCAGAAGCTAGTTGGAGATATCCAATGGGTCAGGACAATATGTGGTATCACAAATGATGATTTAGAGCCATTGATCAAACTGTTGGGTACTCCTACACAAGCCAATGAAACAAGAACACTTCAAACAGAACAGCGCAGGGCTTTGGAAATAATAACTCAGAAAATTGCCACATGTCATGCTGATTGAATGCATCCAGAATATCCTATAGTGTTAATGCTGGTTAATTCAGAATCTCCTTTAAAGGGGAGCACAGGTGGTCAGTCTAAGAAACACCCTTGTGCTTTAATTATGCAATGGATAGAACACCATAAAAATCCTTTAAGAGTGCTAGAATAGGTCTTTCTGGCAGTGCAACCATCAAAGAGAGTAAGTACTCGATTGGAGTTGTTTGCACAACTGATCATGAAAGGTAGGGCCAGAATAGTGGAAATTGCTGGACAAGAACCTTCAATGATATTAATTCCAATGGTTCAAACATATTTAGAATGGAGCATCAGACAATCAGAAGGTTTACAAGTTGCCCTTGCAGGATTCATGGGTACAGTTGGAAATCGGTATCCAGCACATCGATTGATTCCTTTCCTGCAGCATCAAGTTTTGGAACAGTTTCCATGGAGGTCAGAGATCCCCGTGGAGGGTATTACAGTATTTACAGATGCAGGAAAGAAATCAAAGTTAGCGGTCTGTACCTGGAAAACTGACAATAGTGCTTGGAAGGAGCATTTAATCCAAGGCCAACACAATGATTCTTTGCAAACCCTAGAATTGAAAGCTGTTGTTTGGGCATTACAAAATTGGCATCAGACACCTCTCAATATTGTATCAGATTCTTTGTATGTGGTAGGGGTGGTGTCTAGAATTGAAAGAGCAATGCTTAGGGAAGTAAATAATCCAGTTTTATCCAACTTACTAAAATATCTCTTGAGTTTGTTGAATATGCGTGCAGAAAGGTATTTCATCACACATATCAGAAGTCATTTGGTAATTCATGGCCTAGCTATAGGAAACAATCATGCTGACCAGCTTGTTGCACCTGCATGGACTGGACCTTCTGTGGATATTTTTGCACAAGCTAGACAGTCTCATGACTTTTTCCATCAGTCAGCAAAGATGTTGGCTCGTCAGTTTCACTTGCCTTTATCAGATGCACAGGGTATTGTGAAATCTTGTCCGTCTTGTCAAAAGATTGGGTTTGGCCTAGGGTTGGGCACTAATCCTAGAGGATTAAAACCTTTGCAGTTGTGGCAAATGGATGTTACACATGTCAGTGAATTTGGTAGGCAAAAATATGTACATGTATGCATTGATACCTTTTCGATGGTTATTTGGGCTACGGCTCAAACAGGAGAAACGACAAGACATGGTGAAAAGCATTTGTATAGTTGTTTTGCTGTCATGGGAGTTCCACATCAAATCAAAATGGCTAATGGGCCTGCATATACATCGGTACGTTTCCAACGTTTCATGAATCAATGGGGAATTCAGCACATCACAGGTATTCCACACTCTCCAACAGGTCAAGGAATTGTTGAACGTGCACATCAAACCCTGAAACAGTTGCTGTTAAAACAAAAAGGGGGAACTCCAGGAGTAATGCCAAGTGAACGATTGAATAAAGTATTATATGTGTTAAATTATTTGCGTTTATCAGGTCAACACCAGGAACCACCTATGCTGATAGATAGCTTAGCTTTAAAAGATGCTCTCAATGAGACAACAACCCAAAATCAAAAAATTTTAGTTGAGTTTAAAAATCTGCAAACTGGTCAATGGGAGGGACCTGCTGAGGTTAAACTAACTGGCAGAGGATATATGTGTTTGCTTACAGGGGACGGCATCCGATGGGTTCCTGCAAGATGGGTGAGACCGCATATCACCAACACAGAGCCCTGAGGATTCATACTGTCAACTAAGATCAAAACATTGTACATATAGCAGACAATAGTGATATCCATAGTATAAGGTTTGCTCAATTAGCTAATTGAAGATGAAGGGGATACTAACTTTTGTGTTAAGTGTGGCACTAATAATTGTGTATGGTTTGGCATTAACGAGTATTAGTCCTAGATAAAATATGTGGGTGACTTGGGCAAATTAGACTAGACAGCAATCATTTTGTCTTTTCAAGGCAATAATGGGAGCTGTGATGTTGATGATAGTGCTTGAAATTTTACTTGTAATACTTTGTTACTATAGTAAATGGCATGATTGGAAAGGCAGTTAAACAAGTCTGGATTGCTCAAAAGAAAAAGGGGGTTTTGTGGAAGATTTTCTTGCAGAGCATGGGCATGTGAGCAATCCAGCCTTTGGAATAAAAGCTTAACTGTGTTATAGAGACTTTAGCTGCACTACTGTTATCTCAAGGCCAACGGAGGGATAATTATAGCTGGGAAAGGAGAAAGCTAGCAGAAGAGAAATAACTCCCACCTGCAGAAGAAGGAACGAGATATCAAAGGCGCTGAGATCGTGCTATGTAAGGACTTTGTGTGCTTAGGGCTAGTAGCCAATCATGTATTAGAAGCAGGTATATGGACAGTAGCAGTGCACTAATCAGACTGAAGCATTATTCGTGTGGACAAAAGCATTTAACCAATAATGGGGGGGCTTACTGTGTGTGTACCGGGCAATGAGGTATATAGCAAGGCATTTGTTTACAATAAACGGCTTTCGCTTGATCACATTGGTCGTGGTGCGTTAGTCCGAGCTCTCGCCGCAACAGTTGTGGAGGCTCCATCCCTGGGGGCGTTCAAGCTCAGGTTGGATGGGGCTCTGGGCAATCTGGTCTAGTGGGAGGTGTCCCTGCTGTGAGAGACGGACTCTATGATGGCCTTTAATCCAACGACATTTACTGACCAGTCCTGGTAATGTACCCCCCGGCACTCGTGAGGACAGGACAGAGGTACCAGGCGCATGCGTACAGGACCACAGACTACAGCTCCCAGGAGGCCCGGAGGGGCAGGAACCGGAAGGGAGCCGAAAGGCGCGCATTGCGATTATTACAGATATAGCCACCGCAGGGAGCGCATCGCTGCGGAGTCTGCCATGACATTATACGGTGCCGTTTCCTGTGGTTGTTGGAGTGTGGACTTACCGAACGGACTGTTTGCCCGGAGTCTCAAGGGAAAGGACATGGATCCCGACCAGGGATTGGCTTCGGTCCCAAGTGACTCAGATGAAGGTACCAGCTAATAAGAAAGAATTGCAACAATTGCTGGGAACCCTTCAGTACTGGAGAAAACACATCCCTGATTTTTCTGTTATAGCACGGCCTCTTTATGATCTCTTGAAAAAGAATCATCACTGGGAATGGAACAAATTTCATGATGAGGCCCTTGAACTGCTAATACTGGAAGCACAGACCTTCCAGACTCTGGGACCACTTCATCCAGAGGATCCAATAATAATAGAATGGGGATTTTCAGCCAATGCCTTATCATATCACTTTTGGCAAAAGGGACCTAGTGGGAGTACACGACCCATTGGATTCTATTCACAATCTTTTAAGGACTCAGAGAAGCGATATTCCACTCTGGAGAAAGGATTGCTAACAGTGTGCACAGCACTAACAGAGGTCAGTAAGATTGTTAAAAAACAAAAGGTGATACTACAGGGTCCTTTCAAGGTAGTTAATCATGTGCTGTCCGGGAAAGCCCCTCCAGAGGGAATATCCAAAAAGGGGACAATCAGGAAATGGTATAGCCAGACTGAGTGCTACTCTGGTCTTTTCAAGCTAGAGGAAGGCCCGGACAAACAGCTAAAAATCCAGGAACACATTGAATCCATGGAGGAAAAAGAGTTAACGATGAAAACTCCCAGTCCTATTAAGGAGGCCCCGGAATACAAAAGTGATATGACTAATGCCTGGTTCACAGACGCGTCAGCCCGAAGAGAGGGTAAAACCTGGTTTTTCAGAGCTGCTGCAGTTAAACCCTCCACAGCTGAACGCATAATAAATCATGATAAGGGCAGTGCACAAGTGGGGGAGCTGGATGCTGTTCTCAATGTGTTTGTACGGGAAAAGGCCACCAAGGACGCTGTGTACATCTACACAGATTCCTTTTCGGTCTTCAAGGGCTGTGTGGAATGGATAACTTTCTGGGAACAGAACAATTGGGAGATTAACAGGGTGCCAGTGTGGCAGAAAGAAAAATGGCAACAGATCCTAAAAACTGCCAAGAAAAATCCTAACTTTCATGTAGGGTGGATTCCTGCTCACCAGACCAGTCTGAAAAATGATGCTAGCAGGTGGAAAATCAATGTAGTGGAAATCAAAACAGCAGAAGAAAATCAGGAGTGGGAGCGATTGCTTGAATGGCTTCATTGTAAAAGGGGTCACTCAGGGATCTTTGATTTGTATAAAGAGACACAAATCTGGGGATTGCCTGTTACCCATGAACAGTGTAAAACAATCATTTCTGAATGTGATCTGTGTAAGATCAGGTTAGGGAAGCATCCCCTGATGACTGATGCTCTGCACATTTGGGAAGGAAAGTCCTTGTGGTCCACTTGGCAGGTGGACTACATTGGTCCTTTCCGCAAATCAGGAAAACAACAGTATATCATTGTGATGGTTGAAGTGGTGTCAGGTCTAACTTGTGCTGAAGCTGTTTCTAAAGCAAATGGTGAAAATACGGTTCGCTTCCTGGAAAGGGTATTTGGGGTATTACCTAAACCTACACATATTCAGTCTGATAATGGCACTCACTTCACTTCACATCTGGTACAACAGTGGGCGAGAAGTGAAGGCATCCAATGGACATTTCATATGCCATACTATCCCCAAGCAAATGGGATAGTAGAACGTACTAACGGGTTAATCAAAAGCCTTATCCGCCCACAGGACTCCAAATGGGATGAAAGGTTGCGATATGCAGTCACCACCATAAATAACAGATGGGGGGTAAATGGGTGTCCTCGTCTAACTGCCTTCTTTCCCACATCACCCACTCAAGAAAAGGAGAAACAAAGAAAGCCTAGTAACAAGCAAAAAACCTCCCTACACCCAGGACAAACTGTACTGGTTCACCTGCCAAATACTGGGAAAGTCAAAATGACCCTGCAAACGCCTGTGAATTCAAACACCTGGGTTGCATCTGACATGAATAACAAACAACTCAAAATCAGTACAAATTGGATACTTCATGTTGAGTGAAGCAGGATTTCGGGGTAAATTGTAAATATGTATCTGTGTACTTGTGTGTATAACAATGTGTGCTTAACCAACAACCCAAAGAACCGGAGACTTCCCAGGCCAGAATAGGATCTGATCAGCCTAACGCTGGTTTGGGGCGGGGGGGGGGACCTTGTGCATGCTATGGACTTGATCACCCCATGATTTACACAACGCCTCCCACTATACAGCATCATGTCTCCTATACCTGTTTCCCCTTTAGGTTGTTGTCTGTAAATAAGATACTAATGGTGCACCAATATATTCATTATAGGTCTCCTATTTATATTTCTCTTATGTATTATATATATAAGCAGATATGTATATATATAAGTATATATCTAAGTTTATAAGTATATATGTCGTATTGCATATAGGGAATTGTTCCCTCAGAAACACGCATAAAACGTTATATACGTTGTGTTAGATATATAGATATGGAAATATGTGAGATTGTATATATGTTTGTTTCAAACAGGGAAGGAGGTAAGAGTTTGGACAAGAGCCTACTAGGGTACAGATGTACATACATATACAGACACAAACATACACCACACAGGAACCAAGTCGCTGTCATAAAAGCCACGGGGTGAGATGTGAGAGACGGACTCTATAATGGCCTTTAATCCAGCGACATTTACTGACCAGTCCTGGTAATGTACCCCCCGGCACTCGTGAGGAGAGGACAGAGGTACCAGGCGCATGCGCACAGGACCACAGACTACAGCTCCCAGGAGGCACGGCGGGGCTGGAACCGGAAGGGGAGCAATAAGGCGCGCGCTCTGTGAACACAATACGGATACAGCCGCCGCTGTGAGCGCATCGCTGCGGAGGCTGCCGTGAAGTTATACGGCGCCTTTTCCTGTGGTTGTTGGTGTGTGGGCGTACCGAACGGACTGTCTCAAGGAATAGGACGTGGATCCCGACCAGGGATTGGCTTCGGCCATACCCCGGTGGTGAGAATTGCGAACTACATTCTGACGCTTCTTACTAACATTCCTACATAATATTCACACATACCAGACACTCACTTCTCTTTTTCGATATTCCTCTATTTCCCAAAGGCTCTCTCCAGGCTTTCCCTCTTATCCCTGTCCGGGAACGGGAACAGGGGAGGGGGGGAAGGGGAGAGGTTATCTCTTGTTTTCTGTGCGTGTTGTTAGAGATAGTGTTGTATAGCTGTTGGTATATGGATATATAGGTGTGGATATAGATATATAGATGATCCTTGTGTGTTATTAGATATTGGACTTGCCAAACCCTCAGTGCCTTTAATAAATCTATTGATTCCTAAGCGTTGTTTGTGAGTGTGACGGGGAGCAGTCCTCAGCCTTCGATTCTCCAAGGTGGGGGTGTGGTCGCAGCTTTACCTATCTCGGTCCGCAACACTCCTACTCCAAAATCCCAGGGGACGACTACAAGTTTCCCTTGGTGCTTTCTGCCAGAGGCTCCATGTAGGACCATTGTGCCTGGCTCCAGTGTAGAGTATAATTTTGATGTCTGGACCTGTTCAAATTGGTCCAAGGGCCACCACATGCACAATCTCGTCTTCAATCTTCTCAAAAGCATCCTGTTGGTCGGCACCCCACTCAAAGTCACTCTTCTTCCAGGTCACCTTTTCAAGAGGTTGCACGATGTTGTTATTCCCAGGAAATGGATCTCTTGTGAAGGTCCTTTGACCTTGCTCCTTTTGACAGCAAAACCAGCTCTCAAAATAATCTGGATGATCTTTTTACCTTTCTCAAAGACTTCCTCTGGCGTGTCGCCCCACACAATGATGTCATTGATGTATTGCAGGTGTTCTGGAGCCTCACTCTTCTCCAGTGCAGCGTGGATCAGTTCATGGCAAATAGTTGAGCTGTGTTTCCACCCCTGGGGCAGTCGATTCCAGCTGTATTGGATTCCCCTCCAGGTGAAAGCAAACTGTGGCCTGCACTCTGGTGCAAGAGGAATAGAGAAAAAGGCATGAGCGATGTCAATAGTGGCATACCACCTGGCTGCTTTCGACTCCAGCTCATATTGAAGTTCTAGCATGTCCAGCACAGCAGCACTGAGTGGTGGCGTAACCTCATTCAGGCCACAATACTCCATTGTCAGCTTCCACTCACCATCAGGCTTCCGCACTGGCCAGATAGGACTGTTGAAGGGTGAGTGAGTCCTGCTGATCACTCCCTGGCTCTCCAGTTGTCAAATCAGCTTATGGATGGGAATCACAGAGTCTCTGTTGGTGCGATATTGTCGTCTGTGCACTGTTGAAGTGGCAACTGGCATCTGTTGGTCTTCAGCCTTCAGCAACACAACTAGGGAAGGGTCATCTGAAAGGCCAGAGAAGGTATGCAGCTGTTCAGTGTCCTCGGTCTCTACAGCTGCTATACCAAAGGCCCACCGGTACCCTTTTGGGTCCTGGAAATATCCTCTTTTGAGATAGTCTATTCCAAGGATGCAAGGAGCATCTGGGCCAGTCACAACAGGGCACTTCTGCCACTTATTGACAGTGAGGCTTACATCAGTTTCGACAATGGTCAGTTCTTTAGATCCTCCTGTCACTCCAGAAATAGTAACGGACTCTGTCCCGTTGTGATTCAATGGCATTAGGGCGCACTGTGCACCAGTGTCCACCAAGGCTTTATACCTTTGTGGTTCCAATGTGCCAGGCCACCGAATCCACACAGTCCCATAAATTTGGTTGTCCCTCTCCTCCGCCTGGCTGGAGGCAGGGCACCTCTAATACTGACCAGTAGAGGTCGATGCACCATCTTGGTTGAAGGACTGGTTGCTGGAAATCAGAGCTGCCTTTTTCCAGGAAGAACCATCTACTGCACCTTTTCTACCTAGCAGCTCTTGTACACGTAGCTGGAGAATATCAGTAGGTTTATTATCCCAGGTTCTCATATCCTCTTTGCAATAATCACGCAAGAGGAGCCACGGGTGTCGTCGAAGTGGGTCCCGTCTCTCTCGTTGCTGTCTCGTAGCAGGGCGTCTCCTCTTGATGGCTGCAACACGAGCCCAATTGTCCTTAGGGAGATACTGGGGTATAGGAAGAGACTGGGGTTTACCTTCCCATCTGTCCAGATTCCTTCTGTCAGTCACCTTTTCAATGGCTGAGGTGTGGAAGTGACGATAATCAGAAAACATATCTCAATACTGTCGTGCTTTGAAAGCCAATTCACACACCGTTGGTCTATTGGATTCATCAAAACATCCCATGAAGGAGAATATATGGGCATGTGTTGCTGGTACAGCCTGCGCAAACCTCCAGAACATGGGCGTGTCGCACACGACATCATCAGGATTTAGAAACCCTTGGTCATCATAGATCACTTCTCGCACTGCTAATTCTCTCAAATACGTGATGGCTCTTTCAAGAGTGGGCGCTCTGCTTCGGCATGGGTGAATGTCACCCTTATGGGGGTACCTGCTCCGTATGGCTTAAAGAAGGTGACTCCACAGGGTGGTATCTCCTGTCTTATCACCAATTGCTCTATCAATACCAGCATCTTTAGCCAGGGATCCCAACTGTCTGGCTTCTCTTTCATCCAGGGTGTAGGTGTCAGCTCCACCATCAAAACATCGGAGCAGCCAGGAAAGAAGCCCCTCATTTTCATTGCAGGTAAAGTCCTTTCTCATGAGACGCAATTCCTTTAGGGAGAAAGGCTGTAGCAGATCATCATCCTTATCTGCTTGAGAAGGGCCTGCTCCTCCATCTGCTTGAGAGGGGCCTGCCTGTTTATTTACTTGAGAAGGGCCTGCTCCATCATCTGTTTTAGAATCGTCTGCTTCCTGAGTTATGTCTTCTGATGCTGCTTGAAGAAACTCTGGATATTTCAGATGGGAGTGGGTATAAGGATCAGTCACCTTTCCTTTGCCCCTGGTCACAGGATTAACTCTTACTTGTCTGAATCGAATGGGAGTGGACTTTATCTTTGCAGAAGTAGCTGCTTTTGTAGCAGCACCAGTGGTGGCGGCAGCAGCAGCAGTAGTGGTAGCAGCAGTGGCAGCAGCACTGCCTGGGGGGGAATTGGCAGTGAGTGGAACAACACCTCACTCTACGCATCCACAGGACACTATAAGCATTCAACAGAAGCATCCCCAGTGAAACTATGCTATTTAGATCAAGATCTGGGATATTCAGCCTGAGTGGGAGTGGAAAGGAAAAATTGCGTCTGCCATTACCTACATAGACCTTCTTATCCACATGCACATTCACACTGCACACATACAGTATCCCTGTACAGATCAATATCATGACCCCTGTTATCACTAAATAGGTTATCACACGGTTTATTATGGCTATAGTCTTATCAATAAACCACAGAACAATAACAAGAACAGATACAATAAGCGGTAGTATCCCAGCCGCATAGGACATGTACGACTGCATGTTGGGTGCAAAATTCATCTGTTTGGTTTTCAACCCATCCATACCTTCAGTAGACATTGTGTTCATTCAGCTCCTGCCTGGCTCGCCAATTAATTATTGTCACGGTTTTGGCACCGAGTTGGAACACTCTCGATTCACCCCCATCCCCCTCCTCCCCTAAGGCCGCTCTCCATACTCTGAGAAGTTGTGGAGATCAGGAGATGTCCCTGAGGACTGGAGGAAGGCTAATGTCACCCCCATCTATAAGAAGGGTTCCAAGGAGGACCCAGGTAATTACAGACCCATTAGTGATGAGAGGAAAAAGACTCTATAGCCCTGTGAAGCTATAAAGCAGGTATTCTTTATTGCTTTATTATACCCGCTCCCATCTGAAATATCCAGAGTTCCTCCAAGCAGCATCAGAAGACGTAATTGAGGAAGCAGACGATTCTAAAATAGGTGATTGTGGGGAACGGACTAGTTCTCCCCCCACACAACGGAATGCCTTTCAAGCCAGCGAAGTGCCTCTTGCAGTCAAGGACAGACTGAAACAGCCTTGGCAGAAATACAGATAGCAGGCTCCCTCTGAAAGACTGGGCACTTAGCCACATACTAAAGGAGAACGTTATCTAAAGGGAGGCGGGCTATGCCAGTGAAGCCGCTAGACTCACTGAGCCACCTGTCGGTACTGCGGCTGCGCGCGGGGGGCTAGTGCTCGCCCGCGGGGGAATCGCTTTTCGCCACCTGCCGCTCGAAGCAAAGCTGGGGACTCGCCGCCTCCTGCTTGCCGGTCGAAGTGGGGTCTGGATCGCTGCCTGCTACTGCTCGCCGGTGCCAGGGGAGCCTGCCTGCTGTGGTGTCTACTGTGCTGAGTCTGCCTGCCTGCCGTGGTGTGCTTATCTGCCGTGTCCGCCTATGCCTGCGAGAGGTGTCGCCCCGCCACCGCGGGCTTGCCCCGCCGCCACTGCTGATCGCCCAGACACTGGTCATATCCTCGATAAGGAAGGAGGGTAACTCATGTACACACACACACACACGCATCCACATACACAAATACATATATAGGTGTCGCGGACCGAGATAGGTAAAGCCGCGACTCACACCCCCACCTCAGGGGATCGAGAGCTGAGGACCACTCCCCGTCACACTCACAAACAACGCTTAGGAATCAATATATTTATTAAAGGCACTGAGGGTTTGGCAAGTCCGATATCAACAGGGTCTGTCTCTATATCTATATCCACACCTACATATCCATATACCAACAGCTATACAACACTACATCTATATACCAACAACAACACACACAGAAAACAAGAGAGAACCTCTCCCCTTCCCCCCTGTTCCCGTTCCCGGACAGGGATAAGAGGGAAAGCCTGGAGAGAGCCTTTGGGAAATAGAAGAATATGGGAAAAGAGAAGTGAGTGTCTGGTATGTGTGAATATTATGTAGGAATGTTTGTAGGAATGTTAGTAAGATGTCCGCAATTCTCACCACCGGGGTACGGCCGAAGCCAATCCCTGGTCGTGACCCACGTCCTTTCCCTTGAGACTCTGGGCAAATGGTCCGCTCAGTACGTCCACACGCCAACAACCACAGGGAGCAGCGCCGTAAGGGCACAGCAGCCTCCGCAGCGGTACGCTCACCGCGGCGGCTGGATCCGTGTGTATTCGCAGAGCGCGCGTCTTCTTGCTCCTCCCTTTTTTTCCCAGTTCCGGCCCCGCCGTGCCTCCTGGGAGTTGTAGTCTGTAGTCCTGTGCGCATGCGCCTGGTACCTCTGTCCTCTCCCCACGAGTGCCGGGGGGGGGCGCATCGCCAGGACTGGTCAGTGAATGTCGCTGGATTAAAGGCCATTATAGAGTCCGTCTCTCACAATAGGCTCAACTCCTACCCTTCCACCCCATTAATCCTTCCCACCTTTCTTCCGCGGGGAGTGCACATACAAATGCCATTAGACCCCTGATATATACCTAGATTACCTTCCCAGGGTCCCTCAATCTGTGCTAACCCTTAATAAACCTCTTAGTGTGTAAGAGAAACATTGGTCTTTGTGAGCGTGGTGGGGGAGCATTCCATTCTACCCTCTATGGTACAGTCCCACAGTGACCGCGTGGGCGGTCCCATTGACAAACCTCTCCGCTCCCCGCTGAGGAGAGGGGGGAGAAAAATCGCGGAAGCATAGTGACATCCGTTAGCCTTTAATATCGGTCCGCTACAGTGATGGAGCAGGCCCTTCTCAAGTAAATAAACAGGCAGGCCCCTCTCAAGCAGATGGAGGAGCAGGCCCTTCTCAAGCAGATAAGGATGATGATCTGCTACAGCCTTTCTCCCTAAAGGAATTGCGTCTCATGAGAAAGGACTTTACCTGCAATGAAAATGAGGGGCTTCTTTCCTGGCTGCTCCGATGTTTTGATGGTGGAGCCGACACCTACACCCTGGATGAAAGAGAAGCCAGACAGTTAGGATCCCTGGCTAAAGATGCTGGTATTGATAGAGCAATTGGTGATAAGACAGGAGATACCACCCTGTGGAGTCACCTTCTTTAAGCCATACGGAGCAGGTACCCCCATAAGGGTGACATTCACCCATGCCGAAGCAGAGCGCCCACTCTTGAAAGAGCCATCACGTATTTGAGAGAATTAGCAGTGCGAGAAGTGATCTATGATGACCAAGGGTTTCTAAATCCTGATGATGTCGTGTGCGACACGCCCATGTTCTGGAGGTTTGCGCAGGCTGTACCAGCAACACATGCCCATATATTCTCCTTCATGGGATGTTTTGATGAATCCAATAGACCAACGGTGTGTGAATTGGCTTTCAAAGCACGACAGTATTGAGATATGTTTTCTGATTATCGTCACTTCCACACCTCAGCCATTGAAAAGGTGACTGACAGAAGGAATCTGGACAGATGGGAAGGTAAACCCCAGTCTCTTCCTATACCCCAGTATCTCCCTAAGGACAATTGGGCTCGTGTTGCAGCCATCAAGAGGAGACGCCCTGCTACGAGACAGCAATGAGAGAGACGGGACCCACTTCGACGACACCTGTGGCTCCTCTTGCGTGATTATTGCAAAGAGGATATGAGAACCTGGTATAATAAACCTACTGATATTCTCCAGCTACGTGTACAAGAGCTGCTAGGTAGAAAAGGTGCAGTAGATGGTTCTTCCTGGAAAAAGGCAGCTCTGATTTCCAGCAACCAGTCCTTCAACCAAGATGGTGCATCGACCTCTACTGGTCAGTATTAGAGGTGCCCTGCCTCCAGCCAGGCGGAGGAGAGGGACAACCAAATTTATGGGACTGTGTGGATTCGGTGGCCTGGCACATTGGAACCACAAAGGTATAAAGCCTTGGTGGACACTGGTGCACAGTGCGCCCTAATGCCATTGAATCACAACGGGACAGAGTCCGTTACTATTTCTGGAGTGACAGGAGGATCTAAAGAACTGACCATTGTCGAAACTGATGTAAGCCTCACTGTCAATAAGTGGCAGAAGTGCCCTGTTGTGACTGGCCCAGATGCTCCTTGCATCCTTGGAATAGACTATCTCAAAAGAGGATATTTCCAGGACCCAAAAGGGTACCGGTGGGCCTTTGGTATAGCAGCTGTAGAGACCGAGGACACTGAACAGCTGCATACCTTCTCTGGCCTTTCAGATGACCCTTCCCTAGTTGTGTTGCTGAAGGCTGAAGACCAACAGATGCCAGTTGCCACTTCAACAGTGCACAGACGACAATATCGCACCAACAGAGACTCTGTGATTCCCATCCATAAGCTGATTTGACAACTGGAGAGCCAGGGAGTGATCAGCAGGACTCACTCACCCTTCAACAGTCCTATCTGGCCAGTGCGGAAGCCTGATGGTGAGTGGAAGCTGACAATGGAGTATTGTGGCCTGAATGAGGTTACGCCACCACTCAGTGCTGCTGTGCTGGACATGCTAGAACTTCAATATGAGCTGGAGTCGAAAGCAGCCAGGTGGTATGCCACTATTGACATCGCTCATGCCTTTTTCTCTATTCCTCTTGCACCAGAGTGCAGGCCACAGTTTGCTTTCACCTGGAGGGGAATCCAATACAGCTGGAATCGACTGCCCCAGGGGTGGAAACACAGCTCAACTATTTGCCATGAACTGATCCACGCTGCACTGGAGAAGAGTGAGGCTCCAGAACACCTGCAATACATCAATGACATCATTGTGTGGGGCGACACGCCAGAGGAAGTCTTTGAGAAAGGTAAAAAGATCATCCAGATTATTTTGAGAGCTGGTTTTGCTGTCAAAAGGAGCAAGGTCAAAGGACCTTCACAAGAGATCCATTTCCTGGGAATAACAACATCGTGCAACCTCTTGAAAAGGTGACCTGGAAGAAGAGTGACTTTGAGTGGGGTGCCGACCAACAGGATGCTTTTGAGAAGATTGAAGACGAGATTGTGCATGTGGTGGCCCTTGGACCAATTTGAACAGGTCCAGACATCAAAATTATACTCTACACTGGAGCCAGGCACAATGGTCCTACATGGAGCCTCTGGCAGAAAGCACCAAGGGAAACTTGTAGTCGTCCCCTGGGATTTTGGAGTAGGAGTGTTGCGGACCGAGATAGGTAAAGCTGCGACCACACCCCCACCTTGGAGAATCGAAGGCTGAGGACTGCTCCCCGTCACACTCACAAACAACGCTTAGGAATCAATAGATTTATTAAAGGCACTGAGGGTTTGGCAAGTCCAATATCTAATAACACACAAGGATCATCTATATATCTATATCCACACCTATATATCCATATACCAACAGCTATACAACACTATCTCTAACAACACGCACAGAAAACAAGAGATAACCTCTCCCCTTCCCCCCCTCCCCTGTTCCCGTTCCCGGACAGGGATAAGAGGGAAAGCCTGGAGAGAGCCTTTGGGAAATAGAGGAATATCGAAAAAGAGAAGTGAGTGTCTGGTATGTGTGAATATTATGTAGGAATGTTAGTAAGAAGCGTCAGAATGTAGTTCGCAATTCTCACCACCGGGGTATGGCCGAAGCCAATCCCTGGTCGGGATCCACGTCCTATTCCTTGAGACAGTCCGTTCGGTACGCCCACACACCAACAACCACAGGAAAAGGCGCCGTATAACTTCACGGCAGCCTCCGCAGCGATGCGCTCACAGCGGCGGCTGTATCCGTATTGTGTTCACAGAGCGCGCGCCTTATTGCTCCCCTTCCGGTTCCAGCCCCGCCGTGCCTCCTGGGAGCTGTAGTCTGTGGTCCTGTGCGCATGCGCCTGGTACCTCTGTCCTCTCCTCACGAGTGCCGGGGGGTACATTACCAGGACTGGTCAGTAAATGTCGCTGGATTAAAGGCCATTATAGAGTCCGTCTCTCACATCTCACCCCGTGGCTTTTATGACAGCGACTTGGTTCCTGTGTGGTGTATGTTTGTGTCTGTATATGTATGTACATCTGTACCCTAGTAGGCTCTTGTCCAAACTCTTACCTCCTTCCCTGTTTGAAACAAACATATATACAATCTCACATATTTCCATATCTATATATCTAACACAACGTATATAACGTTTTATGCGTGTTTCTGAGGGAACAATTCCCTATATGCAATACGACATATATACTTATAAACTTAGATATATACTTATATATATACATATCTGCTTATATATATAATACATAAGAGAAATATAAATAGGAGACCTATAATGAATATATTGGTGCACCATTAGTATCTTATTTACAGACAACAACCTAAAGGGGAAACAGGTATAGGAGACATGATGCTGTATAGTGGGAGGCGTTGTGTAAATCATGGGGTGATCAAGTCCATAGCATGCACAAGGTCCCCCCCCCCGCCCCAAACCAGCGTTAGGCTGATCAGATCCTATTCTGGCCTGGGAAGTCTCCGGTTCTTTGGGTTGTTGGTTAAGCACACATTGTTATACACACAAGTACACAGATACATATTTACAATTTACCCCGAAATCCTGCTTCACTCAACATGAAGTATCCAATTTGTACTGATTTTGAGTTGTTTGTTATTCATGTCAGATGCAACCCAGGTGTTTGAATTCACAGGCGTTTGCAGGGTCATTTTGACTTTCCCAGTATTTGGCAGGTGAACCAGTACAGTTTGTCCTGGGTGTAGGGAGGTTTTTTGCTTGTTACTAGGCTTTCTTTGTTTCTCCTTTTCTTGAGTGGGTGATGTGGGAAAGAAGGCAGTTAGACGAGGACACCCGTTTACCCCCCATCTGTTATTTATGGTGGTGACTGCATATCGCAACCTTTCATCCCATTTGGAGTCCTGTGGGCGGATAAGGCTTTTGATTAACCCGTTAGTACGTTCTACTATCCCATTTGCTTGGGGATAGTATGGCATATGAAATGTCCATTGGATGCCTTCACTTCTCGCCCACTGTTGTACCAGATGTGAAGTGAAGTGAGTGCCATTATCAGACTGAATATGTGTAGGTTTAGGTAATACCCCAAATACCCTTTCCAGGAAGCGAACCGTATTTTCACCATTTGCTTTAGAAACAGCTTCAGCACAAGTTAGACCTGACACCACTTCAACCATCACAATGATATACTGTTGTTTTCCTGATTTGCGGAAAGGACCAATGTAGTCCACCTGCCAAGTGGACCACAAGGACTTTCCTTCCCAAATGTGCAGAGCATCAGTCATCAGGGGATGCTTCCCTAACCTGATCTTACACAGATCACATTCAGAAATGATTGTTTTACACTGTTCATGGGTAACAGGCAATCCCCAGATTTGTGTCTCTTTATACAAATCAAAGATCCCTGAGTGACCCCTTTTACAATGAAGCCATTCAAGCAATCGCTCCCACTCCTGATTTTCTTCTGCTGTTTTGATTTCCACTACATTGATTTTCCACCTGCTAGCATCATTTTTCAGACTGGTCTGGTGAGCAGGAATCCACCCTACATGAAAGTTAGGATTTTTCTTGGCAGTTTTTAGGATCTGTTGCCATTTTTCTTTCTGCCACACTGGCACCCTGTTAATCTCCCAATTGTTCTGTTCCCAGAAAGTTATCCATTCCACACAGCCCTTGAAGACCGAAAAGGAATCTGTGTAGATGTACACAGCGTCCTTGGTGGCCTTTTCCCGTACAAACACATTGAGAACAGCATCCAGCTCCCCCACTTGTGCACTGCCCTTATCATGATTTATTATGCGTTCAGCTGTGGAGGGTTTAACTGCAGCAGCTCTGAAAAACCAGGTTTTACCCTCTCTTCGGGCTGACGCGTCTGTGAACCAGGCATTAGTCATATCACTTTTGTATTCCGGGGCCTCCTTAATAGGACTGGGAGTTTTCATCGTTAACTCTTTTTCCTCCATGGATTCAATGTGTTCCTGGATTTTTAGCTGTTTGTCCGGGCCTTCCTCTAGCTTGAAAAGACCAGAGTAGCACTCAGTCTGGCTATACCATTTCCTGATTGTCCCCTTTTTGGATATTCCCTCTGGAGGGGCTTTCCCGGACAGCACATGATTAACTACCTTGAAAGGACCCTGTAGTATCACCTTTTGTTTTTTAACAATCTTACTGACCTCTGTTAGTGCTGTGCACACTGTTAGCAATCCTTTCTCCAGAGTGGAATATCGCTTCTCTGAGTCCTTAAAAGATTGTGAATAGAATCCAATGGGTCGTGTACTCCCACTAGGTCCCTTTTGCCAAAAGTGATATGATAAGGCATTGGCTGAAAATCCCCATTCTATTATTATTGGATCCTCTGGATGAAGTGGTCCCAGAGTCTGGAAGGTCTGTGCTTCCAGTATTAGCAGTTCAAGGGCCTCATCATGAAATTTGTTCCATTCCCAGTGATGATTCTTTTTCAAGAGATCATAAAGAGGCCGTGCTATAACAGAAAAATCAGGGATGTGTTTTCTCCAGTACTGAAGGGTTCCCAGCAATTGTTGCAATTCTTTCTTATTAGCTGGTACCTTCATCTGAGTCACTTGGGACCGAAGCCAATCCCTGGTCGGGATCCATGTCCTTTCCCTTGAGACTCCGGGCAAACAGTCCGTTCGGTAAGTCCACACTCCAACAACCACAGGAAACGGCACCGTATAATGTCATGGCAGACTCCGCAGCGATGCGCTCCCTGCGGTGGCTATATCTGTAATAATCGCAATGCGCGCCTTTCGGCTCCCTTCCGGTTCCTGCCCCTCCGGGCCTCCTGGGAGCTGTAGTCTGTGGTCCTGTACGCATGCGCCTGGTACCTCTGTCCTGTCCTCACGAGTGCCGGGGGGTACATTACCAGGACTGGTCAGTAAATGTCGTTGGATTAAAGGCCATCATAGAGTCCGTCTCTCACAGCAGGGACACCTCCCACTAGACCAGATTGCCCAGAGCCCCATCCAACCTGAGCTTGAACGCCCCCAGGGATGGAGCCTCCACAACTGTTGCGGCGAGAGCTCGGACTAACGCACCACGACCAATGTGATCAAGCGAAAGCCGTTTATTGTAAACAAATGCCTTGCTATATACCTCATTGCCCGGTACACACACAGTAAGCCCCCCCATTATTGGTTAAATGCTTTTGTCCACACGAATAATGCTTCAGTCTGATTAGTGCACTGCTACTGTCCATATACCTGCTTCTAATACATGATTGGCTACTAGCCCTAAGCACACAAAGTCCTTACATAGCACGATCTCAGCGCCTTTGATATCTCGTTCCTTCTTCTGCAGGTGGGAGTTATTTCTCTTCTGCTAGCTTTCTCCTTTCCCAGCTATAATTATCCCTCCGTTGGCCTTGAGATAACAGTAGTGCAGCTAAAGTCTCTATAACACAGTTAAGCTTTTATTCCAAAGGCTGGATTGCTCACATGCCCATGCTCTGCAAGAAAATCTTCCACAAAACCCCCTTTTTCTTTTGAGCAATCCAGACTTGTTTAACTGCCTTTCCAATCATGCCATTTACTATAGTAACAAAGTATTACAAGTAAAATTTCAAGCACTATCATCAACATCACAGCTCCCATTATTGCCTTGAAAAGACAAAATGATTGCTGTCTAGTCTAATTTGCCCAAGTCACCCACATATTTTATCTAGGACTAATACTCGTTAATGCCAAACCATACACAATTATTAGTGCCACACTTAACACAAAAGTTAGTATCCCCTTCATCTTCAATTAGCTAATTGAGCAAACCTTATACTATGGATATCACTATTGTCTGCTATATGTACAATGTTTTGATCTTAGTTGACAGTATGAATCCTCAGGGCTCTGTGTTGGTGATATGCGGTCTCACCCATCTTGCAGGAACCCATCGGATGCCGTCCCCTGTAAGCAAACACATATATCCTCTGCCAGTTAGTTTAACCTCAGCAGGTCCCTCCCATTGACCAGTTTGCAGATTTTTAAACTCAACTAAAATTTTTTGATTTTGGGTTGTTGTCTCATTGAGAGCATCTTTTAAAGCTAAGCTATCTATCAGCATAGGTGGTTCCTGGTGTTGACCTGATAAACGCAAATAATTTAACACATATAATACTTTATTCAATCGTTCACTTGGCATTACTCCTGGAGTTCCCCCTTTTTGTTTTAACAGCAACTGTTTCAGGGTTTGATGTGCACGTTCAACAATTCCTTGACCTGTTGGAGAGTGTGGAATACCTGTGATGTGCTGAATTCCCCATTGATTCATGAAACGTTGGAAACGTACCGATGTATATGCAGGCCCATTAGCCATTTTGATTTGATGTGGAACTCCCATGACAGCAAAACAACTATACAAATGCTTTTCACCATGTCTTGTCGTTTCTCCTGTTTGAGCCGTAGCCCAAATAACCATCGAAAAGGTATCAATGCATACATGTACATATTTTTGCCTACCAAATTCACTGACATGTGTAACATCCATTTGCCACAACTGCAAAGGTTTTTAATCCTCTAGGATTAGTGCCCAACCCTAGGCCAAACCCAATCTTTTGACAAGACGGACAAGATTTCACAATACCCTGTGCATCTGATAAAGGCAAGTGAAACTGACGAGCCAACATCTTTGCTGACTGATGGAAAAAGTCATGAGACTGTCTAGCTTGTGCAAAAATATCCACAGAAGGTCCAGTCCATGCAGGTGCAACAAGCTGGTCAGCATGATTGTTTCCTATAGCTAGGCCATGAATTACCAAATGACTTCTGATATGTGTGATGAAATACCTTTCTGCACGCATATTCAACAAACTCAAGAGATATTTTAGTAAGTTGGATAAAACTGGATTATTTACTTCCCTAAGCATTGCTCTTTCAATTCTAGACACCACCCCTACCACATACAAAGAATCTGATACAATATTGAGAGGTGTCTGATGCCAATTTTGTAATGCCCAAACAACAGCTTTCAATTCTAGGGTTTGCAAAGAATCATTGTGTTGGCCTTGGATTAAATGCTCCTTCCAAGCACTATTGTCAGTTTTCCAGGTACAGACCGCTAACTTTGATTTCTTTCCTGCATCTGTAAATACTGTAATACCCTCCACGGGGATCTCTGACCTCCATGGAAACTGTTCCAAAACTTGATGCTGCAGGAAAGGAATCAATCGATGTGCTGGATACCGATTTCCAACTGTACCCATGAATCCTGCAAGGGCAACTTGTAAACCTTCTGATTGTCTGATGCTCCATTCTAAATATGTTTGAACCATTGGAATTAATATCATTGAAGGTTCTTGTCCAGCAATTTCCACTATTCTGGCCCTACCTTTCATGATCAGTTGTGCAAACAACTCCAATCGAGTACTTACTCTCTTTGATGGTTGCACTGCCAGAAAGACCTATTCTAGCACTCTTAAAGGATTTTTATGGTGTTCTATCCATTGCATAATTAAAGCACAAGGGTGTTTCTTAGACTGACCACCTGTGCTCCCCTTTAAAGGAGATTCTGAATTAACCAGCATTAACACTATAGGATATTCTGGATGCATTCAATCAGCATGACATGTGGCAATTTTCTGAGTTATTATTTCCAAAGCCCTGCGCTGTTCTGTTTGAAGTGTTCTTGTTTCATTGGCTTGTGTAGGAGTACCCAACAGTTTGATCAATGGCTCTAAATCATCATTTGTGATACCACATATTGTCCTGACCCATTGGATATCTCCAACTAGCTTCTGCACATCATTCAATGTTTTGATTTCTGTTCTGAGTTCTATTTTTTGTGGTTTTACCATGCTGCGTGTTATAGTCCACCCCAAGTACTGCCAAGGCTCCTGTTGTTGTATCTTTTCTGGGGCAATTTTTAGGCCACGAGCTTCTAAAGTGACAGTAAGCTCGCGCAAAATTCGTACTGAATTCAAGTTCTTTCCAGCCACCAATATATCATCCATGTAATGATAAATCAACAAATGTGGAAATTGTTTTCTCACTGGTTCTAAAGCCCATGCAACGAAAATTTGACACATTGTAGGTGAATTTTTCATTCCTTGTGGCAACACCACCCAATGATAGCGCTTAGCTGGTCCAGCTTTGTTTATAGATGGCACAGAAAATGCAAATCTCTCTGCATCATCTTTGTGTAGTGGGATACTGAAAAAACGATCCTTTAAATCAATGATCAACAAATCCCAATTTTCAGGTAATATCATGGGAAATGGCAATCCTGGTTGTAGGGCACCCATGTCATTCATTACTGCATTAATTGCCCGCAGATCATGCAAAAGTCTCCACTTACCACTCTTTTTTGGAATTGTAAATACAGGAGTGTTCCATGGACCCGTAGACGGTACAATGTGTCCTGCTTTTAATTGTTCATCCACCAATTCTTGTAACTTAAGCAGCTTTTGTTCTGGGAGCGACCACTGATCGACCCAGACTGGATCATTTGACTTCCAGCTAAGCCTTAGGATCGGCTGCTCATCAGTGGCCGCTCCTAAAAAGGTTGAGTAACAATCTGAGTTTTCATTTGACTGAGCAAATCATGACCGATGAGCCCTACCAATGGTGGAGGTGTGGGCATCACATATGGTCGAGTGGAGACAGTTGTACCATCCACAAACTGAAAAGCAATTACATCCCTGCTAACTTTTGTGACCTGTGTTCCCCCAATGCCAGCAACTCCAAATGAAGGAGTAATTGTTGGCCATTCGGAAGGCCAGTGAGTAGCAGATACGATGGTAATATCTGCACCTGTATCTAATAGCATTTTAAGTGATAATTTCTGTCCATTGTTTGCAATCATGGTCACCATTTGCTCAGGTTTGTGTTGTGTAATGTCCATTGCAAAATATACTTGCGGTTGCCCTGTGGAACCAAAACCTCCGTCTCCTCGTTCTGCTTGTCCTGTCCTCAGCACACAAGATTTAAATGGTACTAATTGAGCAATCCGACTACCTTTTGGAATAAAAACAGGTGGTGTTAGTGTACATACCATCATTTTGATTACCCCAGTATAATCAGCATCAATTACCCCGGGCAGTACAAAAATTCCCAGTCTACTGGTGGATGACCTTCCTAGCAATAATGCACATAAGTTGTTACCTAAAGGGCCACTAACATTGCTACTTATTAGTTGTACCGCCGTCGATGTTAGAGTTGGTATCTACTGCTGTTTCCAAGTCCACTCTGGCACTTCCAGTTCTGGCTGAGTGGAGGGTGCAGAGACTACCATCGGGGGGTGTGCTGACGCAGCCCAAGCCCCCTGTACTTGTGTCATAGCGCGCGGAGGTCTCGCGCTCATATCCCAGTTTTCCTTTCTTCTATAATCAACAGTGTTATGATTATCCTTCTTACAGATCCTACACCACTTTTTCCTTTGAATAGAACTTTGCACTGACTTCTGACATGACCTTCCTTACCACAATTAAAACATCTCTTGTCCTTTTGTGTGTTCAGGCCCTTGTCAAGCAATGGTCTAACAGCACCCTTTATAGCAGCAGCAACATAGGCAGCTGTATCTGTGTTCATTATTCGCTCTGTCATCTCTATCATATCTGCTACTTCTGCATTTTTTGGCAGCGTTCCCAACACCTGCTTAGTTCTGTCATTTGCATTGTCAAAGGCTAACATTCTAAGCATTTTGGCTTTCATCCCCTCCTCTAAGTCGGGGTGTCTATTGATAGCCTGGTGCAAGCGATTAATGAAATCTGAATACGACTCATTGGTACCTTGTTGAATTTGGGCAAATGAATGAGTCATCCCTGGCTCATGTATAGAAATAATTGCTTGATAAGCCAATTGCTGGGATAGTTGCAACACCTCAGCAGAGAGCTGCATTTGAAGATTACCATTACTCCACGGTCCTTGACCCATTAGCATCTGAGTTTGAACTCCATAAAGAGGATCATTTTGCTGCCTAGGTTTTGCCGACTCTGTCACACAGATTTTGCCAGGCCCTGTAAAACAACAACTGTTGAGATGGAGACAGCAATACATTAGCAATTTGTTGACTATCCTGTGGAATCAATAAATCAGCAGTGAAAATATACTGTATAATTTGTTGAGTCATGGAAGATTTTAACCCATACTGACTAACAGCAGCCCGTGCCCGTTCTAATACTTTCCAATCAAAAGCCTCCCACTTTAACCCCTGCCCCCCTGCCTGCGGTATGACAGGAAACGCTTGCGGCAAGAAATGCACTTCCACGATAGCATCGCGGATCACACCCCTCCATCTTCGACTGGGATCTTCAACAGCTGCAGGCAGTGATGAGAACGGTGGTGGTGCAAGCAGAGACTCCGGGACTTGTTGCTGATTTGATGTGACCGTCGGGGGACCGGGATGGAATGGCGGCATCGCTGTCGGGACCGGTGGTGGAATTACTGCCTTTTCCGGTGCAGGTTCGCAAGGCAACATTCCTTCTTCGATATGCTGCTTTGGATGCACGTCCAGATTATTAAGTTTCTCCAGCACCTCCTGCAGTAGACCTTCTACTGCCACTGATGCCTCGGTACTGGGGCTCGATTCCGCGGGAGAGAAAGGAGACTCTGGTAGCGGTGGGTATATGCTCTTGGGCCGGCACCTCAGCCCCCCCTGCTCAACTTCCTCTTTCTTTTTCTCTGTGCCATCAGCTCCCGGATCGCCCCGCCCAACTTCCGCCTTCTTTTTTGCTGCGCCATTAACTCCCGCTGCGACTGCATCATCGCTTCCCTGAGTTGTTTGGGATACTTCGGACACTGATTTAGGTGCAGCCAACACTGCATGCTCAGGCATTTTCGCCAAAAGCGACGCGGGACGCAAAGGAATGGAAATCCGGGTAGAAAAGGTAGAAGTGGCACTATCATGCGGCGGCGAAGCAGCGGAGGAGTTAACAATGCTGCTAGCGTGATTGGAGACATCGGGAGTCAGAGCGGCAAACGCAGATGCGGCTGCCTCACGCTCCGCTTTCAGTGAGCTCAAAGCCTCTTTCAGCAGCCTCCAAAGGGTGGAATATTTACTTGCTTCCTTGGCTGCCGCTCCCCCATAACTGATATCATCCCACAGTTCTTTCCCTATGATTTGCCAAACAAAAAGTTCAAACGCGACATTTACGTCGGGAATCAGTCCCTTATTCCAAATCCACTTCATCATCCCCTTTAACGCGGGGGAAGCATATTGAATTCCTCTCATAGAGAGCATATGTTGGAGGAGATTTAGGACAGCCTCTTGCTTTTTGTCCAACCCCATCTTCCTCCCCGACCGCTCACCTGATCAGGGCGAGTTTCCGTAGTTCTGGGTGCGCACCCCCCTTCCGATCCCGGCTGCTCCTCTTGGCTAGCCGCTCAGTCTTCCTGCCGTCCTTTTCCCGTAACGACAAGGCTTCTTGCTAAGGTAGCAAGGATTCTCTTCTTGCCCTGCTGGCAAGACTTCTTGCCGGGGCAGCAAGGATTAATTTCGGCCGGCTTTCCCGCCCCCTTACAGTCCTACTTTCAACTGCCTTACTGCAGTAATTGAGGAAACTGAGGGTCCCTGTTCGGGCGCCATTTGTTGCGGTGAGAGCTCGGACTAAAGCACCACGACCAATGTGATCAAGCGAAAGCCGTTTATTGTAAACAAATGCCTTGCTATATACCTCATTGCCCGGTACACACACAGTAAGCCCCCCCATTATTGGTTAAATGCTTTTGTCCACACGAATAATGCTTCAGTCTGATTAGTGCACTGCTACTGTCCATATACCTGCTTCTAATACATGATTGGCTACTAGCCCTAAGCACACAAAGTCCTTACATAGCATGATCTCAGCGCCTTTGGTATCTCGTTCCTTCTTCTGCATGTGGGAGTTATTTCTCTTCTGCTAGCTTTCTTCTTTCCCAGCTATAATTATCCCTCCGTTGGCCTTGAGGTAACAGTAGTGCAGCTAAAGTCTCTATAACACAGTTAAGCTTTTATACCAAAGGCTGGATTGCTCACATGCCCATGCTCTGCAAGAAAATCTTCCACACACAACTTCTCTTGGCTATGCCCTCAGGGATCCCAAACCTTAGAATTATCTCCTTTAACAATGCCTTAACTACTTCCGTGGCTCTGTTGGTTTGACACAGGAAAGCTTCCGCCCAACCAGAAAAGGTATCTACCAATATCAAAAGATATTTAAACTTATTGCGCCTTGGTAAGTCAGAAAAATCTATTTGCCAATGCTCCCCGGGAGCTTGACCTCTTTTTATCTGTCCTGGAGGAGGTTTCTTCTGCATCTTAGGGTTGTTCTGAAAGTACACTCGACATTGTTTTACCTCATGGTGGAGGCTTCACGAGAAGTAGATGATCCTCTACCCTTCTGTCACCAGGCAGAGGTAGGGGACCTGAGAGAAGAGGGGAACTGGAAGCGGGTCCCTGCTCAGGGCAGCAGGTGAACCCGCTCCTGGCCTCCGTCACCTTCACGTGTGCCCTTACAGAACAGGTATGAGGCCCTGGATCTGGAAAACCAAGTAACTGAGCTTACTGACAAAGGTCCGTCCAGGGAGTTGCCGAGGCAGTCAGCCCCGTGCATTTGGACTGACTCTGTTAAGAACAAAAGGAAGGTAATTGTTGTGGGAGATTCTCTTTTGAAGGGAACTGAGGGCCCCATATGCCAGCCAGACCCATCCCACAGGAGGTCTGCTGCCTCCCTGGGGCCTGGGTTAGCAATGTTACCAAGAAATTCCCAGGCCTGGTGCAGCCCTCTGATTACTACCCACTAGTGGTCATGCAGGTGGGCACTGATGAGTTTGCCAAGGCAAGTCCTAGGGCGATGGAAAGGGATTTCAGAGAACTGGGCCGAATGCTTGCAGAATCAGGAGCACAGGTGGTCTTTTCTTCAGTTCCTTCAGTGGCAGGAAAAGCTAAAAGGGTTAGGAAAACACGGCTGATTAACAAATAGCTTAGAGGCTGGTGCCATCAGATGAACTTTGGATTTTTCGATCATGGAGATGTTTACATGGCACTGGGTCTGCTAGCAAAAAATGGCATAGAACTATCAACAAGGGGGAAAAGGATTCTTGGCCAGGAGTTAGCAGGGCTCATTGAGAGGGCTTTAAACTAGGCTTGAAGGGGGTAGGGGATAAAACCAGGCCCACTGGAAATGAGTCTGGGGGCAACAAGAGGACAAGAGTTACCAGGGCTCATCCAGAGAGCTTTAAACCAGATTCAAAGGGGGATGGGGATACAGCAGGGCTTCCTAGAGAGGTGCCTGGGTGTTGTGGCTCAGCACCTGTGGGGCAGCATGCTAGTATTTTTCTCTCTTTGAAATGCTTATGCACTAATGCATGCAGCATAGGGAATAAACAGGGAGAACTAGAGATCTGCATACAGTCGCATGGCTATGATCTCATTGCAATCACTGAGACATGGTGGGATAGCTCAGATGATTGGAGCGCTGTCATGGATGACTATGTATTGTTCAGGAAAGATAGGTCATCAAAGCGAGGTGCCAGAGTGGCTCTTTATGTGAAAGAGCACCTGGAATGTACCAAACTCTGGCCAGGGGAGAAGGAAGAATGTGTAGAGAGCTTATGGGTAAGAATTAAGGGGCAGGCCAACATGAATTACACTGTTGTGGGTGTCTACTACAGGCCACCTGATCAGGATGAGGAAGTCGATGAGGCCTTTTACAGGCAGCTGAAAGTAGCCTCACTATCAAAGGCCTTGGTTCTCATGGGGGATTTCAATCACCCAGATATTTGCTGGAAGGGCAACACAGCCAGGCACACATGGTCCAGAAGGTTCCTGCAGAGTGTTGATGACAACTTTCTGATGCAGATGGTTGAGGAACCTATGAGGGGCATGCACTGCTTGACCTGGTACTAACAAAGAGGGTCTTGTTGGGGATGTGAAGGTTGCGGGCAAACTTGGCTGTAGTGACCACGAAATGGTGGACTTTACTATTTTGTGTGGAAGTAGGAGAGAAATGAGCAAGACTACAACCCTGGATTTCAGGAATGCAAAATTTGACCTGGAAATACATGGTGTCTAATGATGGAAGATAGTGAAGTTCAGTACGTACCTCAAGGAAATCTAACACTGGGAGAGAATTAATAATTTGATAACTTATAGACTCTGTGTAAATTATTATGAGAATGGAATAGGGGTGGAATGTTTTGGTTTGAGCCAAGGTGAAGCTCTTTGCTGATTTTTTTTTCTTTCAGTGAACTTTTTAGCAGCGCCAGTGGACTGATAATAACCAAGGTCACTTTTGACTGTCTGCAGCCTCCCCCATAGGGGGGAGCAGATTAGACCGAAGGCAGGATCAGCAAATCAGAATATTCCCTTCTCAGAATATTTTCTCTATTTGGCTTTCAGTATAGGTTAAGACATCACGGAAGTCAAGCCTTTCTTTTTCCTTTTCCACTCACTTTTCTGCTTACTGTCACTTCTATTGCCCTCTCTTTGGCACTCTCTCTGTCTTAGTTTTTTTTTCATTTTTCTTTACAGCCGACATCCGAGGACCCCGTCCATGCGCCCGGACACTCCCCCCTTCAGCTGGGAGTCACCAGGGAGAAGAGTTGCTGTGAGAGTCACTGGGGGAGGAGGGAGGGGATCAGGTGTTGCACACCCCTTTACAAATATATATATATTCCCTTATCACTAATAATTAAAATCAAACTGTTTCACTTTTCAACTCAGAAAGCCTCTCTTTCTCATTTTTCTCCCTCTTTCCCTACCTTGGGGGAGGAGGAGGAGGGGGGTGAATTGAGTGTGTTATTGTTATTAGTTCGACTGCCAACTCGGTGCCAAACTGTGACACCCAGTCAGTCACAAGACTGTTTTTGAAATTAGTCCCATTGTCTTACTCAATTCTTTCTGGAGTACCGTGCCTCCACAAGATTTGCTTCTCAAGGCCCAGGACAGTATTACGGGCTGTGGCATGAGGCACAGGATATGTTTCCAACCATCCTGTACTTGTTTCCACCATTGTAAGCACATAGCGCTTACCCCGGCGGGTCTGAGGCAGTGTGATATAGTGAATTTTCCAAGCCTCCCCATACCTGTACTTTGACCATCTCCCGTTGTCAGAGGCGACGCATGGACTTCACACAACTCTATAAGAGTTATAACTGAAGACCTTTATTGTTAAAAATGGCAGCAATTTATACCCCTCTGACTCCAGATGTTCCACCCCAGTACAGACCCCGTTGGTTACATACATACACAATTCATATATGATTGGCTACGTGTCTTGTCACTTGCTGTCCGTGTTACGATGACCCAAGGTGTTTCGCTTCCCAGACGGTGCCTCTCAGTTCTTGCTACAACATTCTTTTCTCACTACTTCATGAGATAACAACCGTGAGATAGGACACCTGCTGTTTGCTGGTCCCGTGGGGTACCAGGCTGTGAGACATCCGCTTGTTTACTGATCTCACGGTTTGCTTCAGGGTGCCTGACAATTTAATTCAGGCATATTAATTTTCCATAAATCCCATATTAATTTTCCATAAATCCCAACATCCCCTCATACCATAAAGCTTTTAACCTTTTCGCCTGCTTAATTGCAGCACACGTTTCACAGTCGTGGATAACCTGCATAATAGCGTCCATGGTTAAGTCCACCCCTCGGTCACGAGCCAATCTGTATGTTTCATCTCTGCCCTGATGACCTGAAGTGTCATGGGCCCATCGAGCTAAAAAGAGTTCACCCTTATGTTCCCAGTCTAAGTCTATTTGGAACACTTGAGCATCCTCATCGGCTCGCTGGTTGTGTTGATGTTCCTCAGTGGCTCGACTCAGAGGTACGTGTGCATCTACATGACACACTTTCAAAACCAGTTTCTCTATCCGAGCTGCAATGTCTTTCCACAGCTCAGCCACGCTAATAGGTTTCCCTTTTCGCTGCCAGTTGTTCTGCTGCCACTGCTTTAGCCAATCCCACAAGTCATTTGCTGCCATCCATGAGTCAGTGTAGAGATAAAGTCTTGGCCACCCCTCTTGCTCGGCAATATCTAAAGCCAGCTGGATGGCTTCCACACCGTCCAGTGAACTCGGTTGTCCCTCTCCTCCTCCTGGCCGGAGGCAGGGCACCTCTAACGTTGAGCATTTGAGGTTGAAGCGCCATCCTGGTTGGAGACTGGTGCAACCTTCTTCCTGGAAGAACCATCTCCTGCCTTTGTTCTATTTAGGGGCTCTTGCACACATATCTGGAGAACAGCACTGGGTTTCTTGTCCCAGATTCTCATGTCCTCTTTAAAATAATTACGCAAGAGACCCCACAGGTGGTGTTGGAGTGGGTCATTTGTGTGTCACACAGAACGTCATCAGGATTTGTAAGTCCAGTGTTATCATAGATCACCTCTCGCACAGCCAATTCTCTCAAAACTCTTATGGGGTTATCTCTCCCTCACAGCTGAAAGACGTTGGCCCCACAGGGTGGTAGTTCTCGTCTTACTACCAAGTGCTCTATCAATACCAGAATCTCTGGCCAGGGATACCAACTGCTTGGCTTCTCTCTCATCCACGTCATAGGTTTCAGCCCCACTATCATAGCATCGGAGCAACCAAGGAAGAAGTCCCTCACCATCAATGCGGGTAAAGTCCTTTCTCATGAGGCGCAGTTCCTTTAGAGAGAAAGACTGGACAAGGTCATCGTCATCATCTGCTTGAGAAGAGCCTGCTCCTTTATCTTTTTCAGAAGTACCTGCTCCATCATCTGATTTAGAATCATCTGCTTTCCCAGTTTCAGTCTCTAACACAGCTTGAAGAAACTCTGGATTTCTCAGACGGGCACGGGTAAAAGGGCTGGAGCATTTCACCTTTGCTTTGATCCTGGTCACAGGATTCATTCTTAGCGTGTATTAAAGGGGATTTGCCTTAATCTTTGCAGCAGAAGCTGTTTCGGTAGCAGCACCATTGGTGGCAGAAGCAGCAGTGGTGGTAGCAGCATCACGAGTGGCAGCAGCCTTGCCTGTGGGGGATTGGCAGTGAGTAGAACAATACCTCACTCTACACATCCACAATACACTATAAACATTCAGCAGAAGCATCCCTACTGCAACAATGCTATTCAGATCAAGAGCTGGGAGATTTATCTTGAGACAAAATGGAGAGGTAGAACTGGACCTGCTACTGCTATTACCAACATAGACCTTTTCGTTCACTTGAGGATCTGTACCATAACTGTACACATACAGTGCCCCCATAAAGATCAGTATCAAAAACCCTAGGATCACTAGGCTGGTAATTATACAGTTGATTATGGCTACAGTTCTGTCTATAAACCATAAACAATAACAAGAGCAGCTACAAAGAGCAGTATGATCCCGGCTGCATACCACATGTACAATTGCATGTTGGGAAAAAGGTCCAGCAGAAACATTCCAGAAGGTGTCTGTTCAGTTTTCAATCCATCATTAGATTCAGGAGAATTGTTGCTCATTGCCATCTGATGGATTCCTCCCATCAGATAAGGAATTTCTAATTTCCCAATTAGTCAGAATCTATAAACTGGGCTTAAAATCAAGCCCCACGTTCGGCGCCAACAGAATTGAAAAATAAACCAGAGACAACAATTCTCTCGATCCCCTCCCCCTCCCACCCAGGTAGGGAAGGAGAGAGAGAACTAGGAGAGAGACTTAGCTGGATTGAAAACTAAATTAGACAGCTTTAATTATACATACAATTATATACAAGTATATTCAGGAATGTGCAAAAGCCTCTTTCCTCCCCCCACCCCCAGCAACTCTCCGGCACTCTCCTTAGCTGTGAGCAGTCCCAAAAACTCTCAGACCGCAGTCTGAGATAGCAGCAGAGCAGACAGGGCTCTGGGGAGAGTTATGAGGGTTAGGGCTGAGCCTGGGGTCGACGGTGATGGATGGAGTCCTCCCTGGATGCTGGCCATGGACAGAAGAGAAGGGAAGAAGAAGCAGGAAGGAAGTTGTCTTCTGTGATCTCTAACCTTCCTCGGAGCTTACGTAGATATATGGAATGGAATACCTTTGGTCAATTCTGCTGTCTGTCTAGTCCAGCTCCCCTACGGAGGGGTCACAGATACAACTCTCCTGCTCCGGTAGCCTCTGTAGCAGCAGAGCTAAGAAGCGACCTTGGAGTCTCAGCAGTAACATAAACATTCCAGTGTTATCAGTCCACTAGCTGGAACACTTGTTGCTAGTTAAAAGAAAGCTTACTGAAGGAAAAAAAATCAGTAAAAGGAAAATTAGCTTAATCCTGGCTCAAACCAGGACACTATAAAATCCCATTCCTTTTGAGTGATTTTTCAAAGTATTTACCACTCTCAAGCTGCTGTCTCATCTTGTTTCTCTTCCAGTCTTCATAGCTATTAGTCATGTGCTTATACCACTACAGGAAACATTGTATCATTATGCAAGTGGCTAAAACAAAAATTCCTAACAACAAAATGGCTACAAACTGCTGGTTAAGCCAAGCAAAATTGGGTAACCAAGAAGTAAGGTTTTCCCAGAGTTCATGAAATCCAAAATAAGTATTACCTAAAAAACTTCATGTCAGATTTTCGTTCTTTGCCAGATCTGTTGTATGTCAGTCTCAATTCGCTGTTCCTGATTAATATAAGAGCAACAGCTTTGGTTTATTATTACACATACTCCTTTCACAGTTGAAAGGTCTAGGGCCATTCAGTTTTGTAATACCACCTTGCTTAAGGATGATACTTCCGTTTGGAGCCCTTGAAGAGCATCCATTATGAGGTTTTCAATTCTTTCCATAGTGGCTGATATATTTATGATGGCTTTCTCTAATTCACTTATGCCCGATTGGGGAAATAGCCATCACACAAAACTATAGAATCCTGAGGGCCTTTCTATGAGGGGATTTGATGCTTCACGTACCTTTCTCCATGGGGTTCGTATAATTCCCGGAGGTGGGTAAGAATGGTTGAAAACTCTATCTTGAGGTGTCACATACCCACCAGCACAGTGTCCTTTCCAATTTTCAGATAAGCTCTTTCTAGCCTTACCATCTCCACAAAGCCACCACCACCCAGGAGCTAAATTGCAAATTTGCATCTTTGCCTTAAGGACAACACCCGGGATGTGGAGGTCAAAGTGATGCCATATGCTGTAGTTAAATCCCTGCATAGTCAATTTGGTAAGGTTAAATTCTCCCACTTCTACAACATTGGTGCAGTTCAGCTGCTGCCACATTGATAAGCGCTCAGCAGTAATATTCCAGTCTGGTGGCTGCCAAATTGATGAACTCTCAATAGTAACGTTCCCCCCTAAGCATTGACCTTAGATGAATATTTGGCTCAAGTCCCAAGGTATTAAGTCAAAACTTGGCCCCATAATCTTACTCATATCTTTACCATGTTTACAGTTTGAGGAGCTGTGGTTTGCCAAATTTTGAAAAGACTTTGTCCAATTTTGGTGAGGTATCCTGTATAACGGGAGCTTCATATCTCCTCTGGGAAGAGCTGTACATACCCAACAATTTGAAATATTAAGACTGTTTCCTATGGTTTGTGTCAATTGTATATACGAATTCTGATCCCAAGCATATACAAACTCTACAGTTACAAATAATAACAACACTGTCTTCATTGTCGGACCCTCTGTACTCTCAGTTTCAGGGGTCCCTCAGCAGCTGAGGTCCATAAATCTCTTGGTGCTTTCTTCACTCTTGAATAATTAATCCAAGCTGGTTGTTCACCGATCTTGATTGCAGTGTGGGTTGTCTCCAAAACCTGGAAAGGACCTTCCCACTTAGGTTCCAGCGGTGAGCCTGTAAAGGTCTTAACATAGACATAATCACCTGGCAACAAATTATGAATTGATTCATCTAAACCCCTTGATCTGGTGCCCAACACTTGTCGGTTTATTTTCTTTAATTGTTTCTGTAAAGAAATAATGTACTGGCTCTCTTTGCCTAGTTGAGGAGTATTTCCCATGGGCTGAGTGGAATATGGCCACCCATACATTATCTCAAATTGGCTCAGGTTTTCTTTGGCTCTTGGTTTAGCCCTTATTCTCAGTAAAGCTAAAGGTAAAGACTGTGGCCAGGGAAGGTTGGCTTCCTGTCCCAGTTTCAAAATTTGTTGTTTTATTAGGTGGTTCATTTTCTCCACCTGACCACTCGCTTGGGGCTTATAGGGGGTATGCAGTTGTCAGTCTATGCCCAAGATCTGGCTTACTTGTTGAACTACTTTAGCACAAAAATGTGGTCCTCTATCTGAGGATATCACAGCTGGTACCCCAAAGCATGGTATTATTTCATATAACAACATTTTAGTTACCTCTCTTGCTTTGTTGGTTCTGCATGGGATTGCTTCTGGCCAACCTGAAAAGGTGTCTGTTAATACCAATAGATATTGAAACCCCATTTTCCTTGGTAGTTCTGAGAAATCAATTTGCCACTGTTGCCCTGGAAAATTTCCTCTACCAATTGTCCCCAACTGCACACAAGAATTGTTTTTGGGGTTATTTTGCAAGCATATCTCACATTGCTGTGAGACTTGCTTCACAGTGGTGTACAGGTTCCGGGCTATTATTTGTTTGTTCAAAGATTTATACAAGGCCTCAGCTCCCCAGTGAGTCTTTCTATATTCTGCCTGTACTAAGGCCCACAATAAGGCAAAAGGCACTATTAATTGTCCATCTGCTGTTCTAACCCACCCATCTTCTGAAATTTTTCCCTCCAAATCCTCTATCAATTTTAGGTCCTCCTTTGAATATTTAGGTTTTATGTCACTTTGGATTTTACTGTCTGGGACCAAAGTTGCAACCTCAGCATGCCCCACTTCAGCTATCTGTCGTGCCTCCTGGTCAGCCATCATGTTTCCAATCTCTTGATCCGTATTCCCCTTTTGGTGGGCCTTACAATGCATAATTGCCACTCTTTTGGGCATCTGTATGGCATCCAAAAGTTTTAGGATTTCCTCAGCATGTTTTATTTGTTTCCCTTGAGCAGTCAATAGTCCACGAACCTTCCATACAGCTCCATGGGTGTGAACTACACCAAATGCATACTTGGAGTCAGTCCAAATATTAATTTTCTTCCCTTTTGCCAAAGTGCTAAAGCTCGAGTGAGGGCGATGATCTCTGCTTTCTGAGCTGAAGTACCTGGAGTTAAGGCATTGGACTCTATTACCCGGTCGATGGTAGTCACTGCATATCCGGCCTTACATGTCCCTTGCCGAACGAAGCTGCTCCCGTTGGTATACCAGGAGTCCTCTGCATCATCCACAGGTTCTTCTATCAGGTCAGGCCTACTCGAGTACACTGCCTCAATAGTTTCAAGGCAATCGTGTGTTACAGGTTCTCCAGGAGTGTCACTAAGAAAAGAGGCTGGGTTGACAATATTAGTCACTGCAATTTCAACATCATCCTGCTCCACCAAGACTGCCTATTACTTAAGAAACCATTGTGGTGTCAGCCAATGCCCCCCTTTCTGTTCGAGCACTGCAGAAACTGTGTGGGAGACCAACACTGTTATCTTTTGTCCCATAGTGAATTTCCGAGCCTCTTGGATGTTAAGGATGACTGCAGCTACTGCTCGCAGGCAGCTAGGCCATCCTCTGCTCACCTCATCCAATTGCTTGGATAAGTATGCCACGGCTCTCTTGTAGGGACCAAGTTTCTGTGCTAGTACCCCCAGGGCTATCCCCTGTTTCTTGTGGGAAAACAGCCAGAAGGGCTTGGAGACATCTGGCAGTCCTAAGGCAGGGGCTTTCATTAATTCCTGTTTGAGTTGCTGGAAAGCCCTTTGTGTTTCACCTGTCCATGTTATTGCAGACTGATTCCTTTTTATCAATTCATACAGTGGCTTTACTAGAAGTCCATAATTATAAATCCAAAGGTGACACCAACCTGTCATTCCCAGAAAGGTCCGTAGTTATTTTACCATTTGTGGAAGGGGTGTCTGACAAATGGCTTCTTTTCGCTCCGTTCCCAGCGTTCTCTGTCCTCCAGAGATCTCATATCCCAGGTAGATGACTTGCTGTTGGATTAACTGTGCTTTCTGTGGAGAGACTCGATACCCATTAAGGCCCCAAAAGTTCAAAAGACTCACAGTCCAGCTTATACAGTTTTCCTTCATTCTGGTGGCAAGCAATAAGTCATCCACATACTGGAGCGAGACCCCTTCAGGGTCTAGGGGCTCCCAAGTCTCAAGGTCTTTTGGTAACTGATTCCCAAAGATAGTAGGGCTATTTTTGAATCCTTGAGGCAACACTATCCAGGTTAACTGGGACTTTCTTCCAGTATCTGGATTTTCCCATTCAAAGGCAAACAGTGGTTGGCTTTTTGGGGCTAAAGGTAGGCAGAAAAATGCATCCTTTAGGTCCAACACGGTAAACAAAACTAACTCATCCCTTAGCTTATTTAACAGTGTATATGGATTGGCTACCACAGGATGTATTTCCTCAGTTATCTTATTTATAGCTCTCAGGTCCTGTACTAATCTATAATTACCATCAGGTTTTCGAATGGGTGAGTGTGTTATATTCAGATTCATATTCCACCAACAGTCCATATTTGCGGCAATTAAGGCACGGACTCCGTCGTGATTCCCAAGCGGAGACAGAGACAGAGATGTTTATTCAGGCTTAAGCATTCGTATATATCGTCTACTTATCTATTGCAAGCTATGAGGACATTTCATAATATTGACATTGCTTAGCTACAGTTAATTCTGTTTTCAACATCTAGTTCCTTCTACTTTCTCTGTTCTCCAGCTGCTTCTTGAGATATCAGTCATGGGACACCAGTTTGTTTACCGATCCCACGGTCGTTTTCCCAAAAGGGCGATTAGGTCAGCAGCACCTGCAACACTGCTGCCTTCTTCTAATTCAGGCATGCTGATTTTCTGTAAACCCACACATATTTTACAAACCTCTCAATTACCTCTTTTATTCCTTTCCAATCCTCTAATTTCAAGGGACACTGCTTGATCCTTATGGGTTGTGTCCCAGCTTTTAGTCCTATGATTACTGGGGCAGAATTTTTGGCTCTCCCAGGTGCTTCAGATGCCCATACTCCAGGTCCATTATCTCTTCAGGCACATTGGACTTAGAGCATTTATCAAGGCCAAACTTAAAATTTCAATTAATTTATTTTCTCCAACTAGCAATTCAATTTTTCCTTTATCAAATTGTCACGGTTTGACTCAGGATTGGCAATTAAACCAGAGACAACAATGCTCTTGATCCCCTCCCCCTCCCACCCAGGTAGGGAAGGAGAGAGAGAATTAGGAGAGAGGCTTCCAGATTGAAAAGTAAACTAGGCAGCTTTAATTATATGAACAATTATATACAAGTATGTTCAGGAATGTGCAAAAGCCTCTTGCCTCCCCCCACCCCCAGCAACTCCCCCAGCACTCTCCTTAGCTGTGAGCACTCCCGAAATGTCCCGGACTGCAAGCAGGAGATAAGGCAGAGCAGACAGGGGTTGGGTTATGAGGTCAGAGATGCCTGAGCCTAGGAGTCGACAGTGATGGATGGATGGATGGATGGATGGATGGAGATCTCCCCAGACGCCGGCCATGGACAGAAGAGAAGGGAAGAAGAAGCAGGAAGGAAGTTGTCTTCTGTGATCTCTGACCTTCCTCGGAGCTTACGTAGATATATGGAATGGAATACCTTTGGTCGATTCTGCTGTCTATCTAGTCCAGTCATAAATACGACTCTCTGGCCCCAGGCTCGTGCATCCCTGACCTCATAACTCTACTCGCAGACCCCTGTCTGCTCTGCCTTATCTTCGGCAGCGATCTGGGACATTTCAGAACTGCTCACAGCTCAGCAGAGTGCTGTGGGAGTTGCTGGGGGTGGGCGAAGGCAATAGGGTTTGCACATTCCTGAACACATTTGTATATACTTGTACATATAATTAAAACTGTCTAGTTTAGTTTTCAATCTAGAAAAGTCTCTCCTTAATTCTCTCTCTCTTTCCCTACCTGGGTGGGAGGGGATCGAGAGCATTGTTATCCCTGGTTTAATTGCTCATCCTGAGTCAAACCGTGACAAGGTTTGAAAAGATGCCTCATTGACAGCAGAGCCAAGGGACTCCATTTACTCGGTTTAAAGTCAAGACTGTTGAGATTTCCATGAGCTCACCTGAACTCAGTTGATGTGTGTGTGTGTGTATATAAAAGATATATTCATGGTAGGTTGCATTAGGAGTCGGACGTGGTTTTGTAGCTAAAAATGAAATCAAGCAGACTTAAGGTTGTAAATAAGGCACTTTTAAAGAAAAAAATACAAGGAAGTGTACTACTGAGCCCCCGGGTTGTGCCAGGGCGGGCGCCGGCCAGCCAGCCCCCTCACCTCCGCTCGGAGTGTTGGATTAACCGTCTTCCGCGCCTCCGGGTAACAGTAAATCAACAACAACAGGCACCGCCCCCATTCCCTGAGGCTGAAGGGGCCGCGTCCCCGGCCCGCCCCATCCTCACTTCCTGCCCCGCGAGGGGCTCCTCCAGCCCGCGGCCCTTTCCGGTCTCCCTTCCCCCTCCGCCTGCAGTTGCCACATCTTTCACTGACATCAGCCTGCGTCGCCATATTGAAGGAGAAGCCGCCTCCGCCAGCTCGGCCGCCCCAGGCGGGGGACGCTGGCCCCCACTACCTACTCTGCCGCGGCTGACCCACACTCCCCATGAGCTCCCCCGGCCGGCCACTGCCCCGGTGCAGATAAAGCGGAGGCAGGAGGGGCTCCCGTCCCTTTTCCTCCCCCGCTCTCGAGCTGTAGCTAAGCCCCTTTCCCCGCGGTGGGCTTTTGTCCTCCCGTCGCCTCCAGGCATGACTTCCCTGACCCAGCGCAGCTCCGGCCTGGTGCAGCGCCGGACTGAGGCCTCCCGCAGCGCTGCCGCCGACAAGGAGCGGGGGGGGGTGGGGGGCGGCCCGGAGAATGAAGGCCGCCGGGACGAGCCCGGCGACGACGAGAAGGGCGACTCGAAGGAAACGCGGCTCACCCTCATGGAAGAGGTGCTACTCCTGGGCCTCAAGGACCGTGAGGTGTGGCCGGGGCCGTGGCGGCGGGGTTGGGGCGGGCCGAGGTGAGGGGCGCTGGGCGGGGGATAGCTGAGGGGTCCCAGTGGTGCTGGGGGTGCGTGAGGGGACACCGGTGATTCGGGGGCTTATGGAGGTCGTTGATGGGGAAGGAGAGCCGAAGCGGCGCTAGGGTGCGGGTGGGATTTAGGGGTAAGGATGCTGCTGGGTGAGTCTTGCTGTGGATTTGGGGCAACTGGCTGGACGTTGCTGGGGACGGGGACTGTGATGTTACTAGGAGTAAGGGTGCATGCTGGAACAGGCTTGGTATTTTGGAGGAGGTGGGAAAGGTGCTTGGATGTTGGGTGAGAGGGAACCTGGTGGAGATTTCGGATCACCTTTTGGATGTAGGTTTCGCAAAGAGGCTCAAATGTTTGTAGCATCTCAAGGAAGACAACGTAAGGCTTGGGGGAAGATGAGGATCTAGAGCCTCTGACAGTGTTGGTGGTTGGTTGACTTGGAGGCCTTGGTTATAGATCTGTGATATTTATACTCCTATACTCCTATACTTACCTGTAGCTCTAATGTGGGAGCCTTGTCTACTCCTATGTATTTTGTCAGTTGCAACTATATGATACTTATGGGATTCTCAGGTATTTTAGGATGCTTATCAGCCCTTTTAAAAAAGACTTTTCAGACTAATGCATTTTAAAAATGTCTTAAACTTCGGGGAGATACATTTGAGAAAAATGGGCCTTGAGTAATGAGAAATGTTTCAAAAGGAGGAAATGGCATTATTATGTAATTGTGTTTTTAGTGAATTTATAGCTTGAGTGTCATGATATTGTGAATAACAGTCACTGAGGAAGGTATACTTCTACCAGTGTGCTGGATTTTTTATTTCATTTGAAAGATGTAATCAATATAAAAAATATGCCGTGATCACTCTACGCATCCACAGTACATTATAAACATTCAGCAGAAGCATCCCTAGTAAAACAGTGCTATTTAGAGCAAAAGCTGGGAGATTCTGCCCGAGAGAAAACAGGGGTAAAACTGAACCTGCCATTACCAACATAGACCTTTCTGTTCATATGAGGATTTGTACTGTACACGTACAGTACCGCCACGCAGATCAGTATCAAAACCCCTGTTATCACTAGATAGGTTATTACATGGTTGATTATGGCTATAGTCCTGTCAATAAACCATAAAACAATAACCAGAGCAGTATTATCCTGGCTGCATACCACATATACAACTGCATGTTGGGAAAAAGGTCCAGCAGAAATATTGCAGAAAAGTGTCCAGTTTTAAACCAGTCAACACATTCAACAGAAGTGTTGCCCATAGCTTTCTCGGGGAATCATCCCAGCAGAGGTGGAATTCCAAACATCCAGTCAATTAGTCAGAATTTATAGCCTGGGCTTAAAGTATGGCCTCACGTTTGGGCGCCAACAAATTATTGTCATGGTTTGACTCAGGATTGGCAATTAAATGAGTGACAATAATGCTCTCGATCCCTTCCCACCCAGGTAGGGAAAGGAGAGAGAGAATTAGGAGAGAGGCTTCCAGATTGAAAAGTAAACTAGGCAGCTTTAATTATGTGATCAATTATATACAAATATGTTCAGGAATGTGCAAAAGCCTCTTGCCTCCCCCCACCTCCAGCAACTCCCCCGTCACTCTCCTTAGCTGTGAGCACTCCCGAAATGTCCCAGACTGCAGGCAGGAGGTAAGGCAGAGCAGACAGGGGCTGGGTTATGAGGGTTATGAGGTCAGAGATGCCTGAGCCTAGGAGTTGATGGTGATGGATGGAGTCCTCCCTGGACGCCGGCCATGGACGGAAGAGAAGGGAAGAAGAAGCAGGAAGGAAGTTGTCTTCTGTGATCTCTGAGCTTACGTAGATATATGGAATGGAATACCTTTGGACAATTTTTTGCTGTCTGTCTAGTCCAGTCATAGATACGACTCTTCAGCCCCGGTAGCCTCTGTAGTGGCAGAGCTAAGAAGCGACCTTGGAGTCTCAGCAGAAACATAAACATTCCAGTGTTATCAGTCCACTAGCTGGAACACTTGGTGCTAGTTAAAAGAGAGCTTACTGAAGGAAAAAAAATCAGGAAAAGGAAAATTAGCTTCATCCTGGCTCAAACCAGGACACAAATTTAATGTTTGCTTCCAATTGCTCTAACAGGTCTTGTCTCAATAGGGGCTTTGGAGACCCAGGCATATATAAAAATCTGGGTATTCCAATTTGCTTTCCTAGTTTGTAGTTGAGAGGTTTCAGGAAAAATGCCTTTTCATGTTGGCCAGTAGCACCCACTTCCATGACAAAATCTTGATCTTTCAGTTCTAATTCTTGATTCAATCCTGAAAAGGAAGCCCCTGTGTCTATTAGAAATTCCACTTCTTGTTGCTTTCTCCCTAGCTTTACTATAACCAGTGGATCTGCTAGGGTAGATTCCCCAGGTCCCCGTCAGTCCTCCTCAGAGGTGGCAGCTAAAATCTGCCTTGGTTGTTTCTTGGGACAATCTTGTTTCTAGTGTCCCTTTTCTTTACAAAGAGCACATTGATCTCTCTGTAACCCCTGTGAATTCCAACCAGAGCCTCTAGGTGGATGCCTATGCTTACTATTTTGCCTCTTGTTCTAAAGTGGCTACTGTGGCTACAGCCATTGTTGTAGAAAATTTCCTCCTTTCTTCTTCTTCCCTATTTCTCAACACCCTCCATGTTTCTTGTAACAGCTTTTCAATGTCCCTATCTTCAGGTGGTTTTAATTTTTGGAGTTTTCGCCTAATATCAGGTGCTGACTTTGTTCTTTTCAGGACGCTGGTTGGGAGAGTCCCTTGGGAAGCAGCCCTCAAAAACAAAGGAGCCCAGGAAGGCTGGGCTTACTTTAAGAGTGAAATTATGAAGGCGCAGGGGCAGGCTGTCCCTATGTGCCGAAAAAGGAACCGGCGGGGAAGAAGACCGGCCTGGTTGAGCAGGGAACTATTGCAAAAACTCAGAAATAAAAAAAGAATGTATCATCTTTGGAAAAAGGGACAAGTGAATCAGGAAGCATTTAAGGATATTGTAAGGGCATGTAGAAAGAGAATTAGATATGCAAAAGCTCAGCTAGAACTTAATCTGGCCATCTCTGTAAAGGATAATAAAAAATGCTTTTATAAATACATTAATAATAAAAGGAGGGTCAGGGAAAATCTTAATTCCTTATTGGATGAGGGGCAGGACTTAGTAATGGAGGACAAGGAAAAGGCTGATGTACTTAACACCTTCTTTGCCTCAGTCTTTAAAAAAAGACTAGCTACCCTGAGGACAACAGGACTCCTGAGTCGGTAGACAGGGATGGGGAGCAGAATCCCCCTCCTGTAATCCAGGAGGAAGTAGGTAGTGACCTGCTGTGCCACTTAGTTCCCAACAAGTCCATGGGTCTGGATGGGATTCATTCTAGGGTGCTGAGGGAGCTGGCGGAAGAACTGGCTAAGCCACTCTCCATCATTTATCACCAGTCCTGGCTGACCGGGGAGGTCCCAGATGACTGGAGGTTGGCCAATGTGACGCCCATCCACAAGAAGGGCTGGAAGGAGGATCTGGGGAACTATAGGCCTGTCAGCCTGACCTTGGTGTCTGGCAAGGTTATGGAACAGAACATCCTGAGTTCCATCAGGCGGCATGTGGAAGACAACCAGGGGATCAGGTCCAGCCAACATGGGTTTAGGAAGGGAAGATCCTGCCTGACCAATCTCATCTCCTTCTATGACTGGGTGACCCGCCTAGTGGATGAGGGGAAGGCTGTGGATATGGTCTACCTTGACTTCAGCAAGGCCTTTGACACAGTCTCCCACAGCATCCTCCTGGAGAAGCTAGCAATCCATGGCTTGGACAGGTGCACCCTTTGCTGCATTAAAAACTGGTTGGATGACCGGGCCCAGAGAGTGATGGTGAATGGTGCTGCATCCAGTTGGCGTCTGGTGACCAGTGGTGTTCCCCAGGGATCAGTACTGGGCCCAGTCCTATTCAACATCTTTATTGATGACCTGGATGTGGGGATTGAGTCCACCCTTAGTAAGTTCGCAGAGGACACCAAGTTGGGGGGGGGGGGGAGGGTGTCGATCTGCCGGAGGGTAGGAAGAAGCTGCAGGGGGACCTGGACAGGCTGGGTCAATGGGCTGAGGCCAATGGCATGAAATTCAACAAGACCAAGTGCAGGGCCCTGCACTTTGGCCACAATAACTCCATGCAATGCTACAGACTGAGGGAAGAGTGGCTGGAGAGCGGCCTGGCAGAGAGGGACCTGGGAGTACTGGTTGACAGCCGGTTGAACATGAGCCAGCAGTGTGCCCAGGTGGCCCGGAAGGCCAATGGCATCCTGGCTTGTATCAGGAATAGTGTGGCCAGCGGGAGTAGAGATGTCATTCTCCCCCTGTACTCAGCACTGGTGAGGCCTCACCTTGAGTACTGTGTGCAGTTCTGGGCCCCTCACTTCAAGAAGGATATTGAGGTGGTGGAGCGGGTCCAGAGGAGAGCAACGAGGATGGTGAAGGGACTAGAGGGGAAGTCTTATAGGGATAGGCTGAAGGAGCTGGGGTTGTTTAGCCTGGAGAAGAGAAGACTCAGGGGCGACCTTATGACTCTCTTCAACTACCTGAAGGGAGGTTGTAGTCAGGTGGGGGCTGGGCTCTTCTGCCAGGCAACTAGCGACAAGACAAGAGGGCACAGCCTGAAGCTGCTCCAAGGGAGGTTTAGGTTGGCTATTAGGAAGCACTTCCTCACGGAGAGGATGATTAGACATTGGAATGGACTTTCCAGGGAAGTGGTGGAGGCACCGTCCCTGGATATGTTCAAGGAAAGGCTGGATGTGGCACTTAGTGCCATGCTCTAACTCATGTGGTGGTGTTAGGTCATAGGCTGGACTTGATGATCTTAAAGGTCTTTTCCATCCTTGGTGATTGTGTGACTCTGTCCCAAAAATAAAGATACCAATTGTTGTTTTCCAATATCCGCAGATGGGTCAAGAGGGGTATGTTTTCTCATAGCTTCATGCAATTAGTCCGAAAATTCTGAGGGAGTTTGTTTGAGACCTTGTTTTGTAGCATATAATGCTAACCAGTTTATGGTTTTCGGAATTGCGTTCTCCATACCCCTCTGTACCCATTCCCAGTACTGTGTCGATAATTTATACTGCATGCTTGAATTCGGGTTCCAATGAGGGTCAGTTAGTGGGAAATGTTCTTCTACTGTGCCAGAGAAGCCCACTAGTGGTTTGGGTTTTAACCAAATCTTGGGCTGTTTTAATATCAATTGTTTTTCTGTTTCTTTCATTTCACTTAACAGTAGATCAATATCAGCCCAGTCAGGATTTTGTTGTTTTACTATTAATTCAAATCTCTTTACCACTTTAATTGGATCATTTCCGTAATCTTGGCTATATTTCTCCATGCCTCTAGGTCACTGGTAGTAAAAGGAGCTCTGAGGCGAACCGGGTCTCCAGTTGGCCCCACAGTTTCCCTTAAGGGAGCTTGTAAAGGGGGATTTTTTACTTCGAGTCCTAGAAGCGACAGGTAATGAAGAGGCAATAGGGGATGAAGGTGGGGAGATATTGCCCTCAGATTCCCCCCTTTCCTTAATCCATTCTATAGGAGGTTGTGGCAGGCTTAAAGGGGTGGCTCTCATATGAGGTGGAACATTATACTGAGGTGGGACAGTATAATTCTGTAAATCATTGTCTAAATCCTCCTCAGGTTAGGGTCTTTGAATTTTAAGCACCTCTGGCCTATGCTACAGGCAGAGCAACACCTCCGCAGCCCTTTAGGTTGATTTTGTTCTTGTTCCAGGGCTAATACTAAAGGGTCTTGGGGAGGTGTGTTTACTCCACAATCTTTTTGCCACTCTGGGTGATTTCTGAGGGTGAAAAACATGTCTGCATATGAAACCTCATCCCATTTCCCTTCTCTCCTTAGGAACATTAGCTGCAGCAAAGTATTATATTTCACAGTGCCGTTTACTGGCCATTTTTCCCCATCATCTAGTTATACAGTGGCCACCGTTGCTTGCAATACTTAATGGGGGTTTTCTTGTTCACACTCCCTCCTGGGGGTCCGCCCATATCTTTCCAATGGGCTATAATACAGCCTAACGGACTCAGTTTCAAAATTTCTCCACTCTGTGCTCTGCCCATTTTAATCTCTAGATGTCGCTCTTGTTCAGGAGTAAGCCTCCTCTGGTTACGACAACAAAACCAAGCTTGCAGATAAATGTCAGATAATACACAAAACTTGCCACAGATCTTACAATACAAATTGAAGGAGTCTGATGACAATTGTATACAGGGAAACTTAAACCAATTACATTCTCTACACACAGATTTAATTGCTAAATGACAATTTTACACTGGGGACAGGGAAAGGCTGATGAGACACTACCAAGTCAAATAGTATAGACACTGCTTTCCTCAGTTCCTTTTCCCATACAGCTTCCAAAACGTTCTTAGTGAAACTTAATATCTCGCTCGCTTTGTTCGTCTCCAGCCGCACCCCTCGTGGGATAACAGAATTGCAGATTGGAACTCCACACCTGGATCGTAAGCCTGGGCTTACATTCGAGCCCCATGTTGGGCACCAATAAATTGTTGTCACTCAGGATTGGCAAGTAAACCAGAGAACACAATGCTCTCGATCCCCTCCCTCAGGTAGGGAAGGAGAGATAAAATCATGGAGAGAGAGACTTTTCTGGATTGAAAAGTAAACTAGGCAGCTTTAATTAAACACTAACGATAAAAGAAAATATGTACAATTATATACAAATGTGTTATGAATGTGCAAAAGCCTCTTGCCTCCCCCCACCCCCAGCAACTTCCACAGCACTCTCCTTAACTGTGAACAGTCCCAAAAAGTCCTGGACTGCTGCTGGAGATAATGGCAGAGCAGACAGGAGCTGAGGGTAGAGTTATGAGGGTCAGGAATGGACAAGCCTAGGGTTCGACAGTGATGGATAGACGGAGTACTCCCCGGACACCGGCAATGGACAGAAGGGAAGAAGAAGCAGGAAGGAAGTTGTCTTCTGTGATCTCTGAGCTTACGTAGATATATGGAATGGAATATCTTTGGCCAATTTTGCTGTCCATCTAGTTACAGATACGACTCTTCTGCTCTCAGTAGCATCTGTAGCTGCAGATTCACTGGGTAGAACAAACTGACCTTCGCATCTCAGCAGTAACATAAACATTCCAGTGTTATCAGTCCACTAGCTGGAACACTTGCTGCTAGTTATAAGAGAGCTTACTGAAGGAATAAAAAATCAGGAAAAGGAAAATTGGTTTAATCCTGGCTCAAACCAGGACAGGGAAAGCTGCTAAATTCTATGTTCTTTGACTGTACATTGCATCTAAAATTTGCTGGTTGATAATTAATAGGTTAAAGAGTAGTTTTCCTAGTTAACAGTTGTTTTTTAATGCATGTAGGTATATCTATATATATACCTGCCACAATAGCATATTTTATTTCTCTCTCAGATTGTGTATTTTGGGCCATATTCTTCTAATCCCATTTTTTTTCAGATGGACCTTGCCGTGGCATCCTAGAAGTTGGTAGATATTCAGTGTCCTTCCAGCTGTTGAATCTGAGGACTTGTGCATATGCACATTTCTCTTTCTACATATCCAAATAATCCAACTAAAAGCTCATGATTTGAGACAAGGACAGGGAGGATTTCACTCAGCAATTCTGGTCACGGGCAAAACAGACTCAACTTGAGGAAAAAATCAATTTATCACCAATCAAATCAGAGCAGGACAAAGAGAAAACAAAGGCCAGAGCTTAAATATCTTCCCCCCCCTCCCTTCTTCCCAGGCCCAACTTACTCCAGATTTTTCTACCTCCTCCCCCGCCCCCCCCCCCCCCCCCCCAGCAGCACAAGGGGATGGGGAGTGGGATTGTTTTCTGCCACTCCAGGCAGGGAGGCATCCCTCCTTCAGGGAACGACTCTTCACAGTCTTCCCCCACTCCAACACAGAGCCCCTGCCATGGGAGAGAGTCCTTGACAAACCCCTCTGACATGAGTCCCTCCCACGAGGGACAGTCCATCAGGAACAGACTGCTCTAGCACAGGTTTCTGAGTCCCAGCCTGCTTTGAGCGCAGTCACCTCCACTGGCACAGGGTCCTCCATGGCTGCAGGTCCACATCTGCTCCACCATTTTCCTCCATGGGCTGCAAGGGGACAGCCTGCTGTCTCACCACGGGCTGCAGGGGAACCTCTGCTCTGGTGCATCTCCTCCCCCTCCTTCCTCACTCACCTTGGTATCTCTACTATATTATTGCTCTCACCTCACCCTCTCCTCTGCCCTGCAGGTTTTTTGCAGTTGTGTTTTCTCCTTCTTGAGTATGTTACTCACAGAGGCATATCCACCTTTGCTGATGGACTCAGCCTTGGCCAGAGGTGGGGCTGGAATTGGAGCCAGGGGAGCTTCCAGCAGCTTCTCACAGGAGCCACCCCTGTGCCCTGCCCCCCCCGCTACCAAAACCTACCACACTGACTCAACACAGAGGTCTTACCTTGAGGAAGGTGGGATAGACTGGGTGATCTTTCAGCCCTTTGTTTTGCCATGATTGTGTGCTAATTACTGAAACTTGGTGGGATGATTCCCATGACTGGAATGTAGGGATAGATGGATACAAGCTCTTTAGGAAAGACAGGCAAGATAGGAGGGGAGGAGGTATTGCTCTCTACATCAGTGACCAGCTGGAATCGATGGAGCTCCATCTAGGGAAGGATGATGAGCTGGTTGAGAGCGTATGGGCTAAGATTAAAGGGAAGACAGGGGAAGGTGATGTTACAGTAGGGGTCTGCTACAGGCCACCTGACCAGCAGAACCAAGCAGATGAGGCCCTCCATAGGCAGATAGAAGTGGCTTCACATTCACAGGCCCTTGTCCTCATGGGGGATTTCAACCACCCTGACATCTGCTGGAGGGACAACAGCAAGGCACCAGCAATCCAGGATGTTCCTGGAGCGCATAAATGACAACTTCCTCCTCCAAATGGTAGAGGAACCAACAAGAAAAGGTGCCATGCTGGACCTTGTTCTCACCAACAGGGAAGGGCTGGTGACCAATGTGAGGCTCAGGGATAACCTTGGCTGCAATAACCACGAAGTGCTAGAATTTAAGATCCTCAGGGCAACTGGGAGGAAGTATTCCAAGCTTATGACCCTGGACTTTAGGCATGCAGACTTTGATCGCTTCAGGGATCTGCCGGCCAAAGTACCGTGGGACAAAGCCCTCGAGGGAAGGGAGGCCCAGGACAGCTGGTCAGTATTCAAGGATCACCTTCTCCACGTCCAGGAGCAAAGTATACCGACAAAGAGGAAGGCAGGAAAGTACTAGGAGACCTGCCTGGATGAGCAAGGAGCTCCTGGACACACTGTTACACAAAAAGAAACTTTACAAGGAGTGGAAGAAAGGACAGCTAGAATGGGGGGCACATAAGGAGGCTGTCTGAGCAGCAAGAGAACTGGTTAGAAAAGCTAAAGCTCAGTTAGAATTAAATCTAGCCAGGGAGATCAAGGGGAATATCAAAAATTTCTATAGGTATATTAATGGTAAAAGGAGGACTAGGGAAGGTGTGGGCCCCCTCAGAAAGGAAACAGGAGAACTGGTGACGAGTGATATGGAGAAGGCCGAGGTTCTCAATGACTTCTTTACCCCATTTTCAAAAAGGGAAAGAAGGATGAGCCAGGAAACTACAGGCCAGTCAGTCTCACTTCCGTGCCCGGTAAGAACATGGAGCAGATCCTCCTGGAGGCACTGCTGAGGCAGAAGAATATCAAAGAGGTGATTGGGTACAATCAACACGGCTTCACCAAGGGCAAATTGTGACTGACAAACCTGGTGGCCTTCTATGAGAAGGTCACAACATCAATAGACAAGGGAAGAGCAACTGATGTCATTTACCTGGACCTGAGCAAGGCCTTTGACACTGTCCCGCATGACATCCTGGTCTCCAAGCTGGTAAAACATGGGTTTGATGGATGGACAACTTGGTGGATAAAAAAACTGGCTTGACAGCCACACCCAAAGAGTGTCTTTCAATGGGTCCATGCCCAAATGGAGGCCAGTGACAAGTGGAGTCCCTCAAGGATCGGTACTGGGACCAGTCTTGTTTAACATCTTTGTCGGCGACATGGACAGTGGCATTGAGTGCACTCTCAGCAGGTTTGCTGATGACACCAAGCTGTGTGGGGCGGCTGACGCTGGAGGGAAGGGAGGCCATCCAGAGGGACCTTGACAGGCTGGAGAGGTGGGCCCCTGCCAACCTCATGAAGTTCAAGACCAAGTGCAAGGTCCTGCATTGTTGAGGCGGCATATGGACTTCACACAACTCTATAAGAGTTATAACTGAAGACCTTTATTATTAAAAATGGTGGCAATATATACACCTCTGACTCCAGATGGTCCACCCCAGTACAAACCCCATTGGTTGCATACATTCACAGTTCATATATGATTGGCTATGTGTCTTGTCACTCACTGTCTGTGTCACGATGACCCAGGGCTTTCACTTCCCAGCCGGTGCCTCTCAATTCTTGCTACAACATTCTTTTCTCACTACTTCATGAGATAACAACCGTGGGATACCTACTTGTGGGACACCTGCTGTTTACTGGTCTTGTGGGACAACGGCCTGTGGGACACCAGCCTGTGAGACACCAGCTTGTTTACTGATTCCACGGTTTGCTTCAGGGTGCCTGATAATTTGGTCAGCAGCACCTGCAACACTGCTGTTTTCTTTTAATTCAGGCATATTAATTTTCCATAAATCCCATGCTAATTTTCCATAAATCCCCACACTGCATCTCGGTTGGGGCAATCCCAAGCACCAATATAGGCTGGGCAGTGACTGGCTTGAGAGCAGCCCTGAAGAAAAGGACTTGGGGGTACTGGTGGATGAGAAGCTCAACATGAGTTTTCAGTGTACACTTGCAGCCCAGAAAGCCAATTGTATCCTGAGCTGCATCAAGATAAGCGTGGCCAGCAGGTCGAGGGAGGTGATTCTCCCCCTCTACTCCACTCTTGAGACCCCATGTGGAGTACTGCATCCAGTTCTGGAGCCCCTATTACAAGAAAGATATGGACATGCTGGAACATGTCCAAAGAAGGGCCACGAGGATGATCAGAGGGCTGGAGCATCTTTCCTATGAAGAGAGACAGAGAGTTGGGGTTGTTCAGTCTGGAGAAGGCTCCGAGGAGACCTTATTGTGGCCTTCCAGTATTTTAAGGGGGCTTACAAGAGAGCTGGTGAGGGAGTTGTTAGGATGTTGGGTAGTGGTAGGACTAGGGGGAATGGATCAAAACTAGAGGTAGGTAGATTCAGATTAGATGTTAGGAAGAAGTTCTTCACCGTGAGGGTGGTGAGACACTGGAACAGGTTGCCCAGAGAGGTGGTGGAAGCCCCATCACTGGAAGTTTTCAAGGCCAGGCTGGATGGGGCTCTGAGCAACATGATCTAGCGGGAGGTGCCCCTGCCCATAGCAGGGGGGTTGGAACTAGATGATCCCTTCCAACCCTAACAATTCTATGATTCTAAATCTCTTGAATTTGTGGGCATTAGGCTGTAAAGATTTCAAGGCAGGGAACATTCTGTCTGCTTAGAAAGAATATATGGTTCGAGTATTCCTAGTATATAAAAAATTAACTATTAACATTGGGCCTAAAAATTCAGCTTTGCACCAGTGTGCATCAAAACTGTAAATCATCTAACTTTGCTAAGTGCAGCAGTGGCACACAAACTAATATTTATTTGTATGGGAAAAGGAACTAAGTGATTACAGTGGCACAAATTAATTACTCCCTTGAGATTTTTTGCAATTGAGACATCAGACAAAAAATGATAATGTCATCTTTAGGGTAGGGAGTTTATGTGCACAAACTGCAGCACATACTGTTCCTGAGTTTTGTTAGACATGAATCACTAGGGTTGTTTTGGTCTTGTCTGCTTGTATCCTTCTCTCTTGTACTGTGGAAACCACTTTGTCTCCACAGTTTTCTGCTTTTAAATATATAAATAAAACCACATTAATTTTAAAGTATGGTTTTTTTCCCCTCTATTGTTCTAATTATAAATAAGCAAAGTTTATGTGCTTGATGCATCTGGAAATGCTTTTTAATAAAGTTTTTACTTCCAATAGAATTTATTTTCTAACAGACAGTTGTGGCTTACAATTAATTACAGGCAACTGAATGCCAACACTGCATCTTTAACTGCCGCAGTTCTGAATATCCCAGAACTGGTAACTCAAATTCAGGGAGCATCCCACTCATAGATAGCAACCCTAGACGTGTTTTTTTTATGATTCCACGCCAGGAATGTGCCAAAGCTCAATTTACTTTTACCTGGAAAAGGGTACAATACATATTTAATAGATCATAGAATCATAGAATCCTAGGGGTTGGAAGGGACCTTGAAAGATCATCTAGTCCAACCCCCCCTGCCAGAGCAGGGTCACCTAGAGCACATCACACAGGAACTTATCCAGGCGGGTTTTGAATGTCCCCATGGATATAAACATTTCCCCACTATTGCTCATAATGCTCTAGCAAAGGTTTTGGCAAAAATTCCCATCTCACCAGGTGTTACAGTATATCAAATATATCAATGATACACTAACAGGAGGGGAAAGCCCAGAGGAGGTCAAGTGTACTATTGAAAATGTATGAGGAGAGTTAACACAACTGGGACTAGATATTCCTCAGTCTAAGAGTCAAGGACCAGCACAAGAGGTTAGATTTCTGGGAGTCTGGTGGGTTAAAGGAGCCGCCTCTGTTCCTCCAGACACCATAACACAAATAGAGCAGGGACAGAATCCCTCCAGCATAAAAGAGTTACAGCAAGCCCTGGGAACTTTAGGTTACAGGTGCAAACACATCCCTGGTTTTTCCATTGATGCTCATCCCTTGTACAATTTTCTCAGAAAGGGCAAATCATGGGAATAGCCTGAGCAGCATGCAAATGTTTTAGAATTGCTAATAACAGACCTGAGGCTGATCTGATCTCTTTCAATGACACTGAGATGAGATAATGAAAAAGTTTTGCTGTCCCTAGCCCACACAGTACAACAGGTGAGTAAGGAACTGACTGGATGGTCACACTCAAAGAGTTGTGATCCACAGTTCAGTGTCCAGATGGAGACCTTACCCAACAAGACAGGGGTGCCTGAGTCCAGGGTCCCAGTGATAGTCCACAAAAACCTTGGAGCAGCCACATCAGTCTTACTCAGGGAGGCAGGGAAAGACAACCTATCACAGTGCACAATGTTCTTCTCTTGTGAGAAAACAGGATGCAAAACCACCAGCAGTACAGGAAAAAGATTATAAACAACCAAACTCTAACCCAACCACCTCACAAACCACAGAAACCCAAAGAAGGTTCTCTTAGGAGCTGCTTTATACTGAGCACCATGGGAAGGAATACTGTGATTGGTCCATTTGGGTTACCTGACCCATCCTTTCCTCCCCATAGGCACAGCTGCTCCCCCCCCCATTGTAATTGTCACATCAACAGGCTGGCAGCTGGTGGGGTCCCAGGTGGTCTCAGGTTAGTACAGTCATGGGAAAATTTTTATCCTGGTACTCTCAAACCAGGACAGTTGCCCACATAAATATCAAACACAGGAGCAAAAGAACCGCAGATCCATTTCCAGACAACATAGCTTTAAAATTGTTGCAGGGATTTGTTAGAATGATGAACTGGGACTAGTGTACTACCTGTTTAATGTTGCTAACAACCCCGCGGAGGGACTCCCTTTTATGGTGATTCCCCTTGACCTAAGCAGAGTACTATCCCAGCTATGGAAAAGAAATGGCACAATAAATCAAGACTTAACTTGGCTGACTTCTTTAAACTACACATATCCTTTGGGCTGTAACTTTAGCAACATATGTAATACCAATTGCACTATGCCCTATTGGTCACAACCTCTCTGGATAGAATTCACTGCACCCAGAAAAGCAAATATACCTAAAAAAGAAAATATTAATTTTACTGAGGTGCCTTTGTTACTGATTTGACTAGATTTTGATTATTTGAGGGGGGGGGGGTCAGGCCTGGTTGGGTTAGATTGGGCAAGACAAAACTTTTAGAAGAAACTGGTCTCATAGGAATCATGGGGGGGGTGTGATTGTGTTTTACTTCAGTAGTCACAGAAACCACATGAAGTAAGCAAGTGGTACAAGTAGCTAGGGTCTGGTATTATATTTAACTGGGAACCGTAAAGTCATGAAGAATAAGATATTGTGTTTAAGCAGCTACCGTGGAAAGAATAATACAATAATAAAGCTTGAAGCTATCACACGGTGACCAGGGTCACAGTAACCAGTTATGCTGCTTGGAGATCCCCTTACCCATCCCATCCTGGTTTGAATATCAGGGACTACAATCAATAGGGTGACTATAGATGACTACTGATTTTTGTTAGAAATTAATATGCGTGAAGTTATGTAACTCGAAAGATCATGAGACCAATCAATGTAAAGGTTAAACTTAATGAGTAATTAAAAGCGAGCACTAAAAGCATTTTTATGCTAAATAATTTATACAATAGAAATTGAATATATTAAAACCTGCTGATTGTAATGCAACTTAGGATACACTAGGTGGAGTTATCCCCTGTATCCTCAGCGCTTTAATCAAGAAGTGTCTGCTTATCTGCATCACATTGGTGTCAATAAGTTATTTTCATCCTGTTTGGTGACACCTTGGCTTTACCAGCGTCCTTGACCATTTTGGGGTTTACCTACTACATTTAAGTACAGTGTCCCAATAGAAGCTGAATGGTGCGTTGGATTCCCCTCTGAGGATGGATCTGCACGTGGCCCACACTCTAACCATATATCCTGCATATTGACCATTACTGATCATCAAAAACGTTTTAAGCAATAGGTGAATATACCCCAAAACACCATGCCATTAGGACCAGAAAGACTATGGAGTTGTACTAACAAGATAAATTGTTCCAATATTAATGATCATCCATGGGCGTGGCTTGCCCCAGATGTTTATCATGCACTAAGACGCATATGTGTGTATCATAATTACAGAGCTCCAATCCCTAGGCCAAGACAAGCTTGTACACAGGAGGTGAATCTTACACATATTACCTTCTGGTCAATCCAACATGTTAAAATATGTAGAATCCCTACAAGACATAATTTGAATGGGCATCATGTGCGTAGGGAACTAAAAAACAGCATGTGTTTGTCACAGTCCAAGGCTTTGGGTGAGTGTAACGCAGTGTTGGATGAGTGTGTGCTAATGTGTTTCATGAGATACAGTGTTAGTGTGATGTTTTATATGGACTCACGAACACCCATGCCACTTCACACACTATTCGCAGGCACGCCCCCTTACACACTGTCCTTGCGCGCCTCACGCTTCACCCGTCGCTGGCCGTTTCCCTCGCAGGAGCATGGAATCGCAGCTCAGGGCTCCGCACTCGCTTCGCTGTATTTACCGCGTCTCAGCCGTAACCACTCACTCTGATTTGTGTATATGGGAAGCCCCTGGACCGTGCGCGGAAACCCGAGCGGTCAAAGGATCCCACGTTTATACTCCCAAACAGCCCCCCCCTCGGGTATTTCGTATACCGGCCATGGAAATGAGCATCGACACGGGGCAATTTAGAATTATGTGCTTTTACTTTACAATTGGTAAAGTACAACAAGCAATACAAACAAAAGGAACTAGCAACCACCAACTAATAGCAATAATGGGGAGAGTAAACCCGTGCCGACAGGGAAGGGTTAGGACAGGGAAGGTATTCGGGGAAAAGGTTTCCTGCACCCCCCACCCTCCTCCCGGGGAAGTTAGGGATTTAGGGAAGACAGGTTTCTGGGGAAGGGGTCTTACGCCTCCCTGTAGGTTGGAGTCGAGGACCAGCCCCAGCTCTTGATGGCCAGCGTCTCCCAGGTCTTCGCAGGAGCGAGCACACGGGGAGGAGGTTTTTTTTCAGCTCCGCTAGCCTTTAAAAAGGCTTTTCTCCCCGGCTCAAGCCCCTGACTATCAGCGAGATGATAAAAGCGGCAGCTGGCAGACATGCTGTCCAGGCGAAAACCCAAAAATGGTGGCGGGCAAGGAAGCAGCGGCTGGCAGACATGCTGTCAGGGCAAAAACCCGAAATGGTGGCAGGCAAAGAAGCGGCGGCTAGCAAATGCACTGTCCAGGCAAAAACCCGAAATAGCAGCAGGCAAGCAGTGGCGGGCAGCTTATCTGGCAAGCATAGTCTCCATGGCGACCATCCTCTTCCCCAAACTGCAGCAGCAGTAGGCTGCTCCCTGGTGCTCCTTTATGGAAAAATGTCTTGGTGCACCACAGCGCCCGATTGGTTCGTTTTTCAATCCACTCTGCGATTGGTTGAAATTCACCAATCAGCTCTGTGGGTGCTTTCGGGTTTGCAACATTGTTACTCTTTTCCTGCCTTTGACCACTATAGTCCTCACCTAGGTCCGCCTGGGTTTTCCTTTGTTCATTTATTTATTTATTTCCCCTTTTAATGTCCTCTACTTTTAATCCCTTTAACTATGAGAACCATTAATTCTTGTCCGTGAGGGGCTTGTCCCTTACATTTCACCCCGTGGTTTTCATAGTTCCAGTTCTAGGGTCCTTATGTGGTTGCTATTTCCTTAAAATTGTTTCTCCACGCAGGGAGATTGCAAGATTGTAATATCTGCACGCAGGGTGGTCAAACCATTACATTAACATAGTATCATATCTCCACACAGGGAGATTGAAATATTATTTCTCCTCACAGGGAGATTTATCCTGTTACATTTTACAACTTACAACTTACCATGAGTAACTTTACTTAGTGTAACATTGAGGCTTGGTTTCCTTTATCCCTTTTCTTAAAGATAAACACTCCATGAATTATTCAAACTTTAACTTTTAACTTTCTTTAAGGGGATATACCTTCCCTTGTATCCAACATATTTTAAACCTGAGTAACATTGGAATTGGAATCGTTATTATTCTTGTTGTTTTTACTGCCTAAATGGGAATTATGAGTGGGATGAAGGACAAACCCTGGATCCTCAGTTAGAATATTCATGTCCTCGTAAACAGGATCCACCTCTTTATTTAAATTACCTTCTGTTGGCTGGCTATAATTACTCAATATGCGTGCCACCTGACGTGGCATCGTGTAGTTAGAGTAGCACATATTGCAAATAGAAATTATACATGGTAAAATCATAAACAATAAGAAAAGAGCAATGATCACGTAAACCCACATTCCAATTTTTTCAAAGAAGGACATGAATTTCATCCATGTGGCTCCCTTCCAAGTTTGCACAGGAACATGTGCTATCCCTCTGATATCGTTAGCCAGGTTTTTAATTATCTCCCCATTATCATCTATCTGTAGGCAGCAATTTGTCAAATTAAATTTAACGCAGACTCCTCCTTCCGAGGCTAATAAATAGTCCAAAGCCATTCGGTGCTGATAGATAGCTGTTCGCATCTGTGTTAGCTCATCAGCAGCAAGAGCAAAGCTTCTGCCGTTTTGTTGGATACGACTTCAACTACAGCTTGTAGTCTAATTATTCTGTTGAGATTGTAAATTGGATCCCTAGCTCCATTAATTTTTTCATAGGGATTCCAAGAGGCTGGATCATAATATTTGTTTATCCTTTCGGGAGGCCAATCTTCACCTATCCATTTTTGTTTGCTGGAGGTGATTGTTTGTAAATTTAAAGTGCTTCTTTTAATTCAGCCTGTATATGCTCCTTCATCATCTACTGAGTACATTATCTTGAAATATGACCTAATTACCCCAATAAAACATGTGCCAACCCAGTGTTTTGGTAATTTCCGATAGGCCTGATGGCCACATACCCAATACTGGCCTTTTACTGCCCATGTCTCCCCATGGTAGGTGGCAAATGGGAGGAGAAAGTAATTAATGGCCTCCTCTTCCCTTATGGGCAAAGTTAAATCATGAAATCTGTTATAAGTAGATCCATGACACTTCCAGAATGTATTTTCTTTTATGCATTTGTCCAAATTGGAATAGGTTACATCCTTATGAGACCAATAGGTATCAAATTTAATTATATGGCCGGTTTTATTTATCCAATTCATACCATGGTGCAGGGGAACATGTTCTCCTTTTTTCACGTTCTGACAATAAATTTTGGTCAGATTATCACGAACACTTTGGTCATCACAATTAATGTCTTTACAGGAGGACGGGTATTTTCCCTTGCAGTGGTGATCCTCAAATAAAATATTAATACAATCTGAATGTCCTAGTTCTATTTTAGCATTTTCCTCCTTTTCTGTGTCCTTGTGTTGGATACAGTATTCGGCAATTGGGATGCTATGTACTTTCCAGGGATCTGCATCCTCGCTCCAGTATTCTACATCCTTTAGTATTTTGGTGGCACTGTCATTGAGGATAAAAAGCTGTGGGTGGATCTCATGTGCCATCCACAGCCATTCATTAAATCCGTGTTGACTCCCTGTGAGGGTTTTACCCCTCACTAAGGGAAAATTTTCTCCCATAAAGAACTATTCACCTAGTAAAGGAGACAGGACTGCACCAGGACAAGCCTGGGCAAGTCCAGGACAAGCCTGGGCAAGCCTTAGACCAAGGCTGCTGCTAAGCCCTGGATGGGACTCTTGCAGCTGGCTGGATAGCTATCTGATTGGCTGGAACTATATGCAAATGAACGGATTCAAAAGATGCGCCAAATCAGAAGGCTCCTAGGGGCTATAAAGAGACCGCTCGCGGGAGCTCTCTCGCTTTTCGCCGCTGGACCCCCCCGCTGCCCTGCCGCCTCGCTGCTGCACCCGCCTACCTGCACCCGTCTGTGCCGAGGAGGAGAGGTAAAGAGCCACGGATCTCGGCTACGGAGGCTAGGTCTCCACCCGAGAATCCAAAAAAAAGGGAAGCTTGAAGAACTATACAGCTACTACTCGAGAGCCGGGCTTAAAGCAGGAGCGCTAAGCTCAGTATCTGCTAGCCCCACTGCCTCGAGAGCACCTAAAAGAACAGCGAATCTCCCCAAAGGCGCTCTCTCTCTCTCCCTCCTCCCGTCGGGGAAGACGCCCGCAGCCTGCCGTCTGCCGCGAGCCGCTTTGCTATAGCGCAGCCCGCAGCCTTAAAGCCGCCGCTACAGCTGCCGTGAAGCCTACAGCCTGCCGTCTGCCGCGAGCCGCTTTGCTATAGCGCAGCCCGCAGTCTTAAAGCCGCCGCTACAGCTGCCGTGAAGCCTACAGCCTGCCGCCACACCCAGAGCCGCTGCTGCCTTTGCTGTAAAGCCGCAGACCGCCACGTGGAAGCCGCCATCTTGAAGCCACAGACCGCCACGTGGAAGCCGCCATCTTAAAGTTACAGACCGCTTTGTGCAGCTTGCCGAGACTGTAAGATTTAATAATATTTCTTTTTCTGTCATTAACCGTAATCTTTCCCCGGGGTAAACCCACAAACGGCCCTCACTTCCACGCACAACGTCGACCCTATTGAGAGGGAAACCGCGTCGCGCTATACCAGCCCCCTCTATCATAAGTGTTCTTTCTTCAATCTAAACTCCCACACACATACACACCCCTTGCGTCCCACCTTCTAAATTTACCTCCTACACATTTGTAACTCCATTCAAACAGTTAAAACATATAAAATATAACTCTGTGTCTGGTCTTCATTGCGTGTGGACGTGTGCGCTCTCCTATTTAGGGCTTCTGGTATATCATACATTGGCGTCATCGCCATCCCCAAAATCAGGGGCGAATCCTAAATATATAAGGGCTAACCGCTCGAGCCCATCCGAGTCCAAGTCACCCCTTGGACCGGGACATTTTAATCTGGTGTCAGAAGTGGGATATACCTTAGAAGCTCTGAGCCACACACCACGCGTAATGGGACTCCTAGATAAGCTGCGTTCAAAATCTGAGGAAACATCTATCCGCATCCCATCTCCATTCCGGGACGAATTTAAGCATTAGCCATTTGTGATCCCTTTTTACAGCCATCTCAAAGCCCGAGGGTACATCCCTTCAACTGCTTATTTCGATACAATAAAAAGACACTATAATGAGGGTAATTTGGAACAAATTTGCCAGGATTTAAAATACCTGGAGAATGGTTCATATTTGACAAAAGATCAGTACCGAAGAGTGAAAAAAGCTGGCTATGATCTTTATAATGCCAAAACATTCTTTATTCTAGCAACATTAATTTGGCAGGAGAAGGAAGAGCTAAAACAAATTCTCAAGGACAATGGCATAGATATGGATCAAAAGGCTGTACCATGTGGGGGAGGATATGACTCAGATTCGTCCCGTGAAAAGAGGGGTATGACCTCACGGAGGGACACACATCCACTAGAGGAGGAGCTTGTTAATCTTATAACATCCGATACAGACAGTGATGAAGAGCAAACAGCGCATACACTTCCCAAAAAACACGTGACATGTAGCAAGAGGAGGACCCAGCAATACAGTAAACCCAAACGCAGGTTGGCTACCTCCTCTAATATCAGCAAATTGGAGAAGGATCTTGCATCCCTTAAACACGATGTGAATAACACTATCCAGACCCTGATGGATACTGGACATGAGGAGATGAAAAGAATGTGGAAAAAGATTAATAAATTGGCAACTTTAATTGAAAGTAATTCAAAAAATTCATCCCGCAATTCATCCTGCAATTCATCCCGTCATCAAAGCTCAGATGATGAGGAAACCCCGCATAAAACCCTCAGGCCAGTAATCCGGTCAGAATATTCTATTGATACTGAAACTGGGAGGGCAATCCTTAGGCAAAAGCAAACCCCTTACTCACCAATCGAGTTGGCTGACCTCAAAAAACGGTTCAGTAAAAAACCCACAGAGAGTGACACAGAATATGTCATCCGTGTCTCTGTTGAGGGCGGGGACGATATTCTGCTTTCAGAAAAAGAAGCCTCTGGATATTGGGGTCCAGGAGCTTCACTTACCACTGGAAATTACCAAGCTATGTGGACAATAACACAGCGTGCTGCCTATAATGTAGGTTTAATAGACCCAATGTCACGGGGTGAACCTTTAGTCCTGAAAGGTGACATAACACAACTAATGGAAAACATTCATAAGGCCGCTGTGATACAAATGATTTATCAAAATGATTTAATTGTGGGACAAGATTCTCCCCTCCTGCAGCCGGTAAGACCAGAAAGAATGAACATTCTTATCCGGGGCTTACCGGGAGAGCTTAAAAATTTGGCAATCCAGCTGAAAGGCAAAATTGCAAATAATGATCAGGACAACAATCCATATACTTGGGGAGACCTGGCCAAAGAACTAACAGAGTATGGCCGACAATATGGAGTGCCAGAATATGATGCCTCTAAAAGGCACACCATACGCAAAGTGGACTCAGCCTATGAAAGTCCAGAGCCAACTTATGCCGCAGTGGCTGCAAGGCCACCACGCACCCCCCCCCGAACTTCGGGAGGACGGCGCGGTGACCGAGCCCCCACTAGAAACCAGACACCTTCCAGGAACAGGCCACACACTGCACGTGATCCCCAACCCTCCACGAGTTCTGGGTCACAAAATGGCGTCCGCCAGGGGCCCTTTGCACGGCTTAAAGAGGAAGCCCGACGCAAAGGCATACCCCCTGAACTTTTAACACGAAATTACAGTTACAGTCATCTCAAAGATTTGGTTGAGAAGTGGCCTGTGAACAATAACAATCAGGGAAACTAAATTGCTCTCCTTCTGCACCAAAACAAACTAAAAAGAAAAAGCAGAAGGAGAAAAACAAAACACAAAATACTGTTGGCAATGATGAGCCAAACAATCCGGGAAAATCGTGGGAAGACATGCCCGAAAACAAAGATGATTGTGAACAAGAAAATAAATCAGATTCTAAACTCAATCAGCTTCCTCACAATTGGCAGCACATATTAAGACTAACTCAAAATTCCAAGGGTGACTTGGAAATCACTTGTAGTGTTGGTCCTAATAGGTACCCTGTGACATTTGTGGTAGATACTGGAGCACAAATATCCACACTCAGAAAAGATGATGCCCGAAAATGTGGAATCAATCCGTCCCTAAAACCTATGCTTGTGAGTGGTGCATTTGGCCAGCCCACTCTCCAAAAGACTGCTAAAGTCTCTTTGAAATTACCAGGCGAAGATAGTGTAATTAGAACTGAAATGATAGTGGGTGACATCCCCTACAATTTGATGGGGATGGATATATTGCAAGGAAGAGCATGGAGAGATGATAAAGGCAACTTTTGGAACTTTGGTACACCCACTCTAAATGTGAGGCTATTACAAAAAGCTCCATGCCTGCCACAAAGCACAGTCACAAATGTAAAACAATATCCTCTTTCTAAAGCGGCAAGAGAAGGAATAAAAGATGTAATTGAAGATCTTAAAACTCGAGGAATTTTAATTGACACTCATTCCCCATATAACTCTCCAATCTGGCCTGTCAAAAAGTCCAATGGGAAATGGAGGCTCACTATGGATTTTCGCAAACTGAATGCTAATACCAACCCACTCACAGCTGCAGTACCCAACTTATCAGAACTGATTTTAGAGATACAAGAGGCAGCTCACCCTATAATGGCTGTACTGGACATTAAAGACATGTTTTTCATGATTCCAGTTGAAGAGAAAGACCAGGAGAAGTTTGCTTTCACCTGGCAAGGAAACCAATACACATTTACCAGACTCCCTCAAGGATACAAACATTCTCCTACTTTAGCACATCATGCATTGGCGACTGAATTAGAACAAATAATTTCCAAAGCACCTAAAGATGTAAAAATTTACCAATACATTGATGATATACTAATTGGAGGGCCTGATGTGTCTAAAGTACAAGAGGTCTATAACAATATTATTGACCATTTGTCTGGCATAGGGATTGAAATCCCTGATGATAAAAAACAGCCACCTTCCCCAGAGGTGAAGTTCTTGGGTATCTGGTGGAGGAAAGGTACATGGAATATTCCTACTGATACAATTTCCAAATTGGGAGAGATCAAAATCCCTGATAACAAAAAAGAGCTACAAGAGATTCTGGGAACTTTGCAATTTTGGCGGAAGCACATACCAGACCTTGCCATAATAGCAAGACCGCTCTATGACTTGTTAAAAAAGAATACACATTGGGAGTGGTCTCAGGTACACGATGAAGCCCTGCAACTACTGCTATTAGAAATACAGACATACCAAACATTAGGTCCAATTCATCCAAACGACCCTATAATTATAGAATGGGGATTTGCCATAAATGGACTCTCATATCATTTGTGGCAAAAGGGCCCCGAGGGAGCTACAAGACCAATTGGTTTCTTCTCGCAAACCTTTAAAGAAACAGAAAGAAGATACTCAATTTGGGAAAAAGGCCTATTGACTCTTACCACTGCATTGAAAGAGGTGGAGAAAATGGTTAAAAAACAAAAAATCATCTTGAGAGGCCCATTCAAAATTGTCAATCAGGTCACATCAGGAAAACCACCACCCGAGGGGGTCTCACAAAAGAATACAGTACGCAAGTGGTATTCTCAAATTGAATATTACTGTAATCTGTTCAATGTCTCTGAGGGTCCTGAAAAAACTTTAAAAATACAAGATCAGATTAAGTCCACTGAAAGGGATGATACACATTTGGCAGAAAAAATACCTTCCCCAATCAAAGAAGCTCCAGAATTCTCAGCTCAACTAAAGAATGTGTGGTTCACTGATGCATCCTCAAAAAGAGAGGGGAAAACATGGAAATTTTGCTCTGCTGCATTGAATGTAAATACTGGTGAACAAATAATCAATGAAAGTGAAGGAAGTGCCCAGGTGGGCGAATTAGATGCAGTCTTTAATGTCATTCAAAAGGAAAAGACTAATAAAGAACCTGTGTATATATATACAGATTCATATGCTGTTTATAAAGGTTGTGTGGAGTGGATCTCCTATTGGCAAGAAAATGATTGGCAGATCAATGGAATCCAAGTATGGCAATCAGAGAAATGGAAATTAATATTAGAAGCAGCTAAATTGCATTCCAAACTGTATGTAGGATGGATTCCATCACATCAATCAGACCTAACAAATGAAGCAGCTAAATTTAACAATGAAGTAGACGAATTGGCAAGACTAAACTTAATTGAAATCAGGAAAGCTGCAATTGAAGGAGAAAACTTGGAATGGAAAAGGTTACTCGAGTGGCTACACTGTAAGAGAGGTCACTCAGGTAACTACGACCTTTATAAAGAAGCACAAGCTAGAGGATGGCCTGTCACCAAGGAGGCATGCAAGACTATCATTTCAGCATGTGATCAATGTAAAATCAGGTTGGGACAACATCCTCTAACTCAAGAACAACTGCATATCAGAGATAATAAAAGTTTATGGGACTGCTGGCAGATAGATTACATTGGACCTTTCAGAAAGTCAAATGCAAAACAATATGTCATTGTAGCAGTAGAAGTAGTCTCTGGTTTGACCTATGCAGAAGCGCTTCCTAGAGCCACAGGTGAAAATACTGTATCTTTCTTAAAGAACTTGTTCAGCATAATGCCAAAACCTAAGAACATACAATCAGATAATGGATCTCATTTCACTTCAAGTTTGGTGCAACACTGGGCTGAACAGGAAAACATTAAATGGACCTTACATACACCCTACTATCCTCAGGCGAATGGAATAGTAGAGCGTACTAATGGTCTTATAAAAAGTATTCTAAAGCCACAAGCCACACAGTGGGACAAAAGATTAAGTCAAGCCCTCACAGTTGTGAACAACCGATGGGGAGTGAACGGATGTCCCAGACTCAATGCCTTTTACCCAACTCCACCTACCAGCCAACATTCAAAGAATCACGGGGTGAGAGACAAAGGAAAGCATAAGGATGGTTTTGAAACTGGACAAACTGTTTTGGTTAATTTACCTAATGTTGGGAGAGTTAAACTGATATTGGACGTGCCACTGAATCAAAATACATGGAAAGCTAAAGATTACAATGACAAGCAGTATAAAATTAGTACTAAATGGATTCTGTGCATTGAATAACCTTTTATGTTCTAATATAATGCTTTTAATCCTCTCAGAAGATCCAGAAATCAAGAGTGACAACTAAGGGACTTTGCTGGAAACAGCTGTACACTGCCCACTCTTATTAATTCTTTCAGGAAAACTGTATCATTGCAGTTTTATCATTGTAATAGTGTTTCAAGGGAAGACTGCCTTGTTTGCCTTGGCAGAGACTGCTCACCTCTGCTAAAGGAAAACAAGAGAGCAGCTGTTATTTGGTGCAACCAAAACTGAGCACTTTGGGAGCGCAGAATGCAGCCTGCTAACATAATTAAATACCCCTCATACTTGATTTTTACATCAGTAACACTGTTACAATGTATAAAACCTTTAACATCTGATTTAGTAAAGCTGCCAGGTCACAGTCTGATACACACATTGGAAAATGGTGATATCCCTAATCTGGACAATGTGGCTAACAAATTATGCAAAACTACAAGGCATAGAAATTATAGACCATTAAGATATGGTCTAGGTAGGAAAAACCACCTTTAAGAATGCATATTGTAACAAGTGGATAAATAAACATAATTATTCAAAAGTGGTGTTCTTAAACATCACTAAAGTTTGTTATAGGTGATTAAAGTTGTGAGTTGATATACGTTCTGAAGTTACTGAAATTAAGTGGATTACAATATCTTTCTTACAGGATAAGCTACAGTCAATGTTGTTTACATGTTATATAAATATTACGGTTCTGTATAATGTTTCATAGTTCTTTTGTGAGTCACGGGGTGAAGTGTGAGGGTTTTACCCCTCACCAAGGGAAAATTGTCTCCCATAAAGAACTATTCACCTAGTAAAGGAGACAGGACTGCACCAGGACAAGCCTGGGCAAGTCCAGGACAAGCCTGGGCAAGCCTTAGACCAAGGCTGCTGCTAAGCCCTGGATGGGACTCTTGCAGCTGGCTGGATAGCTATCTGATTGGCTGGAACTATATGCAAATGAACGGATTCAAAAGATGCGCCAAATCAGAAGGCTCCTAGGGGCTATAAAGAGACCGCTCGCGGGAGCTCTCTCGCTTTTCGCCGCTGGACCCCCCCCGCTGCCCTGCCGCCTCGCTGCTGCACCCGCCTACCTGCACCCGTCTGTGCCGAGGAGGAGAGGTAAAGAGCCACGGATCTCGGCTACGGAGGCTAGGTCTCCACCCGAGAATCCAAAAAAAAAGGGAAGCTTGAAGAACTATACAGCTACTACTCGAGAGCCGGGCTTAAAGCAGGAGCGCTAAGCTCAGTATCTGCTAGCCCCACTGCCTCGAGAGCACCTAAAAGAACAGCGAATCTCCCCAAAGGCGCTCTCTCTCTCTCCCTCCTCCCGTCGGGGAAGATGCCCGCAGCCTGCCGTCTGCCGCGAGCCGCTTTGCTATAGCGCAGCCCGCAGTCTTAAAGCCGCCGCTACAGCTGCCGTGAAGCCTACAGCCTGCCGCCGCACCCAGAGCCGCTGCTGCCTTTGCTGTAAAGCCGCAGACCGCCACGTGGAAGCCGCCATCTTGAAGCCGCAGACCGCCACGTGGAAGCCGCCATCTTAAAGTTACAGACCGCTTTGTGCAGCTTGCCAAGACTGTAAGATTTAATAATATTTCTTTTTCTGTCATTAACCGTAATCTTTCCCCGGGGTAAACCCACAAACGGCCCTCACTTCCACGCACAACGTCGACCCTATTGAGAGGGAAACCGCGTCGCGCTATACCAGCCCCCTCTATCATAAGTGTTCTTTCTTCAATCTAAACTCCCACACACATACACACCCCTTGCGTCCCACCTTCTAAATTTACCTCCTACACATTTGTAACTCCATTCAAACAGTTAAAACATATAAAATATAACTCTGTGTCTGGTCTTCATTACGTGTGGACGTGTGTGCTCTCCTATTTAGGGCTTCTGGTATATCATACATTGGCGTCATCGCCATCCCCAAAATCAGGGGCGAATCCTAAATATATAAGGGCTAACCGCTCGAGCCCATCCGAGTCCAAGTCACCGCTTGGACCGGGACACTCCCACACAGCCAACAATTTTTTAGGCCAAGAATGTTGCTAATGTTCTTTCCCAGGCTAACAAAATTATTTTTATCCCAGGGGGAGTGGATTAGTTTAGTGTCTGAATCATCCAGCAGTGCCTCTATACCTATTATAGAAGACATTACAAAATACAAGCATATCATCTTTACCATCCCTTGGAGATAGATGAGGATGTTGTTTGACTTCATCCTTGAATGGTGAAAATCACCAGGTGCAGCTCGCTTGCTTGATCTATCAATCCTGTCTGGAGAAAGTATTCTTCTGCTTCTTGTCCTCTGTGGTTTCTGAAATTAACAGATCTATAACACAGGTTCATAGAATCAATATGATCCATTTTATACTTATTTTATATTCTGTTCCCCTTTTATCGACCATTTTCCAACTGTTATCATTATAAGGGCTTTTCAGTATTAGTGGAATGTTGCCAATGTTGGGCAGTTTAACCAGAACCGTCTGGCCTGTAGTGTATTTGGCTTTCCTGTTTTTGGAACCATTCTTGTTGTCTGATTCAGAATGCTTTTCCATTGGTCTGGCAGAAGGTGGTTCTGGGTAAAAAGCATTAAATTTGGGGCAGCCATTAACTCCCCATCTATTATTTACCACATGTAAGGCAAAACTAAGCCTCTCATCCCATTGGGGATGATAGGGCTTTAGAATCCCTTTTAGCAGACCATTGGTACGCTCTACTATCCCATTAGCTTGTAGATAGTAGGGCGTATGGAAAACCCATTTTATATTTTCATTTTTAGCCCATTGCTGGACCAGTTTTGTGGTGAAATGAGAGCCATTATCTGATTGAATGGATTCTGGTGTAGGGAACGTAGTGAACACTTCTTGTAAAAATTTTAGGGTACTTTCCCCTGTAGCTTTACATACTGACTTTGCCAGAGTTAAGCCTGATATGATTTCCACCATCACTATTATGTACTGTTTACTGCCTGATTTCCGGAAGGGTCCTATATAATCTATCTGCCAAGAAGACCATAATGATTTATCATCTCTCAGGTGGAGATGCTCTTTCATTGGATGCTTATCGTATTTTATCTTGCACTGATCACATGTAGTTATCAAAGTTTTACATGCTTCTCAGGATATAGGCCACCCTCTAGCCTGCACCTCTTGGTACAGATCGTTGTACCCGGAATGGCCTCGTTTACAATGCAACCACTCAAGGAGCTTTCCCCATTCAGTGGTCTCTCCTTGTTTTAAGGCTTCTCTGATATCAAGCCAATTTATTCGGGCCAATCCATCTACTTCATTGTTCCATTTTGCGGCCTCATTGGTCATGTCAGCTTGGTGAGAAGGTACCCAACCGACATGGAAATTAGGATTGTTTTTTGCAAGTTCCAATATTAGTTTCCATTTCTCTAATTGCCAAACAGGTACACTGTTAATTTGCCAGTGATTTTCTTGCCAGAATGTAATCCATTCAGTGCACCCTTTATATACTGCATATGAGTCTGCATAAATATATACAGGGTCCTTGGCATCCTTCTCTTTTAGGATCACATTGTAAACAGCATCCAATTCTCCCACTTGAGCGCTGCCTACTCCCTCATTAATAATTTTCTGATTGTTGTTGATATTCAGGGCGGCTGATCTGTATCTCCATTCCCCCTTTTCTCTTCTGGAAGAAGCATCTGCGAACCAGACATTGGTTAGCTTATCAGAAAATTCAGGTGCTTCTTTTATTGGAGAGGGAGTCTTTGCAGTTAATTCACGCTCAGGATCATCGGTGAATTTGACCTCTTCTTGTATGTTTAGATTTTTATCTGGACCTTCTGTGATAGAGAATAAGTTAGAATAAAACTCAATTTGGGAATACCATTTTCTGGTAGTCTGCTTTTGTGATATTCCCTCCGGGGGTGCCCTTCCGGAAGTGACTTGTTTTAGGATTTTAAATGGACCCCTCAAGATCACCTTTTGTGTTTTGATAACCTTTTCAACTTCTTTGAGAGCAGTAACTACTGCGAGGAGTCCCTTTTCCCAGCTGGAATACCTCTTCTCGGTGTCCTTAAAGGACTGAGAATAGAATCCCAGCAGTCTAGGGCTCCCATCGGGTCCTCGCTGCCAAAGATGAAATGACAGTCCGCTTCTGGCAAATCCCCATTCTATGATGATGGGATCAGTGGGGTGCACTGGGCCTAATGATTGATTTCAAGGCCTCATTTTGGGGTTCACCCCAATCCCAATGTTTATTCTTTTTCAATAAATCATATAGTGGACGGGCAATGATAGAGAGGTTAGGAACATGTTTTTGCCAGAACTGTATAGTTCCTAACAGTTCTTGCAGCTCCCTTTTATTTCCTGGCACATTAATATTTCCCAGTTTGTTAAGGGTGTCATTTGGAATGTTCCATGTTCCCTTGCACCACCATATCCCTAAAAACTTTACCTCTGAAGAGGGAGGCTGGTGCTTTTCATCAGGAATGGTTATGTTAATTCCCATCAAGTGGTCTATTATTAGGTTATAAACTTCCCCCACCTTGGATTCATCCTGACCAGCAATCATAATATCATCAATATACTGATAAACCTTGACATCATGGTAGTTTTTATCCAAAAGGGCATTTTCCAATTCAGTTGCTAGTGCATGATGGGCCAAAGTAGGTGAATGTTTATAACCCTGGGGAAGCCAGGTAAATGTGCATTGATTACCATTCCAGGTGAAAGCAAATTTGTCTTGGTCCTCCTCTTGAATTGGTACCATGAAAAACATGTCTTTTACATCCAGGACAGCCATCACAGGATGTGCTGCTTCTTGGATTTCTGATATCAATTCAGCCAAACTTGGCACTGCCGCAGCAAGAGGTCCTGTATTTGCATTTAACCTGCTGTAATCAACTGTGAGTCTCCATTTGCCATTTGGTTTTTTAACTGGCCAGATGGGGGAATTAAAGGATGAATGAGTTTCTATTATTATACTCCTTTCTTTTAAATCCTCAATCACTTCTTTAATTCCCTCTCTAGCAGCCAGAGATACCGGGTATTGTTTGGTGTTGGTTATTCGGCAGTGCAGGAGCTTGTTTTAGTAGCCTAACATTTACAGGGGGTGTTCCAAAATTCCAGCTATTACTGCTGTCATCTCTCCACGCTCTACCTTTTAGTATATCCATTCCCAATAAATTGTAGGGAATGTCACCCACTATAATTTCTGTCCGAATTATGTTTACTTCTCCTGGCAATTTCAGGGAGACTTTAGCAATCTTTTGAGGAGTGGGCTGCCCAAAAGCACCACTCACCAGCATAGTTTTTTGAGACAGATTGATGCCACATCGTTGTGCCACATCCTTTCTCAGCGTGGAGATTTGAGCTCCTGTATCCACTACAAATGTAACCGGATATCTTTTAGGATCAACACTACACGTGATCTCCAAATCACCCCGTGAATTTTGAGTTAATCTCAGGATGTTTTGCCAATCAAGAGGAGGCAAATCCTTTTTAGGGTCAGATTTGGATTCTGTTGTTGGCCAATCATCGGTATTTGAGGCAATGGCTTCCCACATTTGTTCCTGATTATCACCTTCATCAGTTTTGTTCTGATTTTCGTTGTTTTCCTCCCTCCGCCGCTTTCTTTGGCGTTTTGCTTTTGCAGGGGGAGGCTTACTTAGTTTCCCAAATTAGAGGATCCATTGTCTTTGGAATTTGGTGTAGGGCACTTCTCAATTAATTCCTTGAGATGGCTATATGAATAGTTCCGTGATAATAGAGTGAGTGGAATCCCTTTGCGTCGGGCCTCCTCTTTGAGCTGCGCAAAAGGTCCGGGTCCGGAACTAGCCTGTGGCCGGGAGCCATTTTGATTTCTTTGATGATCATGTGGACTGCTTTATCCTTTGCTGCCAGAACTTGTGGATGTCTGCTCACCTCGCCCACCTCCTGACGTCTGAGGGGTGTGCCTTGGTGGGCGTGCAGCCACAGCAGCATAGGTAGACTTATTGGCCAATTGTCTTACTTTTTTGGGGTCACATTCGGGAATTTCATACCGCCTACCGTATTTGGTCAATTCCTTGGCCAGATCCCCCCCAAGTATAGGGGTTTTCATTGGGGTCTGCGTTAGCTATTCTGGCCTTAATTTGGATTGCCAGATTTTTTAATTGACCCGGGAGGCCTCTAATCAGGATATCCATCCTCTCTGGCCTCACCTGTTGCAGCAATGGAGAATCATATTGCCTGTCAGCATTCAGTTCATTTTGGTAAATGTACTGAATGACTGCAGCCTTATGAATGTTTTCCATTAGGTGACTTACATCACCTTTCAAAATGTAGGGCTTCCCCTGTGACATGGGGTCTAGCAGCCCCACATTGTAAGCTACTCTCTGTGTCACCGACCAAGGTGCCTCATTGTTTCCTGTGGTCAACAGGATTCCCGGTCCCCAATAACCACTTGCTTCAACCTCTGATAGGCGAATATTATCCCCCCCATCTGCAGAAACGCGGATTACATATTCAGTATCTGATTCAGTAAATTTTTTACTAAATCTTTTCTTTAGATCGGCCAATTCTAGGGGAGAATAAGGGACTTCTCTCCTAGTAGTGTTTGTGTGGCCTCTCCGTGTTGTTTCTTGTTCAATTTTAATTATAGGTTGGAGGGCCTTCTTTGGGGTGACCTCCTCCTCATCAGAACTGGAGGTTTTTGGGGACATTCTCAAGGAGTTTCGGGATGAACTCCTGGAGAGGTTCCCCATCATCTCGGTGAGCTTGGCCATTTGTTCACCAAGATTTTTTATTGTGCTGGACACTTCTCCTTTAAGGGAGTCCAGCTCCTTCTCCAGTTTGGTCATATTTGAGAAGGTGGTTAATCTCTTTTTTGCCTGTGCCAATTGTGAATTGATTTTGGTGGTGAACATGACCCTTTTTATGTTTTTATCCCTGGAGCTACTCTCCTCCGTATCACTGGATAGTTTTTCTTCTGAAATATCAGGAGATAGCTCTCCGGCTTCAGGGCACATGTTTACATGAGGATCTTCTTCACCATGAATTGGGGTGCTAGTTCTTTCAACCTTGTGTTTTGTTTTGGAGGTAGTGGCTTTCCCATCACTTCCCTTTGTATCCATTCCAGCAGCTTGTTTATATTTCTCTTTTTCTTCCCAGATAATGTATACTATTGTTAAATAAGTGCAGGCATGGTAATAATCCATGCCCCGCTTTTTGATTCGCCTTCTTTGTCCCTTAGAAAGGTTGGAGGGGTAATTAAGCCACTCCAACATTTCTGCAACATTTGCCAAATTGTCATTAACATAGTACTTGTTAACAATTTCAAGGAAGGTCTGGGAAGGTATGTAATCATTTTTAGCAATCTGCTCACATAGAGGAGCTAATAAGGGGCACTGCTGGAAGGGGTGCAATCCCTTTAACTATGAGAACCATTAATTATTGTCTGTGAGGGGCTTGTCCCTTACAGTGTTCCACTTTAATGTTACCTGCACCACCTAAAACCGTATGGGTGTGCTCTGATGGCCAGGTATCGGATTACATTCAACCCTTTTGGGATGGGTTAGAATGCACTCTAAGGACTCCAAGTTTATGCCTCAGGTAGCTTTCAGTTATGTTCAATCATTAACAAAATCTAAGGGACATACATTAAAGAGGAATGTGATACCTTCTACCAAAGTATTATACACCAGGGATGAAAATAAGTTTAGGAATACGATAATTTTGGGGTTTTTGGATTGAATAATTGATTATATATAGAAAATTTAACATGGCAAATAAAATCTCTAGCTAATTGGATGCAAACAGCTTGTGGAGCTACCAACATTCAGCTGCAAGCAACTTCAGAGATGATTATGCAAAACTGATTGGCATTAGACATTATACTGATGAAGGAAAATTGTGTTTGCGGGTAGCTGAACACTACTTATCCCATCAAAACCTGTTGCGTGTCAATTCCAAATGTGTCTTCCACCTTATGAAAAGCCATGTGAAAAGTTGCTGGAAATCTGAGACCTTCATGAGGAGATGAAATCCAGAGACACTGGATGGATTTCAAAGATCTTTTATTGGTTTGGACTAAATATTAGTGGATGGATTCAGAATTTAATCCAATATGTGTTAATGTTTATCGTACTGTTTGTTGTTATCGGATTGTCATGTGTGAAATCTATAATTAGAACCTTAACCATGCATCTTAAGATGCTTCAGGTTTGTGATACCGAATACATTCGTTTAATACAATCCCCCATTGACGAAAACAAGGAAGAGGAAGACGGATCCTTTGACTTGTCTAAGTCTAAATAATACAAGGTTCCTCTTGACAAGTTGTGACTGGGGTCATGGGGTGGATAATGTGGGAACACAGATTTCTTTGTTCATTCAAGCCAATTTGTGTGTTTATCTTGTACCGGCCTTGGACAAGAGTGCAGGCTAATTTAGTGCGCTTATCTTGACAATGAGTAGGGGTGGAGGGATGAGCAACTTGCTTGTCTGGCCAAGACACAGAACAGACAGTTGGAAGTTTTATGATCTGACAACTACAGTGACTGGACCTGACAATTACCACAACTGCAAATTTTATGATCAGCAATTAACACAACTGCTGGAATGGAGCAAAAGCCCCATGGCCCGAGGTTGTGTTAACAAGGCTTGGAGGCAAGGCCTCATACCCAGAGGCTGTATCAATAAAACCAGAGGAGGAGTTTGCACCTGTAGTGAAAGCTGGCTCTTCCCCCCTCCCTCAATTAATAAGCATCATTAGCCAGCTAAGAACCAACCAACACACGACTTATAACCTAGTCCTACCTCATCAATAGGTATAAAATTATCCTTTAGAATCCTCTATTTTGGGAGGAATAGAATTCCAACTATCCAGAGGGGTCAACAGGCCTGAATCCCTCTTCCTCCCCCAAACAGGGATGCCTCTTTGGTAAGATTTGAGCATCTGACTCTGTTGGATGTTGTTGGTATATGGATATATAGGTGTGAATATAGATATAGAGGTAGACCTTGTGTGTGTTAGGTGATACTTAATAAATCTATTGATTCCTAAGCGTTATTTGTGAGTGTGACGGGGAGTGGTCTTCAGCCCTTGGTTTCCCCGAGGTGGGGGTGTGGGTCGCGGCTTTACCTATCTCGGTCCGCGACATTATTGGCGTAGTCGGCAGGATACGAGGGTCTGTTGTAGCCCCTGCACACAGACGCAGTAATAGTGAGAATGGAGAACAAAACAAGCGAAGCAATAATCGATATCGACGCTCCTGCGGAGGAGGCGTCTGGCGCTGAGTCAGGCAGCCCTGCGGGGGGGGCGATGGGTCCGACGGGCGCTGGAAGTCTGATATCTCCCGAGCCACCGGCGGTCCTTCCTCGCCCCTTGTATGCTGAGGTAATGGCACAGTCACCCGGCACGTACCCCCTTCCTTTCCCGTACCCCCGTGACTTCGAACGACGGGTGTTGGAAATGATGGTGCCCCTAAGACAGGAGCTAGAGACCCTGAGGCAGGAGGTTGCGACACAGTTGAGGAAGAAAGACACAGGGGCGAGGCGTAAGAAGGAGCAGAGCGAGGGAGACGAGAAGGTGTTACAGGAGATTATGCGGTTACAGGGAGAACAACAGGAGCGTGAAAGTAAATACAGGGAGTTAAAAAAGGATTATACCGACATGCGAGCAGAATACGAAAGGAAGCTGCTTGCCATGCAGAGGGAACTTGCAAGGACGCTAAAGACATTGGAGGACACGGTGAGGGATGTCAGGGCAAAAAAACTGAGACATCTCGAAGTTGCAGCAAGAGATTGAAACATTGCAGAGGGATAATGAACGGCTCAAACAGGGGGCTCCTCCTCCTCCTCCTCCTTCTCCACCCCCTTCTCCCCCTCAGGGAGAAAGGGAAAGCCAGAGAGGGAGAAACGTACAGGGGTTTCCGAACACTATTACGTATGATTCAGAGAGCCGGTATGGAGAGGGGGAGGAGGAAGAGCAGGAAGAAAAAAAGGTGCTCCGGCCTGTTAGGCTAACTACCTATACCCAGAGAGCCGGGGCTGCACAAAGAGATACAGAGATAAAGGAAAAGCCCTACTCGCCTATTGATCTGGGTAAACTCAGAGAAAAATATAGCAGACTGGCTTCAGAAACAGAGGCTGAATATGTCATGAGAGTATCACTCACAGGAGGGGACGACATCATGTTGACTGAACGGGAGGCAGATGGTTTTTGGGGACCTGGAATGGTGTTACTAACCGGAAATACAAATCACCCATGGTCTCTAACGCAGCGTGCAGCCTGGAACGTAGGTAAATCTGAGGTGGTGGAGCGAGGAGAACTGATTGCCCTAAAAGGGAGCCCCACTGACATTATGGAAAACGTTCGTAGGGCCGCTGCCCTCCAAATGATCTATGATCATGAGTTGGTAGTAGAGCATGCAAGCCCCATGTCCCTTCAGGTAAAAGAGAGGAGAATGATTGTGTTGATTAAGGGGCTTTCTGGGGGGCTCCAGGTACAAGCCATGCGTTGTCGAGAGGGGATTGCAGCCGGATGATCACAGGTCACGTGGGGTGAATTGGCCCAGGATCTGATTGATTGTGCTAAGATATGTGAATATAAGGACCCTAAGCCCTCCTCTTCTACACCCAAAAGGGCTGCTCGGCTGTCATATGCCGAAGTTGCTGCCAAGCCACCCCGAGACCCCCCTTCTCCTAGGCAAGACAGATCACGGGGTGACTGGAATGTGGTAAACAGAGATAGACAGAAGAAAAGACAGCAGGGGTCACCCAGGAGACAGGCCTTTGATACAGAGCATTCCTCAACACAAGATAACAAGGGGCCTTATGCTAGACTTAAGGAGGAAGGCAGGCAGACAGGAATGCCAGCATCGCTCTTAGCCAGAACTCGTCCTTATGAAGAGCTAAAGGAACTGGTTGAGTTCTTCCGTGAAATGCTGGGACGAACCCGAGGCAGATCACAATCACGAACCCGAGCCAGATCACAAACTGGGGCCCGAGGCCGGTCACAGTCTAGAACTCGAACTCAAGTACAGGGAAGGTCCAGTAGTTCGGGAAACTAGAATTCCCTCCTCCTGCTACTACCAGTAAGTCAAAAAGGCGACGGAGGAGGGGTAAAACACAGAGTCCTAGCACAGAACATCAACATGACTCCCACATAAATCAGGAATCCAGGAACCCCTCAATCCAGGAATATCCTAGTCCCCCAAATGATTGGCAAAACATATTAAGACTCGTGTATAATAAGGATGGAGATCTGGTACTCACTTGTGCTGTTGGTCCAAAACGTTATCCTGTTACTTTTGTTGTAGACACAGGGGTCCAGATGTCTACATTGAATGCTGAGGAGGCAAGGTACTGTGGTATTACCACCTCTGCAAAATCAGTTTGTGTAAGCGGAGCATTTGGTAATTCCACTTTACAGAAAATAGCCATGGTCACCATGCACCTTCCAGGAGATGACCAACCGATCCGAACCAAAATGATTGTAGGTGATGTTCCTAACTTGTTAGGTTTGGATGTTTTGGCAGGTCGTGCCTGGAGAGATGAGCGAGGCCGCTACTGGACATTTGGCACGCCAACACTGGAAGTAAAGTTGTTACAACGTGCCCCACGTCTGCCACAGAGCAAAACAACAAGAGTAAAACAATATTCCATTCCAGTTGCTGCCAAGGATGGTATCAGGGAGGTAATAGCTGATTTAAAACAAAAAGGTATAATAGTGCCATGCCATTCACCATACAATGCCCCAGTCTGGCCTGTGAGGAAACCAGATGGGGGTTGGAGACTAACTTTGGACTACAGGAAATTGAATGCCAATACAGAAGGCCTCACTGCAGCTGTACCAAACATAGCTGAACTGGTGCTAGAAATCCAGGAAGCAGCACATCCTGTGCTGGCAGCCCTGGATATTAAGGACATGTTTTTCCAGGTCCCTATTGATACTGAGGACCAAAAGTATTTTGCCTTCACTTGGGATGGAGTCCAATACACTTTCACGAGGTTGCCACAGGGATATAAACACTCACCCACACTGGCCCATCACGCACTTGCGTGTGAACTGGAAAACGTTCCAGAAATCAAAAACAATCCCAAAGTGAAAGTTTATCAGTATATAGATGATATACTGATAGGGGGCCAGAGTGAGGGAGAAGTGAAAGTTGTGTATGATGCTATAATTAAGCATCTGACTGATATTCAGCTAGAGATCCCTGAAGGGAAAAGGCAACCACCATCCCAAGAGGTAAAATTCCTGGGAATAAGGTGGAAAGGGGGAACCTGGAATATTCCATCCGATACTGTGTCCCAATTGACTCAGATGAAGGTACCAGCTAATAAAAAAGAATTGCAACAATTGCTGGGAACCCTCCAGTATTGGAGAAAACATATCCCTGATTTCTCTGTTATAGCACGGCCTCTGTATGATCTCTTGAAAAAGAATCATCACTGGGAATGGAACAAATTCCATGATGAGGCCCTTGAACTGCTAATACTGGAAGCACAGACCTTCCAGACTCTGGGACCTCTTCACCCAGAGGATCCAATAACAATCGAATGGGGATTTTCAGCTAGTGCCTTATCATATCACTTTTGGCAAAAGGGACCTAGTGGGAGTACACGACCCATTGGCTTCTATTCACAGTCTTTTGAGGACTCAGAAAAACGATACTCCACACTGGAGAAGGGATTGCTAACAGTGTGCACAGCACTAACAGAAGTCAGTAAATTTGTTAAAAAACAAAAGGTGATACTGCAGGGTCCTTTCAAAGTGGTTAATCATGTGCTGTCTGGGAAAGCCCCTCCAGAGGGAATATCCCAAAAGGGGACAATCAGGAAATGGTATAGCCAGATTGAGTGCTGCTCCGGCCTTTTCAAGCTAGAGGAAGGCCCGGACAAACAGCTAAAAATCCAGGAACACATTGAGTCCATGGAGGAAAAAGAGTTAACTATGAAAACTCCCAGTCCTATTGAGGAGGCCCCAGAATACAAAAGTGAGATGACTAATGCCTGGTTCACAGACGCGTCAGCCAGAAGAGAGGGCAAAACCTGGTTTTTCAAATCTGCTGCAGTCAAACCTTCCACGGCTGAACGCATAATAAATCATGATAAGGGCAGTGCACAAGTGGGAGAGCTGGATGCTGTTCTCAATGTGTTTGTACGGGAAAAGGCCGCCAAGGACGCTGTGTACATCTACACAGATTCCTTTTCGGTCTTCAAGGGCTGTGTAGAATGGATAACTTTCTGGGAACAGAACAATTGGGAGATTAACAGGGTGCCAGTGTGGCAGAAAGAAAAATGGCAACAGATCCTAAAAATTGCCAAGAAAAATCCTAACTTTCATGTAGGGTGGATTCCTGCTCACCAGACCAGTCTGAAAAATGATGCTAGCAGGTGGAACAACTATGTTGATGAACTGACCAAAATCAATGTAGTGGAAATCAGAACAGCAGAAGAAAATCAGGAGTGGGAGCGCTTGCTTGAATGGCTTCATTGTAAAAGGGGTCACTCAGGGATCTTTGATTTGTATAAGGAGGCACAAACCAGGGGATGGCCTGTTACCCGTGAACAGTGTAAAACAATCATTTCTGAATGTGATCTGTGTAAGATCCGGTTGGGGAAGCATCCCCTGACAACTGACACTCTGCATATTCGAGAGGGAAAGTCCTTGTGGTCTACTTGGCAGGTGGACTACATAGGTCCTTTCCGCAAATCAGGTAACAAACAGTATATCATTGTGATGGTAGAAGTGGTATCAGGTCTAACTTGTGCTGAAGCTGTTTCTAAAGCAAATGGTGAAAATACAGTTCGCTTCCTGGAAAGGGTATTTGGGGTATTACCTAAACCTACACATATTCAGTCTGATAATGGCACTCACTTCACTTCACATCTGGTACAACAGTGGGCAAGAAGTGAAGGCATCCAATGGACATTTCATATGCCATACTATCCCCAAGCAAATGGGATAGTAGAACGTACTAACGGGTTAATCAAAAGCCTTATCCGCCCACAGGACTCCAAATGGGATGAAAGGTTGCGATATGCAGTCACCACCATAAATAACAGATGGGGGGTAAACGGGTGTCCTCATCTAACCCCCGAGGTGGGGGTGTGGGTCGCGGCTTTACCTATCTCGGTCCACGACAGATGTTTACCTAGAAATTACTAACTCGAGCTCAAATCTGTGCAGTAAGTGTGTTTATCAACAGCAATTCTGAACTCATTATATCTGTCACCTTAATAAATTCTCTTTACAACTTTGCGCATCTGTCTCAGTGCAAGCTCTTGGCAGGGCTCTGAAACAGGCAATGTTGACTCTAATAGGTGGCTGTGATGTCAGTTATTGATTGAAATAAGTAAAATTTTGGAGAAAAATCACATAAAAGAGAACAAAGAGACACAAAGAATAAATACAGAGCTTACATATCACTGAGACAGCAAGAATTTGCTGATGATACAAAGCTAGGTCGATTGGCCAACATGCCAGAAGGCTGTGCTGCCATCCAGCATGACCTGGGCAGACTGGAGAGTGGGCCAGGGAGAAACCTAATGAAGTTCAACAAGGGCAAGTGTAGAGTACTCCATCTGGGGAAGAACAACACCATGCACCAGTACAGGTTAGGGGTTGACCTGCTGGAAAGCAGCTCTGGGGAAAAAGACCTGGGATTCATGGTGGACAACAGGCTGGCCATGAGCCAACAATGTGCCCTCACAGCCAAGAGGGCCAATGCCATCCTGGGCTGCATTAAGAAGAGTGTGGCCCTCCTTTGCCTCTGCAGCCTGTCAAGTAGGGCTCCATACTGCGGCTTTTCATCTCTGCTGGTTCCCTACAAGGCTGCAGGATCCATCATTGAAAAGAGCATAGCATTTATCCTGATCTGAGAGGTCTTTATATGGGGGGGCTTCCTTGACACACCTCATCTGGTGGCATTCTAAATGCTGTACCCTCCAGCCAATTTGTGATTGCCTCCATAATGCCTGAGCAATCGAGGCTCCCTATTTTTGCTCTCTGTGTTATTAGGGTGATCCACTTACTCCAGGTAGTATCAGTGGTGTGGTGGGTAGATGCTACCTTCCCCTCGTACATCCAGGTCAGGACTGGCAGTCATGGTGCCAGGAGGAGCTGTGCCTCAGTGCCAATTACTTCTGAAGCAGCTCAAACTCCTTCATAGGCAGACTGTTTCTTTTCTGAGTGTCTTTATAGAGAGGCTTCACAGTTTCACTGTACAATGGAATATGCATCCTCCAGAAACCTACAACAACCCAAAAGGCCTGGGTCTCCTCCCTATTTGTAGGTGGAGACATAGCCATTATCTTATTCACCACATCCATAGGGATGTGGCAGCACCCATTTTGCCATTCCCACCTTCTCATCTCTTCTCCACAGTCACATAGATAGCACCACATGTCAGCTTGTGACATGTTCCATTTTTCTTGGACTAGTCTCATAGGAGGACATCTCCTAACAGCAGAGACATGGGTCCAGGCAGGAGCAGAGTTTGACTTGTCTGTCATCCTGTCCAGTCTATCCACTATCTTCTCAGTCATTCTTTCAACAGATGCAACGATGGGAGGATTGAGAGACTGTCCTCATACTGGCATACCTTACTAGTTACTTAATTTATTGTTGGTGTATCAGTATTGGAGCCTCCCCAGACCGTTGTTGACAGTGTGTGGGAGTACATCGATGATGCACTCTGCACAAACATCTGTGATAAGGGTTGGTGGCAGGGCATCTCATCAGGATCAACATTCACTCGCCAGTTACCATAAATCACCTCTCACACAGCCAGCTCTCTCAGGTGGTCCACTTGCTCAGGTGACATTCGATGTTGTCTTTAAAGGGGTATCTGCCCTTCACAGCTGCCAGGAGCTACCTTCAGAGACTGAGAGTGTTTAATTTCCTCCCAATTGTCTTGTCTATTCCTCCATCTCTGGCCAGGCTTCCCAGCTGTCTGGCTTCTCTGCTGCTTAAATCAATTGTGTCAGTCCCACTATCCCAACACCAAAGCAACCAGGTGACAATTGTCTCACTTTTGTGCTGGCTGGAGTAATCTCTTATGTTCTACAAGTCCTTCAGAGAAAAGGATTGAGTGGTTCTGTCTTGCTCCGATTCCTCCTCTTGCGATGAAGGAAGGGCTAATTTGGAAACAACTCACTGCTTGAGCTTTCATAGAAGGATCTTCTTCCAGATCCGTGTGAAAAGGATTCTGTCTCCCATCTTCATCAGAGCTCTCTCCCAGGTGCTCTGTCTTTCCTATATCTTTGGTATAACAGGTTCGCCTTCTTTGTTTTTGGGTACAGGGTCGATCCGTGCCAGTATGGCTGGTGGAACATCAGTAATGGCTGTTGTCAGAGTGGTCACAGTACTTGTTATGTTACTACTAGACCTGCACGTATGCTTACTAATAAACTATTCCTGCAACACATTAATGATACTGATAATTAAGTTAGCATATAGAAACAGGGACAATAATTTCCAGAACCCCCATTCTCTGATGAAATCAGTTTGGTGTAAAAAGGAGAAGTATAATTTCCTATGAAACGATTGAAAATATAACTAGTAATCCAATTTAGTAGATAGTGCCCAAGGTGCCCAGGTAAAGCCACTGTCCAGCTTATTCCAGAATATATCAGTGGTGTTAGACATGACAGAAAACCTTTGCCCAGCATCCCCAACCAAGAAACCACAAACACACACTAAGGAAGCTTAAATAGTACAATAACATAAACAACAGGCTGGGCAGCAATTTAACAAGCAACAGTAAACCAATTTTTTTAAGGGCATAGTATAATATGTCACTTAAGGACACATTAATTTTAGTTTCACCCTCCCAAGGGAAGATAAAAGTAGAATAAGTGAGAGAGACTTTAAAGTTGGAAAAAACTATAATATGTTTAATAAAATAATAATAATGAAGATGGCAAATTAAATAAATATATGTGTCACGGTTTGGCACTGAGTTGGCAGTCAAACCAATAACAATAGCACCCTCGATTCACCCCCCCCTTCCCTAAGGTAGGGAAAGAGGGAGAAAAATGAGAAAGAGAGGCTTTCTGGGTTGAAAAGTGAAACAGACGGATTTTAATTATTAGTGATAAGGGAATATGTATATTTATAAAAGGATGTGCAACACCCCTCCCTCCCCCCCCAGCGACTCTCACAGCAACTCTCTTCCTGGTGACTCCCAGCTGAAGGGGGGAGTGTCCCGGCACAGGGACAGGGTCTTCGGGCTGTAAAGAAAAAAAATGAAAAAAAAAGAGAGAGAGACAAAGAGAGGGCGATAGAAGCGACAGTAAGCAGAAAAGTGAGTGGAAAAAGGAAAAAGAAAGGCTTGACTTCCGTGATGTCTTAACCTATACTGAAAGCCAAATAGAGAAAATATTCTGAGAAGGGAATATTCTGATTTGCTGATCCTGCCTTCAGTCTAATCTGCTTCCCCGTAGGGGAGGAGGCTGCAGACAGTCAGAAGTGACCTTGGTTGTTATCAGTCCGCTGGCTCTGCTAAAAGAAGTTCACTGAAAGAAAAAAATCAGCAAAGAGAAAATTCGCTTCACCCTGACTCAGACTAGGACAATATGCAAACATGCAAATATATTCAAATATAAACACAATTATGTAAATATGTAACCCACTATCCTTGGTAATTACATCCCAACCAAAAATGTCCCAAACTGGATTCAGCAACAGAATGGGGTGCCTGAGTCCAGGGTCCCAGTGATAGTCCACAAAAGGCTTGGAATAGCCACATCAGACTTACTCAGGGAGGCAGGGGAAGGCAACCTGTCTCAGTGCACAATCTTCTCAAGTGAGAAAACAGGATACAGGAACAACAGCAACACTGGAAAATATGAGAAACAAGCAAACTCCAACCCAGCCACCTCCCAAGGCACAGAAGGCTCTCTTAGGAGCCACTATTATACTGAGCACCATTGTCCCAAATGGGGCAAGATAGCAGACAAGATTTATATGCACAAAACAAGATTTATTGTAAATGGTAAAAGGGTCTTAAAGATTAAACTAAAAAAGCATAAATTGGACTATGTGAGTGTTAGGATATTGGGATGGCAAAACAGGGTATTAGGGTAATAAAACAAGAAGGTACCTTAACAATAAAATACACAAATAATAGCCGGCTAGTCAGTAACTATTATACAAAGGTTAATTATTTGAATGCTAGCAACTTACTTATTACTAGGCCTTATACTGGATCTAAAACAATTATTAATATAATACCTAGGCAATGGGATAATGCAGTGATTGCAATATTTTAAAAGGATCCTAAAGTCTTAAAGTTCCAAAGCTGAAAATTTAAGACTTTTTAAATTTAAAGCTAGCTAATAAAGATATGAACAATAATTCATGTATAGGGATTTGATATTTCTTACTCTTTATTTGGCTACAGCCAGGTGTCCCTTTCTCTCAACCTCTTGAGGAGTAACCACTCAAGCAGGCGTCCCTGCTGGAGGTGAGAAGGTCCAGCACACCTCCTAGGGAAAGTGTACGGGACTCTCTCAAATAAAAAATGGGACCAGACTTTTATAAAGTGATTGGCTGCTGCATTTAACTACTTAGTCATCCCTCCAAAATCCCTTATTGGAGAACAAAAGGAAAACAGGAAAAAACCCAAGAAAGCCTTTTTCTCACCAAGCAAACTCTTTTGTCTATCTGCTCATTCTTGTTTTCTCTCCATTTTGGCCTAGCTGTGGCTATGTTCTTCAACATAGGAGAACAGCTGGTATCACAGTGTCACAGACATCGACTTGGCCTTTTGTTTGTACTTCAAAGGTTGTTGCCCCTTGAGAGTTTGCTATGCCCTTTCCTTTCCCATGGGAATCTTTCCACTCCAGGCTAAGGGTAGTGAAACTGGGAGACTGAGAGCAATTGAATCTCAAAGGGAAAGTGAGGCAGGCACACTGAGGCAGAGTGCCCTGCTACACTCCACCCTGTGACTGCAGTCAATTACTTTACCTCATGAAGTGGTAATGCAAGTACCTCTTGCCTCCATGCTATAAAACAAACACAGCACGCCTCAATCCCATTCTTAATGCTTGAACACAATTAGCTGGATCTGCACGTGCTTCCTGGACATGATTTTTTTCTAAAAGATGTAGTTTATGTCTATGGACTGGTTGCTCTTTTTTCCACCAATTGTTACTGTAAATTCCGGTCAAAGAAAACTCTCTAAGACGCGTGTTGGAGTTTTAGAAAGCAGGCATTCTTTATTGCAGCGCTGGATGAATGAGGAATAGCTTCCAAAGTCATGCATAGATCCCATTTTACAACGTTATATAGACCTTTTAATCACAGTTCTCAGAAGAAAAGGAAAATATTTTAAAATTGATTGTGATATTCACATTTTCTTCACACTTGCACAATAGACAATTACAGCTTTTCTAGGAAGGATTTGATGGTCTCTGGTGCCCCTTTGTGGCTATTAGAGAAGCAGTTTTCTGGTGACCTTTAGTTGAACCTGCATACTTTACTTCCAAATATGGGCATTACTCCATGAAGGGGCCAAGTTTTGCAGCTGGGCATCACGAGTTTTACCAATATCTCGGTTCCATGAGTTGGGTATACTGGGGCAGACTAAATATTGATACCCGTTGGTACTCTTGGTGCTACTTCTCTGCCACTTCTCATAACAAGTCTGGGGCCCTATCGCTTTCTAATGAACACAGGAACAAAACTTCACAAAACATAACTTCAAAGCTAGTAATCTTCCATTGTTATGAGAAAGATTCACTTCAGTAAGTTTCCAAAAGACCTAATTCCACTTTAACACTTCTATTAAATACTTCTATTAAACACTGCTATTAAAATTAACATAAAAGTTTCTACAGGTATCACAATGGTTCCTCTTCCATTTTATATTCTGTGTATACATAATTACTTCTGTTTTCTGAGGTCAAGATAGGTATGTGCTGAAATATGTGCATGCTTGCGTAATGTGACAGATGTGGTGTCCTTGGAGAAGCAGGTAATACACTGGAACAAAAGGAGCATCACAAGAACACCTACAACTTATTTGGAAAGCCTTCAGAAACACGACTGGGAAAGGGAATCATGTTAATCCATTTAGAATAGAACAATAGCCTGTTGCTATAGGAGTAGAAAATACCAAAATAAAATACTTTGCTGTATTAGTTTAAAAATAGTATTGCAGTAGGATACCTCAAAGCCACAGCAAAAGGGAGGTGTGAGGGACCAGCCCTCATTGTAACCCCTAAACAAAGTTAAATTTGCATCCCAAAAGGCCTGCCTGAGAGGATGGGGACAACTATGATGGCTTGCATATGGCCTCCAGCCAGCATGTACAGCAATTGAGATAAGGACAATGATCGAGGGGCGGAGGGGGCTGAGGTCCACTCCAGCTGCTCAGTTTTTATGACTAAATCACGCTTACTCATCCTTGTGAAACAAGGAAAGTAGGTCTATAAAACAGGGGCTGCAATGGTGGGCTTTGGGAGCCTCACTGACACCAACTCTCCCCCATTGACTGGCCCAAAGCTGGATTCAGGACTAGTGATTTGCTGTTATCTCGCTCTCTAACTTTTCTTCTCCCGTTTTCTCTCTCTCTCTCTTCCTTCCTAAAATCATTAAGTAACACAAGGCCTAACCACAATTTTTTCTCAGGTCGTGCAGCTTGAGCATATATGTATTGTGACTTTTGTGATCTAAATTATCAGCCTTTATGATCTTGCAGCCTGAGATAATGAAGTATCAGTATTCCTTAGATAGTTTTAATTAAACCTAATTCAAATACAGACCTTGAGTGTCGTTTCACCTTAATCTGATCCAAGGGGTATTGGACGGTTGAGCATTTCCTTGGACTGTGACATTTTAAACACTCTCCCTGGAAGGACCAGGTCTGAGACTAAGGTTGGATCCAGCTGCACCTAGGCTCCTCTCTGAGAAGGAGTTTAGAAAGCAAGGGGGTCCAATCTGAATCTCCCTGGGCTGCTGTCGCGGACCGATATCAATGGTTATTGGATGTCAGGATACTTCCGCGACTATCCCTACCCCCCCTTCTCGGCAGGGAGCAGAGAGGTTCGTGGATGGGACTGTACCTTAGAGGGTGGAGTGGAACACCCCCCTCCCCCACGCTCACAAAGACCAATATGTCGCTCACACAACCGGAGGTTTATTGAAGGACCAAGGCTCAGGGAAGATAACAGGTATATATCAGGGGTCTATGGAGTTAGTAAGTGCACTCCCCGCGGAAGAGGTGTGGGAGGATTAATGTAAGGGAAGGGTAGGACGTGAAGCCTGAATACCAATTATGGTGTGTAAGTGTACCCGTGTTACCCCTTCTGTAGTGAAGATGTAACCAATGTCTGGGGAGCCAGCAGCGGCGGTGACGGGACGTTCCCCACAGCTGCCCTACCTGGGTCATGACAGGAGGTTATTCTGTAGAACTGCTGAAGCAACTGAGATCACTCCCTGTGGGTAACGGACCATTTTCCCTTCCCCCCCCCCATAAGATTAAACGGAATGCCTTTCAAGCCAGCGAAGTGCCTTTTGCTGATTTAGCCAAGGACAAACTGAAACAGAACTGGCAGAAACACAGATAACAGGCTAAAGGACTGCCTCTGAAAGACTAAGCACCTGGCCATTGCTAATTGGCTAAGTTGAACAGAGAATGTTATCTAAAAGAGAAAGCAAGCTGTGCCGGTAAACCAGAGAACTTTCTTCATCTGCCGGACTCGGTGATAGACTGAGCTGCCTGCGAGTACTGCAGCCGCTCTGCGGGAGGGCTTGTGCTCGCTTGCGGGGTGATTGCTGCTTGCCGCTCGCCAGAGCCTGTCTGCTTGCAAGGAATCACTGCCCGAACTAGAACTGAGCTTGCTGTGCCCGCTTGCCGTGCCTGCCTGTTACCTGCTGGGGGGGTCGCCGGACACATTCTCGCTGCGGAAGGAGGGTAACATGCGTACACATACACACACACACACATCCACACATACACATATCTACCGGGCTCTACTCCTACCCTTCTCCTCCATTAATCCTACACCTCTCTCGCGGGGAGTGCACTTACTAATACCATAGAATCCTGATTTTCCTTTCTGATATATGCCTAGATTACCTTCCCTGAACCTTGGTCCCTCAATTTGTGTTAACCCTTAATAAACCAATTAATTTGTAAGTTAAACATTGGTTTTGGTAACAATGTGTGAGCATGGTGAGGGAGTATTCCAATCTACACTCTAAGATATGGTCCCGCAGTGGCCGTTCCTCTGTGTGAAGCGAGTGCCGCATGTGCGCCCTCGGTCTCATTCACAAACCTCTCTGCTGTGGGGGGTGGGGGAAAGTCGCAGAAGCATCCTGACAGCCAGTAGCCCTTGATATCGGCCCGCAACATTCTGGTGTCAGAAGTGGGATAGAGGGTCTTTTGGAGCCCCCAGACCACGCCCTCAATTGCTAAATAAAAAAAAACAGAAACAAAAACAATCAAAAAAACAAAACAAAACAACAAAAAACCCCCGGTATTAAAATGAGCACCGAGAGTATATCTACCGATGTAGAGGATGCCATTCATGCAGAAAGCACCGAGGTTCCGGAAAGGTTGGATATATCGTGCCTTGCATATGAAGTGTTACAGGAAAATATTAGAGAGTTACAGTGTGAATTTAATGAGTTAAAGCAAGAGCTTACAGGGAGTGAGAAATATTAAGTTAGCTTATTTAATTCTTGGTAATTCTGTGATTCTGTGATTAGCTTATTTGAAAATGACAGCTAAGTGGTGAGTACAGGCCAGTTTGTTCATTAGAGCTCTTTCAGACATCTTGTAACTAAGTTCCATAGAAAACTGAGAGGTTGCTAGGTAGCTGTGTTCTACAACTGTTGCTCCATTTAAGTTTTTTGTACATGTACGGTTTTCTGTTTTGGTGGGTTTTTTTCCCTTTTTGGAGATCTCCTGGTACAAGCTGCTCCTGTCCTCTATACAATGTGCCACAACTAAACAAATTGAAGCAACTGTAGAGACATGGCACCTACTAGTGTAGTTCAGATAATTATATTTAGTAAGATAAAATACCTTTTTGATCTGTAACTAATTCCTTATTTGCTGAAAGAAAACTCACATAAAGTATGCTGAAATAATTGTCATGTACTGCAGTCTGCTGCAACAGTAAATATTTCTGGGTTTATTTTTGCTTTCATTGGTGAGGACTAAAATGTCACGTGTATCTTTGCTACTCATGTTTGGCTTTGAGAAACTTCATTTATTGCTGAAGATTTAGTGTTACAGCATAGCTTTTTAGCATAGCTTTTTGTCCAGATAGTTCATGTGAAGGTTTCCAGCTGATGGTATTCTTCATTGTATTGAAATAAGTTATTAGGGAGCCAGTTTACCTGCTTCAGATGTGCCGTTTTGTGTTTATCAGATTAGTGCTAAAATGTAGCTGGATTTGTTACTGAATTTTATATTTTAATTCTAAAGAGATTTTTTCTGCAAGGTGAAATAAGAATTTTGAAAACATTCAAAACATGGGTAGTATTTTCCCTGCTCTTAAGTTTTGGCTTTGTGAAATTCATATTATGATGCAGAAGTCTGGGACTTGTGCCTGTATAACAAATTATTGCGCTTTCAAAAGTAATCATAGAATCATAGAATGGTTTGAGTTGCAAGGGACCTTAATGATCATCTAGTTCCACCCCCCCTGCATGGGCAGGGACACTTCCCACTAGATCAGGTTGCTCAGGGGCCCATCCAACCTAGTCTTTAACACTTCCAGGGATGGGGTTTCCACAACTTCCCTGGGCAACGTGTTCCAGCGTCTCACCACCCTCACACTAAAGAATTTCCTCCTAATGTCTAACCTAAATCTCCCCTCTTCCAGTTTTGATCTGTCGCGGACCGAGATAGGTAAAGCTGCGACCCACACCTATATATCCATATACCAACAGCTATACAACACTATATCTATATACCAATAACAAACACGCACAGAAAACAAGAGATAACCTCTCCCCTTCCCCTTCTCCCCTGTTCCCGTACCCGGACAGGGATAAGAGGAAAAGCTTGGAGAGAGCCTTTGGGAAATAGAAGAATATTGAAAAAGAGAAGTGAGTGTCTGGTATGTGTGAATATTATGTAGGAATGTTCCATTACCCCTTGTCCTATCACTTCAAGCCCTTGTAAAATGTCCCTCTCCAGCTTTCCTGTAGGCCCCCTTCATGCACTGGAAGACCGCTACAAGGTCCTGGAGCTCTCTCTTCTCCAGCCTGACTAGCCCCAACTCTCTCAGCCTGTCCTTGTAGGAGAGGTGCTCCAGACCTTGGATCGTCTTCATGGCCTTTCCCAGGACTTTGTCCGTGAGCTCCATGTCCTTCTCATGTTGGGGGCTCCAGAACTGGACACAGTACTCAAGGTGGGGTCTTACAAGAGCCGAGTAAAGGGGGAGAATCACCTCCCTTGACCTGCTGGCCACACTTCTTTTGATGCAGCCCAGGACACGGTTGGCTTTCTGGGCTGCAAGCACACATTGCTGGCTCATGTTGAGCTTCTCGTCCACCATCACACCCAAGTCCTTCTCCTTCGGACTCTTTTCGATCCATTTTCCACCCAGACTGTATTTGTGCTTGGGATTGCCCCGACCTAGTTGCAGGAACTTGCACTTGGCCTGGTTGAACTTAATGCAGTTTGCACGAGCCCACCTCTCCAGCCTGTCAAGGTCCCTCTGGATGGCATCCCTTCCCTTCAGTGTGTCAACCTCACCGCACACTTTGGTGTCATCAGCAAACTTGTTGAGGGTGCACTCAATGCCACTGTCCATGTTGCCGACAAAGATGTTAAATAGCACCGGTCCAAGTACTGACCCTTGGGGAACGCCACTCATCACAGGTCTCCATCTGGACATTGAGCCACTCTTTGAGTGCGACTATCCAGCCAGTTCCTTACCCAATGAGTGGTCCATCCATCGAATCCATACTGTTCCAGTTTTGATACCAGGATGTCATGTGGGACAGTGTTGAAGGCTTTGCACAGGTCCAGGTAGATGATGTCGGTTGCTCTTCTTTGTCCACCGATGCTGTGACCCCATTGTAGAAAGCCACCAAATTAGTCAGTGTTAGAGAGCGAAACTAAGAAAGCAGACGATTCTAAATCAGATGATGGAGCAAGTACTTCTGAAGCAGAGAAAGGAGCAGTCTCTTCTCAAGCAGATAAGAAATCAGACCACTCTCAAGCAGATAGAAAAGCAGGCCCTTCTCAAGTAGATGATGACAATGACCTTGTCCAGTCTTTCTCTCTAAAGGAACTGCACCTCATGAGAAAGGACTTTACCCACATTGACGGTGAGGGATTTCTTCCTTGGTTGCTCTGATGCTATAATAGTGGGGGTGAAACCTATGATGTGGATGAGAGAAAAGCCAAGCAGTTGGGATCCCTGGCCAGAGATGCTGGTATTGATAGAGCATTTGGTAGTAAGACAGGAACTACCACCCTGTGGGGCCAACTTCTTTCAGCTGTGAGGGAGAGATACCCCCATAAGGGTGACATTGACTGGCGCCAAAGCAGAACACCCACTCTTGAGAGGGCCATCATGTATTTGAGAGAATTGGCTGTGCGAGAGGTGATCTATGATAACAATGGACTTACAAATCCTGATGATGTTCTGTGTGACACACAAACGTTCCAGAGGTTTGCGCAGGCTGTACCAGCAGCACATGCCCATATATTCTCCTTCATAGGATGCATTGATGACAATGCAAGACCAACTGCACGTGAAGTGGCTTTCAGAGCACGACAGTATGGAGACACGATCTCTGATTCCCATCCGTTCCCCACCTCAGCCATTGAACAAATGACTGATAGAAAGAATAAGATGCCAAAGAGATGGGAATGTAAACCCCAGGAACTCCCTAGAAACAATTGGTCACGTGTTGCAGCCATTAAGAGGAGGCGTCCTGCCAAGAGACAGCAACAAGAGAAACAGCACCCACTCCGACACCACCTGTGGTCTCTCTTGCGTAATTATTTTAAAGAAGACATGAGAACCTGGGACAAGAAACCCACTGCTGTTCTCCAGATATGCGTGCAAGAGCTACTAAATATAACAAAGGCAGGAGATGGTTCTTCCAGGAAGAACGTTGAACCAGTCTCCAACCAGGATGGTGCTTCAACCTCAAATGCTCAACGTTAGAGGTGCCCTGCCTCTGGCCAGGAGGAGGAAGGGGACAAACGAGTTTACTGGACTTTGTGGATTCGCCGGCCTGGCACATTAGAACCACAAAGGTACAGAGTCTTGGTGGACACTGGGGCACAGTGCACCCTAATGCCATCAAATCATAATGGGACAGAATCCATCACTATTTCTGGAGTGACGGGAGGATCTCAAGAACTGACTGTTGTGGAGACCGATGTGAGCCTCACTGGTAAAGACTGGTAAATGCACCATATAGTGACTGGCCCAGGTGCTCCGTGCATCCTTGGCATAGACTATCTCAAGAAAGGGTATTTCCGTGACCCGAAAGGATACCGGTGGGCCTTTGATATAGCAGCTGTAGAGACTGAGGACACTGAACAGCTGCATACTTTGCCTGGCCTTTCAGATGACCCTTCCTTAGTGGGGTTGCTGAAGGTTGAAGACCAACAAGTGCCAATTGCCACTTCAATGGTGCATAGATGACAGTATCGCACCAACAGGGACTGTGTGATCCCCATTCATAAGCTGATCCGGCAACTGGAGAGCCAGGGAGTGATCAGCAGGACTCACTCACCCTTCAGCAGTCCCATCTGGCCAGTGCGAAAGCCTGATGGGGAGTGGAGGCTGACAGTGGACTATCTTGGCCTGAATGAGGTTACACCACCACTCAGTGCTGCTGTGCCGGACATGCTAGAACCTCAGTACGAGCTGGAGTCGAAAGCAACCAGGTGGTATGCCACTATTGACATTGGTCATGCTTTTTTCTCTATTCCTTTAGCACTAGAGTGTAGGCCACAGTTTGCTTTCACCTGGAGGGGAGTCCAGTACACCTGGAATCAACTGCCCCAGGGGTGGAAACACAGCTCAACTATTTGCCATGGACTGATTCACACTGCACTGGAGAAGGGTGGAGCTCCAGAACACCTGCAGTACATCGATGACATCATTCTGTGGGGTGACACACCAGAAGAACTCTTTGAGAAAGGTAAAAAGATCATCCAAATTCTTCTGGATGCTGGTTTTGCTGTAAAAAGAAGCAAGGTCAAGGGACCTTCATGAGAGATCCAGTTCCTGGGAATCAGGTGGCAAGATGGACGTCACCTGATCCCAATGGACGTCATTAGCAAAATAACAGCTATGGCCCCACCATCTATTAAAAAGGACACTCAAGCCTTTTTAGGGACTGTTGCTTTCTGGAGAATGCATATTCCAGGTTACAGTGAAATTGTGAAATCTCTCTATGAGGTGATGCAAAAGAAGAGTGACTTTAAATGGAGTACTGACCAACAGAGAGCTTTTGAGCTGATTAAAAAGGAGATTATGCAGGCAATGGCCCTTGGACCAGTTCAAACAGGGCCAGACATCAAAAATGTGCTCTACACCGCAGCCGGGTACAAAGGTCCTACCTGGAGCCTCTGGCAGAAAGCACCATGGAAAACTCAAGGTCAACCCCTTGAATTCTGGAGCCGGAGCTACAGAGGTTCTGAGGCCAACTATAAGTTGACTGAAAAGGAGATACTTGCATCATAGGAAGGAGTTAGAGCCGCTTCAGAAGTGATCGGCACTGAAGCGCAGCTCCTCCTGGAGCCCAGATTACCAGTACTGAGCTTCATGTTCCAGAATAACCTTTCTCCTATCCATCATGCCACCAATGCGACTTGGAGTAAATGGACTGCTTTGAATACCCAGCGACCTCTAATAGGAAGGCCTAATCGTCCAGGTATCGTAGAAGCAATTACAAACTGGCCAGAAGGCACACACTTCGTAATGCTACCACAAGAAGTGGTGAGACGGGCTCAAGAAGCTCCACCATATGATCATCTACCAGAGGCTGAGAAACAATTTGCTCTTTTCACTGATGGCTCCTGTCGTCTTGTAGGAAACTGCCGGAAGTGGAAAGCTGCTGTGTGTAGTCCTACACGACTAGTTGCACTAGCAGCTGAAGGAGAAGGTGAATCGAGTCAATTTGCAGAGGTAAAAGCCATCCAGCTGGCTTTGGACATTGTGAACTAGAAGGGTGGCCGAGACACTATCTCTTCACTGACTCAAGGATGGCACCAAATGCCTTGTGGGATTGGCTAAAGCAGTGGCAACACAACAACTGGCAGCGAAAAGGTCAACCTATTTGGGTTGCTGATCTGTGGAAAGACATTGCAGCTTGGATAAACTGGTTGTAAAAGTGCATCATATAGATGCACACATACCTCTTGAGTCGAGCCACTGAGGTACATCGACACAACCAATGAGCAGATGAGGCTGCTCAAGTGTTCCAAATAGACTTAGACTGGGAACATAAGGGTGAACTCTTTTTAGCTTGATGGGCCCATGACACTTCAGGTCATCAGGGCAGAGATGCAACATAGAGATGGGCTCCTGACCAAGGGGTGGAGTTAACCATGGACGCTATTGCGCAGGTTATCCACGACTGTGAAACGTGCGCTGCAATTAAGCAGGCGAAAAGGTTGAAAACTTTGTGGTATGAGGGGAGATGGTCAAAGTACAGGTATGGGGAGGCTTGGCAAATTGACTATATCACACTGCCTTAGACCTGCCAGGGTAAGTGCTATGTGCTTACAATGGTGGAAACAATACAGGATGGTTGGAAACATATCCTGTGCCTCATGCCACAGCCCGGAACACTGTCCTGGGCCATGAGAAGCAAATCTTGTGGAGACACGGTGCTCCAGAAATAATTGAGTCAGACAATGGGACTAATTTCAAAAACAGTTGTCGTGAGCCGATATCAAAAGCCACCGGCTGTCAGGATGCTTTCGCAACCTTCCCCCCCCTCCACGGAGGGGTTTCTAAATGAGACTGCATGCGCGGCTGCTGTGGGACCATATCGGAATGCCCCCCAAACCACGCTCACGAATTGCCACCGAGAAAAATGTGTAACTAACAGGTTTATTAAGGGTTAACACAAACTGAGGGACCGAGGTTTAGGAAAGGTAGTCAATCAATGTATTATTGGTATTAGTAAGTGCTCTCCCCGCAGAAGAAAGGTGGGAAGAATTAATGGGGGCAAAGGGCAGGAGTTGAGCCTATATATGTATTTGTGTATGTGGATGCGTGTGTGTGTGTATGTGTACGCGAGTTACCCTCTTTCCGTAGCGTGGATATGACCAGCGTCTGGGCGATTAGCAGCGGCGGCGGCCAAGCCCGCGGCGGCGGGGCGACCCCTCCCGCAGGCACGGGCGGACACGGCAAACAGGCACGTCACGGCAGGCAGGCAGACTCAGCACAGTAGACACCACGGCAGGCAGGCTCCCCTGGCACCGACGAGCAGCAGCAGGCAGCGATCCAGGCTCCGCTTCGAGCGGCAAGCAGGGAGGCGGCGATCCCGCGCGGGCGAGCACAGGCCCCCCTGCGCGGAGCGGCTGCAGTGCTTGCAGGCAGGCTCAGTCGATTACCGAGTCAAGCAGACGGAGGACTGTTCTCTGGTTCACCAGCACCGCCCGCCTCCTTTTATTTGTGGCTAATTGCTCAGTCTTTCAGAGGCAGTCTGCCATCTATGTTTCTGCCAAGTTTGTTTCAGTCTGTCCTTGGCTAAATCAGCAAAGGCACTTCGCTGGCTTGAAAGGCATTCCATCTTGTGTGGGGGGAGAAGGAACAATGGTCCGTTCCCCACATCTCACCCCGTGGCTTTTAAGGCAGCGATAATACATTGTCCTTCTTATGTATATATGTATGTGTTGTGTATGCATGTATCCAACCAGGCTCTTGTCCAAATCCTTACCTTACATTAGATCTTTCCCCTCTTGGGATATAAAAACGAGTAAACTGGGAAATAAAGATAAATCAAAATATTCAATGCAGAAAATAAAGATAGTAATCCCTAATAATAAATAAGGGAACAATTCCCTATTATAAAATACAATGCTATATACATTCGGTGTGGATTGTTTATACATTCTATTATACCAAACAAATAATACAGAGCATTAATACAATATAAACAACTATATATATATATGAATGATTCTATCTAATATTAATAATGTCCTAACTATTATACAATATATTACAGACAACAACTCAAAGGCAAGTATGGAAAGGAACATTATTATTATTGAGTACTCTGTTTAGGCTATGAGGTGATCAGTCTCACAGTGGTCACGAAGTCACTCCTCTGGAGTCCAGTAGCAGGTTGATCAGGCCTGATACTGTCACCGGGATGTCTCTGGCTCTTTAAGTTGTCAGACTAGCAATATAGCTATGAACATTAGCTTCATCAGACATGAGTACACAGGAATGAAAACACAGGGATAAAAGAAAACAAAGGAAACAGTGATCTACTCAACATGAATTATCCAGTTTGTACTGATTTTATGCTGTTTGTCATTTAAATCAGATGCAAACCAAGTATTTGAGTTCACCGGTGTTTGTAAGGTGAGCTTGACTTTACCAATATTTGGCAGGTTCACCAGAAATGTCTGTCCCGGGTGCAGAGAAGTCTTGGCCTTGCGGTAGGGTTTTCTGTGCTTTTCTTTATCTTGAGTAGGTGACGTAGGAAAGAAGGCATTTAGATGAGGGCACCCATTAACCCCCCACCTATTATTTACAGTGGTGACTGCATACCTCAATCTTTCATCCCATCTGGAATCCTGTGGACGAATAAGACTTTTAATTAACCCGTTAGTACGTTCTACCACCCCATTCGCTTGTGGGTAGTATGGGACATGAAATGTCCATTTGATAGCTTCTCTTTTAGCCCATTGTTGTACCAGGTGTGAGGTGAAATGAGTTCCATTGTCAGACTGGATGTTTGTGGGTTTAGGTAGGACCCCAAACACCTTTTCTAAGAAGCAGACCGTGTTCTCACCATTTGCTTTAGAAACAGCTTCAGCACAGGTTAGACCTGACACCACTTCTACAATCACAATGATGTATTGTTTGTTACCTGATTTGCGGAAAGGACCAATGTAGTCCACCTGCCAAGTGGACCACAAGGACTTTCCTTCCTGAATATGCAGAGTATCAGTCGTCAGGGGATGTTCCCCCAACCTGAGCTTACAAAGATCACATTCAGAAATGATTGTTTTGCACTGCTCACGGGTGACAGGCCATCCATGAGTTTGTGCCTCTTTATACAAATCAAAGCTTCCTGAATGACCTCTTTTACAATGAAGCCATTCAAGCAATCGCTCCCATTCTTGATTTTCTCCTGCTGTAATAGCTGTTCTAATTTCCACTACATTGATTTTAGCCAGTTCATCAACATAGTTATTCCACCTACTAGCTTCAACCTTCAGGTTGGTCTGCTGAGAAGGAATCCACCCTACATGAGAGTTAGGTGTTTTATTGGCAATTTTCAATATCTGTTGCCATTTCTCTTTCTGCCAGACTGGCACCCTGTTAATATCCCAATTGTTCTGTTCCCAGAAAGTTATCCATTCCACAAAGCCTTTAAAGACCAAAAAGGAATCTGTGTAGATGTACACAGCGTCCTTGGAGGCTTTTTCTTTCACAAAAACATTGAGAACAGCGTCCAGCTCCCCCACTTGTGCACTGCCTTTATCATGATTTATTATTTGTTCGGCTGTGGAGGGTTTAACTGCAGCAGATCTGAACAACCAGGTTTTACCTTCTCTTTGGGCTGAATCATCTGTAAACCAAGCATTAACCATTCAACTCTTGTATTCCGGGGCCTCTTTAATAGGACTGGGAGTTTTCATTATTAAATCTTTTTCCTCTGTAGATCCAATTTGTTCCTGAATTTTTAATTGTTTATCTGGGCCTTCTTCAAGCTTGAAAAGGCCAGAATAATACTCAATTTGGCTATACCGCTTCCTGATTGTACCCTTTTAGGATATTCATTCTGGAGGGGCTTTCCCAGACAGCATTTGGTTAACTACCTTGAAAGGGTCTTGTAGAATTACCCTTTATTTTTTGATGATTTTGTTAACTTCTATTAGTGCTGTACACACTGTTAACAATCCTTTCTCCAGAGTGGAATATCGCTTTTCTGAGTCATTAAAAGACTGATAATAGAAGCCAAGTGGTCGAGTACCCCCATTAGGTCCCCATTGCCAAAAATGATATGATAAGGCACTGGCTGAGAACCCCCATTCTATTATTATTGGATCTTCTGGGTGGAGAGGTCCCAGAGATTGAAAGGTCTGTGCTTCCAATACTAATAGTTCAAGGGCCTCATCATGAGATTTATTCCATTCCCAGTGACAATTCTTTTTCAATAAATCATAAAGAGGACGTGCTATAACAGAAAAATCTGGGATGTGCTTTCTCTAGTACTGAAGGGTTCCTAGTATTCCTTGCAGTTCTTTTTTATTGGATGGTACTTTTATTTGATTCAGGTGAGACAAAGTATCAGAAGGAATATTCCAGGTTCTACCCTTCCACCTTATTCCCAGGAATTTTGCCTCTTGGTATGAGGGTTGCCTTTTCTCTTCAGGGATTTCTACCTGCATGTCTGTTAAATGCTTAATTATGGCATCATAAACTGCTTTTACCTCTCTCTCACTCTGGACCCCTATCAGCACATCATCTATGTACTGATAGACCTTTACTTTGGAATTCTTTTTAATTTCTGGAATGTTTTCCAGCTCACACGCAAGTGCGTGATGGGCCAGTGTGGGTGAGTGTTTATATCCCTGGGGCAACCTTGTGAAGGTGTACTGTACCCCATCCGAAGTGAAGGCAAAACGATTTTGGTCTTCAGGATTGATAGGGACTTGGAAAAACATATCCTTTATATCCAGGGAGGCCAGCACCGGGTGTGCTGCTTCTGTATTTCTAGCACCAAATCAGCAATGTTAGGTACAGCAGCTGTGAGTACCTCTGTATTGGCATTTAGTTTCCTGTAATCCACTATCATTCTCCATTTACCATTTGGTTTCCTTACAGGCCAGATTGGGGAATTAAATGGTGAATGACAGGGCACAACAATACCCCTTTGCTTCAAATCAGAAATTACTTCTTTAATGCCATCTTTGGCAGCAATTGGGATTGAATATTGTTTTACTTTTGTTATCTTTTTCTGTGGCAGGCGCGGGGCATACTGCAACAACCTTATCTCTGGTGTAGGTGTGCCAAAATTCCAGCAATGTCCTTCTTCATCTCTCCATGCTCGGCCTGTGAGAACATCCAGTCCTAATAAACTAAAAGGAATATCACCCACAATCATTTCGGTCCGAATTGGCTTGTCTTCTCCTGGAAGGTGTATGGTGACTTTGGCTGTTTTCTGTAAAAGAAGGTTACCAAATGCTCCACTTACATGTATTGGCTTTGAAGATAAGGTAATGCCACAGTGTTCAGCTTCATCAGCTTTTAGTGTAGAAATTTGTGCTCCTGTGTCTACCACAAAAGTGACAGAATAATGTTTAGGCCCTACAGCACAGGTAATTTCCATGTCTCCATCTTTATTTTTAACTAATCTTAATACATTTTGCCAATCTTTTGGAGGTCTGGGAGGTTTATTGTTTATTTGGGAGGCATTTTCATTCTCTGTATTGGAATCCTGTGTTTTTCCCCTCCTCTGCTGTCTTTTAGCCTTTCTATTCTCGGCAGAAAGAGGGTTATTCAGTTTTCCGAATCAATAGTTAGGGTTCTTATTCTTGATCCCCCTCGGGATCTCCCTCTGCACTCAGATCTTCCTCTGGACCTAGACAGTGACCTAGGCCTTGTAGACTGACTTTGTCTTGACCTAAATAGATCATGCCAGCATTCGATCAATTATTTTAGCTGTCTATAAGAATAAGTCCCAGCCAGAAATGCAGGTGGGACCCCTATATGCCTGGCCTCCTCCTTAAGCTTAGCGTATGTCGAGGCGGTGTATGGACTTCACACACCTCTGACTCCAGATGGTCCACCCCAGTACAAACCCCATTGGTTACATACATTCACAGTTCATATATGATTGGTGTTGCGGACCGATATCAATGGTTATCGGATGTCAGGATACTTCCGCGACTATCCCTCCCCCCCCTTCTCGGCAGGGAGCAGAGAGGTTCGTAGATGGGACCGTACCTTAGAGGGTGGAGTGGAACGCCCCCCTCCCCCACGCTCACAAAGACCAATATGTCGCTCACACAACCGGAGGTTTATTGAAGGACCAAGGCTCAGGGAAGATAACAGGTATATATCAGGGGTCTATGGAGTTAGTAAGTGCACTCCCCGCGGAAGAGGTGTGGGAGGATTAATGTAAGGGAAGGGTAGGACGTGAAGCCTGAGTACCAATTATGGTGTGTAAGTGTACCCGTGTTACCCCTTCTGTAGTGAAGATGTAACCAATGTCTGGGGAGCCAGCAGCGGCGGTGACAGGACGAGCCCGCGGCGGCGGGGCGTGCCCGGCGCCGTCCTTTCTGGCAGGCGCAGCCCTGTAGACACCACGGCACGACAGTCTTCCCTGGAACCGGTGAGCAACAAGCAGCAAAACACACACAGATTACATCAATACAACAGGTTATACAAAATAAAAGGTGCATAATATAAAGTGCAATAAACTCTTGTTATTACAAACTACGGTGTTGGAGATAAACTCGGTTCACATACCTTTTACAAGGAGGACGAGGTTCCGACACATGAGGCCAACATGTGTCGCAAGTCATCCTGCCCAGGATGCATATTTACAGTGGGACAAGGTTGTGACACATGGGGCCAACATGTGCCACAAGCCGTCTCACTCTATTCATTAGTGTCCTTTCACCTTCATTATTTCTATTTCATAGCCAAATACTCGTGACCGTGTTCCTCCAAAAAGGACCCTACAAGCGTATGGCCCCTTATCACCCCAAGACGAAGTATGTTGCTCCTCGGGGCGCTGGTTTCCTGGCGAGCCCCCTGGTTTGTTGTTTTGTCTACCTCTATTCACCACGGTCCAGTCACCCCGTGATTTCCCTTGCTGCTTAGGAAAAGGGGGGTTCCGAGGCTTAGCAGCCACCTCAGCATATGAAGGTCGAGTAACTATGACTTGTCTGACTTCCAGATTCACCATATATCTTTCCACCTTTTACCAGTTCTCTGGCTAACATAGCCCATGTAAGGTGTATGTTGCCCCTTCTGATCTCTTTCTGATATTGGATTTTAAGTGCTGGAGAGAGTCCCTTGATCAAAACAGGTAATCTGTCTGGTTTCACTCTAAGAGACAAAGGACTACTCTGCTCTGGTACTAACTCACGGTCATGAATCATCTGAAGTACTGCAGCTCTGTGGACATTTTCCACAATATTAGAGTAGTCCCCTTGCAGGGCATCCGGTTCTCCTCTGCTAACGGGATCTGTGGCACCAACACAAAAAGCCGCCCGCTGAGTTAGAGACCAAGGGTGATCTGGGTTTCCAGTCACTAAGATTGTTCTGGGTCCCCAGTACCCACCAGCTTCGTGTTCATTTAACAGAATATCATCTCCCCCTGTGAGGGACACTCTCATAACATATTCGGCTTCTGTCTCAGATTGAAGCCTGGTGTATTGCTTTCTAAGCTTTACCACTTCCATTGAAGTGTAAGGTTTTTCCTTTACCTCCGTATCTCTCTGTGCAGCACCTGCTTTTTGAGAATAAGTAGTTGTCCTAACTGGGCGCACATATCTACGTTCCTCTTCCTTCTGCTCTTCCTCCTCTTCCAAACTATAGTGAGGAGACCTCACATAACGTGTCAACTCTTGCATTCCTTTACACAGCTCACCTATCTTGGCGGCTACTTCCTCCGACCCTCCACTAGCTTGGGGGGGGGACTGGGGGGGTGGACAGGCGGTGGCCGGCTGCTGTTCTACGAGTGTTTGAAGAGCTCCAACCTTTTCTTGTAAAGACCATTCTTTCATGTCAAGAACCCGGCTAATAACTTGATTTGGATCTAACTGATCAATGCTGAGCTTACCACTCTCCTGCACTTCGGAAACTATTGCTGTGTCCTATGTTGGACCTGACTGAACACTCTCAGACGCGTCCTCCTTCTTAGAAGGGGGAGCAACCTTTTGTCTTAACTGCTCTTGCAGATAATTATTCTCTTGTTGCAGGGTTTCATTCTCTTGGCACAGCCTTGCTTGCTCTCTTCGTAGCACTCTAACATCTTGCTGCATCCCATCTATCTGCAGTTGCATGTCTATTTTCTCTCGTTGGGTCTGTTGTAGGGTTAGCTGCACCTCCTTGTATGTCTCACACAACCCCCTATATTTCTTATCTAACTTTACAACCTCCTGGTACAGCACATCTTTTTCCTGCTGTAACTTTTTATTTTCCTGTTGCAGCTGCTTAAATTTTTCGTGCCGCTTCTCCTTCTGCACCCCTGTAGAGCTGCCCTCAAGCCTTTGCAGTAACCCCTCAAATTCCTGCTGCAACTTCCTGTGTTCCTCCTGTAACTCCTTAACTTCTTGCTGTGATACTTTCTCTGTAAGCTCCTGCTTTAACTCCTTAACCTCCTGCTGTAATTCCGTAACCTCCTGCTGTAGCTCTACCTCTCTAATCTCTTGCTGCAATGCTCTGTCTGTAAGCCCTTTCACATTATCCTGTAAGCATGTAAGGCACGATAAAGACAACCTTTCCGGAACCTCGGTGCTTTCTGCACGATCGGTATCCTCTACATCTGCAAGGATATCCTCGGTGCAGCCAGGCAGGCAGACCCAGCACAGTAGACACCACGGCAGGCAGGCTCCCCTGGCACCGGCGAGCAGCAGCAGGCAGCGATCCAGACCCCGCTTCGAGCGGCGAGCAGGGAGGCGGCGAGTCCCCGGCTCCGCTTCGAGCAGCAGGGTGGGGAAGACGATTCCCCTGCCGGCGAGCACCGGCCCTCCTGCGCGCAGCCGCAGTACCGATAGGTGGCTCAGTGAGTCTAGCGGCTTCACTGGCATAGCCCGCCTCCCTTTAGATAACGTTCTGCTTTAGTACGTGGCTAAGTGCCCAGTCTTTCAGAGGGAGTCTGCTATCTGTATTTCTGCCAAGGCTGTTTCAGTCTGTCCTTGGCTGCAAGAGGCACTTCGCTGGCTTGAAAGGCATTCCGTTGTGTGGGGGGAGAACTAGTCCGTTCCCCACAATCACCTATTTTAGAATCGTCTGCTTCCTCAATTATGTCTTCTGATGCTGCTTGGAGGAACTCTGGATATTTCAGACGGGAGCGGGTATAAGGATCAGTTGCCTTTCCTTTGCCCCGGTCACAGGATTAACTCTTACTTGTCTGAATCGAATGGGAGTGGACTTAATCTTTGCAGAAGTAGCTGCTTTTGTAGCAGCACCAGTGGTGGCAGCAGCAGCAGTAGTGGTAGCAGCAACAGTGGCACCAGTAACAGCAGTGGCAGCAGCATTGCCTGGGGGGATTGGCAGCGAGTGGAACAACACCTCACTCTATGCATCCACAGGACACTATAAGCATTCAACAGAAGCATCCCCAGTGACACTATGCTATTTAGATCAAGAGCTGGGATATTCAGCCTGAGTGGGAGTGGAAAGGAAAAACGGAGTCTGCCATTACCAACATAGACCTTCTTATCCACTTGCACATTCACACTGCACACATACAGTATCCCTGTACAGATCAATATCATGACCCCTGTTATCACTAAATAGGTTATTACACGGTTGATTATACCTATAGTCTTATCAATAAAAGAGAGAGAGAGAGAGCGCCAAAGAGAGGGCGATAGAAGTGACAGTAAGCAGAAAAGTGAGTGGAAAAGGAAAAAGAAAGGCTTGACTTCCGTGATGTCTTAACCTATACTGAAAGCCAAATAGAGAAAATATTATGAGAAGGGAATATTCTGATTTGCTGATCCTGCCTTCGGTCTAATCTGCTCCCCTGTAGCGGGGGAGGCTGCAGTCAGTCAGAATTGACCTTGGTTATTAACAGTCCACTGGTGCTGCTAAAAAGTTCACTGAAAGAAAAAAAAAAAATCAGCAAAGAGCTTCATCCTGGCTCAAACCACAACACTGGGCCACAGAACATGGTATTGAGTGGATATACTATATCCCATACTATGCACAAGCCTCAGGGAAAATTGAAAGGTACAATGGTCTGTTAAAAGCTACCCTGAAGGCAATGGGTGGTGGAACTTTCAAAAACTGGGACAAAAATTTTGCAAAGGCCACCTGGTTAGTTAATACCAGGGGATCTATCAGTTGGGCTGGTCCTGCTCAGTCAGACCTTCTACATACTGCAGATGGGGATAAAGTCCCTGTGGTATGTGAAGGAACCCTGTTGGGTAAAAGTGTCTGGGTTTATCCTGCTTCAGGCAAAGGTAAACCTGTTTGGGGTTTTGCTTTTGCTCAGGGACCTGGACATACCTGGTGTGTGATGATGGAGGATGGTGAAGTACAATATGTACCTCAGGGTAATCTGACTCTGGAGGAGAATCCTTAATTTGACAGTTGGTAAAATATAGAACCTATATGTAATATATGGTATGGAATAAGGGGTGGAATGTCCTGGTTTGAGCCAGGTTTAAGCTAATTTTCCTTTTACTGATTTTTTTTTCCTTCAGTAAGCTTTCTTTTGACTAGCAGAAAGTGTTCCAGCTAGTGGACTGATAACACTGGAATGTTTATGTTACTGCCGAGACTCCAAGGTCGCTTCTTAGCTCTGCTGCTACAAAGGCTACCGGGGCAGGAGAATTGTATCTATGACCTCCCCGTAGGGGAGCTGGACTAGACAGACAGCAGAATTGACCAAAGGTATTCCATTCCATATATCTACGTAAGCTCCGAGGAAGGTCAGAGATCACAGAAGACAACTTCCTTCCTGCTTCTTCTTCCCTTCTCTTCTGTCCATGGCCGGTGTCCGGGGAGGACTCCATCTATCACCGTCGACCCCAGGCTCAGCCCTAACCCTCATAACTCTCCCCAGAGCCCTGTCTGCTCTGCTGTTATCTCAGACAGCGGTCCGAGAGTTTTCAGGACTGCTCACAGCTAAGGAGAGTGCCGGGAGAGCTGCTGGGGGTGGGGGGAGGCAAGAGGCTTTTGCACATTCCTGAACATACTTGTATATAATTGTACATATAATTGAAGCTGTCTAATTTAGTTTTCAATCCAGATAAGTCTCTCTCCTAATTCTCTCTCTCCTTCCCTACCTGGGTGGGAGGGGATCGAGAGCTTGTTGTCTCTGGTTTATTAGGATAGCAAATGTCACACCAGTCTACAAGAAGGGCAAGAAGGAGGACCCGGGTAACTATAGACCGGTCAGCCTCACCTCCATCCCTGGAAAGGTGATGGAACAACTTGTTCTTGTCTCTATCTCTAGGCATATCAAGGACATGGGGGTCATCAAGAGCAGTCAGCATGGTTTTATCAAGGGTAAATCATGTTTGACTAACCTCATAGCCTTCTATGAGGAAATTACTAGGTGGATAGATGATGGTAGAGCGGTAGATGTGGTTTATCTTGATTTCAGTAAGGCATTTGACACCGTCTCCCACAGCATCCTTGTAGATAAGTTGATCAGGTATGGGTTTGGTGATCAGGTAGTGAGGTGGATCAGGAACTGGTTGATGGGAAGGAGTCAGAGAGTTGTAGTCAATGGGGCAGAATCTGGTTGGAAGTGTGTGACTAGTGGAGTCCCTCAGGGGTCGGTACTGGGACCAATGTCGTTCAACATCTTCATCAACGACCTGGATGAGGGTATAGAATGTACCCTCAGCAAGTTTGCTGATGACACTAAGCTGGGAGGAGTGGCTGACACACCAGAAGGCTGTGCTGCCATTCAGAGAGACTTAGACAGGCTGGAGAGTTGGGCGGGGAGAAACATGATGAGATTCAACAAGGGGAAGTGTAGAGTTTTGCATTTGGGGAAGAACAACACGATGTCCCAGTATAGGTTGGGGGCTGACCTGCTGGAGAGTAGTGTAGGTGAAAGAGACCTGGGGGTCCTGGTAGACAGGAGGATGACCATGAGCCAGCAATGTGCCCTTGTGGCCAAGAAGGCCAATGGCATCCTGGGTGCATTAGAAAGGGTGTGGTTAGTAGGTCAAGAGAGGTTCTCCTCCCCCTCTATTCTGCATTGGTGAGGCCACATCGGGAGTATTGTGTCCAGTTCTGGGCCCCTCAGTTCAAGAAGGACAGGGAACTGCTTGAAAGAGTCCAGCGCAGAGCCACAAAGATGATTAAGGGAGTGGAACATCTCCCTTATGAGGAAAGGCTGAGGGAGCTGGGTCTCTTTAGCTTGGAAAAAAGGAGGCTGAGGGGTGACCTCATCAATGTTTACAAATATGTAAGGGATGGAGTTAGGCTCTTCTCAGTGATGACCAGTGACAGGACAAGGAGTAATGGGTGCAAATTGGAGCATAGGAGGTTCAAGGTAAATATCAGAAAAAACTTTTTTACTGTGAGAGTGACAGAGCACTGGAACAGGCTGCCCAGAGAGGTTGTGGAGTCTCCTTCACTGGAGACATTCAAAACCCGCCTGGATGCGTTCCTGTGTGATGGGCTCTAGGTGACCCTGCTCTGGCAGGGGGGGTTGGACTAGATGATCTTTCGAGGTCCCTTCCAACCCCTAGGATTCTATGATTCTATGATTCTATGATTTTTCAATTCTGAGTCAAACCTTGACACACTGCCAAGTCCACCACTAAACCATGTCCCTAAGTTCCATGTCTACACATCTTTTAAATACCTCCAGGGAAGGTGACTTAACAGCTTCCATGGGCAAAATGTTCAGAGCCTATTAACAACAAAGCATGTAATGTCTGTGATGAAAAACTCTTTCTTTCATAGTTCCTACCATTTTGGTCCTTTTTTTTAATTACATAAATTACAGGTTAGCAGAAGATAGGAGGTTTGAGAGGAGAAGTACCCAAAATTGTGTGTGCTACAAGATGCAGTAAAGTGCCTCTTTACTGTGCTGCTGAGTAAATCCTTCTTTTGGGCTCTTTGGAGGACAACATGCTGATTTGGAAGCAGCACATTGGATACAAGTTTGCTTTGTGTTCAAATGGCGTTTATATTTCATGGTTCTACATGCAGCTAGTGTGGTTATACCTGCTCTTACAGCACGGCTAATATGTACTCTATATTCTTTATTCATGGATAACTTTGGTTGTAGTATAGTCTCTTCTTTCATGTCAAGCTGTCTAGTGTAGTACAAAGGCAAAAACTTTGTTAAATTCCTCCTAGTGATATTCAGTTTTTCTAAGCGCTCTTAAAAAACAAAGCTGTAACTCTTTTTCCTCTCCTGTAGCAAGCTTCTTTAATTAAAAATTTTGCATGAAGCATATCTGAGAAAGTATTGCTGCTAGAAGGGAAGTAATCATGAAACTGAAAACTAACATTTTACATTAAAGAAAAAGTGGTGTTATTTCAGGAGTTCTTTGATATTAAAATAATTCAAGTACTGCAGAATTTATCTCAGTTCGTTAAGCTACACATAACAGGCCTTCGCAATGCCAAACTGACCAGGCTAAGTGTTACAGACGGTATATTCAAGAATGACTTTTCTACTGTCCTGGTTTTACTTGGACAGAATTATAAAATCATTTTTCTGTTCAGAGAGACTGCAGAGTCCAATTCAGTGAGAACAAAAGAGATAAGATGCTCTGGTATGCAGGTTTCCTTAGTGACCAAGGTTGAGGGTAGTTTTGAACTATGTGGGTGCAGTGGGCTAGGAGGGGCAAAGCCCAGGGCAGCTGTCCAAGCTGGCCAACCAAAGTATTCCATACCATAAACATCACCCTCACTTTATATCAGAAAGTTTGTGGGGGTGTTTTTTCTTCTACCATGGCTGCCTTCATGAGAGGGTCCCATCTGTCTCATCGGTTGTCATGCACTTGAGGCCCACTCCTCCGCTTGCTGTGACCACCGCGTTCTCATTGGAGCTGTTACGCTCACAGTGTTAGGCATTCAGCCTTCACTGCTAGAAGCGCACAGCTTACGACTACTATCTGGAGCTGAGTATAACTTTGTATCTTATATTAGTATTGGGGTTAATATTAGTTCATTATTATTATTCTATTAAATCTGGTTTTATTTCAAGCCATGGGTCTCTTTCTCTTTTCCCAGTTCCCCCTCCTGGGTGGGGTCAGGTGACAGAACAACTGTCTAAACCATGACACCTACTCACAGAGTATATAATTACTACAGCACATATTAACTTCTGTGTTGCATTACTGAGGGAATCATAGCATGGTTTCAGTTGGAAAGGACCTCCATAAGTCATCTAGTTCAACCTCCCTGCAATGAGCAGGGTCATTGTCGCGAGCCGATATCAAAAGCCACCGGCTGTCAGGATGCTTTCGCGACCTTCCCCCCCTCCATGGAGGGGTTTGTAAATGAGACCGCACGCGCGGCCGCTGTGGGACCGTGTTGGAATGCCCCCAACCGCGCTCACGAATTGTTACTGAGACCAATGTTTAACTAACAGGTTTATTAAGGGTTAACACAAACTGAGGGACCGAGGTTCAGGGAAGGTAGTCAATCAAGGTACTATGGTATTAATAAGTGCACTCCCCGCGGAAGAAATGTGGAAAGGATTAATGGAGAGAAAGGGCAGGCTCAGTCGATTACCGAGTCCCGCAGACGGAGGAAAGTTCTCTGGTTCACCGGCACAGCCTGCCTCCTTTTACTTGTGGCTAATTGCTCAGTCTTTCAGAGGCAGTCTGCTATCTGTATTTCTGCCAAGTTTGTTTCAGTCTGTCCTTGGCTAAATCAGCAAAGGCACTTTGCTGGCTTGAAAGGCATTCCACCTTGTGGGGGGGAGAAGGAAAAATAGTCTGTTCCCCACAGTCATCTTCCACTAGATGAGGTTGCTCAGAGCCCTGTCCAACATGACCTTTAATATTTCCAGGGATGGGTCATCTACAACCTCTCTGGGCAACCTGTTCCAGTGTTTCACCACCTTCCTTATATCTAGTCTAAATCTACCCTCTTTTAGTGTAAAACCATTACCCCTTCTTGCATTGCTACAGGCCATAATAAAAAGTCTATCCCCTTATTTCTTATAAGCTCCCTTTAAGTATTGGAAGGCCACTATAAGGTCTCCCTGGAACCTTCTCCAGGCTGAACAACCCCAACTCTCAGCCCTTCGTTATAGGAGAGGTATTCATCCCTCTGATCATTTTTGTGACCCTTGTCTGGATTTGTTTCAGCAGGTCGATGTCTTTCTTGTGCTGAGGGCTCCAGAGTTGGACACAGTACTCCAGGTGGAGTCTCATGAGAGTGGAATAGAGGGGGAGAATCACCTCCCTCAACCTGCTGGCCACACTTCTTTTGATGCAGCCCAGGATGTGATTGACTTTCTGGACTGTGAGTGCACATTGTTGGCTCATGTCCAGTTTTTCATCCACTGCATGGATAGGAAGGGGAAGCTAGTCTGGAGTAAATGTGTGGCTCAGTTTCCTCTGCGTAGATGTCAACATTTAACGCTGGGCTGGCAATTAAATTAATGACAGATGTTCTCTATTAACCCCTCTCCCTTCCCAGAAAGGGAGAGAGAATAAGGGAGAGGCACATATGGGTTGGAAACTAAACTACATAGCTTTAATGAAACAATAATGATGAAAAAGAAATAATGAAATATGTACAGATATATCCCACCATTGATGATTGGATCAGTTTTGGCCAGTGGTGGCTCCATCTTGGAGCCAGCTATCATTGGCTCTGTCAGACATGGGGGAAGCTTCTGGCATCTTCTCACAGAAGCCACCCCTGTAACCCCTCCTCCACTACCAAAACCTTGCCACATAAACCTAATACAGTGCTTTCAGTAGTCAGCAGTTGCTGTTTGTTATATATTCTTAAATGCAGTGGCAGGTTATTAAAATACCTGACAAGTTTCTTGTTAACAATTTTGTGCTCTGTAGAATATGATTGCTTACCTAAAGTATTTCTAGCGTTTGGCTGTCAGAACACTTCAGAATTTACCTTCTGTTTATAACTATACTATAATTTATGTTCCAATAAAATGGCAAACTATTTAATTTGCATCAAAAGAGGAAATCAAGAGGGACTGCAGTCAGCTATCAAAGCCCCCACATTGCAGTATTCCAATAATAAACATTTCTGCACTCTAGCTCGCTTTTCTTTTTTTAAACCAGATACTAATTTTCAAAAGAAGGTCAGGATGTATCATTAGATGTTCCTGCAACCTTCTCGGCTGAGAAGGTGATGGTTTACTTGAAAGGTAAGATTTGCAGCAAAGAGCTAGCTAGGTATCGGTTGACATAGACCCTTAATCTAGTATGAAGAGGAATTCAGTTTATTTTAATTGCAAATGAAATATCCAAACTTGAAGTTTGAATATTTTTCCCTTTGACATGTGAGAAAATCCAAAGTATTCCTCTAGCAGGTGTCTTAATTGAATATTTTGAATATTCACAAATACTGGGCTTATTGTTTTTCTATTATTTTTTAGGGATGACTGCTAAGAGGGATGAATGTCTCAAATTAATTTGTCTTCAGAAAAGCATTTTTGTTTTTTGCAATTATATAGATAGATAGAACTGTATTTCTTTTACTGGATCTGAAATACCTTTGTACCCATTTAAGAGCTACCTGAAAAATTAATCTCTCATTTTGAATTATTTTATTTATATACATACACACACACACCTTCTCTGAATGCATTCCTGTCAGGTGACACCAAATATGTTTAAAACCAGATTGGTCCAGAGAAGCAGTGAAATTCAAAATCCGTCAGACAGTAGATGTGAGAACAATTCTATACAAAAAAATGGAGGGTTTGTCTTTTTATTATCTTCTATATAATAATTTGTATTTAATACTATTGCTGTCTGTCACAGTTTGACTCAGGATTGGCAATTAAACCAGAGACAACAATGCTCTCGATCCCCTCCCCCCTCCCCCAGGTAGGGAAAGGAGAGAGATAACAAGGAGGGAGACTTTGCTGGATTGAAAACTAAACTAGACAGATTTAATTATATGTACAATTATATACAAGTATGTTCAGGAATGTGCAAAAGCCTCTTTCTTCCCCCCACCCCCAGCAACTCTCCTTAGCTGTGAGCAGTCCCAAAATGTCCCAGCCCGCAGGCAGGAGATAAGGCAGAGCAGACAGGGGCTGAGGATAGAGTTATGAGGTCAGAGATGCACAAGCATAGGGGTCGACAGTGATGAATGGATGGAGTCCTCCCTGGATGCTGGCCATGGACGGAAGTGAAGGGAAGAAGGAAGGAAGTAGTCTTCTGTGATCTCTGACCTTCCTCGGAGCTTACGTAGATATATGGAATGGAATACCTTTGGTCAATTCTGCTGTCTGTCTAGTCCAGCTCCCCTTCGGGGGGGTCATAGATATGACTCCCCTGCTCTCAGTAGCCTCTGTAGCAGCAGAGCTAAGAAGCGACCTTCGCGTCTCAGCAGAAACATAAACATTCCAGTGTTATCAGTCCACTAGCTAGAACATTTGCTGCTAGTCAAAAGAGAGCTTACTGAAGGAAAAAAAATCAGTAAAAGGAAAATTGGCTTAATCCTGGCTCAAACCAGGACACTGTCAAAACCAAAAATGCGTTTTGCATTTCAGGGATACTTGTTGTCTTAAAACCTAAACATGAGAAAAAAATTTGAGCTTGTTCTCATCTTACCATCGCTCTTGTATTCCACAATTGTGGAAGCTTTGGTTCTTCTCTCTTGTCTCATAGGTCCATACGGGATGGAAGGGATTGAAACTATTAATGAAGAATTATTTAAGCAAGACTTTAACCCTGAACACTATATTTTCAGCTGAGTTTGAATGGGTTGGGGTAAGACCACACAGAATGCTATTGCTGTCCTGTCAAATTTAAATAATATAACTTCAAATTTATGATGATTAGGGTAATCATTGCTGAGGTCCAAAATGGGGAGCTCCAGATAGTGATGAATATAGTGCATGGTACATTAAGCATTATGTTTTTCTGAGCAGATTGTGCTCATGAATGGCTTCGGTATAGGTAGCCCAATAATGTATGTGGGTTTTTTTTTTTTGAGCTCTTTAATTAATAGTTCTAGCTATAACAATTCAGGTTGTGAAAACTATTCAGGTTTTGAAATAAGTTTGTCCATTGAAGTGTAGGTTATCACTGAAGGGGATGCTCTTACCTTTTGCTATCTGTCCCAACCATGTTCCTTCCCTTTTCCATGCTGCATCTGCAATTTGTTCATCTTTTCAGTGAATCAGGTGAAGAGACTGATCATTAACTTTCAGACAGGCCACGTTCTCATCTAGTTGACTACACAAATGCTACTGCGGGATCAAGAGAGATAGCAGCATTGTGCTATGATGGGGTGAAAAAATGAATGCTTTGTGGGTTTAGCCCTCAAATGTCTAAAAATGAAGACATGGGGGAGTACATACCTTCTCAAGTTACATGGTTTTGTGCAAGGTTAAAATGAGATGCTGTGACATTGATTTGAAATTAGCATCTCAAAAGAAGAATAGTTGAAGTTGTGTGCAGAACCTAGTGGTTCAAAAGAAATGCTTATGCTGGGACAGTATTAAAAACTAGGATGTCTTTTTGTCCTTAGTTTCTTTACCTGCTTTATTCACTCTGGTGTCTCTGTCTGCCATTTTAAGTACCTCTAAGAAAAGATACTTTAATTTATACAAAACATTAGTCTTTTTCTCAGTATTGAGGTAACAACTTAAAGCAAGCATTCAGGTATTCTAGCTTCATGACACATTCTGTGTGAATGTTAGAAGTAAGGAGGTTTTTTGCCAATTGTGCTATGCAATATAAAAATCAGTCTCACATATATATTATTTATACCAGCAGACTACTCAATATGCTTTGCCTACTCCTACAAATGACTTAAACTGACTTTCAAAGTTTTTCCAATTTCTATATTTGCTTTAGTTGGTCTATCTCAGGCTATACATCTGTTGACAATTATTTCTTCTCATTCTCATATTAAAAGTAGAACTGAACATTGTATGTTTTACAGGTCTCCAAGGTATATTTTTATTATGCTGGCATGTAACTTTTCTGAGGGTGATTAATGAGACTTGGAGATAATTGCCCTCAATAGCTTCCCATGATGCCAATAAGTGCACAATATTTTCCAGTATGTAATCTGTGATTTCTGAGAACATACCATAAAAATAGTCTTCCACATATCAGAAAGAATAGATGGCAAGAAATAAACCATTGTTTGGGAAAGCTAGATAGTAGTTTATGTATAAACCAAATGATAGTTTTGTCTCAGAGCTTTTATTTTGCCACCATCTGTCACGGTCCACTCCTCGGTGGACTCGTGATGGTTTGTTTCAGCTGTGATCCCGAAGTGCAAAAAATGGAATGGCAACAAGCCCAGGGAGTTACGTTATCAACACACAATGTCTTTATTGGTCTTGCCCGTAAAGCGGCATGCGATAGAATGGAAGAAAAATAGGAAAGATGAGATAAAAAGGGGGGGAAAGAGGATAATAGCTACCACCACAGGTCCAAAGGCGTCCCTATGGTCCCGAATACAGAAGGCATTTTGCTGCTGCTTCTTCGATCGTCGTGATCTCTCGGTGGGGAAGATCTTCGAAATTAGGTTACTAAGGAACCATCTTTTATTCTGGGTAGCACACCTTGCTCTGCCTTGGACCCACCTCCACTCCACCTCTGTCCCGTGGAAATGTGCCAACCTCCGCCTGTCTGGAGTGAGGCTTCCACGCGTGCCCAGAGAGGAGTGTCTGAGGCATGGCCAGCTTTGGAGGCGGGTAGCTTCTTAACAGGAGGTGTGTTTTTGTATTATCTTCATCGTTGTTGGCACAGCAAGCGCGATCCATCTTCCTCGACAGCAGTTCTTTGCTTTGCTGCTCCAGTAGAATAGACCTGTACCAGGTACTGACACTGTTTGTACCTCAGTCTGTTCTCCATGGTTTCTGCATCTGATAATAGCCAGTTCAGCGAGCCACTGCAAATTCATGTCGAGATGTTAGTCCAGATTTTGGGATCTAGTTACTGATGACAATTTTGAGACAATACCGATTTTCTGATCGACTCTTACACCACCCCGTGGCTCAACATTTGTCTTCAGGACCAGTTGTCTTCAGGACCACGTGGCGATAGCACCCTCCTCAAAAGATAAATAGAATGAGAGACAGAGAGGAAAAAGAGGAAAGAAAAGGGAAGAAAAGTGTGGTGGTGGACGAAGACACGAACTCCAGGGTGAGATAAAATGGACTGACTTTATTTAGGGAAAATCACCTCTAAAAAATGCTTTATCGTTGTGGTGGGCAGAAGGTTATGGTGGGCATAAATCACAAAGTCATCAGGTCCATTAGAAAGCAGGAGCAGAAGCCACTTTATTTCTTGTCTCTCTACATTTATACTGTGTCCCTCAGATTATACAATAATGCTATATTAACATACTGTTCATGCACATCTATCTTCAGTCTGGAACCCTTCTCTGAATCCCCAGCCAGTGCCTCTCAATTCTTGCTACAACATTCTGTTTCCAACATTTAATTTCTTCTTCTACTTTCTCTGTTCTCCAGCTGCTTCTTGAGATAACGGCCGTGGGACACCAGCTTGTTTACTGATCCCACGGTTTGCCTCAGGATAAGGCGATTAGGTCAGCAGCACCTGCAACACTGCTGCCTTCTTCTAATTCAGGTGTGCTGATTTTCTATAAACCCACATACCGTGGGAACAGAGAGCAAACAACCGGAACATGGAGAGATATAAACCTCACTCTTGTTCATTAACACACAGAGTCCTTGGGTTCCCAGGATGTAACCAATCACACATCAAGGATACGATAAGCAGTGTTCTACCCTATATCAACATTCCCAGTGCTGCTGCTGTTCCTATCTGTTCCCTAACAGCCAATGGAGGCCCCTTTTTCTTTTCCCCTGACTATTCTCCACAGCTCCCCCTTGTTTGTTTTTTCAATGGCCACTCAAGATGGGGGTGGACATCAGCCAGGCTTTGGTGTACTGCAATCATTGAATGGATGTCCAGATGACACCATTCAGTGATTCATGCCAGCTGCAGGATTTGCGGCCTACCTTCTGCTCCTGCATGGCCCTCTTATAATAGAGGAGGCCATCCCTCACATCAAGGTCTGGTATGGCATATGTCTTCACTGCTCAACACCTGTTGGGTTGCAGCCAACAGCGGAGCTTGAGGTTCTTCTTGGTGGAAAACACAGAGGCCAACCCAGTCTTGCCCTTGATGATGGTAGGAGGTACTTGGCCAGCCCTAGTCCTTCCACCTTCTTCACCCAGTAACAAGTCGCTACTGTGGCAAAGCACACACAGATTGCATCAGTACAACAGGTTATTCAACAAAACAAAAAATTACCTCTTCATAACAAAAGAATTTTGCTCAAAAATAAGACCAAAAGACAAAACAAAAAGTACAATAAACTCTTGCTATTACAAATTACGGTGTTGGAGAGAAACCCGGTTCATATACCTTTTACAAGGGGGATGAGGTTCCGACACATGGGGCCAACATGTGTTGCAAGTCATCCTGCCCAGGATGCATATTATAGAGATTAACCGTAAAAGAAATATAAAGGAGATTCTCATAGACAAGTTTCACACACTGATACAAAAATAACTGTTACAATTCACTATAGTCCAAGTTTTCTGCTAATAAGAACAGATATGGATGATCCCCACAGTACATCATTTACTCCTTCACGTGGCTTAGGTCTCCGGCAAGGAGGTCTCATCTTGATCTGCAGGAGACTTCTCTCGGGGATTGGGTTCTGGAGTTTGTCGCTCCAGCTCATGATAGAGTTTCACATTCTTTGCTGGCAACCCACGAGGTCCTGAGGGCAGAAGAACACATGCATACCCTCTCCCCCAAGTTATTAACTCTACTGGACCATTCCATTCAGGATTCCCTGGTTCACGATACCAGACTTTGGGCCTAGCAGCAACATTTGGAGCGTACCCAAATTGACGCTCGGCCGCCAATGTCAGCAGAAGTGTGCCAGAACAATTCAAAAAATTAAGTACATATGTGGCTTTATCTAAACACTCCTGTGTTGAAAGGGGATTCCCCCTTTTTTGTTTTAACAACATAGCTTTCAAGGTGCTGTGGATACGTTAAATAATAGCCTGGCACATTGGGGAGTGGGGAATGCCTGTTACATGGGACACCCCCCCATTGCTGTAGAAAAGAGACACAGGCAGGACTGTTGTCCATCTTGATTTTATAAAGCACCCCTAAAACTGCAAAACAATGAAGCCAATGTTTTTGGACATCTCGAGTTTTTTTTCCAGAGGCCGCAGTAGCAGCCACAAAGCCAGAAAAGGTGTCTACTGTAACATGAACATACTTCTGATGACCGAAAGCAGGACAATGCGTGACATCAGTTTGCCACAGTTCATTGGCATGTAATCCCCTAGGGTTCACGCTTTCAGTAACAGACACTGGAGTTAGCTGTTGACAATCGGCACAGGCACGTACAATGTCCCTAGCCTGCTCCATGGTAAGGCCAAACATTTTGCGAAGGGAACTAGCATTCTGATGAAAGAAATCATGAGACAGACGTGCTTGCTCAAAGGCTTGAGAGGTTGAAACTGCCATAGTGAGACTGCAACACGATTACCCTCCGCTATTGGTCCAGACAGAGTAGTATGAGACCTCCTTCAGGAAAGAGTCAGCTATCCTTTGTACAGTACCCACCAAATATAAAGAATCTGCAAAGGCTCTGAGGGAAAAAGCAAAAATGCATGGAGCACGGCAGACAGTTCCACCACTTGAGTGGAACCTGACACCGTAATTACTGATGAATGCCAATCCTTACCTGTTTCTGGTCGCCAAACCACCACAGCCTTGTGTGATCGCCCTGAGCCATCAACAAACACTGTACGGGCACCTTCCAGGGGTATCACAGACACCAATATATGGGGCTGCAAAGGCAGATCTGACAAAGAATGTAGCAACTTGTGCTGTGGGAGAGAAAATTTACAAATGTTTAAATAATCAGCGAGGGCATCTTGCAAAACAGCGAGTCATGCAACAATGTGTCAAAGACCTCCTTAGTGAACGGGAAATAAATACAATCAGGATCCTTTCCTGACAGTTGCTGAACTCTCAACCTGCCTTGGGAAATCACGTTGACGACCATGTCCAATGCAGTAGTCACTGTTCTGGTAAAAGCATGTGACAGAAATACCCATTCCAAGACAAAGAGACTCATGTCTGTCTCTCTCCATTGCCCAATCAGTCCATATGGTTGGAATGAACTATAAATCACAAACAGAGAGATGGGCAAAGCAGATTGTAACCTATTGTATCAAAAAGCCACCAGCTGTCAGGATGCTTTCGCAACTTCCCCCCCCCCAACGGAGAGGTTTGTAAATGAGACCGCACGCGCGGCTGCCGTGGGATCGTATCTTAGAGTCCCCTCACCATGCTCACAAATTGTTACCGAGACCAATGTTTAACTAACAGGTTTATTAAGGGTTAACACAAACTGAGGGACCGAGGTTCAGGGAAGGTAGTCTAGGTTTATATCAGGAAGGAAATCGGGGTTCTATGGTATTAGTAAGTGCACTCCCTGCGAAAGAGATGTGGGAAGGATTAATGGAGGAAAAAGGGTAGGAATTGAGCTGGGTAAATATGTGGATGTGGATGTATGTGTGTGTGTGTGTATATGTGTACACGTGTTACCCTCCTTCCGCAGCGAGGATGTGATCAGCGTCTGGACGACTCCACGGCGGAGCAGCCCCATGACGGGGGCAACCGGGCGTGTCGACCCCTTCAGAGACCAATAGCCACAGGCAGACACAGCGGGCAAGGCAGGCACGCAGGGCAGTCACGGCAGTCACGGCTCCGATCCGGACAGAGACCCCCAGGCTCTGCTTCTGGCGGTGACTCCCAGGCTCTACTTCGAGTGGCAGGGAGGTGGCGATCCCCCGTGGGCGAGCACAGGCCACCCCGTGCGGAGCAGCTGCAGTGCTTGCAGGTAGCTCAGTCGATTACAGAGTCCTGCAGACGGAGGAAAGTTCTCTGGTTCACCGGCACAGCCCACCTCCTTTAACGTGTGGCTAATTGCTCAGTCTTTCAGAGGCAGTCCGCTATCTATATTTCTGCCAAGTCTATTTCAGTTTGTCCTTGGCTAAATCAGCAAAGGCACTTGTCTGGCTTGAAAGGCATTCCATCTTGTGTGGGGGGAGAAGGAAAAATAGTCCGTTCCCCACACCTATGCACATAAGAAGATGCTATTTTTTTCAGCCACATGGTCCAATGCTTTTTTCGCCTCAGCTGTGAGGCGCTGAGAGGACATTAAGTCAGCCTCACCTTTCAAGAGTGAAAAAAGTGGAGACAATTCCTCTGTAGTGATTCCCAATAACGGTCTAATCCAATTGATGGTCCCTAACAACTTCTGCAGATCATGTAAAGTATTTATGGAGGTAGCAATACAGAGACATTGAGGGAAAACTGTACCTGCGTACAGCCGCCAACCCAAATATTTCTAGGGAGCTTCCTTTTGGATTTTTTCAGGTGCTGTCGCGGACCGAGATAGGTAAAGCCGCGACTCACACCCCCATCTCAGGGGATCGAGAGCTGAGGACCACTCCCCGTCACACTCACAAACAACGCTTAGGAATCAATAGATTTATTAAAGGCACTGAGGGTTTGGCAAGTCTGATATCAACTAACACACAGGGTCTATCTCTATATCTATATCCACACCTACATATCCATATACCAACAGCTATACAACACTACATCTATATACCAATAACAACACACACAGAAAACAAGAGAGAACCTCTCCCCTTCCCCCCTGTTCCCGTTCCCGGACAGGGATAAGAGGGAAAGCCTGGAGAGAGCCTTTGGGAAATAGAAGAATATGGGAAAAGAGAAGTGAGTGTCTGGTATGTGTGAATATTATGTAGGAATGTTTGTAGGAATGTTAGTAAGATGTTCGCAATTCTCACCACCGGGGTACGGCCGAAGCCAATCCCTGGTCGGGATCCACGTCCTTTCCCTTGAGACTCTGGGCAAACGGTCCGTTCGGTACGCCCACACGCCAACAACCACAGGGAGCAGCGCCGTAACTTCACGGCAGCCTCCGCAGCGGTACGCTCACCGCGGCGGCTGTATCCGTGTAGTATTCACAGAGCGCGCGCCTTCTTGCTCCTCCCTTTTTTTTCCGGTTCCGGCCCCGCCGTGCCTCCTGGGAGCTGTAGTCTGTAGTCCTGTGCGCATGCGCCTGGTACCTCTGTCCTCTCCCCACGAGTTCCGGGGGGGGGGCGCATCGCCAGGAATGGTCAGTGAATGTTGCTGGATTAAAGGCCATTATAGTGTCCGTCTCTCACAGGTGCCAATTGCAAACCATAAGTTTCCAGAGAATGCTTCAACTGAGTCAGCACCTATAGCAAATCTGCTTGCTGTTTAGCAGCTAACAGTATATCATCCATATAGTGATAAATTGTTACTTGTGGGAATTTTGCCCTAATGGGAGAAATAGTACTGTCCACCACAATCTGACATATGGTGGGACCATTCATCATTCCTTGTGGCAATACCACCCACTGGTACCTTTGCATGGGCTCTTGGTTATTAATGGAAGGTACTGAAAAAGCAAAATGTGCACAGTCATCAGGATGCAACAATATGGTGAAAAAGCAATACTTAAGATCAACCACATATAAAGACCACTCTGCAGGAATCATAGACGGATTTGGAATTCCAGGTTGTAAGGCCCCCATTGGCTGCATGACAGCATTCACTGCCCTAAGATCTTGTAACAAGTGCCACTTTCCAGATTTTTTTGGTATGACAAATATAGGTGTGTTCCAAGGACTGGTAGAAGGTACAATGTGCTCACACATCAACTGCTCCTGTACCAATTTTTGCGCCTGTTCCTTTAAAGGCCACTGATCTACCCAAACCGGAGTGTCAGTCAGCCACGTCAGTTTGAGTTGAGGCTGGACATCAGTGACCCTGCTGATAAATTTTTGCACGACAAATCAGTGGACAGAGTCATGTGCCACTGAGACAATAAACCCCTTCTCCATAAAGTACATGGAACGGGGAGAACAAATGGTTTCAACGCAGCTTGCTGTTTCTCTGGGCCTTCCACCAGAAGTGTGAAAGCACTCTGAAGTGGAACCTGAGTCCCACCTACGCCTGTAACTGCTACTGGAACCCGTGCTAAGGGCCATTCTTTCGGCCACTCACTCTGATTTATGACTGAGACAATGGCACCGGTGTCCACCATCCCAACAAAAGAGCGACCTTTTATAAGGACAGTTAGAAGTGGCCGCCTAGCAGTCACCTGTTGGGTCCAAAATATCTGAGGGTTATCAGTACTCCCAAAACCTCCTTGTCCTCGCTTGCGATCAGCAGCAGGAGGGACAAAGAATGGCAATAATAAAAGCTGTGCCACTGACTGACCAGAGGGAATAGTACAGGGTGGGTGTGGCATCCACACCATAATCTTATCTGTCCTTCAAAATCAGAATCAATAACACCAGGCAAGACGAACAAACCAGAACATGTAGCGGACGAGCGACCTACCAAGATACCACAAAAACCTTAGGGCAAAGGCCCATAGACCCCTGTGTCCAATAAATGCAGTCAAATCCTTTACTCTGGTGCTGGTAACTGTGACCATATCCAACCCGGCGCTCCCTGCCGTGCTGGCTGTGAGATCCCCTGCCTCCGGGAGTGCATGTTGGCTGAGACAGCGGTACTAGTGGCATCTCCTGGCTGTAATAGACCCTGTTGTTGACTCTCGGGGTGCCAGGTCTCACGCCCTGTTTCCCATTTCCCTGTATGAGCTGAACCTGGTTGTTAACCTTTGATTGGCACTGATTACTCCAGTGATAGCCCTTTCCGCAGCGCAGACACAGCGTAGCCGGCTGACGCTTACTGTCTCTTTTCTCACCACCCCCCCTGACTGGACATTCCTTCCTAATATGACCCTGTTGTTCACATCCAAAACACTTCAAACCCGCCGTGCACACCGTAAGTTTCTGAGCGAGGGCTGCAGCCAACACAGATGCCTTATGTTCCTCCAAGCCCACGTTTTGATAGTAATCGACTTAACTGAATTCCTAATCGGAGTGATTGCCTTCTGGCAGTCTACATTTGCATTTTCAAAGGCCAGCTGAAACAACAATGCAGACGCCGCCTCCTCATTGTCTATCTGTCTGTTAATAGCTGTCTGAAGCCGATCTATAAAAGAAATATAGGACTCCTGCGGCCCCTGTCTAATAACAGCAAAAGATGATTCACGCTGCCCTGCCTCAGGAACCTTACGTAAGGCTTTCAACACCATGTTCGTAACCTGCTGGAACACTGCCCGAGATTTTTCTGCCTGTGCCTGGGCGGTAGCCCTTGCATTCAGTCCTAACAAGTCATCCTCACCGATTGCCAAACAGGCTGCAACATTATCCCTGACCTGCACTGTTGGGATTTATGGAAGATTGGCAGGCCCGAATTAAAACAACAGTATTGCAGGTGCCATTAACTAAATCGTTAGGCACTCTGAAGCAAAACCGTGGGACTGGTAAACAAGCGGATGTCTCACAGGCTGGTGAGACACGGGACCAGCAAACAGCAGGTGTCCTATCTCACGGTTGTTATCTCATGAAGTAGTGGGAAAAGAATGTTGTAGTAAGAACTGAGAGGCACCGTCTGGGAAGCAAGACACCTTGGGTCATCCTGACACGGGCAGTAAGTGACAAGACACGTAGCCAATCATATATTAATTATGTATGTATGTAACCAACGAGGTCTGTACTGGGGTGGAACATCTGGAGTCAGAGGGGTATAAATTGCCGCCATTTGTAACAATAAAGGTCTTCGGTTATAACTCTTATAGAGTTGTGTGAAGTCCATACGTCGCCTCCGACACTGCACTGCAACCAATTCCTGATATTCAGTCCACCAGACAGTATATTGAGCTGCTGACAAAATCATGCGCAGCAGGCCTTTCCAATCAGCAGGTGTCATAAGATGACCATCACCAATAGCCGAAATAAGATTCATGGTAAAATGATTCTGCAAACCATAATCACGGACCGTCTTCCTAACCTCCTTGACAAGCTCATATGAATGCGGTACATACTCCGGGGGTCAACCGGTCCTATACACGACTGGCATGGCAGTTAGTAAAGCAACATCACCATTCTTTAATGCATCTCAACGACATTAAATAAAACATCTGACTGCTAATGGGAAATGCCGTAGGCTCATCTCCCCTAGCGTCCAAAGCAATCAGAGGTCCCTGAATATTCTCAATTGATTCATAGGGCGGTGCAGACGGAACTACTGCTTCCTCCACAGAGGAAGGGAGAGGTGGGGGAGCGGTCCCCAGCACAGCTGCGCGGAAAGCAGAGGGAGGGGGAGGAGGAGGGGGAGGGGGGCAGGTGGTCCCCTCCGATCTGGGGGAGCTAGGGGGAGGTGTTGGGGGGTATAGATCCGACATGCCCTCTGGATCAACAGATCCAGGGCAGAAAGTATTCCCTAGTTTCCTAACCTTATGCAAAATCCCACAAGAGTCCCTTTTCTCTTCAGCCCGCGAAGGTGGGGGTATCACCTTCATTTGCAGCAAATCCTCAGCAGGCTGCAAAGTTTTCAAAGCAGTATAAACTGCCCTCCAGGTGATTGCCAGCTCATCTAAAACTGGGAACTTAAGACCTTTCTGAGTTTTTAACTCTTCCCCCACTTTAGCCCAGGTGGCACTATCACAAATGTTAACACTGGAAGACGAAGTACAATTATCTTCCATCCACACTAGCAATTTCACTAGTTTCGACGAGGACACTACATAGCCTTGCTGTTTAAAATTTTTTTGCAAAATCTCAGCATAAGACTCATATTCCTCGGAAGCTGCTTGCCCCATATTTCTGCGATTGCTTACCTATCCGTTCAACAGAAGGTAATGAAAGTAAATTTGTAATGAGCGCGCTCGCCTTCCTCTAACGTTCAATTGCGGGTCCACCACCGGGATCAGGATCCCCCAACACTGATCCTGATGATTGCCTCTTTCAGTTACGAGGTCCCTGTTCAGGTGCCAGTTGTGGCGGTGGACGAAGATGTGAACTCCAGGGTGAGATGAAATGGACTGACTTTATTTAGGGAAAATCACCTCTAAAAATGCTTTACCATGGGAACAGAGAGCAAACAACCGGAACATGGAGAGATATAAACAACCTCACACTTGCTCATTAACACACACAGAGTCCTTGGGTTCCCAGGATGTAACCAATCACACATCAAGCAGTCTTCTACCCTATATCAACATTCCCAGTGCTGCTGCTGTTCCTATCTGTTCCCTAACAGGCAATGGAGGCCCATTTTTCTTTTCCCCTGACTATTCTCCACAGAAAAGTGTAACAATATATCAAACATATTTTATAAAAAAAAAAAAAAAAAATTATCTTAAATCATAGTTCATCCCAATGGGTACGGGCAACAACTCATGGATTACTGTGTAATTAGATTTTAAAATCTGGTGGGATGTGACTGGAGCTGAGTAAGTGAAGTCACATCCAGTGATTTCAGTAAAATTACAAACACAAAAATTTGAATGATTCCTAGTGTCTACTACTATATCTTTTACAGATACAAAATCACAAGCAGTTCTTAAGCATACACAACCTTTGCCGATATATATCAACATGGTTTTAGGGCCATCATCAGGATGAACTTCAAAATGACAAACTTTGTCAGTATCAAGGCAAATATCTTGTGCACTGATGGTGTTACTTTCACAGATGAACCCTTATTGTTCCCGCACAATGCAGGATTCTAGGTCTACTGTTTGCCATTCATCTTTCACCTTTCGGGCCCATGTTCTATGCTCAGAAGGGTAGAATATAGTCCTGTTGTGGTTCAATCCTAATGCAAGGATGGGATAAATCAAGTATATTGAAGCATTGTGAATGGTCAACACATAGGTTGTGACTGTGTTTGTAGCGGGATCATAGGTAAAGTTTACTAAATTCCACCAGGATTGGAGTTTCCTTTCAAAGTCAGTAGCACTGTCCCAGATTATTTTCTGGATTTCAGTGGGAAAAATGCCTTCTTCGCCTTCTCTTATGATTGAAGCAGTCACTGATTTCATCCACAGTTGAGCCTGGATACAACTGAGAGCCAAAGAGATATTACTTTGGACCACACCAAGTGTGTCTATAACCAATTCATGATCTTTTATGTTCACTTTTCCCATTTTGGTAACACATTTGACAACAGCCACTGATTAGTTCCTAAAGCCAATAGGGAAGATCGCAAAGGCTGTTGCAATTTTGCCAAATTGGTAGTTGTGGTAGCCAATTTGTTCATTAATACCTCTGAGTCAATGCTATTCAGAACCCCCAATCCTGTTCCTAAAACACCGGTCAGGTCTCTCGATATTTGTTTCTGGGAAGTAGTTCTTCTACGTAGCCAGGTGGTCCATCCCTCATAAGAGGATCGTAGAAAAGGAGAGCAGGCTGGTTGAATTTCTGCGACATTATTTTGCATCAGTGATTCAACCTGTTTGAGACACCATTCCGGATTAAACAACATTTGCTGTTGGCCTGTATTCCTAATTACATACGGTCCAATCCCATACATTTTTAGTTTGAGTGCTGGTATAGGTTGTGTGGTGGGTATTACAACATCTATCTTAAATTCCCCCCAATACTTTGTGTTATTTTTCCCACACATGACCTTATGTGAGTATTGCACTGCAGTAAGATTTAACCAGCAGTCTTGGTTTTGAGTTTTGCACAACAAAATAAGGCCATGTGGTCAATTTCCATAGCTGTTTGTTGGCTCCATGAGGGATTCAGTAATCAATCTACATCTTACTGAGATGTTATCACCCTGAGTTACAATAATACGGGGTATTGCACTATTTTTGTCATTTAAAGTAAAAAGTGTATCTCTGCCATAGTGTGTGACTATTGCAACAAGCCTAGGCTTAGTTATGGCATTCATTTTGAGTTTGAATGAAAGTCCAACAATATCATGTGCCCAGAGACAAACCACATAAATGGACTGTACCAGTGTAAAACTGTGCCAACAATCCAATTCATCGGAGGTACAGGGCTTTCTGTCTTTAATTACAGGGGTCAAAGAAGTGGGATATACAGAAATTAGAGATGCCTTTTCATGGGTGGTTCCATTAACCATTCGGCATCCTACTTTAATTTTTTCTCCTACAGTTCCCTGAAGTTGGTGGATTTTCTCGTTTTCTGCATCCCAGCCCCATTCTTCTCTTGTGTACACTTGATTTTCGTGCATAACCACAGTAGAAAGATTTAAACCCTTCAGATCAGGATATACTCCCATGCTTCCAGTATATTTAATATAAGCTTGAGACCAAGGTCACTCAGTAGCATTTTGACTAAAAGCAGGAGATGAGATGCAGAAAAATATCAACAATCCAATTATAATAGTGTTGGTCATTTTGAAATTTGGGCCTCTTTTTAATTCATTCTTCTTCTGTACAAGCTCCTGGTGTCCCACGGAGTTCTCCTGTAACAACAAAAACAAAAGAGCTTGCCTCTTAGAGGCAAAAAAGAGTTAAAATGATGGTATTATCCAGCGTGTATTTATTTGATGTTCTTTTCCCAGAGCATCAGTGGCTATCCATGCATAGGCATTTAATGGGGTTTTTAATACCAGTGGTACACTTCCCATGGTAGGGAGTTCTACCAGAACAGGCTGCCCTGGGAAATAAGCTGGCTTTTTGGAATCATCTGGTCCCTTTAATAAGGGAATCAAAGCAGGAGCCTTTGGGCAAAAGGCAGTGATTTTGGGACATCCGTTCACCCCCCATCGGTCATTCACACCTTTGACAGCTTCCCACAGGTGGACATGCCAATTCCCCTCATGAAGTTTCAGGAGTCATTTCAAAAGATCATTGGTCCTTTCTACTATGCCGTTAGCTTGCGGGTAATAAGGGGTGTGGAAAACCCATTTAATCCCTTTGCTTCTTGCCCAATCTTGTACAACCTTAGCAGTGAAGTGGGAACCATTATCAGACTATTTCTTGTGGCTTTGGAAAAGTTCCAAACCATTCTTTCAGTGCCTTCACAGTGTTATCTCCTGTAGCCCTTTTAAAAGCTTCAGCCTGGACTAGCCCTGACGTTATTTCCACTCCTACCAGCACATAATGCTTTCCCCCTGATTGCTTAAAGGGGCCGATGTAATCCACCTGCCAGGCATCCTACAGGCCTTTACCCTCCCTCAAATGCAGAGGGTCATCCTCTAAAGGGTGCCTTTCAAGCCGTCTACAACATTGTTCACATGCTGATATGCAGGTTTTGCACATTTCTTTGGTGACAGACCAGCCACGGGCAAGAGCTTCTCTATACAGATCTTTAGCTCCTGTGTGTTTACGCTTCATATGCAACCATTCTAGCAAGCACTCCCAATCCTCTGAAATTTGATCCTTCTGCACAGGGGCTAGCCTAGCCAACTCATCAGCTGTTATTCCACTCTCCTGCTGTACCACATCTATCTGATGAGAAGCTACCCAACCCATGGCAAAATTCCTGTGGCTAGCAATTCTCAAAATTTCTTGCCATTTTTCCTTTTGCCACACTGGAACCCAATTCACCTCCCATCCATTCTGCTCCCAGAAAGGAAGCCATTCAGTACATCCTTTAAACACAGCATAGGAGTCAGTGTAAATATAGACTGAAGTAGTTTGTGCTTCTCATTGGAAGACACTCCATACTGCAATTAGTTCACCTACTTGGGCACTACCCTCTCCCTCTGTTATAATCTGTTCATCGGAAGAAGTGTGGAGTGCTACAGCCCGATACTTCCACACTTTCCCTTCTCTTTTTGGCAGGAGCGTCAGTAAACCAAGCACTAACTGACTGATTGGGGGAAAAAGGAGGGGCCACCTGGATGACCGAGGCAGGTTTATCTTGGCCACCGTCCAGGCTCTCTGTTTCTTGGATGGCTAGGTTTTTTAAAGTTCCTTCAGTTACAGAGAAAATATTACTATAGTGTTCGATCTGAGCACACCACTTTCATACCAAGGCTTTCTGAGCCACCCCGTCAGGGGGAGGAGTCCCGGTAGTAACTGCATTTATAACTTTGAACGGGCCTCTTAACACGATTGATTGATTATGTGTAATTTTATCTACTTCTATGAGAGCCGGGCTAACCACAAACAAACCTTTCTCCCAAGCAGTGTACCTTTTCTCAGCATCCTTAAATCTGCGGGAATAAAATCCCACAGGTTGGGTTGGACCCTCAGGACCCCGTTGCCAGATGTGTACCAACAATTCTGTTAAAGAAAACCCCCATTCCACCTGGAAAGGATCTGTAGGATGGATAGGACCCAAAGCTTGGTGCGCAGTTGCTTAAAAAATCAACAATTGCAATGCTTCATCCTGAACAGGAGTCCATTCCCATTTAACTCCTTTTCTTAGCAAATCATAGAGGGGTCTAGCAATGATAGAAAAGTCTGGGATGTGTTTCCTCAAAACACCAATAATCCTAATGCATGCTGCAGTTCCTTTTTTGATTCAGGCATTTTAATTTGATCTAAGGACGTGAGAGTGTCTGGTGGGATACATATCATTCCTCCTTTCCACCATATACCCAAAAATTTTACTTCCTGGGAGGGCTTTTGGATCTTCTCTGTGAGGATCTGCAAACCCAGATTCTCTAAATGAGAAATTGTGTTCTGCTGGGTCTCCCCCACCACCTTTATTTCATCTCCTCCCACTAGAATATCATCAATGTACTGATAAACAGCTATGCCCTCAGGTTTTGGTACTTGCTCCAGCTCCAGGGCTAAAGTGTGGTGGGCCAATGTAGGGGAATGTTTAAACTCCTGGGGAAGTGAACTGCTGCCCTTCCCAAGTAGTTCTACCAGATTCAGGACTGCGGCAGTTAGAGAATCGGTGTTAGCATTTAATCTCCAAAAATCTACTGAGAGTCACCACTTCCCTTTAGGTTTTCTCACTGGCCATACTGGGGAGTTGAAAGGGGAATGAGTACTTATCACAATTCTCTGTTCTTTCATCTCCTGCATAACCGGTTTGATACCTTCCTTAGCTCCAAGGGGAAGGGGATACTGCTTGACATTAGTGATATTACTAAATGGCAGTGGGGGAGCGACTTGCAGCAGTCTGACATATAGCTGTGGTGTTCCAAAAGACCAGACCAATCCCTCTGAATCCTCCCACTGCCTTCCCTTAAGGACATCTATCCCTAACAAGTTGAACGGAATATTTCCAGTCACCATTACAATGGTAACAGGGCTTTCCTCCCCCGGCAATGTTAATTTTACCAAAGTTCCCAAAGCATTTAGAACAGATAAATTTCATCTTAAGGGAGAAACTCCAAACCTTTTAGCATCCTCCTCAGTCAGGGCAGAAATCTGTGCACCTGTATCAATTAAAAAGGTCACCGGTGCACGGTGCACGCTTGGGGCCCACAATAGCTGTGATTAATACATCTCCTTTATCTGTCTTAGTGAGCTGCCTGATAAAAATCCATCCTCCATTCCCCCGCCCACTACTGGGGAATGGAGATTCTAGTTTCCCTGCTCCAGGAAATAGTTTCCTTTAACCCTTTATCTACACCGTCAGCGAGAGGGGGGGCGAAGGTGTGACGGGTGCAATTTCTTTCTCAGAAGAAGAATGTTGTGTTGGAATGTGCCACTGTGTTCCCAGCATGCTCAATTTATCTAGGGGTAAACCATCCATAATATTCTTGGGAACTCCCTTCTTAAGTCCCAAACGCCACCAATGTAGATGGGTCATAGATGTTTTATAATGAGACCGGTCTTCAACAGCAGCTGCAGTTTTGCTGGGATGAGGGGACAGATTCTTAACTCCTACTTGTTGGATTCCCCTTGACTTTTCCTCTGGAGTTTTCACAAGACAGTATTTTCTGCTGTAATCTATCAATTCTTGTGCTACCTCTCCCCATGTCCACACCTTTGGTTTATAACTAGACCTGTTACCTGACTGAGCAGGGGTCGAATAGCTTGTAAAGGCTGAATCCATGGTAGCACCAGCTTCACTTCTGTGACTATTCATGAAACCCTCCAACCTTTCTACGGGGCCCATTAATGCAATGGTTCTTTGAAGATTAATCCCCATGGGTTTAAGTGAGTCAGGGAGTCCTCTTATCAAGGGGGTCATAATTTCAGGCTTCACTGACAGCATAATTGGAGATTCACATCTGAGAATTAATTTCCTCTCATGTATCATTTGCAAGCAGGCAGCTTTGTGTACACTTTCTAGCAATAGATCAGCTGTGCCAGTGATCGCCAGGGGATCCCCTCTATCCAAAGGGTTCAACCCTCCAGCCCAATAAGCAGCACGCTGAGTTAAGGACCATGGGGCACGATTATCACCTGTTGTTAAGAAAACTCCGTAACCACTAGCCTCTTTTTCATTTAATTGAATTTGGTCACCCCCAGTTAGAGATACGTGCCATACATACTGTTTCAGATTCTTTAGGAAGGCACCCATAATCTCTCTTTAGACAGCTCTGTGGCAGAATATGGTGTCTCTTTGGTGGTAATGTGGGGGTCATTATAATCCTAATGAATATAAGCATATTCTGTTTTAATTAAGGGTCTCACTTGAGGGCTTCCTCTATAAAGTTTCCTCACCTCTTCCAACTCATTTTGGTGGGTATAGAGGGTTAATTTGTCGGATGCCCTTCAGTGGATCATTGGTGTTTATAATACGATCCACCTCAAGGACAGCCCTTAATGAGCGGTTTTCCTCTTCCAAGCTAGAAATTGTCTTCTCATGGCTAGAAATTATCTTCTGATAAGAGTGTACCAAGCTTTCAAGGGATTCTATGATTTTTTTCCTCATCACTACGTCTCTTAAGGCGATCTTCAATAGCTGCGGCCAAGCTGGCACCCAAAACAGCACAGACTATTGTCCTGTTCTTACCTGATACAACAAATCTAATCTTAGCCTCACTCTGTAAAGAGGTGTGAGAGACACGGACTCTATAATGGCCTTTGATCCAGCGACATCTACTGACCATTCGTGGTAATGCACTCCTCGCACCCGTGAGAAGAGGCGGGAGGTACCAGGCGCATGCGCACAGGACCACAGGAGTGGGTCGCGGCTTTACCCATCTCGGTCCGCGACAAGGTGACTCGGTCTATTACACTCTGTAAATTTTTCCAATTACCTCGAGCCCATTCTTCTCCGAGAGGAGAGGGCCGAGCCCCATATTTGGCCAAGAATGCAAAGAATGAGTCCCTGACTTTCACCAACTGAGAGTCTTGTTTTTCTGCTTTTTCAGTCATTTTGTCACGAAGGGGTCAAATCCACTAAGGGGAGTTAGTAACTTAGTTACGTACACACACAGCCACCACTGTGTCACCCCTTCTCTTCCCCAAGTGATTGAAGGGACCAAATCTACTGCGGGAAGACTATGCTTAGTTACACAAGGTTGTCCCTTCCCTTCCCCAAGTAGTCAACTCTCATCAATATAAACAGCTCCCTTCTTTTGCATTTTGAGTTCTTTTAGCTGGATCCCGATAGACAGAGCCCTCAACTCGAGTTTGGAGTGCTTTACACCCAGGCGTGTGTGGTATGCAGGAAATTCAAATCGCCCCCCCTTGCTTTCTGGACACCTCTCACCCTTTGCGGGGTGTAGGGCCAGGTGCGGCTGGAGCGAAGTGTCCTTCCCCTGTTACAGACTACATACTGCCTGCACCCCTCCGTCTCTCAGGATGCTGTCCGTGACGCCAATTTAATGTCATGGTCCACTCCTCGGTGGACTCGTGATGGTTCGCTTCAGCTGTGATCCCGAAGTGCAAAAAATGGAATGGCAACAAGCCCAGGGAGTTACATTATAAACACACAATGACTTTATTGGTCTTGCCCGTAAAGCGGCATGCGATAGAATGGAAGAAAAATAGGAAAGATGAGGTAAAAAGGGGGGGGAAGAGGATAATAGCTACCACCACAGGTCCAAAGGCATCCCTATGGTCCCGAATACAGAAGGCATTCTGCTGCTGCTTCTTCGATCGTCGTGATCTCTCGGTGGGGAAGATCTTCGAAATTAGGTTACTAAGGAACCATCTTTTATTCTGGGTAGCACACTTTGCTCCGCCTTGGACCCACCTCCACTCCACCTCTGTCCTGTGGAAATGTGCCAACCTCCGCCTGTCTGGAGTGAGGCTTCCACGCATGCCCAGAGAGGAGTGTCTGAGGCATGGCCAGCTTTGGAGGCGGGTAGCTTCTTAACAGGAGGTGTGTTTTTGTATTATCTTCATTGGTGTTGGCACAGCAAGCGCGATCCATCTTCCTCGACAGCAGTTCTTTGCTTTGCTGCTCCAGTAGAATAGACCTGTACCAGGTACTGACACTGTTCGTACCTCAGTCTGTTCTCCATGGTTTCTGCATCTGATAATAGCCAGTTCAGCAAGCCACTGCAAACTCATGTCGAGATGTTAGTCCAGATTTTGGGATCTAGTTACTGATGACAATGTTGAGACAATACCGATTTTCTGATCAACTCTTACACCATTGACACAGTATTTGAATGTCATCCATGAAGAAGTAATAAAACTAATAGCAAACTCTAGCAGAGTTCAGGAGTCTAGGGTTTTTTTTTCTGTATTTCAGCATCCAAGTAGAGCTGGCTGAAATTTTTCCTCTGAAATATTCTTCTAATGGAAAACAGGCTACCTGTAAATTTTTAATGTTCTATTTCCTAAAGTGAAAGCTTTATCTAACCTGGATTATGCCTCCTAGCTGTGAAACCCTGAAGTAAGGGGTTCCATATCTTCTTGATAAACTGTCAGATATATTGCCTCAGAGCTAGGACTTTCAGACTCCTCAGGAGCTGTAATTGTTGTATATCTTGGCTTTCTGTTACTTTCCAGGTTGGCCAGCTCCCCTACTGATGGGGCTACCATGGCTACATGGTTAAAACAACATTTTATTTCTGCTGTCTCTAAATATAGTTCCAGAAATTGCATTCTTTACTAAATTTTGAAGTGTTTTTGTTTGTGTCTTTCATAATAGAAGAATTTGGAATTTCATGAGAACAAGAATTCAGGGTTTCAGGTAACTCTGATCTCCTTCAGAAGGTTCCCCTTTGGTTTATTTCAGTTTGGCTACAATATATCTTTTGTTTTGCTTTTAAGTAGAGGATGCTATAGAGGGCCCGATATGCAGACTGGACCCAACTCACAGGGAAGTCTTCTGTCTCCCGGGGGCTCGGGTAAGGGACATTGTTGATAAACTCCCTACCCTACTAAGGCCCTCAGATTACTACCCATTACTTGTTCAAGCAGGTAATGATGAAATAATAAAGAGAAGTCCAAGGGCAATTAAAAGAGGTTTTAAGGCCTTGGGATGTTTGGTTGAAGGATTGGGAGCTCAGGTTGTGATCTCGATCTTCCTGTTAACAAGGGATGACATTAATAATAGTAGACAAATACATCTGGTCAATGCATGGCTCCAAGAGTGGTGTAAGCAGAAAAATTTTAGATTATTTGATCATGGGATGATCTACTCAAAACCTGGGATGCTAAAACGGGACGGTATGCACCTTTCTCAGAGGGGAAAAAGAGTTCTAGCACAGGAGCTAGCAGGGCTTGTTGGTAGAGCTTTAAACTAGCTTGGAAGGGGGTAGGGGACAAAACCAGGGTTGCCAATGGTGAGCAATGGGATGGTGTGGCAGAACTTGAGGAACCAAGCACTAATGGGATCCCTCATTCTGCTTTGCAATGTGTTGGCCGCAATGTACCACACCTGAAGTGTTTCTACACTAATGCGCGCAGCATGAGGAATAAACAAGATGAGCTTGAAGCCTTGGCCCAGTCCCAGAGATTTGACATTATTGGCATAAGTGAAACCTGGTGGGATGAGTCCTGTGATTGGAGCGCCCTGTTGGATGGGTACAGACTCTTCAGGAGAGATAGGCAGGGCAGAAGAGGCGGGGGAGTGGCTTTGTACATAATGGAAGGGCTAGAGTGTATGGAGCTCACAGTTGGTAATGGCACAGTTGAGAGTCTTTGGGTGAGAATCAAGGGACAAACAAATAATGCAGATGTCATTGTGGGAATATACTATAGATCTCCTGGGCAGGATGAGGATGCGGATGACCTATTCTTTGAGGAACTAAGGGACGCTTCCAAGTCAACTGCCCTTGTCCTTATGGGGGACTTCAACTTGCCAGAAATCAACTGGGAGTAACATACAGCTAGCACAACCCAGGCCAGAAGATTTCTAAGCCACCTGGATGACAACTTTATGGAACAGGTCATAAGGGAGCCAACTCGGAAGAATGCCCTCCTTGATCTGCTGCTTGTCAACAGAGAGGATCTTGTGAGTGAAGTGGAGATTGGAGGTCGTTTTGGCCACAGTGACCATGAGGCGATTAAAACCTCTGTTGACAAGAGGAAAACTGCCAGCAAAACTTCAACACGACATAAGGAGAGAAGACTTCAGGTTGCTCAGGGAGCTTCTGAGTCAAGTAACCTGGGAAAATATATTTGCAGGAGCTGGGGTTCATGAGTGCTGGTCACTCTTTAAACATCACCTCCTAAGGACACAGGAGCAGGCAATCCCAAAATGTCGGAAGTCAAGCAGACGAAGCAGAAGACTGACTTGGCTGACCAGGGATCTGCTCTTGCAGATTAGGCAAAAAAGGAAGGTGTATGCCCAGTGGAAGCTAGGTCAGGTGATGTGGGAAGCACACAGAGATGCTGCTAACCACTGTAGGGAGAAAATTCGAGAGGCCAAAGCTCAACTGGAGCTGAAACTGGCCAGAACTGTGGGGGACTGTCGCGGACCGAGATAGGTAAAGCCGCGACTCACACCCCCATCTCAGGGGATCGAGAGCTGAGGACCACTCCCCGTCACACTCACAAACAACGCTTAGGAATCAATAGATTTATTAAAGGCACTGAGGGTTTGGCAAGTCTGATATCAACTAACACACAGGGTCTATCTCTATATCTATATCCACACCTATATATCCATATACCAACAGCTATACAACATTACATCTATATACCAATAACAACACACACAGAAAACAAGAGAGAACCTCCCCCCTTCCCCCCTGTTCCCGTTCCCGGACAGGGATAAGAGGGAAAGCCTGGAGAGAGCCTTTGGGAAATAGAAGAATATGGGAAAAGAGAAGTGAGTGTCTGGTATGTGTGAATATTATGTAGGAATGTTTGTAGGAATGTTAGTAAGATGTCCGCAATTCTCACCACCGGGGTACGGCCGAAGCCAATCCCTGGTCGGGATCCACGTCCTTTCCCTTGAGACTCTGGGCAAACGGTCCGTTCAGTACGTCCACACGCCAACAACCACAGGGAGCAGTGCCGTAACGGCACGGCAGCCTCCGCAGCGGTACCCTCACCGCGGCGGCTGGATCCGTCCGTGTTCGCAGAGCGCGCGTCTTCTTGCTCCTCCCTTCTTTTTCCAGTTCCGGCCCCGCCGTGCCTCCTGGGAGTTGTAGTCTGTAGTCTGTGTGCATGCGCCTGGTACCTCTGTCCTCTCCCCACGGGTGCCGGGGGGGCGCATCGCCAGGACTGGTCAGTGAATGTCGCTGGATTAAAGGCCATTATAGAGTCCGTCTCTCACAGGGACAATAAAAAGAGTTTTTTCAAATACATTAACAGGAAAAGGCAGTGTAGAAACAACATCGGTCCTTTACAGGATAAAGATGGTCACCTCACCAAGAGGGATATAGACAAAGCAGAGGTATTTAATGCATTCTTTGCCTCTGTCTTCAACACTGATGATGGACCAAGGGGGCCTCAACACCCAGAACTGGAGGACCATGATTGCAATAAGGATCAACTCTTAGCTGACCCTGAACTTGTGCAAGATCTGCTGCTACAGTTAGATCTCTACAAGTCCATAGGGCCTGATGGGATCCATCCAAGAATCCTGAAAGAGCTGGCTGATGTCATCGCTAGGCTTCTGTCGATAATTTTTTGGAGGTTCTGGGAATCTGGAGAGATCCCAGTTGACTGGAAACTGGCTAAAGTTCTTCCAATATTCAAGAAGGGCAAGAAGGAGGACCCTGGAAACTACAGGCCAGTCAGTCTAACTTCAGTGCCTGGTAAAATTATGGAAAGGAGATTATTCTGGAAGGTATTGAAAAACACCTGGAGGACAACGCAGTCATCAGTCACAGCCAGCATGGCTTCATGAGGGGAAAGTCCTGCTTGTCAAACTTAATTTCTTTTTATGGCAAGGTAACCCACCTAGTTGATCAAGGGAAGCCAGTGGATGTAATATTTCTGGACTTCAGCAAAGCTTTTGATACTGTCTCTCACAGTATTCTCTTGGACAAAATGTCCAGCATACAGCTGGACAAGCATACCATATGATGGGTGAACAACTGGCTCACAGGTTGAGCACAAAGAGTGACAGTGAATGGGGTAACATCAGGCTGGCGACTGGTCACTAGTGGGGTCCCGCAGGGCTCCATCCTAGGCCCAGTTCTCTTCAACATCTTCATCAATGACTTGGATGCAGGACTTGAACGAATTCTAAGCAAGTTTGCTGATGATACAAAACTGGGAGGAGTTGTCTACTCCCTTGAGGGCAGGCAAGCCTTGCAGAGAGACCTCGACAAGTTAAAGAGCTGGGCAGTCACCAACCACATGAAGTTTAACAAGGGCAAGTGCCGGATTCTGCACCTGGAACGGGGCAACCCCGGTGGTAAGTACAGACTAGGTATGGAGAGCAGCATGGCAGAGAGGGACCTGGGGGTCCTGGTTGATGGCAAACTGAATATGAGCCAGCAGCGTGCCCTGGCAGCCAGGAGGGCCAACCGTGTCCTGGGGTGCATCAAGCATAGCGTTGCCAGCTGGACCAGGGAGGTGATTGTCCTGCTCTACTCTGCACTGGTGTGGCCTCACCTTGAGTACTGTATGCAGTTTTGGGTGCCACAACATAAAAAGGACATCAAGCTATTGGAGAGTGTCCAAAGGAGAGCCACGAGGATGGTGAAGGGTCTGGAAGGCACGACTTATGAGGAGCGGCTAAGGTCACTTGGATTATTTAGCTTGGAGAAGAGGAGGCTGAGGGGTGACCTCATTGCAGTCTATGGCTTCCTCATGAGGGGAAGAGATGGGGCAGGTACTGACCTCTTCACTCCTGTGACCAATGACAGGACTCAGGGAAATGGCAGGAAGCTGAATCAGGGGAGGTTTAGGTTGGATATCAGGAAAAGGTTTTTCACTCAGAGGGTGGTTGAGCACTGGAACAAGCTCCCCAGGGAAGTGGTCACAGCACCAAGCCTGACTAAGTTCAAGAAGCGTTTGGATGATGCTCTCAGGCACATGGTGTGATTCTTGGGGTGCCCTACACAGGGACAGGAGTTGGACTCGATAAACCTGATGGGTCCCTTCCAACTCAGCATATTCTATGATTCTATGCTAGTTGAGGGTTTAAGGAGTACTATTAAGTCTGAATATAAAATGAAAAGGTATTTAGAAAGAGAAGTTTTGTCTGGGCAGTGTTACATGCATTGTCGCAGAGTAGCTCTGCTGTTGTGATTCTTCATGGAGCCTGAGTCAGGGCCAAGACCTTGACCTAACACTGACCTCTAATACTGAATATGAGTCTGTGTAGACCTGAGGATGGGCCTGAGGGGCCTGCTGTTGCTAAAATAAATATTTTATTTTATGTTGAGCAGGTTGTTATAAACCTCAGTTAACTTCACATGACTTTATCATGTGATGGAGAACAGGAGAGGTGCCTGAGGACTGGAGGAGGGCCAATGTCACTTCAGTCTTCAAAAAGGGCAAGAAGGAGGACACAGGGTGGTTAGTCTCACCTCTGTCCCTGGGAAGCTGATGGAGCGACTCGTTCTGGATGTCATCTCTAAACCAAGACATTCCACCCCTTATTCCATACCATATATATTTCACGTACGCTCTATATTTTACCAACTGTCAAATTAAGGATTCTCCCCAAGAGTTAGATTATCTTGAGGTAAATATTGTACTTCACCATCCTCCATCATCACACACCAAGTATGTCCAGGTCCAAAAGCAACACCCCGGACAGGTTTACCTTTACCCAAAGCAGGAAAAACCCAAACACTTTTCCCGAGCAGATTCCTTTCACATACCACAGGGACTTTAGCCCCATCTGCAGTATGTAGAAGGTCTGACTGAGCACGACCAGCCTGATTGATGGATCTGCTGGTATTAACTAACCAGGTGGCCTTTGCCAAATTTTTGTCCCAATTTTTAAAAGTTCCACCACCCATTGCCTTCAGGGTAGCTTCCAACAGACCATTTTACCTTTCAATCTTCCCTGAGGCTTGTGCATAGTACGGGATATGGTATATCCATTCGATACCATGTTCTTTGGCTCAGTCAGTCACAAGACTGTCTTTGAAATGAGTCCCATTGTCTGACTCAATTCTTTCTGGAGTACCATGTCTCCACAAGATTTGCTTCTCAAGGACCAGGATGGTGTTCTGGGCTGTGGCATGAGACACAGGATATGTTTCCAACCATCCTGTACTTGTTTCATAAAATCACAGAATCAACCTGGTTGGAAAAGACCTCGAAGATCAAGTCCAACCTTCTTGGCCGCCTGGGCACACTGCTGGCTCATGTTAAGTCGGCTGTCAATGTTTCCACCACTGTAAGCACATAGCGCTTACCCCGGCAGGTCTGAGGCAGTGTGATATAGTCAATTTGCCAAGCCTCCCCATACCTGTACTTTGACCACCTCCCATCATACCACAAAGGTTTCAACTGTTTCACCTGCTTAATTGCGGCGCACATTTCACAGTTGTGGATAACCTGCGCAATAGTGTCCATTGTTAAGTCCACCCCTCGGTCACGAGCCCATCTGTATGTTGCATCTCTGCCCTGATGATGTTGCGGTCCGAGTTTGACCCGGGCTGGAAAACTCGAGTCTCCTCAATTAGAGGAGGAATAGCCCCCAGTTGGCTGGTTTTAATTTCCCAGTGGGTCCGTCCCTAGCTTGGGACCAGCTGGCTACACCGGGTATTTCTATAGAACACAAACCCTGCCCAGATGTGCGCGTGCACCAGCACAAACACAGAGACTTTGTGCTTAAAATACCACTTTACTGCAACAGCTTTGGAGCAGAGGCAGAGTGTGTGTGTGTGGGGAGCTAGGTATGCAAATGTGGTTTCAGGAGACAAACTTGGGGTGTGTAACGCTGGTACTTGTGATAGGTAGAGAAAGAAACACTATTATAGTTGGGGGTAGCGTGCCCGATGAGTTTCCCATATAGGGTAGACGAGGTGCATGTGTGAATGTGGCTGATTACTTTTGCCCGGGGAAAAAAACGCAAAGAAAGAGAAAGATTGTTCGGTCAGTGGTTCTCTCTTACAGTATCTGGCTCAGAAGCACTGATAGCAGTGGCGGCATCTGTGGTTTTAAGAGCGGGCTTTCGGTGAGCGCAGTTTTCGGTGAGCGTGGCTTTGGCAAGCGGCTTCGGCAGGCAGCTTTGGGAGCATGGCAGCGGCAAGCATGGTGGTGGTGAGCGGCTTTAGCTGCAGTGGGACTTGGCAACGAGAAGCTACAAGCTGGAGCTCCAGCGCAGGAGGGTACGGCACGTGCTGGTGGCAGCACATGGCAACTACCTTGGCTTGAGCAGGCAGTGGCTGCAGTGTCAGCTGGAGCTGGGCTGGGGCTGCGGCAGCGTCACGCAGCTGTGGCAAACGGCTGTGGCAAACGGCTACAACAGGCTGGAGCTGCACCGACTGGCCTGGGAGCATCTAATGACAGAGGGTTTGGGGAGCGAGCAGAGATTCGAGCTCTTTTAACTCTTTTTGTGTGCTCTAGCTCTCTTCTCCATTTCTTCAGCTCCTTTCACGCAGTTCCTCAGCGAGCAGGCTCCATGAGAAGAGGCAGGAAAACAAGCAATCAGGAAGCAGGGAATAGCAGGAGTCCCGGAGTGCAGGAGTGCCTGGAGTATAGCAGGAGTCCCACACAGCCACCAAAGGCCCTGTTTTATTCCATCTCCTATTCCTTTTTTCTTCTTTTCTTCTCTCTCCTTTCTGCCAGCAGCAGAGAACAATGAACACCAACGATCGATAATGGCCCATAATGGCCATCCTATTTACATGCTTATGCAGGCTGGTCTGGCCTTTTGTCTGCTCAGTCCTTAGCTCCTACCTGCGGCTCCTTTAACAATACTGCCATGCTCCAGCCAAAGGCTGGGTCCTGGCTGCAAACATAGCAAGGGGGGCAGGGGTCTCTGCCCTTCATCGTGTAAGTTCCAGCCGCACACCCCCCGCAGGGTTGTCGCTGCTTAGGTTTTTTTTTTGTTGTTTGTTTGTTTTTTCGACTTGTACATCTCTCTATTGCAATCAGTTTCTGTGAGAGACATACCTTTTGTGGAGGTCAGTCCTCCACAGATGACCTGAAGTGTCATGGGCCCATTGAGCTAAAAAGAGTTCACCCTTATGTTCCAAGTCTATTTGGAACACTTGAGCAGCCTCATCTGCTCGTTGGTTGGGTCGATGTTCCTCAGTGGCTCGACTCAGAAGTATGTGTACATCTATATGATGCACTTTTACAACCAGTTTATCCGAGCTGCAATGTCTTTCCACAGATCAGCAACCCAAATAGGTTGACCTTTTCGCTGCCAGTTGTTCTGTTGCCACTGCTTTAGCCAATCCCACAAGGCATTTGGTGCCATCCTTGAGTCAGTGAAGAGATAGAGTCTCGGCCACCCTTCTAGTTCACAATGTCCAAAGCCAGCTGGATGGCTTTTACCTCTGCAAATTGACTCGATTCACCTTCTCCTTCAGCTGCTAGTGCAACTAGTCGTGTAGGACTACACACAGCAGCTTTCTACTTTTCCCTACAAGACAACAGGAGCCATTGGTGAAAAGAGCAAATTGTTTCTCAGCCTCTGGTAGATGATCCCGTCTCACCACTTCTTGTGGTGGCATTCGAAAATGTGTGACTTCGGGCCAGTCTGTAATTGCTTCTACAATTCCTGGACAATTAGGCCTTCCTATTTGAGCCCGCTGGGTAATCAAAGCAGTCCATTTACTCCAAGTAGCATTGGTGGCATTATGTATAGGAGAAACATTACTCTTGAACATCCAGCCCTGTCCTGGCAACCGGGGAGCCAGGAGAAGCTGCGCTTCAGTGCCGATCACTTTCAAAGCAGCTCTAACTCCTTCATATGCTGCAAGTATCTCCTTTTCAGTCAACGTATACTTGGCCTCCTTGCTCCTCCATGCAGGTCTCCTTCCTCCTCTACCTGATTTTCTACTCAAAGGAATGCACCTATCCTGAGCTTGGAGGAAGTGATGTTTGAATATTAAGCAACTGTCTTGGGCCCCCCTACGTTCCAGAGTCTTAGCCCACAGGATTCCTCCAAGTAGATCTTGGAAGAGTCCAAAGTTAGCCCTACAGAAGTCCAGGGTTGCAATCCTACTTATTGCCCTGCTTCCTCTTTGTAAAATACTAAACTCTACCATGTCATGGTCACTGTTTCCAAGGCTATTCCCAGCCTTAATGTCCCCAACCAGACCTTCTTTGTTCGTTAATACAAGGTCCAGCAGTGCACCTCTCCTCATTGGCTCTTCCACCACCTGCAGTGGTTATCATCAATGCACTGCAAGAGCCTTCTGGACTGAGTATGCCTAGCTGTGTGGGCTTTCCAACAAATATCAGGGTGATATTTGTGCCATGAGCACTAAGGCATGTGTTCTAGAGGCTACTTCCAGCTGTCTGTAGAAGGCTTCATCAACATCTTCTTCCTAGTTTGGTGGTCTATAATAGACACCCATAACAGTTTTGCCCACATTTGCGTGTCTTTTAATTCTTACCCGCAAGCTTTCAATACATTCTTCCTCCCCTGGGTAGAGCTCAATGCATTCCAGTTGCTCTCGCACATAAAGAGCAACTCCACCACCTCGCCTTGTTGGTCTATCTTTCCTAAAGGGTACATAGCTGTCCATAACAACATTCCAGTCATGGGTGCTGTCCCACCATTTCTCAGTAATTGCAATGATATCATAGCTCTGTGACCTAACACAGATCTCCAGCTCCTTCTTCTTATTCCCCATACTCCATGCATTGGTGTATAAGCATTTCAGAGAGGGAGTGGAGCACTTAGTTTTTGCTCTTAAGGGGTGGAAGGCCATCTGATTCTCAAAAATGCTAGCACACTGCCCCACAAATGCTTGGCTACTACACCCAGGGGCCTCACTAGCATGTCCAGTTACAACCCCCTCCCCCTTCAAACCTAGTTTAAAGCCCTGTCAATCAGCCAGAGCCTCATATCTGTTTTTCAGTGGCATCTGGGGGGGTGAGGTGGGCAAGGAAGGGCAAGTTTGTTGCTGCGACCACAAACTTGCTTCCGTTCACTCCCCTCATCCAGGCTACTGCCTCTGGTCTGGCAGGGGTAGGATACAGGGTCTCCCTGATCCTGCATACTTTCTGATGGGTGCTCCCATTTCTGTTTCAAAGAGGGCAGAGCCTGGCTCCACCAGTCTATCTTCTTTTCAGCTTCCCTGATGCTCCTTAGCCTTTCAACTTATTCTTGCAACTCTGCCACTCTGCAGAGGAGATCATCCACCTGCTTGCAGCACACACAGCAGTTGTCATAACTGCCACTTATTGCCAGCAAAAGGCTCTGACACTCCCTGCAGCCTGTGGCCTGCACAGCTGTATGTTTCCATGGGTTCTCTGTCTGGGTTCCCACATCCACCCTGACTGCTGCTGAGCGCTTGGCCTTCTGTTGGGTGGAGACCATAGTAGATGTCTTTCCTAGAGGGTGACAAACACCAATAGGGCTCACCTGTCGAGCAGGCAGAGCTGCTGTTCCTCCTCTCGTGCTCACCCGTGCTCACTCCGCTCCTCTGTGGTGGCTAGCTGCATTTAAAACTCCGGCGGTGTCCCTAGCAACACCCCCAGCCACATCAGCCTCTCAGCTTCTCTCGCAAGAGCTGCCAATTCCTGACTCCAATTCCCGACTCCGGGTCTCTCCGCTCTCCCACGGGCTTCCCTGGCTCCAGGAACGCCCCTGTCAATCTCAATCTAGCACAATTATTTAAAGGCACAACACTTCCCTTTGCCGCTGCCTTGCTCCTCGCTCCTTGTGTTCTGAGTTCTTCACCCAGTGTGCAAAGAGCCGATCAACGTACTGAATTGAGATATTTGTCTTTATTTCTAGTCTGCAGAGTAGGGTTCCAGGCATCTAACACCACTCAGTACACCTTTTAGGGAACAAATAGGGTCTTATATACAAAATAGCAACACAGGGGAAACTACAACAAAATACATGACTGGTTAATGATGAGTCATTCACCACTCCTAAATATACATATATATGTAAGCTCATGTTTAAAACATTTAGGGAGGCTACCCAATTAACATGCTCGTTATTCACAAGTGGGTGTGTGTATTTTAGTATTATAATTGCTTAAGGTTACTATAGGATACACCTTTATCTTGACCATATTCCAAAATCCTGCACACATTTCAAAGTCAGCAACCATAAAACATCTAAACAGAAATTTACACCTTTCTTATATTGGGATTCTCTATGTGGTCTTTGTTTGACACTAGGCACTTTCCAAGGAGTCAACGTGACCAATGTTGGATACTCCTCTATCAATCACACAAGCCTTCTCAATTTGGAATTTTTGTAACTCTTAAACCTTTTCTTTGGACATCATAGTCTTAGCTCTGTGCTTTGCCATACCTGAGTGGAAAGTCTGAGCTTTCAAAGTTAATATGGTAAGAATCACAGAATCATAGAATGTTAGGGGTTGGAAGGGATCTTGAAAGATCATCTAGTCCAACCCCCCTGCCAGAGCAGGATCACCTAGAGCAGGTCACACAGGAATGTGTCCAGGCGGTTTTGAATGTCTCCAGAGAAGGAGATTCCACAAGCTCTCTGGGCAGCCTGTCCTGGTGTTCTATCAACCTCACAGTGAAAAAGTTTTTCCTTATATTTACATGGAACCTCCTATGCTCCAGCTTCCACCCATTGCCTTTTGTCCTATCATTGAACATCACTGAGAAGAGCCTGGCTCCATCCTCCTGACACTTGCCCTTTACATATTTATAAACATTAATGAGGTCGCCCCTCAGTCTCCTCTTCTCCAAGCTAAAGAGACCCAGCTCCCTCAGCCTTTCCTCATAAGGGAGATGTTCCACTCCCTTAATCATCCTTGTGGCTCTGCGCTGGACTCTTTCAAGCAGTTCCCTGTCCTTCTTGAATTGAGGGGCCCAGAAAGAAGTTTCTGTTATAAACTTTATAAACTTTATTTTCATTTCCCTTTATGCTTGACTAGCAAAACTAGTTTTTACTTGAATATTTATAGGTGAGCTCTGACAAAAAATGCTTTTGTGGTGTCTTTCTGTAAATAAACATGACAGTTGTAAACATTCTTTTGATCTTTGATTCACTGTAGATTTAAAATTTTGTCTTGTGAGTTGTTCATAGCTTAAATTGCTATTCTAGTGCAACTGCTGTCAGATAAAAACAATTCCCTGCCTTGTACGACTTTTTTTTTTTTTTCTCCCCCACTCCCCAGCTGCTTAGCAACTTTAATGAAATAAGTATTTAATTGAGTTAGGATGTTTATAAAATTATAAAAGACTTGCAGGAAGACAGATAAAGAAAAATATTTGGTGTACTTGTGAGAATACTAGTTGTCATGGTTTGAATCAGGATCAGATATTAAACCAGTGACAATAATGCTCTCGATCCCCTCCCTCTCCCACCCAGGTAGGGAAGGAGAGAGAGAATAAAGGAGAGAGACTTTCTGGATTGAAAACTAAACTAGACATCTCTAATTAAATACTAATGATAAAATAAAATATGTACAATTATATACAAATGTGTTCAGGAATGTGCAAAACCCTGTTGCCTCCCCCCACCCCCAGCAACTCCCATGGCACTCTCCTTAGCTGTGAGCAGTTCCAAAATGTCCCGGACTGCTGCCGAAGATAGCAGCATACAGGAGCTGAGGGTAGAGTTATGAGCGTCAGGAATGCACGAGCCTAGGGATCAATGGTGATGGATAGACGGAGTCCTCCCCGGACGCCGGCCATGAATGGAAGAGAAGGGAAGAAGAAGCAGGAAGGGGCTTGACTTCCGTGATTCCTGACCTTCCTTGGAGCTTACGTAGATATATGGAATGGAATACTTTGGTCAATTTTGCTGTCTGTCTAGTCCACTGCTTCCTACGGGGGGGGTTGCTTCTCTAGCATCTGAGGCCGCAGAGCAAAGTGTTCCTGTAACATAAACATTCCAGTGTTATCAGTCCACTAGCTGGAAAACTTGCTGCTAGTTAAAAGAGAGTTCTCTAAAGGAAAAAAAAAAATCAGTAAAATTTGCTTCATCCTGGCTCAAACTAGGACACTAGTGCTATTTAAGTGCATTTAATAATGAAATTACTTGCATCTATAAATAGTGATCTTCAATCTAAGTGTTTTGAGACTGTTAGGTATTTGGAATATAATATGAGAACACTTAAAGGTTCAAACCAAATCTTTGTTTCATAACCTCTAAACCAGCTATTCCTCCAAAGTTTACTGACTTCAACTGAGTGGGGGCTTGCCAGGCCATGTGTGGCTTACACATTGATGTCTGTCAGACTTCATTATCAATCTCCTATGAATTGAACTAATTTTTATAGGTGTTGGTTTTTTTAAACTTTTGCCTCCCTAGTGGTGGAAGACACAGAGAAGGTGGAGTTACTGAATGCCTTCTTTGCTTCAGTTTTCACTGCTAAAGCTGTCCCTCATGAATCCCAGTCCCTGGAGGCAAGGGGAAAGGTCTGGAGAGAGGAAGACTTTCCCTCAGTAGAGGAGGACCAGATTAGAGGCCACTTGGCCAAACTGGACATCCATAAGTCCATGGGCCCTGATGGGATGCCCCCGCGAATGCTGAGAGCTGGTAGATGTTATTGCTGGTCCACTCCATCATCTTTGAAAGGTCATGGAGAACAGGAGAGGTGCCTGAGGACCGGAGGAAGGCCAATATCACTCCAGTCTTCAAAAAGGGCAAGAAGGAGGTCCCAGGGAACTACAGGCCGGTTAGTCTCACCTCTGTCCCTGGGAAGCTGATGGAGCGACTCGTTCTGGATGTCATCTCTAAACACATTGAAGAACAGGAAGTTATTGGGAGTGGTCAACATGGATTTACCAAGGGTAAATCATGCTTGACCAATCTGCTAGCCTTCTATGATGACATAACTGGTTGGCTGGATGACGGGAGAGCAGCAGATGCCATCTACCTTGACTTCAGCAAGGCTTTTGACACTGTGTCCCATAACATCCTCATTAGGAAACTGAGGGAGTGTGGGCTAGATGAGTGGACAGTGAGGTGGATTGAGAGCTGGCTGCATGACAGAACTCAGAGGGTTGTGATCCATGGAGCAGGGTCGAGTTGGAGGCCTGTAACCAGACCCCCAGGGGTCAATACTCAGTCCAGTCTTGTTCAACATATTCATCAATGACCTGGACGAGGGGACAGAGTGTATCCTCATCAAGTTTGCTGATGATACCAAACTGGGAGGGGTGGCTGACACTCCAGAGGTCTGTGCTGCCATCCAGCATGATCTGGACAGCTGGAGAGCTGGGCAGAGAAGAACCTAATGAGGTTCAACAAAGGGAAGTGTAGGGTCCTGCACCTGGGGAGGAAGAACCCTATGCACCAATATAAGTTAGGGGTGGACCTGCTGGAAAGCAGTTCCGAGGAGAAGGATCTGGGTGTCCTGGTAGATAGTAAATTATCCATGAGTCAGCAATGTGCCCTTGTTGCCAAGAGGGCCGATGGAATCCTGGGTTGCATAAAGAAGAGTGTGGCCAGTAGGTCAAGGGAGGTCATCCTCCTCCTGTGCTCTGCCCTGGTGAGGCCACATCTGGAATACTTTGTCCAGTTCTGGGCTCCCCAGTTCAAGAGAGGCAGGGAACTGCTAGAGAGAGTCCAGTGGAAGGGAACAAAGATGATTGGGGGATTGGAGCATCTCCCTTATGGGGAAAGGTTGAGAGAGCTGAGACTCTTTAGCCTGGAGAAGAGAAGGCTGAGGGGAAACCTAATTAATGCCTACGAGTATATAAAGGGTGGGTGCAAGGAGGATGGAGCCAGACTCTTCTCAGTAGTTCCCAGTGACAGGACGAGGGGCAATGGACACAAGCTGGAACATAGGAAGTTCCATTTAAATATGAGGAAAAAAACTTCTTTATGGTGAGGGTGACAGAGCACTGGAACAGGCTGCCCAGGGAGGTTGTGGAGTCCCATTCTCTGGAGATATTCAAAACCTGCCTGGATGCAGTCCTGAGTAATGTGCTCTAGGGGATCCTGCTTTGGCGGGGTAGTTGGACTAGATGATCTCTAGAGGTCGCTTCCAACTCTGACATTTCCGTGATTCTGTGATAAAGTCCCTGTGGTACGTGAAAGGAATCTGCTGGGGAAAAGTGTTTGGGTTTTTCGTGCTTCAGGCAAAGGCAAACCTATCCGGGGGGTTGCTTTTGCTCAGGGACTTGGACATACCTGGTGTGTGATGATGAAGGATGGTGAAGTACAGTATGTACCTCAAGGTAATCTGACTCTGAGGGAGAATTCCGAATTTGACAGTCAGTAGAACATAGAGCCTGCGTATAAATATATGATCTGCGATAAGGGGTGGAATGTCCTGGTTTTAGCCAGAATGAAGCCAATTTTCTTTTTACTGATTTTTTTCCTTCAGTAAACTCTCTTTTAAGCAGCACACTTGCTGAAAGTAGCAGCAAGTTTTCCAGCTAGTGGACTGATAAGGCCTGAATGTTTATAGATACTGGTGAGAGACCAAGGACACTTTGCTCTTCTTGTTGAATCTGCTGCTTTGGACACTAAAGGAGCAGAAGACTAGTATCTACAACCCTCCTGTAAGGAGGAGCAGAGTAGACAGATGGCAAAATCAGCAAACCATAGTATTCCATCCCATATATCTACATAGGTCTCAGTATAAATTCAGGGATCACGCAAGTCAAGCCTCTTTTTGCCTTCTCTTCCATTCATGGCTGGCGTCCAGGGAGGACTCCGTCTATCCATCTCTTTTGATTCCTAGGCCCATGCATTCCTGACCCTCATAACTCTACTCTGAGCTCCTGTCTACTCTACCACTATCTCTGGCAGCGGTCCGGGACTTTTCAGAACTGCTCACAGCTAAGGAGCATGCTGTGGGAGTTGCTTGGGGTGGGAGGAGGTGATAGGGGTTTTGCACATTCCTAGACATACTTGTATATAATTGTACATATTTGTACATATTGTCTTTTATCATTAGTATTTCCTTAAAGCTGTCTAGTTTAGTTTTCAATCCGGAAGCCTCTCTCCCTATTCTCTCTCTCCTTTCCCTACCTGGGTGGGAGGGGATCGAGAACATTATTGTCATTGGTTTAATTGCCCATCCTGAGTCAAACCATGACAGTGAGGCAGTACACATTCTATTACTTCAATATCATCTAGCCCACTAGAACAAGCAGTTAAGATTTCATAGAATCATAGAATCATAGAATGGTTTGAGTTGGAAGGGACCTTAATCACAGAATCACAGAATCATCCTGGTTGGAAAAGACCTCGAAGATCAAGTCCAACCATAACCTAAATCCACCCACCATAACCTTTATCTACCCATTCAATGCTTAAATCATGTCCCTAAGCACCACATCTATGTTTCTTTTAAACACTTCCAGGAATGGTGACTCCACCACCTCCCTGGGCAGCCTGTTCCACTGTCCAACCACTCTTTCAGTAAAGAAATACTTTCTAATATCTAGCCTAAACCTCCCCTGGCGCAACTTCAGGCCATTCCCTCTCATCCTGTCATTATTCACTGGAGAGAAGAGACCAACTCCCACCCCCCTACAACTTCCTTTCAGGTAGTTGTAGAGGGCAATGAGGTCACCCCTCAGCCTCCTCTTCTCCAAACTAAACAACCCCAGTTTCCTCAGCCTCTCCTCAAAGGACTTGTCCTCCAGGCCTCTCACCAGCTTGGTAGCTCTTCTCTGGACATGCTCCAGCAACTCGACATCCTTCTTGTAGTGAGGGGCCCAGAACTGAACACAGTATTCAAGGTGTGGCCTCACCAATGCCAAGTACAGAGGCACAATCACCTCTCTACTCCTGCTGGTTACACTATTCTTGATGCAGGCCAGGATGCTGTTGGCCTTCTTGGCCACCTGGGCACACTGCTGGCTCATGTTAAGTCGGCTGTCAATGATCATCTAGTTCCAACCTACCTGCATGGGCAGGGACACGTCCCACTAGATCAGGTTACTCAGGGCCCCATCCAACCTGGCCTTGAACAGTTCCAGGGATGGGACTCCACAACTTCCCTGGGCAACCGGTTCCAGTGTCTCACCACCCTCATACTAAAGAATTTCCTCCTAATGTCTAACCTAAAACTCCCCTCTTTCAGTTTTGATCCATTACCTCTTGTCCTATCAGTACAAGCCCTTATAAAAAGTCCGTCTCCAGCTTTCCTGTAGGCCCCCTTCAGGTACTCGAAGACTGCTATAAGGTCTCCCCAGAGCCTTCTCTTCTCCAGGCTGAACGGCCCCAACTCTCTCAGCCTGTCCTCGTAGGAGAGGTACTCTGGCCCTCAGATCATTTTCATGGCCTTTCTCAGGACTTTCTCTGTTGCGGCGAGAGCTCGGACTAACGCACCACGATCAATGTGATCAAGCGAAAGCCGTTTATTATTTAAAATGGCGGCAATTTATACCCCTCTAATTCCAGATGTTCCACCCCAGTACAAACCCCGTTGGTTACATACATACACAGTTCATATATGATTGGCTACGTGTCTTGTCACTTACTGCCCGTGTCATGATGACCCAAGGTGTTTCGCTTCCCAGCCGGTGCCTCTCAGTTCTTGCTACAACATTCTTGTCTCACTACTTCATGAGATAACAACCGTGAGATAGGACACCTGCTGTTTGCTGGTCCCGTGGGGTACCAGGCTGTGAGACACCAGCTTGTTTACTGATCTCACGGGCTACTTCAGGGTGCCTGACAATTTGGTGAGCAGTACCTGCAACACTGCTGTTTTAATTCAGGCATATTAATTTCCCATAAATCCCATATTAATTTTCCATAAATCCCAACAATTCCCCCTTTTTGTTTTAGTAATAAGGTGAGCAAAATCCAGGCTTTGGGGTATCAATTGTTGTCAACCACAGGCTTTGTGGCCTGTCCTCCTCTCCTGGATGGCCCTCTTATAATAGAGCAGGCCATCCCTCACATCAAGGTCTGGTATGGTATATGTCTCCACCACTCAACGCCTACTGGGTTGCAGCCAGCAGCGGAGCTCGAGGTTCTTCTTGGTGGCAAACACAGAGACCAACCCAGGCTTGCCCTTGATGATGGTAGGAGATGCTTTGCCAGCCACGGTCCTTTCACCCTCTTTATCCAGTAATAAACTGCTACTATGGCAAAACACACACAGGTTATATCAATGTAACAAATTAGTCAATATAAGTAGCAAAGCACACACAGATTATATCAGTACTACAGGTTATTCAATACAGGTAGCAAGATACACACAGATTACATAAATACAATCGATTATTCAATACCACACAATACAAAATAAAAGGTGCATAATATGAAGTGCAAGAAACTCTTGTTATTACAAACTACAGTGTTTGAGAGAAACTCGGTCCACACAACTTTTATAAGGAGGATGAGGTTCCGACACATGGGGCCAACATGTGTCGCAAGCCATCCTGCCCAGGATGCACATTTACTGTGGGACAAGGTTGTGACCCATGGGGCCAACATGTGCCACAAGCTGTCTCACTCTGTTCAGTATTGTCCATTCACCTTCATTATTTCCACCTCATAGCCAAACACCCGTGACCGTGTTCCTCCAAAAAGAACTCTACAATTCCCCTTTTTTCTTTTCTCTCTCTCCCCCCCCTTTTTTTTTTTTTTTTTCGTGAACGTCCCCTATCTTCTTTACAGCTTTATCTATCATGTAGTTAAGCATTTTTAAAATACATGGTACAACAGAGAGCACAACCAATAGTATTACTAGTATGATAAGTCCATATACCATAAAATCTTTCAACCATTCAGTAACACCCCCACCTGCCAGCCATCCATCAAGGCCTACACTCGAGTGAGTTAATTGTTTTGTGAGATGTTAAAGATCCGGATCCTATTCTGTTATCGGCCCAGAATGGTCAGACAGGTTCATGCAACACATACCCCCAAAAGCCTCACATCCATGTCCGTGTGCCAATAGCAAAAACAAAACAAAAAAAACCAATAGTTGTTCTATCTTGTAGCATGCCATATTGCTAGGAAAGGAACCTAACAGATCCATCTCCTGTGGGTCAAAGTCAGTTACATTTAAAGTTGCAATCATACTCGTGGAACACTTGTTACCTCATCGAAAAGCTTATTTCGTTTCGTTCGTTTCTTTTTTTTTTTTTTTTTTTTTTTTTTTGTTTTGTTTTCAGTTTTATCCGTAACATACCCAGCAAAGGAAGTAAAAGTACTCAAAGGGAGCCCCACCAAACAAATTCGAAAAGGGTCCCCTGTCGTCGTTACTAAGAAACAAAAGGAGTTCTGCTGGAAAAGGAAAAAAAACAAAACACCCAAACAAAAACAAACCGCAGCAGCGGCCAGACGCCGTCAGCGCTCGAGAGGTTAAAAGAATGCGGCGGGGCCGGGGGCGAGCCGGGGGGGAAGGCGCTTCTCTGTAGCCTCCGACTCGCGACAGGTCGAAAAAAGGGGGGGGGGGGCGGTGGGCGGTGTTCCGCAGCCGCCGCTCCCTTTTCCAGGCTGGGGGTGCGGGGCTGCATATCCATATCGGCTGACATTTACTAAGTCTTTTCTGACCGCCCCCCCTGTCGGACATTCCTTTTTAATTTGATCCACTTTTCCACAACCAAAACACTTCAAACCCACTCTGCCTACCGTAAGCTGCTGAGCAAGGACCCCAGCCAGCATAGATACCTTAAGTGACTGAGCTCACATTCTGACACCTTTAACAGCTCAGCAATCGAGTTAGCAGAGCGCCTAATTGGGGCAATTGCCTCCTGGCAATCAGCATTTACATATCTAAAAGCCAGCTGAAAAAACACACAATGCACATTCTATACCTGCCTTGAAATAGCTGTCTGAAGCCAATTCATGAAAGAAACATAGGCCTCCTGTCCTGCATATACACTACCTAACAGAGCTTGTGTAAACGATGCTTGGAACCCATATGTTAAAGCAGATTGATTACAACCTTTGTCTACCAAAGATACCATACACACAGAAATCAAACCCAACTCAAGCAACTCTCCCACCCCCCAGGCAGCAAAGTACACCTCCCGCCACCTCCTTCTCGGATCGTACGCATGTTTCCGTTAGCCCACCCCCCGCGCGCTAGATTCAATCCCTGACTCCCCCCAGTTACTAGCATTGCTGGGCAAGGGTGGATACAAATCTTCAGGTTCTCTTCCTTCCGGTGAGGTCGCGTTGCTGACCTTCTTCGTGGCCCTGGTCGGTGCAGTTCCGGACCACAGGGGCAATGATTGGTGCAGCTCTGGCAAATGGGCGGACACTCCTTCAATATCACTTGTCGGATCTTATCTAGCAGCGCATCACCTGTATCTTGCGGCTCTGATGTTCGCGTCGGCTCCTCGGTGCCGGCCTGCTCAAATTCCGCTTTTGATTTTACCGCGCCATCAGCTCCGGCATCGCCACGTCCAACTTCCGCTCTCTTTTTTACTGCGCCATCAGCTCCCGGATCGCCCCGCCCAACTTCCTCTTTTTTTTACTGCGCCATTAACTCTCGCTACGACTGCATTATCGCTTCCCTTAGTTGTTTGGGATACTTCGGACACTGATTTAGGCACAGCCAACACTGCATGCTCAGGCATTTTCGGTAAAGGTGGCGCGGGACGCAGAGGAATGGAAATCCGGGTAGAAAAGGTAGAAACGGCACTATTTGGCGGCGGCGAAGCAGCGGAGGAGTTAACAATGCCGCTAGCGTGATTGGAGACATCGGGAGTCGGAGCGGCAAACACAGACGCAAACATTTCACATTCCGCTTTTATTACTCTCAGAGTCTCTTTTAGCAGCCTCCAAAGGGTGGAATATTTACTTGCTTCCTTGGCTGCCGCTCCCCCACTACTGATATAATCCCATAATTCTTTTCCTATGACTTCCCAGACGGAGAGTTCAAACGCTACATTTCTTTCAGGGATCAGTCCTTTGTTCCAGATCCACTTCGTCATCCCCTTTAACACGGGGGAAGCATATTTAATTCCTCTCATAGAGAGCGTATGTTGGAGGAGATTTAGGACAGCCTCTTGCTTTTTGTCCAACCCCATCTTCCTCCCCGACCGCTCACCTGATCAGGGCGAGATTCCGTAATTCTGGGTGCGCACCCCCCTTCCGATCCCGGCTGCTCCTCGTGGCTAGCCGCTTCCTCTTCCTGTCAAAACGACAAGGCATCTTGCTGAGACAGCAAGGAATTTCTTCTTGCCCTGCTGGCAAGACTTCTTGCCGGGGCAGCAAGGAATAATTTCGGCCGGCTTTCCCGCCCCCTTACAGTCCTACTTTCAACTGCCTTACTGCAGTAATTGAGGAAACTGAGGGTCCCTGTTCGGGCGCCATTTGTTGCGGCGAGAGCTCGGACTAACGCACCACGATCAATGTGATCAAGCGAAAGCCGTTTATTATTTAAAATGGCGGCAATTTATACCCCTCTAATTCCAGATGTTCCACCCCAGTACAAACCCCGTTGGTTACATACATACACAGTTCATATATGATTGGCTATGTGTCTTGTCACTTACTGCCCGTGTCATGATGACCCAAGGTGTTTCGCTTCCCAGCCGGTGCCTCTCAGTTCTTGCTACAACATTCTTTTCTCACTACTTCATGAGATAACAACCGTGAGATAGGACACCTGCTGTTTGCTGGTCCCGTGGGGTACCAGGCTGTGAGACACCAGCTTGTTTACTGATCTCACGGGCTACTTCAGGGTGCCTGACAATTTGGTGAGCAGTACCTGCAACACTGCTGTTTTAATTCAGGCATATTAATTTCCCATAAATCCCATATTAATTTTCCATAAATCCCAACATTTCTCCATGAGCTCCATGTCCTTCTTATGTTGGGGGTTCCAGAATTTATGAAGACCATCATCTCTTTGAGCTGACATTCAGGATCACTAGAGTAAAAGCTGTTAGATGGTTGTGCAGTCTCTATCCTTGGAGGTTTTTAGGACTTGCCTGGCTAGAAACCTGAGCAACTTGATCTGACTCCATAGCTGAACCTGTTTTGAGCAGGTTGGACTAGAGATCTCCTATGATCCCTTCCAACCTGAATTATCCTATGATCCTGTATTTCTCTGCAACCCACAGCCTGAGGCCATATGTATTGAATAGCTGCTGAAGCAGAGGAGTTTACATCTGGTAATTGCTGCCGGAAGTGGTGTAGTGGTGTCACTTCATTGAAAAATACTAATTTTAAAAATAAATTCAGTTTTCACTACTGGACAAGGGAAAACATTTCTAGTGATTGAATTGTTTGCAGAATAATATAACACTTTTTGTGAACAGAAAGAAGCGTATATTTACAAACAGCTGTGGCATGATAAATATACACTCCATATTTTATGTAATATCAATTGTTCAGATTATTATTACTTCATCAGTGCCATATTGTCTATGGATGTAAAATCATGTTAATATTTCTCAGGAAACTCAAATAAGCCTGTGGGAGATCAGTAATGCCAAATGCTTGATGTCTTAAAAATGTAATAAGTTTATTTTCACTACATATAAACTACACTTTCTATCTCGCAGTTCTTGATATCTTGCTGTTTTGTTTTGTATCACTTTCCTGAAGTTTCCCCACTCTTCAAAGAGCATAGACTAAGTGTCAAAACTAATAGGGGATGAGTCTGTTTTATCTTACATGTTTCCAATACAGGAATGGTAGTTCATTAGTGATGCTACTTCAAAAGTGTATAAGGGCTGGAGAACTGCTTAGAGAACACAGTAAGCCTCTATTTCTATTTGCTTTCAGGTGGAGATAGAAATATCTTACTGTCTTTCATTCTTCACAGGGCTACACATCATTCTGGAATGATTGCATCTCCTCAGGATTGCGTGGCTGTATGTTAATCGAATTGGCATTGCGAGGGCGTCTTCAGTTAGAGGCTTGTGGAATGAGGCGCAAAAGTCTATTAACAAGAAAGGTAAGTGGAGGAAAGTGGTCACATTTACTTTTGTGCCAAACAGTAAAACAGTAGCTATAAGTTACAACTGGTTGTAAGAAAAAGAGTTTTTTTCTTAATATGGGGATAGGGATTCTGAGTAGTGACCTAAGTTAGATGCAGAGTTATTACCTAAAGAATTTAAATGGTGAGCTGAAGTGGCTTGTAAAATCTATTTTACTTGTTCTCTGCTCCTGTTTGTTCTCTTGATGTGTTCCTGCTGCTGTTGGGAACCTTGCACAGTTGACAGTGGCTCTGGCCAGGTTGCAGTGGCAGCAGTTTCTGCTGAGAGCCAGTAGCACCGGTTGTAGTCTGCTGAAAGAACTGGCTTTTGCAATGTTGGTGAGATGTGGGTTGGGGCTGAGAGGGATGTCTAACTCACCGCCTGCCAGATGTATCCTGCAAGTCATCAGTTTAATTCTGGTGTACACAGTGTTGCAGTTAGCGCTTGCAATGCATGGGAAGGAAACGATCCTTGTACTTTGGGCCCCTGAGAACACAAAACTGTATCTAGTTTAAGCATGTGACCAGTGTGTTAAATTTGTTGTACTCACTGACATTGGGCAAAATTTTAAGGTTCTTTATTGAATTAGGCTGACAATTTGAGGCACCTTAATTTATTACTTTTGCCTCTGGATTTTTTTTCTTTAGTACAAAATGTGCAAAGTCACAATGTTTGAAGAATTTTTACTTCATCAGCATTAGAGGATACTTGTAAAATAAGTTTATTGAAAACATAGTCAAATGTTGTCTATCCATCACAAATAAATTCTCTTTTATTGCACATTTCCCTGTCAATATTATACCTTGCTAAATTTTTTAAAGGAAAGCTTACAAAATCCCCAAACTTCTCCCAGCTTCCTCCTCTTCTGAAGAATCAAACCTCTGTTCAGACAAACAGCTCCTACTTCTTTTAGCTTCATTTAAGCATATTTAGCATTGATTATTTGCACTTTTTTTTTTCTCCAAAGCTTTTAGCTCCTTAGGCATTCAGGAATGTTCTTTAGCAGTTATTTTTATTCTATACAAACCTTGTCAGCTCTATCTAACTGAAATTTTAACTGTGTTTTTAGGAAAATGGAAAAAATAGCCTGTGCATATCTTCAGTAAAGAATACAAGCAAAACTATTGTTTTACTTTTTTTAATTTTATCATGTGATTTTTGGGGGTGGCTTGGTGTGTTTGTTTAAATTTTTTTTTTCCCCATTGTTTAAGGAGAGCTAAAAGCTACCCAATATTAAGTGCTTTGTTCTGTCTGCTGAGAGATTTCTTTTTGCAGGCAGGAGGGTTCTATGAAAAAGGCTTAATATAAAATTCAAATGAAGATTGATTTCTGCTTAAGGAATTTCTTGCAAATAAAATTCCTAACTATTGTTGTTTCTTCTGCACTTGCCCTACCTCTCTCAATCTATAAATCCTTCTCATTAATGACTTGTATTGTTTTATAACTTATTTGAAGTCTTGCATTAACACTAAATTTATGTCTAATTCCTGTGTTTGCTAGATTTCATTGTCTCAACTTTACCAAGTGTCCCCCTCACCCCCCTTTTGCAGGCTTTGCTCCCCTTGCCCTCAGCTTTCTCTGTGAATTAAATACTGTGCTTAGTGAGTGGAATGAACTTTCTAGTTGTATCCAAGGTTGAGATTCAGTGAGGTGCAGTTTCAGTGGCAATACCGTTTTTATATAGCTCCTGCCCCTAAGGCTAGCCCTTCTCCCTCCCCGCCCCTGCTGGGACTTTGTGGAAAGGTAAAATCTCATTAAAACTAAAGCTTTGATTTGTGACTCAAAACCCTGTATCTTCAAGCCATGATCTGAAGGGAGGAGTTTAGGCTTCAATAACTTTATCCTGTGCTGCAGCTGAGGGTAGTCCTGTATTTTCAAAGAAGCTTATTATTGGAGTCTCTCTTGGGTTGTTACTCTTGTGTGTGCAGCCTTGTCAGGTAACCACTCTAGCTAAAAACTAATTAACTTTTTTTGATCAGTTTAGTTTTTATTTAAATCACTTTCTTGATCTTGTCATCAGGTGGGGCACAAGTGAGACTGCTGGTGCAAGCAATGAGGTGAGAGCAAGAAGAGGGTAGAACTGGTTCTTTAGGCAGTAGTACAGATTTATAATCAGCTAATGGTGGCCTTGGTCACACAGATGACTTGAAAGATTGCTAGCTACAATGATTTCCACTTCAAGTGTTAAATTGGATGGATCTTTGCTGATTATTATTTGCAGTTTCTAAGACACAACTTCAGAAGTGATCAAGATGCATCAAATCCATGCTTGAATGCCATAGAGAGACAAATGAGACTGAGAAAAACTGGCAGACAAGGACTCGATAAACATTAGTGAAGCTTCTTAAAGTCAATATGACGTATTTAATGTTGCAACATCCTTGTAAATTCAGCTTTAGAATATGTAATCATTGCATCATTTTGGACTTCTCTCTACTAGTATCACTTTTATAAACAAATACATGAATATTGAGATTTATGTATAAATAAATTTCTATGACTAGTGGTTATTAAAGATAGAAAATGGTACTCTATGCTGCCTTACAGTCTCAGAAAGTAAATAAAATAATTACAGTTCTTAAAAGAAATCTCAACAAATCATTGGTGGATTAACTTAAGTATTTTATAGCTGACAATTCTGAGTGATTAATGCATGAGTGAATTTTTGTATTAAAACTAAATAATGAAGTTAAATTAAAAATCAATGCCAGAGGTGCTTCCTCTTTAGCATTGCTTAATTGCAAAACTGCATTGTAAAAAATTAAAATGAAATATTCTGTATAACTGAAATGTCTTCAGCAGTTGGATACAAGGCAAATCTAACACATTATAAATCACTGAAAAATTGGAATAAAGAAATGTTCTTTGCAATAAGGCTAAGAATCATCATCTCTGAAGAACCAGGATCTTAGCTTTTTTCTCTACATAAGCTCATCTATTAAAGAGAGAGAAAACATGCCCCCTTGTGGATGCTTAATCTTCTGTGATGATTCAATTCACAAGATCCCTAATTTCCCACTCTTGTGCTGTTATGACTCTGGAGGGAGTTAAGCAAGAAGCATTCATCAATAAAACCTCCTTCAAGTAAGAGCAGATCCACGAGCACAAGAGAGAGATGCCTGGGCTTCCCCTGTTGCCTGTCTACATGTGCTGGGAAAGGGAGGGGAAGAGAACTACCGTGGAACTGTGTACCAAAATACTTTTTTGTTTGAGGGGAAGGGTAATCAGAATAATCTGTGCAGTGAATATGCAATGTAGCAGAGAAGTGAGAAGGAACAGTGCTGTATGCCTGACTGCAGAAAAAAAAAATTTGGAAACAAAATCGCTGTGGATTGTGGCTTCCCAAGAGCTTATGGAGTTGAATGGAAGCAGCTGTGCTCCTTACAGCTCTTTCCTCTAAATGGCTGTATGTTTAGGGTCGCACAGTCATGGTGGATTATATTCAGACTAACTTCTTAAATTTCTTTGCAGTGGTAGGAAAAAAGTATCTGTCCTGGTTTGAGCCAGGGTGAAGTCTCTCTCCTTCTTATATCTCTCCTTCCCTACCTGGGTGGGAAGGGAGGGCATCAAGAGCGTTATTGTTGCTGGTTCAGTTGCCGATCCTGAGTCAAACCACAACAATAATTTATTGGTGCCCAACGCGAGGCACGATCTTAAAGTGAGGCTATAAATTCTCACTAATTGATGAATGTTTAGAATTCCATCTCTGATGGGAGGAATCCCTCAGATAGCTATGGGCAACACTTAGGCTGAATATACTGACGGGTTGAAAAGTGGACAGACACTTTCTACAGTGTTTCTGCTGGACCTTTTTCCCAAGGTGCAGTCATATATGTGGTATGCAGATGAAATAATACTGCTCTGTGTAGCTGCTCTTGTTATTGATATATGGTTTATTGACAGGACTATAGCCATAATCAACCGTGTAATAACCTATCTAGTGATAACAGGGGTTTTGATACTGATCTGCATGGTGGCAGTGTATGTGCACAAATCCTCATGTGAATAGAAAGGTCTATGTTGGTAATGGCAGTAGCAGGTTCAGTTTTACCTCTTCGTATTCTCTCAGGCTGAATCTCCCAGCTCTTGATCTGAATAGCATTGTTTAAGTAGGGATGCTTCTGCTGAATGTTTATAATGTATTGTGGATGCGTAGGGTGAGTTCCACTCACTGCCACTTCCCCACAGGCAAGGCTGCCACCACCACTGCCGCTGCTGCAAAGACCAATGCCACTTCCACTCAATCCAAATGAGTAAAGGTTCATCCTGTGATCAAGGGTAAAGCAAAGATGAAAGATCCTAGATCTTATCCCTGTCTGAAATATCCACAGTTTCCACAAGACCAGGAAGAGAGTGATGGAGAAGATTCTTCTCAAGCAGATGGAGGAGCAGGCCCTTCTCAAGCAGATAGAAAAGCAGGCCACTCTCAGACAGATGACAATTATGATCTTGTCCAACCTTTCTCTCTAAAGGAACAGGACCTAATGAGAAAGGACTTTACCTGCAATGACGGTGAGCCACTTCTTCCTTGATTGCTCTGATGCTTTGATAGTGGGGCTGATACCTATGATGTGGAAGAAATAGAAGCCAGGCAGTTGGGATCCCTGTCAGAGATGCTGGTATTGATAGAGCAATTGGTAGTAAGACGGGAACTACCACCCTATGGAGCTGACTTCTTTCATCTGTAAGGGAGAGATATCCCCATAAGGGTGACATTGACTGGCGCCGAAGCAGAACACCAACTCTTGAGAGAGCCATCATGTATTTGAGATAATTAGCTATATGAGAGGTGATCTATGATAACCATGGGATTACAAATCCTGATGACGTCCTGTGTGACACACCCATGTTGCGGAGGTTTGTGCAGGCTGTACCAGCAGCACATACCCATATATTCTCGTTCATGGGATGTTTTGATGACTACGAAAGACCAACTGTGCATGAATTGGCTTTGAAAGCACGACAGTATGGAGACATGTTCTCT